>CANSNZ010001115.1:1200000-1842500 GCA_947646795.1 Beta lomatogona
ATTAAACTCGGCAAATCTCACTTTAGTCGAGCACACATTCTCTCATGTGTTTATGGGTAATGAAATTTCCACTCAAACATATACCAAGTCAACTCGAATGAAGTATTTTTCTTTAAACTTTACTATCGTCTCATTATCCACTTAATACTAGCGAAAACATGCATATAGATCATGAGAACTTACAAAGGGTTGTAGTGTGGCTAAGGTAAGGGTAGGAAAATAATTGGGAATGTGGTGCTAAAAGCCATTAGTGGAGAAAATAACACTTTAACATCTATGGCCATTAGATGCAAACGGCACAAAAATTTCTACTAGAAGTTCAACAACACGTTGCCAATAAATCAAGATAATACCCAACCTTATCAACTCCAACAAACATTATTTCACCTTTTATTCAATCTTTTTTCACTTCTTTCTTTTTTTTTCAAATTTTTAGATCATTCTTCACAACTTCTTCATCATTCTTTTCATTTTGCACTTTCACACTATAATTTTAAGCATTTTATTCTTTCAACAAATTTTCTTCCAATAATTACCGAAAAACCACAAACACAAGCTCAAAAAAAAAAAAAAAGTAAAATCAAGTCTTTCTTGGGGAATGTCAACCAATCTTACCACAAACCATTCAAGTTGCAAAACAATCGTACCATGAAGCGGTCAATGAAGACTAACTCAATCTTATAAAATTTAATTACAATATCCAAGATATGCCGAAATCTCATGAGTTATCAATGTCATGAATTAAAACATATATTTCCTGTATGAACGCAACAAAAATGCAAAACAAAACTAAAATGTTCCTAATGCTAAGAAAGCGATAAATCCTAACTCACTTTCGTAGGAATCATGATTGCACTTAGCATGTGCAACAAGCCCTTTAAACCCCTAGGATGCCCTAGTGGACGAGTAAGGTCTCGTGAAGGTTTTCAGAAAGCATACCCACAAAGCCAAAATATGCAAAAATGTAGAAGAAATAATAAAAATACCAAAACGAAAATATGTGCAAAGTTATGACCCGAAAAGTAAATCCTCCCCCAAGCTAAATAACACATTGTCCTCAATGTGACAAAGAAATATAGGGAGGGGAAGAAAAGGAAAACACCGACAACCACATAACAGGATCAACTTCCTCAATCACACAATCAAGTTAAACCAAAATAAATGGCAAAAAGAGATATGAGTCTCAAAAACTTGAAGAGGGGGAAAGGACAGAGTATACTAAAAGTGTTGTGGGTGAAAACCCTAAGTTAAACCTCCTCACAGAGCATAAGATCAAGTACCTAGAAATTAACCTCAATGAATAATAGGAATTCAACCCCTGGATCACAATTTGCACAAATTTTATAAGTTAGTAATCAAATAAAAAATTAGAATTTCCTAAATCTAAAATTTAAAAAGAAAAAAAAAACTAATAAGGTTAGAAAACTTGTGTTGCCTCATAGGAATAGCTCATCAAAGCCCTTAGTAGTTTGTCAAATGCATCTGCATGCATCTCACAGAAAAGCAAATAATAGACAAAAGAAAATGTAAAATAAATTAGTTCTAAGACTCTACAAGACCCGCAAAAATGAAAATCAAAGAAAAGTTATATCCACAAGAGAAGGAAAAAGAAAAATTATTAGTCTTTTTACAAGACCCAATAGGTTGGGAAGAAACCGAATGTACATTAATTTCATTATCATAGGAGTCATTCAAAGAGGGAGAAATAAGGAATGATGGAGGATATAATATAGGTAAAGAAGGAATGAGGTCAAGTTTTTGAGAGAAAGGAACATGAGACTCAAAAACACTAGGTGGAACCGACAAAGACACATGAATCACATCAGTCTCATCTATATATAGACTTCTCCAAGAAAGGTTTTTCAACCAAAGTTTCTTCCTCCTTTAAAATATCCATCACATTGATCTCTCCTGTAATTTGATCATCATCCTCATAACTCTCATTCTCTATACAACCCGCATCATCATCATCATAAATATACGGTTGAGTATGAGAATTTTGAGTGTAATAATCAAATTCATATTGGGGTGAGGGATTAAAATCATTCACTAATATCACATCACACAAAGAAATTGCATGAGAAGTAAAGTGACAATTCGAAGAATAAAAAGGTGTTGTAATACAAGTATAGGGTTGTGGGGTTGGTCTAGCAGATAAAGACATATCCCATTTATAGTTATTCTTAGCGAACCACTCAATTAAATCCCAACAATAATCTGGTGATTGGGCTAGAAATTTCCCATTAGACATAGAATCAAACACCACCCTAGTTTCTTCATTTAAACCCTCATAAATCACTACGCACATATCCCAAATTTCAATTCCATGGTTAGGACCAACAAAATTGCCGAGTTTATAATAGTATTTCCAAAACAATACATTCTCATATTGAGGAAAAGAAAAAATTGACCTAGAATTACTAGCAAAAATATTGGGTTCATGGAACATATATGGTAATTCATGAGAGCTCATGCAAAAATTGGGACAATTTTGATATGATGCATCAAAAAACTATAAACATGAGAACCACAAGAATTATGACTATGGTGCCTATCAAAATAATTATCCCCATCACAATAATAAAATGACTCCATGATACGAAAAAAAAAGAAAAAAAAATAAATTCACAAAAGAAAGGGAAAATATATATATATATATATATATATATATATATACACATATATATATATACACATATATATATATACACATATATATATATACACATATATATATATACACATATATATACAAATATATATACACATATATATACGCATATATATACACATATATATACGCATATATATATACACATATATATACACATATATATACATATATATACAGTCTAGTCTCACGAAAAATAAAAACTAAATAAAACAAACTATCTCCCTGGCAATGGCGCCAAAATTTGATAGGCGTGTCGCGCACCTAACAAAAATAAATATCCTAACTAATCCACCTAACTATGTAGTAGGGTAAGTCAGAGTCGATCCCACAGAGAGAAAGTTGTTCAATGATTAGTCGTTAAGTAATGGTAAGACTAAAGGAGGTTAATATCAAAGATGGTCGAATTAACTATACTAATCAATCTATAAATAAAAGACTCTATAGTTAAGTATCCCCACTAGCATGAATTAGTACAATAATAATTTCTACACTAAACTAGTCGATTAAATGTTCACAAGGAAAAGTACAACATATAAAATACCATAAATCTCTCCCGAGTATCTATGGCTTTTCTAATATGCACTCAAGCCTACTCCTGTGGAATCATGCAAATTAAAGACATTAAATGCGGCACTCTAAGTTCCTAACAATCCATTCTACCTACCCCCGTGGAGAACTTCATGTCCTTAATTGAAATATTCAAATCCGTCAAAACCCAACTCTCGTTGTGATCAAGACAATGGAATCATAACAATACTAGTTGTCCCTAATCTAGTACTGGAATATGCACAATCAATTAAGCAAGAACAATTAAGCAATTAATTTGGAATATTAAAGGTATAAGCATGAATTAATTCACACTAGGGTTCAACTTAACCATAAATTACAAAACTACGAAAGCATAATTGAAATAAATAAAGAAAATAGAGAAGAATAATAAAACATCATAATATAAAACAAGGAGAAAAGAAGAAGAAAAGAGATACTTGAATTAATGGAAGAAAGGTGGAGTCTTGGAGAACAATGGAGATCTACAAGTTTCTCTCTCTAACTTCTCTCTCTAAAAACCATAAGTATAAACTAATAATGATGATATATTATCTAAGCTCCTCAAAATAATGTTTTAAAGTCCGATTTATAAGCTAAGATTAATATAAACCGACATAAGTTAGGTCACGCGGAAGATACGACATTACAGCAGGTTGCACGGGCAAGCAACTACGCGCACGGGTGTGCAGAGTCGTGCATGGTCAAGCGAAATCTCGCTCGGTCGTGCAAGCTAGGAAGAACATTTGTGGCTTTTGATTGCAAGTTGCACGGTCGAGCACATATCCGCACGGGCGTGCGGGCGAGACAGTGGCTTCAGCTCAACTTTGAACAGCTATAACTTTTGATCCAGAGCTTTGTTTCACACATGTAATACATCGTTGGAAAGCTCTTGAAGTCTAGTTCCCAACCCCGTTGGAATTACCTCATTATCATTCTTGTGTCAAAAGTTATGAGTGAAATGGTGTATAGGTATCATATTTCGCACAAGTACACAAAGTCGTGTGTATCTTCTTCACTTTCAATCCGTTTTGGGCACATGATATATCGTTTTGAAGGTCATCCAAGTGCCTTAATCGTCATATCCTCAAATAGGAGTCCAAAGTACCTAAGATTACATCAAAAGACCAAAAAAACCCGTGAAAGTATCGTAGCTTCTGAAAAGGGACCTAAATATGCATAAATGCAACGTAAAATGCTCTAATGCTACATGAAAATTCACCTAATATGCAACTAAATTATGTTAGAATATGCACTTATCAGTGACGGCTCAATTGGATTAGACAGGGAGCCACCTCTTCGGTTCTTCTTCGCCTTTTCAGATTTTTCCAGAAACTTGGGGTCTTCACTTCTCTTCTTCATGTCTTCGTACATGGTCTCCTCCAACCATTTTGGCCTTTCTTTGGCTTTCTTAAGCACCCAGTATCGCAAGTCTCTCAGACGTCATACGATACGAAGCTTTTTTCTTGTAAGCCTTCCTCACTAGGCCATCTAACTCAGGAGCCCATTCGTAAAGACCCTTTAGATTAAACCAAGTTATTAATAAACTAATATAATCAATTTCATTCTTCATAAATCGATTGATACATACTGTGAATGAGTTCCACCAATGCGTCTTTATTGCATCGTCTACCTCACTGTAATTGAACCAAGGTTTTCGAAAATGGCCCTGGAAAATGTCAGTGACGGACCCACTAACCTTGTTATCATCAAACTTGAATTGAAAACCAAACAAACACGTGAATTGTGAATATCATTTCATACAAATATCATGAAGCATATATTAGCTTACAAACTTACCACAATCCAGTAGGGCTTAGAACCTTTTTTGGTGCACGGTTCGAACCTTCACCTTCCTCCATATGAGTGTTCGGAGTCTCTGGTACGTGGTTACCAAAGTCACGTGCCTGTGAATCATCTTTATGTGTCTCTGAGATAGGGTTCTGGCTTTCTTTTACTTGTGGTGATTGAAAAAGCTCCCTGGGAATCAAATTCCCACGACCTTTGTAATACCCCAATTTTTAAGAGCGTTTTAATTAGCGTTAATCATATCTATTATATTAATTATATTCCAAAAATTATGAATTTGTAATTGAGATGTTGCAATGTGTTTGTTAATTTAAATTTATAAAGATATTATTATGAGTTATATTTTGGGTTTCTAGCTATTTAAAATATGTTCAACGGTATTTGGGTTGAGTAGGAAACTTAAGCTGGTTTCTCATTTTATATTCATTCTTTACCAAATGTGGAAACCCTTAGAATCCCTTTTGTCGGTTGAATTAAGGAATTAAACCCAAAAATATCTTCTCTCCCTCCCCCAAAAAGGAAACCCAACCCCATTATTATTTTCTCACTCCTAATGAAAACCCCAAACTCAACCCCGTAGAAGTCCAAAACCCCAAGTTATCTCTCTCTCTCCTGATTCCCCTGTTTTTCTCTCTCGTGTTGCCTGCCTTCTCGCCGGCGCTCTCCCTGAGCTCACCGGAGTTCGACAAATCGCACACAGCTCTCCTCCTTTCTTCGATCTCCACCTCTGCTCGTTCTGAATCGCTGTTGTCCTTCGCTGCTGCATCGAGATCCGGCGTTCGTCGCCCATGTCGCCACCATATCGGTGCTCGCCGCCACCTCCTGTCGTTGTTGCTGACCTCGTCGATGCTCTGTATCTCGCCTGTGCTCGCCGCTGCTGCGCGGTGGTGTTGTTGCCCTCATCTTCCTCCTTATGTTGATGCCTTAGTTTGGTACTATACCCTCCTCTTCTCCTCTTTTTATTCCCCTCATCATAGAGGTTATTACTAAAGTTGTGAATTTTAAGATTTGGATATTATTGGTTGATGTTCTAGTTTGGTACTACACCCCTTCTCTTCTTCTTTTGATTTCAATGATTGATTCTTACAAATTTCGAATACATTGAGAAATTAGCTCTGAAAATATGATTGAAATAGTATGATGATGGTGTTGATAAATTTAGTTGTTCATGATCGATTTGTTATTGGCGATATATGATAGGAATATTTATATTTCTTGCAATTTCCTTCTCTGCATCTTCATGTTTTGAGAATTATATGCCTGTTGAGTCCTGCTTTTGGAAATCTGATTGAGCTATAAGATGATGTTGTTGGGCGTTTGTGGTAAACAATATTTTGTTGCTTGAGATTAAGCTAAAATACCCGAAAAGTGTAGGTTCTTGGTGCAATCAAATCCCGTTGATGTATAGAAAGGACTCCAAGTATAAACATAGGTAGGAAATTGAGTTTTGGAATTGATAATTGAATGTATGTTATATGTGTTTTGGACATGAGTTATGAGTTCCGACAATTGGTGGTTTTATAATGATATTACTTTCTTAAGTGCTTTTAAACTAAAGTGGAGTTTCACTTACATGATAATATAGTGGTTTGAAAGAGAATGAATTCAATGAGGTTAGATTATTAGTTAAGGGCATTCAAAGTATTCTATCACATAAGTTAACTAAGCAAACTACGTAACAAGTTGTAACTCATCCTAAAAGAGACCATGTATATGTCTTCAAGTGATGTTCATACTATGTTGGAATTGAGATAATGTATTGACTCTCAGACAACTTGGTATTACATGACATTTAAAGTACATTTGTTAACTATATATCAAGTTCATTATTATATTTTAGTACATTGATAAGCTAAGAAAAGTGTATCACTGGACTATTGCGAGAAATATTTAGAGTTGAATGATGTTTAATGACGCTAGTCGGTTATGTGAACTATATCACTAATAAGCTTAATATATGGATGTAGTATGGAATAGTACTTCCTGTCTTATAAATATTGGCGTTCAAAATATCCGATCCGATCCGATCCGATTTTTCGGATATCCGATCCCCTTTTTTAGTTTTCGGATATTTCGGATCGGATATCCGAAAATTTTCAGGCCGGATACGGGTCGGTTTTTAAAGTTTCGGATATTTTCGGATATCCGGTCCGATATATCCGATCCGACCCGGAACATATTTTAAGAACTTTTCCTTTGAAAATTTCAATTTTTTTTAGTTTTCGGATATCCGACGATCCGATCCGAAATTTCGGATATCCGATCTGATCCGAAATTTTCCGGATCGGATTCGGATTGCATTTTTCCCTATCCGAAATTTCGGATCGGATCGGATATCCGAAATGAACACCCCTACTTATAAAGGACCGGAAAGTGTGAAAAGATAACTATTGTTCTTATGAATGACGAGTTACGAAATATTTGCTATGGTATATGTTCAAGTATTCTGAATATGTTAAAGTATACCTTTTAATTCTGAAACAATCTGAAAGTATGAATGGCTATCAAACGGTATGAAATATGAAAAGACCGCTATGCTCCCGCTACGCTTCTGTTATGTATTCTTAAAAGTTCTTAAAGGTATGAGATGTGCTTACAATTTCCGATTATGTAAAAATATACTTTATGATCATTCTTAAACGATCTGAAAGTATAGAAAGTAACGTCTACTGCTAACACTCGCACCCCCCTTCCAACTATGTTTTATGATGCTTTGGGATATGAAATGTTTGATATGTAAATGATGTTTATTAAATGATTTAATGCTACGAAGTATGACGATTTTGATGTTATGAAAATATGGTTATGATTACGTTTAATGATTATAATTACGTTCCATGATTATGATTACGATGATGTAATGTAATTATGGTTACGTTACGATTAAGATTACGTTTTATGATTACGATTACGATGATGTAATGTAATTATGATACGTAAAATAAACGAAACATGATAAAGCTAAGTGGAAGAATGGTTCTTGGCAGTATTATGTTATGTCGGGTCGTGCATGTACCTTCTGACGGGTCAGCCACCTTCTGTCTATGGGGCATATGTCCATGGGTGGTTCCGTGTTATGTTTTGGGTTATATACCACCTTCTGTAATGTGGGGGCCAAGGTCCTCGGGTGGTAGCCTTCCGTTTATGAAAATGAAAATCGAGTCTTGCACGTACCTTCTGGCGGGTCAGTCACCTTCTACTTATTGGGGTGATTCCGTGTTATGTTTTGGGCATTATATACCACCTTCTGTATGTGGGGGCCAAGGTCCTCGGGTGGTAGCTTTCCATTTACGAAAATAAAATTGGGGAGACATCCCTTCTGATATACTTGCCAAGTTACCAAAATGAATAAGTAAAATGAAAAGATAATGATGAATCTTATGATATGATATGAAGTTATGAACCGATATGATATGTTATGAACTAATTTATGTTGTTCTTCCCTTATTAAATGCATGCTCTTTCTTGTTTTACAAAGCTTGGATGTTGGCCAAAGGATTAGGGTTTTAATCGACGCTCGGAAACCATTAACTCGCCTGCTCATTCGGGGGAAAATGATGATGGGGAGCGCGAACCAAGCTGCGAAAAAGACTTTTTGGGTAGCCGTCCTTCCATGCCAAGCCAACACATGGACTGTAAATGGAAGGATCTTATCAACGTCCATGAATGATAAATCATAGATCGAACGGCCGAATCGGAAAGTTTGGGTAGTTACCAATATGACTTAAGTAATAAGGAAAGATATGATGAAGCTTATGATATGATACGAGATATTTGTTGTGTAGATGATTTTATGATTTAATGC
This sequence comes from Beta lomatogona, assembly GCA_947646795.1. Classification (NCBI taxonomy): domain Eukaryota; kingdom Viridiplantae; phylum Streptophyta; class Magnoliopsida; order Caryophyllales; family Amaranthaceae; genus Beta; species Beta lomatogona. The sequence goes on from CANSNZ010001115.1 coordinate 1,208,835, forward strand.
TATGAAGTATGATGACTTTGATGTTACGAAAATATGATTACGATTGTGATTATGTTTTATGATTTCACACATTATGTTAATAGAAAGTATTCTGATAGTGAAGTGAATGAAGGATGATAATGACCTATGACAAAACCATATGATTCAAACTATAAGCTTTATGAATTTATGATGATATTAAAGTATGTCTTCTGCTTAATATGAATGAACTATGATAATGTTACGACTCGGCTATGATTTCTTAAAGCACTTAAAAGTCAGGAAACATGAAGAAGAATGATGAGTAATATGAATGTCGTTGTGCTGTTGTGATGCGGTTATGAATGATGAGAACATGATGATTACATGAGAGTCGTAGACACCAAAGCATGTGTTAAAAAAATGTTTTATGGGTTAGTACTCAGCATTGTGCTGATATGTATGTCAATGTTTTGTTTTGTCACTACTGTGGCCTGTCACTTGGTGGGTGGCAGAGTTACAATAGTTTCAGGTTGAAGTTCTGGGGCATCTTTTCCAAGCTAGAAGCAGTTACTTGCTAAGAGTTCAGCTATGATTGTTTTACATTTCTTTTGAGGCGAGGACGTTCCACTTTGTATTAGATAAATAATGGTTTAAGTTTTTATTTCTAGTTCTGGATGAGCAATAGTGCTCCTGATTTCTATTTAGCTGCTGCTCCGCGAAAGCGTTGAGTTATGGTTTTGGAAATATTTTAATTTGTAACAGGTTTCTCAAACATTTTCCCGTTTTGGGTTGTCCAATTTACAAAGGAAACTATGTCGAAATTTTTGAAAAATATTAATCTACTGTTAAAATGAATCTTTAAAGAGTGGCAAGTCAAAGTAATGTCTCTGTAAGTTAATGTTAAATGTCGTCTTGTATTTTCCCCTAGTGGAAAGTACGGCGGTAACGCGCCGACTAAGCTAAGTCTTTCGCTGCTAATCTTTATTAATTAACTTAATAAGGACGTATGAAAGTCGGGGCGTTACAACCTTGGCTTCCACCTAAGCCATCTCGACCTCCGCGCCCCTTAGGATTAGACATGATTACCTAAAATTAAAGAAATTAGAAACGCGCAAGATTAAACAAAAAAAATGAAATAAATTATATGGTATATACAACGAATTAGGGAGGATATTATGGTTCTTAAAATAAGCTAACACAATCATTTGCCTAAACAAAGAACATGTGAGGTTTTCTCCTCTACAATCGAGAGAGTGTAAATATATGTCAAAAAGAAATTAATTTGATCCCCAAAGTAATTGTAATACTCCGAAATTTCGAAATTTATTTTTTATTTATTACGCTTTAATATTATTTCCACTTAAATTTATTTTTCTGATAATTCAGTTTTATTTTGATAATTATGATTTCATTTAGTTTTGAATTATTTAACGAGTTTATTTAAATAATTTAATTGAAATGTATTTTATTATTTCTAAATATTTAATTATTAAATATGGTAATTGAAATCTTTATTTAGTTTGTGGGCATTTTTTTTATTCATTCAATTGTCCATCCATATTAGCAACCCATATAAAGCCCAAATGCCAAGTCCATAGCCCATATGTCATTTTTGTTAGCCAAAAAGAAAAAGGAAAAGCCAAAACAAAAAAAAAACAAAAAAAAAGAAAATGTGATCTTTATTCTTCATCACCCTCTTCCTCCTCACGTAAGAAATGAACAGAGCCAAAGGAGCAAGTTTTCAACAATTCATCAACTCTTGTCAGAGAACTTTGAAAATCAAGCACAAATTCAACCATAACCTCAATTCTTCTGCACAAAATCCCCCAAAATCAGAAAACAAAATCTCAACACCATACTTCCTCCATTAATGGAGGTTGACTAAGCTCTACAAATTCAGAAAATTTGCTCTATAAATAGCAACCCAAACACACCCAATTGCCCAAGCAAACCAAACTTCAAAGGTTTGTTTCAATCTTCTTCCCTTCTCTCTTAATTTCTGATTTTGCTTTGGAAAATAAAAATAAAAATTGAACCCACCATTAACACTCCCTCTGTTTCTCTAATTCACCGGAAACCACCTCGACCACCCACATAAACCACCTGAATCAGCGAGCCTAATTCCAGCCGACAACCGCTAGCCCAAACGACCCCTGCATTGCGGCGCCTCTGCTGCTCCTTGTCGTCAACCCGCGCCCACCTAAACCACTCGAACCACCGCTTGAAACCACCTACCCCGCCTGACTCCGGCCGCCGTGCGCCGAGCCACCAGCCTCCCTCCCCTCCTCCTCTTTTCTCCCCTGATTCGTCTCCCCTGTCCTTCATCCCCTTCTTCGTTTTTTTTTGGTTTGTTTTCTCAGTTTTGAGAAACTGATTCAAAGAATCAGTAAAGCCCCAATTTTCTCCTTTAGTAGTTTTATTAAGTTTTATTATTTTTAAAACAAAACAAATGACTTTCCTAAACTAGCTTACTTTATTAAGTTGGTGTATTTTAGATTAATTAACTTAGTCTTTTATAACTTGAAAACATTTCTTAATTTTTCTAAAACAAAGTAAGAAGTATAATAAAGTTAGTTTTTATATTTAAAATAATTGTTTAAGTTAATGAAAATTAAGATGAAGTAATATTTGAGTACTTAAAATGATTTCATAAATAATTTGAAAACCATAAACTTTGATTTATAAACTCTCTTAAAATCATTAAGAATTCTTTAAGTTATTTGAATTATTTAAATTGTTTATTTTATATAAAAAGGGGTTATTTAGGTAACTAACTTAGATATCGTTAATGTTTATTGTAGACTCCGATTGCGTAGACGAGGAATATCAAGAGTGTTAATCCGTTCGTGAACTTAACTTCTGGGCACGCTTCACGAGGTAATCTCCGATGTCCATCTAAACGTAGATCCCGTTAGAATAAAACGAATTAATTATGTGACTATGTGAATTAGAATATGGATTTCAATATAGTTTATAGTTATGGATTATGCACGATGAATGAGTATGACAAATGAAATAACTATATAATGGACCATATGACAATGATGATTATTAATATAACGTTGTTAATACCGTCAAAAATAGTAACTTAATCACTAATCTCTTATTCTTGTTATCAACATCGTTTAATGTCATTTAGTAATGTTGTTGTTATTATTATTATTATTATTATTATTATTATTATTATTATTATTATTATTATTATTATTATTATTATCATCACTATTCTTACCATTTATAGTATTACTATTACTAAGACTATTGTTATCGTTATTATATTGAAGTCATGAGTGAAAGTTGGACATTATCAAGAACATATGATAATTGGATGATTATGAGTTAATCGATGTAGCCAAGTCACGGTTATGATAATGAATACGAATGGGCTCTCGGATTAAGCTATGTATGAATTGAACTCTGGATTTGGAATAAAAGTATTCACTCTTGATTAATTGAATTGATGCATATGTGTACATGTGTTATGTGATGACTTGAATTAAAAAAACTATTAATCACTTAAAGTGAAATATCGGAGGGAAATGATGAACAGGTTGCCCTGTAAGGGAGGTTCAGCGGCCACCTACAGGTTCTCTGGTTACTATGTTGATTTTCTGTTACTTGTCTTCCTTCTATCTTGTTGTGATCCAAGTAGAAGGGGTGTGCACACTAGGAACTCTGTTATTATGGCCATTATGTTATCCGTAGGTGGTTACAGGGGATTGACCCCAGCCTACAAAGTTGAAGTAAGTGGTTACAGGGGATTGACCCCGGCTTATTGGCGTTCTCTTTCCTCTCCTTAAATAATTGGATTAATTATGTGATTATTCATTGTATATACATATATGTATGTGTGTTATGCTTTTCAACCCTATTAACCTACTATTCTACAAATTATTTTCAACTTAAGTATTTTACGGGATGGAGTTGGAATTACTCAGTTTTTCTGATTTTTGGGAGCTTGTCTCTCTTGTTTCTTTTCAATATATTTGTGCAGGTGGGTGATCGACGGGGGAACAAAAAGGGAGATCAACGTAATGCTCATAACTTCCCTCTAGACCTAGCTGCTATCGAAGCTCCATCTACAAATGGATAAAATTTCGTTTTTAGTTTAGTGTATACGAGTTATTGAAAGTAAAGGGCGCAAAGAACCAACCAGACTGACCTAGTGGATAAATTAGGAATACAGAAACAAAAACAGCAATTGGACCAGAGAATGCGATTGCATTATAAGGGCGCAATTGAACAGATCGAGCAAGTTCGAATTGACGTAACATAAAACCTATTAGTCCGAAAGCACAATTGTCACTGCTTATGGACCCGAACCTGGGTGATCTATCCATGACCAGGATGAAGCTTGGGTGAAACTAAGTGGAGGTCCGAACCGACTGATGTTGAAGGAGTTGCAAACGGATCCGCCGGCTCACCAATCATTGAGGGTTCTAAAACCGCTAAGCCTACGTTACACGCAATAGTACCTAAAATGACTACAGGAAAAATATATAAAAGATCATTAGGCCATGCGGGCTCCCCATAATAATTATGCCCCATACCTTTTGCTAATTTAGCCCTTAATACAGGATCATTCAAGTCAGGTTTTTTTGTTATTAGGATAGGTGAATTTTTATCACTTAGGAGCCGTGCGAGATGAAAGATCCGCATTTATGAATTGAAAGGTCCGAATGATCAACTCTACAATCCGTTGTTAGAATCAATAGGTCTTCAAATCGTTCATTTGAAAAAATATCTAATTCATTAGAAAAAGGCATGATAGTTACTTTTGTCTGTATAACAGGATTATTAGTGACTCGTTGGGTTTATTGGAAGCATTTCCCATTAAGCCCTTCTTCCGTGATGAACTGTTGGCACCAGCCCGACATTTTGTCTCTGTGGACCGAGGAGAAGGGGGGCTCGTCGGGAAGAGGATTGTACGATGAGAATCCAGAAATTGCAATACAAAAGAAAAAGGGAGAGTTGTCATCCACTTAGCTTATGTTTTAGCTTCCGCTGGAACTCTGAAACACTTAAGTAATCAGTAATATTTAATGAACGATTTACTTGGCTGTAAGGATTAATTTATTTGAATTTAGTATACTTTAATCTAGCCTTGCATTTATTTCCAAGGAGATAAGTGCGGCGGTAGCACTCCCGTTGAGTCGAACCCTCGTGGATTTTCCCCCCATCTCGAGTTTTATTAAATGAAAAAGGGTTCGGGTTGGCGGGGGTGTTACATGCAATACTCCCCACCCCCGCACCCCACCTTGCACTCCCCCTTTCACTGGCCCCCCCGCACTGCCCCACCCCCTGCACTCCCAACCCTGCGACCCCCAAAGACTCCCCACCCCCTGCGCTGCCCCCCCCACCCTACACTCCCCCCTTCACCGACCCCCCTGCACTCCCAACCCTGCGACCCCCGCACTCCCCACCCCCATGCACCCCCACCCTATCGACCCCCCTCGCTCGCCACCCCCCTTCACTCGCCAACTGCTTCAGTAAATTAGAAGGCATTAACAAACTAACAGGGGACATACAACTAACATCAAAATACAATCACCCAACAGATGCACTTCATCAAAAAAAGGATGAAGAAAGGAAAATCGAGAATTCTTCACATTACTCTATGTTGAGACAGAGAATTCAGACAAACAATACTAGAATGAATAAATGGAAATGTCATAACAAGTAATCTTCAACATTTCATTACAAAAGTCACACATTTTAATTGAAATATTGTCCTTAATACAAGCTATGATATACTAAAACAAATCAAAGTGAATTCCCATCCTCGCTTAGTTCATCATCACTATCGTCATCCCAAAAAACATCATCGTCATCGTCATCGTCATCATTCTCGCTTTCTCCAGACTCGAAACTAGACTCTTCTTGATCATCACCTGAGGGGAATTCGAACAAAATATCTTCATCATCTGCTTGAACACACTCGACATCATTACCCCCTTCATAATCGGGAATATCATTTGGATCACAAAGAGTTGGAGTCCCAGCACTTGTCTCCTGATGGAAGTCGAAGTCAACAGGAGCATCAATCACAGACCTTGCCTTTGTCCTAAACACGGCCCACCATTAAGCACGATCTCTTTTCAAGCTTGGGTACGGTGCGAAATATACTTGGCTAACCTGGTATGATAGCACAAAGGGATCAAACTTGTGGTATTTCTTGGTGTGGTTGACTTCAACTAGCTTGTATTGATCGATGTTCATTCCCCTGACATTGTCCATCCAATTGCACTTGAACAAAATAGTGCTATATTGCCTAAAGGCACCAGTAAACTTCAATTCTATAACATCATCTAGAATCCCAAAGAAATCACTCCTTCCGTCATTAGACACACACACTCCATAATTCATGGTGGACTTGTGTTTGCTTGATCCTTTTGTTTGGAAATTGTATCCATTAACAATATCCATTCCAATTGCGAACTAATGTCGAAGGACCCATTGCCAAAGAAAACAGTACATCATCATTTGGTTTGTCTTGAATAACCTATTGAAATTCATTCATATGTTAAATACAACTTTGTATCAAGTGAGATTTAATAGTCACACAAACTCACTTTCGATCTAAACCAATCAAGGTATTCTGCTTCATGTTGCACCCACACATCTTCTGTACGTAGAGTAGGTCGAATTTGAAGAATGTGGTCCTCGAAATCCCTTACCAACATAACAATTGTTAATGTCTAAATTAAAAATAACAATTAAATTTATAAATAGTATGATTAATAACAAGTGTTTTAATTCTCAAATTCTTGTAAGATTCTTGTATTTGCTAACACATATAGGTGTGCACATTGTAGTTCGACTTCATTTAAAAAACGTGGTCCACCTGCATTAGACGGCCGACCACAATTAACCCTAAATAGCTCTGGGACAGTTTCGTCGAGCATCCTATCAACTTCATCATTTACATTACGGCCTAAATCTCGTGTCTTAGTATCCACTCCTTGCTTAAAGTAGTTTGAAACAGAAGTTTGCAATCTCTTCACACAAGTACGCATTACAAATAGAACCCTCCACACGAGCCTTGTCACCAATTTTGCGTTTCAAATGATTGAGGAACCTAGTAAGGTGGTTATGAAAAGAGTTACACAATTGCGAAGAACAATAAAAAAGGATATATGAAAATGAAGGATAAGGTACCTTTCAAAGGGATACATCCAACGGTATTGCACGGGACCACATAGCCTAGCTTGGCGTGGAAGGTGAACTGGTAAGTGTTCCATGGAATTGAAGAATGATGGTGGGAAAATCTTTTCGAGTTTACAAAGGATCTCGGCTATGTCCTTTTCCAATCTTTCCGTGTCACTTACGGTGATGGTGGAGCAACACAAATCACGGAAAAAGAGGTTGATCTCAGTAACAGCTTTCCACAAATGAACCGGAAGCAACTCCTTTAATGCAATCGGCAATAATCTCTCCATGAAGACATGACAGTCATGGCTTTTCATACTGTGCAGCTTACCGGACTGCATGTCCACACATCTTGTTAAGTCGAAAGCATAACCATCGAGAAATTTCAAATCTCTGACCCAGTTGCATAATACTTTCCTTTGGGACTTGTCCAGTGCGAAAGGTGCTTTTGGTGGAGTTTCTATTCCGTTCGCACCCTTGGTAACATGAAGTTGAGGCTTTTTGCACATTTTAGCAATGTCTTTTCTGGATGCAACGGTGTCTGATGTCTGTTTTTTCACATCCATAATTGTGTGAATGAGTTGGTCGAAGAAGTTTTTCTCAATGTGCATGACGTCAAGGTTGTGACGAAGATGCAGAGTTTTCCAGTATGGAAGCTCCCAAAGACAGCTTTGTTTGAACCACCCTTTTTTCAACTTTTTCAAAGTGTTAAGTGCTTCTGGCCCATCTGTAGCCTTTGGCAAGTCTTTAACATATGACCACAACTCTTCCCCAGACATGATGTGTGGTGGAGACCCTTTTTTAACCTTATTTCTGCAAAAAACTACTTTGCTTTTACGAAAAGAAACTTTACCCCCATGGTCGAGCCAAAAAGCTTTGGATTTGACCATACAATAAGGACATGCCTTTTTCCCAGCGGTAGACCAACCAGATAGCATACCGTAGGCAGGAAAATCATTTATTGTCCAAAGAATGGCGGCACGCATATTGAAATTTTGTTTCCTAGAAATGTCATAAGTTGTTGATCCAACATCCCATAATTGCTTCAATTCCTCGATTAAGGGTTGCATGTACACATCCAAGTTTCCCTTCGGATTTTTAGGACCAGGAACGAGCAACGAAAGGAACATGAAGGGTTTTTTCATGCACATCGTTGGCGGCAAGTTGTACGGAGTTAAGATGACCGGCCAACATGAATATTGACCCCCAAACTTTCCATGTGGACCAAACCCATCTTTACACAAACCGAGCAGAACATTCTAGGCTCAGATGCAAATTCGCCAAAGGATCTATCCAAATGCTTCCAAGCTTCACTATCGCTAGGGTGAGCCATTTTGTCTTCGACCCTTGGATTTTTGGCATGCCATGTCATTTCTTCAGCAACGTTATTTGTTGCATAAAACCTCTACAATCTCAGTGTGATTGGGAAATAAATCAGCACTTTCATTGGAACTAAAGACCCCTTAGAAGTCCTCTTGTATATGTCGCTATCACACACTCTACATCTGTCCAAGTGTGCATCAGTTCTCCAAAATAACATACAACCTTTGGGGCACGCATGAATCTTCTCGTGGGGAAGCTCTAATCCCTCCAAGATCTTCTTCGTATCGTAAATGTGTTACTCATGTTGTTGTTGTTAGGTATTGCTTCTTTCATTAATGAAGCAAACGTAACAACACACCTATGTGGCAAATTGTACTCACACTTCAAAGATACTATTCAAGATGCCATTTCCAACACAGACATGGAGCTCCCTTCGTACAACGGTTCCTCAGAAGCCCTTAATAGGTCAAGAAACACCTTTGCTTGAGGATTAGGCTCCTCCTCCATTCCACTAGGCTCTTCAATAGTGGACGGTTCCGGGTTATTCCCAAGAGCATCGAAAACCATTTCACGGTATGGATTAGATAGCTCTTGTGTGGATTGAGGTAATTCTTCACCATGAGAATACCAACCATAGTAATCAGGTATAAATCCCTTGCTATACAAATGCACTTTAACCGTGTCTGCGTCATGCATACGTCTGTTCTTGCATTTTGGACACGGGCATCTAACTTCATCCTTACATGTGTTTTCGGGATTTGTTTTGCAAAAGTCAATGAATTCATCAACCCCCCCTCAAGAACTCGGGCCTCAAGTTACTCCCATTGTCATATCTATCATACATCCACCAACGCTTCTTCCGTTTCATGGTGACCAATTCTACAATTCTAAACCATTTCAATCACAATACTCATTAACAACCAACATACGTACAATTAAAATATTTGTGTGAAATGCATATATATTTAAAATGATGTCCAAAGGTCCTTATCACTCCAACCTAACCCATTCATGGACTTCTAACCCCACTAATGAATGTATGCCAACTATTCGCTTCTACTTAAAATCAGGCAGCATTTCCCATGAGTTCTCCAAGTACACAATGTGAGCTTCGTAAAAGCTTACATATGTACCCAGAGAACAACACAGAGAAACATCACCGGATATTACATAGAATTGAAAAAAAAGGCATACATTCACCACCTAAGTGAGGTCAAACGTCCAAGAACAGTCCCAATCAAGGACTATTCAAGATATACTCCTAATTAGTATACCTTGAACGGGTATCTAGGCACATGATAATGCAAACATATTTATTTAAACACTTAAATTAAATTTATAACATTATCCAAACTATTTCCACGAAAACAAATATGTTAAAAACAATATAAACATTTCAAATAGTGTAAACTAAATAAAGGAATGTGCAATAAATTAATTAATGTCATAATTATATAGTTTTTAACTTTTATTACCTTTGATAAACGAACCATTATATAAACTATTGTGATAATTATATAGTAACTTAAACTTATACAATTAAAGTAACTTAAACTTATACAATTAAACTTATAGGAACTTAAACTTATATAATTATATAGTTTTTAACATTCTCTAAACAAAAGTTTGTTTAATACATTACATTTCATGATGAAAATCATACACAAAAATTAAATTATAGAATTTACATGAACAAAAACAATATAAAATAGGATTCTTTAACAAGAATAATACAAACTTTTGCCCGTTCTCTCGCAATAATACAAACTTTTGATTATTTTTTAATAATACAAACTTTTGATCAAAATTCCTACAGTAGGACAATACCGGTTTTAACTTGTTGTAGGAGGTAACTAGCCGAGGTGGTTCGGGTGGGTGGGGGGTTGGGGGAGGAGGGACAAAGAAAAAAGATCATTTTGTAATTTTTTTGATTTTTTTTACCGGTTATAAGTCAACTTGACCTACTGGAGGAATTTTGATGTAAAATTTGTATTATTAAAAAATAATCAAAAGTTTGTATTATTGTGAAAGAACGGGCAAAAGTTTATATTATTGTAGTTAAAAAATCCTATAAAATACCCTATATTCAATACTAAAAATATATTCATAAAAAAAAATACTAAAAATATAAATGGAAGACAAAATATGGTCAAAATTGCTACTAACCTTACAATTAAGCCAAAGAGAAACACCAAAATGCTACGTAATCCTACATCATGTAGAATATCAATTATTAAACGGTAACCTTAAAGCATTTAGCAAAATTTAAACATAAAATTAAGCAATTAACCATATAAACTATATTTACTATTAAAATCAAAGATTTTAAAAATTAAAGAGTACCTAGAGGCGGCAGGGCTCCGGCACAGGCGGACGGCACTCGGGGAGTGGTGTTTGGCCACCTACATTGACAAAGCCAAATGAGATTTTGGTGAGTGCCATTGTAACAAATTATATTAAATTAACAATAATACATGTAACAATAATAAATTAACAACAATAAATTTAGGCATTTAGCCACTGTAAATCTATTAGCCAAGTTACAATTCTACATAATAACCATTTTTTTGATATAACGGCTCTAGAAAAGTAGTCACAACAACACTTTTCTTTGCAGCAAGGACCTCTGCAACTAATTACTAATGTAATGATTCCTTAAACTGTCTTAGATGAGTGACCAAATGACAAAAGATTAAACACCATCATAATTTACATTACAGGACTGATAAGGCCAGCAAGATAGCAGTTGCGGATAATGGCTATAGACTTATAGAGAACACCCCTAACAAGATAGCAGTTGCGATAAAGGATATAGACTTATAGAGAACAACCCTGGCGTTTAGCGAGAGAAATCCTAATAAAACATGCTGCCAATTTGCCATAGACCATAAAATATAATCAACAAAATCAGCATTAACATTGATAATGCCCAATTCAAATTTAATGTCATTTCAATTTTCAAACACCAATAACACCCAAATCAAAGTACAACAACAAAATTAACATTTATAACAATTCTAAATTATATTATCTGATATATAAACACCCCTAACAAGTGAAATTGCAATTTATTTTCCAATTCTCATGAAATTGATAAACCCTAATCTGTAAAGTAAAACAAGAAATCAACAAAATTGAGCAGATTAAGATGTACCTAGTCACGACTCTTGGAGGTTGTGCGTCCACCGTCCACCGTCGTCCACCGTCCACCGTCGTCCACCGAGTTCCGAGCCAAAACGTTGTGGCTGCAGGTCGGCGATTACGAAGCAACCAGGCAACAGCAGCCAGCAGGAGGTCCGAGACGCCGAGTCACGATTTCACGACAGCCTTTAGATGCGCGCGCCGCCGCCAGTGAGGGCGTATGAGGGAGGAGTGAAGGTGACTGGATCTGAGGTTGTATGAGAGAGAAAGGGAGAACTGAGGTAATTTCTCTCTCTTAACTCGTTGAAATAAACCCGACTAAAGGAGGCAATTTCATTTTAACCCTTTTGGAAATTAGCGATCGTTTAAGACCGTCGCCTAAGGAAAAGATATTTTCAGATTTACATTAACAATATCCACGACGGCTTACTCGTCGTTGTATGCTTTATAAACAGTCGGTGGTCACCGACGGTTCAAAGCAATCGATGTATTTAACATTAACGACCGTTTTCTTCACCGTCGCTGTGAAGCAGTCGTTGTTTTAGCGTTTTCTTGTAGTGCTACAACAAGGTTGAAAGGATTATAAACATCATCACGCCAAAGCAACCAAAGCCCTCCAGACAAGCCCTGGGTAGGGAGAAAAACAAAAGCCTTAAACCCAGATTTCACTAAGCAAGCAACTGAAGGAGGGGAGGGGGATTTCGTTTCACATAACATCATAATGCTTATTTTATGTACATTACAAAAAGATTTTACTTCTTGCAGAGCATTTTTTCTCCTACACCCCCTAATATTCCAAAACCGTATAGACATAGGTCAAAAAATTGTCATCCAACCACGAACAGATCAAGCTTTAACTTTCTTCAAAACTGAGGAAGCAGAATCTTCCTCACTTCCTTTCCTTTGCTTTGCTGAGCTAGACATGGAGGTGGGTTCCACATGAGAAACTTACTCAACACCCACTGCCTCAAAGTGCTTGACAATTGAACTTTCCGAGTTAATAGAGTGAAAAGAATGATCGAGTTGAGAGAGATACTCTTGATCATGATCACTCCCATCATTAAGCAAGAGAGTAGCATTTTCAACCCCATAATCATACATAGCAGCATCAATAAAACAAGGCTTCTCGTCCTCAGCCAACGGAGCAAATTGATTTACATAAAAAAAATCAGGAGGAAATACTACTTGGAGAGGGACAGGAGATAGCACCATGGCCTGAGACTTGAGTGAAGCATGAAACTCATCACCCACACCTCCGGTCTGGGGAGTAATCTCACCCTGACTAGCCTGATACTCAGCAGCAAAAGGAACAGGAGCAGTAGGAATAAAGCTGTTACCAGTTTCATCATCAGAAATTTCATCCGACAATCAACCAGGAGAAGCAATTAACAACATTTTGCCTTTACCCTTACCCTATTTAACAGAGGACAAAGCAAACTTAGCATTAGTAACAGGCATCACAGGCTCTTTGAAAACGATACCAATAGGGGACTTGTGAAAAGCATAAGCTTTTTTACCAGCAACACCAGACTTAACATTGCTCTTAGCTTTATTAGAGAAGGAAGCAGAATTCCTCACCATTGGCTTAGGCTTAGCCTGAACCACATAAGCTTGCTGAGCTGTGGAAACAGGCAGAACTTGCCTAGAGGCCACTGAAAGTAACTCAGCTAAACTCTTTTGTTTAGGGCTTTTGAGAAGACAGATATTAATTTCCTTTTGCGGAGCATTCAACAAAGGACATTCATCAATAGCATGTTCCTCATTACCACAAAAAGAACAGCCAGCCGAGAAATCTTCGTACCAAATATTATACCCACACAACTTACCTCCCACCCTTTTCAATTCAGCATACTCAAGCAAAGGCTCAGTAATATCAACACGCACACAAGCACGAGCAAATCTAATTTTATTACGCAAAAGAAAACGGGAATCAAGCTTAATCAGGGTGCCCACATTATTAGCAGCTAAAAGATTGGCAACAGACTCAGAGTTAAGCAACTCAGTGGGAAACCTTGGGATACGAACCCAAAGGTCCACCCACTTCAACTCTTCCAAGAAAGGATCAAAGTTAGGACGCCAAGGTTGGATAACAAAAAGCTCACCTTGCACATGCCATGGCCGTTCTGACCAGACAAGAAAAAGGTCATTTGGATTAGGAAAGCTTAACAAAATCCACTGATTACCCATTTCTAGGTATTCCACGTCACCTGTGACAATCCAGTCAGCCTTCTTACGTGAGATAGTAGTATGAAAATCAATAGGAGCACCAAGGATCTTACCAACCAAACAGGACTTGGTTAGCTCATCAACATCCTTCTTGACTTGCTCTAAATCATCAACCACAGCCAACTCAGGATAAGAAGCCACATTAGGATGATCATTAGAAAGATCAGAAAGCAGATTAGGAGCAGAAGAAGGAACATATTCAGGAATAGAAGCAGGAAAATCACTCACATCAACAAAATGAAAGCCACTCAAGGAAGAAGGAGCAGCGAGAATAGCATTTTTTTAAGAAGACTCACTCATATTCAGAAAAATTTCAGACACAAACCAAGAAATAAGAAGAATAATCAGAGAGAAAAAGAAAAGAAGCTTAAGAGATGTACTTAAAAAATTTACCTGAGGATACCTTATATAGTAGCCAAAATTTTGATAATCATGATGACTAACATCTTTCCCTTTAGAAAGAGGAATGTGACTTACAATCGCATTAAATGCTAGGTTTTCCTGAACTTGATTTTTTCTGATAAGACGCACCAAAGCACGCCAAAGGTTCTTGAAAAACTGAACGCCAAAAGCAAAAACACTCACTACACTCTCACTCAGCCTCTGCCAAACATTAATTGAAGGGAGAGAGACACCTAATTGAAAACCCCCAATTTTTTTCAGAAACCCTAGAATGAGCAATAAACTTACTAAGGAAAACTTTTTTTGTGGAAAAAGGACATAAATTCAGAGGCTACAACCAACAATTTAGCCCAGGAAAGATGAAAAATTAGCTTTAAATGACAACTAACCCTAGAATTACAGACTAGGGATAGCTCATTATTGACAGAGATAATTAAGAGCATGCCTATTAACAGAAGGCTTATGCGAATTAAACCCGCTTGAAAGGAAATCTGCCAACTATTAGTTGGCAAACAGCAAATTAAATTGAGGAAACCAAACCAGATTACTAGCTTTAGGGAAGAAGCTAAAAAATTGCAAGTGAAATTCAAGGACTTAGGAACGAGGGTTTCATCAGACAACTAGTTATTAGGCCCGGGCTATGCCCCGAGTAAGGAAAATTTTCATTTATTAATATTATACTTTAAAATGATAATACTAAATAACACTTGGTCTAGTGGTTAAGACTTTAGTATATCAACTTGAAGTCATGGGATCAAACCCCAAAGCATGCAACTTCTATTTTTTTATTGTATGTGGATTGCATGGAGTAAAATCTCTTTAGGGAGAGCGCCATGTGGCACCGTTCCTTGTTTAGGAACGCCTTTTAATATATTAGTATAGATTTTGGGGGTTTTCTTCTATCTTTTTTTCTCTTTCTCTTTCTAACTTTCTCTCTCATCTTTTAAAAAAAAAATAATTCCTTTGACTTTCAAATAGTCAACCTTTGAAGAAATAAATCATTTAAATACTAAAATATACTTAAATATAAATAACTATACATTAAAATATATTTATAAAATTCATAAAATTACGGCGGATTACAGTTGACTTCCGTAGCTCTTCCTTGTTGAACATCATTAAAGACGAGAGACTTCTGTAATATGTTTATATCATTGCATGCGAGGTGCCAAAAAAAGCATGCCATATCCAAAAGCCACTTGAAGCAACCGCTTCTAAGATTCTTGTTGTTGTTTTGCTTTTTCCTTGATACATTCCTTTCCATCCCCGAGGACATGCAATCGATGCTTCTCGTCATGCCAGGGAAGCCACGGCGCCCGCCTTTCATGTAGGAGACGCTCGATGTCATTTGGATTTGCCTTCCTTAAGTATTCAGATCCAAATCTAGCAACAACCCCTTCGACAGAATGAAGAAGGCATTCTCTAGCGGTACTTGAAGCAATTTTCAAGTACTCGTCAACAACATCAGAGGATGAACCTTATGCCAACATTCTGATAGCCGCTGTGCATTTTTGTAGTGAAGATGCACCCATCCTTCCAGTAGCATCCGTTTTTTGCGTAAAGAACTCATCTTCAGCTGTTACATGATAGGCTGTCGTACACCTGTCAAAAATAATTCCTGCAAATCCTTCTAACAATGTAGTAGGGTAAGTAGGGTCGTATCCACACAGAGATGGTTGTTTTAATCTAGCTTCTAATGCATGGAGAAACTAAACAAGATCAGGAATAATGAATTAAAGTTCTAAACTAATCAAACTACGAAAATCAAGCTAAAAAGGATCTAGGGCAATGGTTCACCATGTTCATAACTATAATCAATCAAAATATCATCAATGATTCAATCAATCAGATATCCAGAGCACATGTTAATCCTACGGTTGGGCCTTAACGCTCTCAAATCAACATATGCTAGTACGGTCGCTCAACATAATCAGATTTGCTAATTGTAGGTAAGCCTCTAAAGAGTACTATCTCTCGATCTATGACTCGATATTAGCAATATTTAATCAGACAATTGATCAGATTGCAAGATTAACAATAAAAACACTAATCAATTAGAGATATCAATAACTAATCAAACCATTAATAAATATCAATCAAGAATCATATCATATAAACATGGATTCCTAAACCCTAGAATATAAACTACTCAATAATGAAATAAATAAAGAAATTTAAATCTACAAAGAAAAGCATGATCAAAGAAATCAATGAAAGAAAAGAGATGAAAATTATAAACTCATGAATTAATGAAGAAAAGAGAAACTAGGGTTTGCCATGAAAAACTAGAGAGAAAAGGAAGAAGGAAACTCAAACTAAACCTAAGAATACAAAATATAACGTGATGAGGGAGGTGATCCCCCGGAGAGAGAGAGAGAGAAGACCTATTTATTGTTTTTACAAAATCGGCTAAAAAAAAGCAAATAAACCCGTCTCGAGAAACCGCCCGGTCGGGCGACGGTGATTGAGGAGATACGACAGAACAGCAAATCCGCCCGGTCGACCGGGCGAGCCCGCCCAGTCGGGCGCGCAAGCTGTATCTCTCAAACCAGAAGTCCATTTGGGGCGTGTGACCTATCGTTGGAAAGCCCTTCAAGTCTAGTTTCCAACCCAACTGGAATTTCTTGATTCTAAGAAGCACATCAAAAGTTATGATCAGAGGAGTATACATGACTCTTTTTTTCACATTTCTTCTAATGATTTTCCGCTTTGTTTTCGCTCAAACTCGTACTAAGACATATCCATACTATCCTTATGCATCGTAGCTTATTTCCAAGTGCTCCTAATCCTCAAGCTCAGCTAAATATACTCCAAATACGTTCTCATTACCTGAAATTCATCAAAAACAAGAAAACATACCGAATAGGAGTAGAATAACATAACTTAAGAATATGATGCAATAATGAACCTAAATATGAATCTAAATGCTTTAAAATGCAACCTAAATTCACCTTAAAACTATAAATAAATATGACTTATCAAACTCCCCCAAGCTAAACCATTGCTTGTCCCCAGGCAATAAGACATAAACATTGGAAAAGAAGGACGACCTACAATATAGGACTACAACCGGGCTAAACACTCAACTGAAAACACAAGAGATATAATCACTACACAAACCAAGCATCGAAATAATCTCGAACAAAGCCGCATAGAATGTCATGTATCGCAATCGACTCTCCAATCATACCACATACCATCTCTGTAAGACCCCGACTTTCACGCATCCTTATTAAATTAATTAAATAGGATTAGCAGCGGAAGGCTTAGCTTAGTCGGCGCGTTACCGCCGTACTTTCCACTAAGGGAAAATACAAGGCGACATTTAACATTAACTTACATGGACATTACTTTAATTAGTCACTTTTGAAAGAAACACTTTAATAATAAATTAATATTTTCTAGAAATTTCGGCAGAGTTTCCTTTGTAAATTGGACAACCCAAAATGGGAAAATGTTTGAAAAACCTGTTACAAATAAAATATATCGAATCCCAAAACTCAACGCTTTCGCGGAGTACCAGCTAAAGAGAATCAGGATCACTATTGCTCAACCAGAACTAGAAATGAAACTAAATCAATTAATTATTTAACTGTTACAAAGTGGAACGTCTACGCCTCAAAGGAAACATAAAACAATCATAGATGTACTCTTAGCACGTAACTGCTTCATCTTGGAACAGATGCTCCAGAACTTCAACCTGAAACCATTGTAACACTGCCACCCACCAAGTGACAGGCCACAGTAGTGACAAAACAAAACATTGACATACACATCAACACATCGCTGAGTACTAACCCATAAAATATTCTTAAAACATGCTTTGGTGTCTACGACTCTCACGTAATCCATACGTTCACATGTAGATATAAATACAATGAATAATTACATAATTAATCTTAATTAATCCAATTATTTAAGGAGAGGAAAGAGAACGCCAGTAAGCCGGGGTCAATCCCCTGTAACCACTTACTTCAACGTTGTAGGCCGGAGTCAATCCCCTGTAACCACCTACGGATAACATAATAGCCATAATAACAGAGTCCCTAGTGTGCACACCCCTTCTACTTGGATCACAACAAGATAGAAGGAAGACAAGTAACAGAAAATCAGCATAGTAACCAGAGAACCTGTAGGGGCCGCTGAACCACTCATACAGGGCAACCTGTTCATCATTTCCCTCCGATATTTCACTTTACGTGATTAACATATTTTAATTCACGTCATCACATAAACCACATATACAATTACGTCATCATTGTTCAATCCAGTGTGAACATATTTCATCCATCATAATCTCAATCCATTCATAGTGGTTTCAATAATCCATTTCATAAACACAACTGTCACTTGAGTTCATTTATCACTGCAGATTCATAATCATTTCATAGCATTGTATCATCATAACCATCATAAAACATTTCATTTCCCGCAATCCATATGCAAAACATAACATTAATCATGGAAAGTAATCATAAGCATGTCTCATAACTTAAAGTACTTTTAAGAATAACAACAGGAACATAGCAGTATTTTCGTATCTCAAATCGTTTAAGAGTCATTCATACTTTCAGATAGTTTCAGAGTTAAAAGGTATATTTTGGCATACTTGGAATACATAAACATATATCGTAGTATAAATCTCATAACTCGTCCATCATAAGAACAAAGGTAATCTTTCACATTTTTCGATCACCTAAGAAACAGAAAGCATACTTATTTCATACTACATCCATATAATAAGCTTATTAGTGATATAATTCTCAAAATCGACTATCGTCATTAACCTAACTCGTCTCTAGACAATTCTCACAATAGTCCTTAATACATCTTTCTTAGCCTTCCAACTTACTAAAATATAATGGTAAACCTGATATAGTTAACGAATATACTTTGAATGTCATATAATACTAAGATTGTCTGAAAATCAATAATTCATCTCAATTCATCTTTAAACTCATAAGAGCATCTCTCCATAAAGGTGATTAAGAGATTCACTAAAACTTCTTAACAAATAACTTTAGATTTCTTCCTCGTGTAATTTCCAATTATCCATCTTTAGCTATCATAACACACCATAAGTTAATCTACAATCCATAATTAATATAGTTTTAGGCCACCAAAACGTCATATTTCGGAAATATAAGTTTACTAGGAAGATAACAGAATAATCTCTACTGTCATTAGAGTTCACCTATTAATTTCATTAACTTAATCAGTTTCATCAAATAAACATAATCCACATCCATCTCCAATTTCCTCTAAAAACTAATATCATTCAGGTCTCACGAATTAATTTGAGTAATACCAAAATCAGCATAGTTGTGATACTTAAAACAACTCAATCAATTTCCATAACCCAACCTAATCTATACTCAACTCGCAATCTCCTCAAGGATTAATTTTAACCAGGCCTTACAGATTTATTCAAGTAATACTAAAAATTAGCATAGATGTAATACTTAAAATAACTCAGGAACTCAAAATAAACAACAATAAATAACCAAATTTCAGAAAATCATATCTTCAATAACACCTCTAGCATGAGGAAAGTAGAAGAGAGGAAGAAGGGGGTATAGTACCTCTGCTCTGTTGAGCAGGGACGAACTCAGGGGAGGGTGAACCGGACCGACAACAACACTACCAACCACGAACAGCAGCAGCTCGACTCCGTCCACCGGCGAACAATAGCAACAACCGCAGCAACACCAGCAAAGGGGAGTGAGAGAGAGCTCGGGGCACGAGAGAGAGAGTACGAACACCCCACACACACAGCTCGCAGCAGCAGCACCGCACACAACACCACCACGAACTAGAGCAGAGAAGAAACGCGAGCAGAGGAGAGAACTGAGCTCCGGCGAGCTTCGGGTTTCCGGCGAGACGGGATGGACGAGAGAGAAACTGGGCTGGGGTTTTGGGGTTTCACGGGGAGAGAGGAGAGAGAGAGAAATGGGTTGTTGAACTTGTGATTTCAAAGCTCAATTACTGAGCATTTAAAGAAAGAAATTTGGAGGCATTAATGGAGGTGGATAGATGGAGGTTGGTGGTTCACCATAGGGAAGCTTAGAGTAGGGAGTAAAGAGGGAGTAGAGGGGAGTGGGTGGTTGGGTATTCTACCGTGGGTTTGCTTAGGGGGGGTGTCTTCCTCTTTCTTTTCTTTCTCTTTCTTATTAAATTCATAAATCATATTATAAAATTATTTATCATAATAAATATTATTTCTGTACAACTAAAGTAAATATACTTATATTAGGAAATAACCTTCATCAGAATAATTTTGAAAAATTTTAGGACGTAATTATGCTAATAAACATAATTAGTAGCTAATAAAACGAGATTAAAATTCGGGGTATTACAATCTCTCCCAAGCTGGATTTAAAAAAACCTGACAGACCTCATTATAGTTATGTGCGCTCAAATCTCTCATGTGTTTAAAGGATAAATGATGACACTCAACCTAAAACAAGTCAACTCAGTTGAAACATATACTCTTTAACTTTGACTTTTTGACTCACTTAACACTCAATAATACAATACACAATGATCAAGAGGACTTTTAAAGGTTGCAATGAGGCTGAGGTTAAAGGTATGGAATAATTTGGGAATTGTGGTGGAAAAACCAAGAAGGGGGAGCATCATATAACTGAAAACATGACCAAGAAAGATCACAACAACTTCACGCAACAACCAACAATCTCCAAATATAATCAACAACCTTATTCGTTCAAGAAATTCAATCATAACCCTTTTTATTTCACTTTATTCACAACTTTTTTTCACTTCTTTTTCATTTCATTTTTCACTTTTTTTTTCCTTTTTTTTTTGAACTTTCAATTCAATTTCAAAGCTCACTAAAACATACTTTTCCATCCTTCTAAACCACAAATAGAGCATTTCAATTCAATACAAACCAAACCAAAACTAATACTCGCTCCCCCAAGCTAGACTTAGGACAAATATCAAATGAGGCCAATGGCTTGTAATATAGGTAACAATCAAACATAGTCAGAAAGGCTCAGCGGGGCTAGAGGAAGGATAATATGAAAACAAGAATAACTCTGGAGCTAAGATCATGAAATAGAATGCCTCAATCATATCAAAATGTATGCACTATCAAATATCAAAGAGTACCAAGTCAAAATCAAGATCAATGCGACAACTAAGGAACTAATCACACATGAAAGAACATAACTGACACAGATACGTCAGTTTATAGGCACAAAAGCTCACTTAGTTTGAGGTGTCTGCACAATATAGTTGAATCGAACCAGAGAGATCAATCAATCTTACCACAAACAATCAATTGCGAAACAATCGTGCTATAAAGTATCATGCTCAAGATGAATGACGCTTAGGAAATGTAGTAAAATATCATCAAAGTTCTCAAAGAGTGCCAGCAATAGTCCTATAGATGCAACTAATAAAATGAGATGAAGTCTAATATGAAATGAAATATGCTAATGCAACTAAGAAAGCAGTACAATGTTTTTGGTCACACGTAAACTCCCACTCCTAATGAGCAGTACAAACCGTGCAACAACCTATGAAAGCAATATAAAAAACTACTCTAAATGCAACTAACATGCGCTAAGTAATGATGACAAACATCCTCCCCCAAGCTGAATGACACATTGTCCTCAATGTGAACAAAGAGGAATTAAATGAGGGAAAGGTACAACTTACAAAATGGGTGGGTAATCAAAGGGAGTGTCAAAAAGCATCGACACCTCCACCACAATCGATAGTTGTAATGTGGCAGTGAATATAGCCAAAAAAATTGGCTATGCTTGTACCTAGCAAAAGACTTCATCACACATTAGCAAAGTTAGTCAAACCAAAAAAAAAAATGAATAAAGTCGGGTTGCCTCCCGATAAACGCTGATTTAAGGTCTTGCATGACCGTTTTAAACTAGTAGATCACTCATAATAGTTCAATGCTCTAAGAAGCTTATCATATGTTCCTGCAAACATCTCAGAGCATATTATATAAGAGTGGAAAGGAAAAATTAAAAAAATTAGTACTAAAAAATTACTAAAACTACAAAAAGAAAAATCAAAGGAAAAATTATATTTACAAGAAGAAGAAAAAGAAAAATTGTTAGTCTTTTTACATGACTCAAAAGAAGGAAAAGAAACTAACTGTACATCATTTACATTATCATGAGAGCCATTCAAAAGGGGAGAAAGAAGGAACGATGGAGGATATAATATAGGAGAAGAAGGAATAAGGTTAAGTTTTTGAGAGAAAGGAACATGAGACTCAAAAGCAATAGGTGGTACCGATAAAGACTCATAAATCACCTCACTCTCAACTTGACTTTCCTCCAAAGAAGAAATTTCAACCATGGTTTCTTCCTCCTCACTAGTAGAATAAATGCTTATTGCGGCGGTCATTAAGTGGCCTATTGCTGCGGTTTTGGCGGCGCAGCAATTAAGGGCGCAGCAATAGGTAATTATCTGCTGCTGCGGTTTTTAACCGCAGCAATAGAGCAACCTATTGCTGCGGTTCTCAACAAAAACCGCAACAATAGGTATTTTTTTAATTAAAAAAATGAAGCCTATTGCTGCGGTTTTGAGTAGAACCCGCAGCAATAGGAACTAGTAAATGTAAAAAAAATTTTTTTTTTTTTTTTTACTCTTTGCCATCAAATTTTAAAGAAAACAATGTAGGAACAAAATAAAACACTACTGTGTCAAAATAATGACAAAGAATGCTTATACAAAATTCAAAAACATAAAAGATACACAAAATCCAACACAAATAAGAAAAGAGATTCAAAAGAAAAATATTAAAAAAATAACCAAAAATCAGAAACCTAACATCATATTGGATCTTAAAAATAAAAATGAAGAAAAAAAATTGAAAACAAGATATGGAGATTCCCAACGAAGACTGAGATTTATTACAACGACAACGTTGACCGTCGACAAAGAAAATCAAAATAAGATTACAATCGGGCAAAACTGATTCAATCTAACAAACAGTGAAATTCCATCCTTTTAAACAAATCAAACAGTTGCAATATCATCTAGATTCTAGACCAGGGAAAGGAAAACGAAGCTAAAGTAAAAATAGAAAAAAAATTCAATCTTTGTATAATTGATTCTCAGCTCAGATTGTCATGGTGTTTGTATCAAATTATCAAACGAAGATCCAAAATCAGAAAATGAAAAGCAGTTTCAGTGACGAGAGAGAAGAGAAGTAAATACCGTGGTGGCAGCAACAATTTGGAACACCGCACCCCATTAACTGATCGGAATAGCAGCAATTTCAATAGTTTTTTTTTCTAATAAAATAAATTAAATTAAATTTCAAACGAGGTTGAACGACTACCGAGCGCGAGGTTTTGTTGGGGGACAAGCGCCGGGCTACTTGCGATCGACGAGCGCGGGCTTCGAAGGGTCGATTCTTCGATCTAACCAATCTTGCCGCGGATGAAAAAAATAAAATCATCATATCTGGACGAAGACGAAGAAGAACATGTGCAAAACTCTTCAACAATTCAGATCTGAATTCTTCAATTTGTGCGAATTCACGTTCGGTTTTTTCTTCATTTTGCCTTCGGATTGATGGTCGAAGAACAGAAACGACCATTTGAGGAGCGAGGAACAGAACATTTGAGGAAGAAGATGAAGAGTAGGAGGGAGGAAGGAGATAGAAGGAAGGAGACGAACGGATGAAGATGATAGAGTGAGGAGAGAGAAGGAAGGAATGAAGAGTAAGTTAAAAACGGCGCCCCTAGGCCCTAGCTAACAAGTAAACCCTAGCTGGGCGACTTGTTTTATTTAATTTAACGTCTATTGCTGCGGTTTTTTGTAGGAACCGTAGCAAATATTTAAATTTTATTAAAAAAATAATATTTTACTTTATTGCTACGGTTCTTGGGAGAAACCGCAGCAATAGATTTTGTCAGACCTGGTCAACACAGTTTAAAATGTTACCGTTGAGGTATATTGCTGCGGTTTTCACCCAAAACCGCAGCAATAGGTTGATTTTCGATTTTCCCTTTTCTTTTCACGTGGTTTATTGCTGCGTATGGGTTAAACCGCGGCAATTTAGCCGCAACAATAAGCAATTATTCTACTAGTGCCTGCAAAACATCCATCACATTGGTCTTTCTCTCAATCTTTTCATCATCCCAATAGCTCTCATTTATTATCCAACCCTCCTCATCATCATAAATAAACGGTTTGGGGCTAGAATTTTGAGCAGATTGACATTCATATTGGGAAGAGGGGTTAAAACCATAAACTAAAGTCACATCACACGAAGAAAAATCATGTGAAGTAGACTGACAATTTGAACAATAAGGGGTTGGTGTCATGTAAGTTTGGGGTGAAAGAGCAGATGAAGACATTTCCCACTCATAAGTATCCCTAGCCAACCACACAATTAAATCCCAACAATAATCAGGTGATCGGAATAGAAATTCCCCATTAGACATAAATTCTACCACCATCCTAGTTTCTTCATTTAACCCCTCATAAATCACTAGGCATATATCCCACAGTTCAATTCCATGATTAGGACCAATATAATCACCAAGCCTATGATAGTATTTCCAAAACGCTTCATTCTCATACTGAGGAAAAGAAAAAATTGCTCTAGAATTACTAGCATGTACATGGGGGTCACAAAACATATGAGGTACTTCAGGAGAACTCATGCAAAAATTGGGAGGATTTTGATATGATGCATCAAAACTGTAAACATGAGAATCCCAAGAATTATTATTATGCTGTCTAGCAAAAGAATTATCCCCATCATCAAAATAGCATGACTCCATGATACAGAAAAGTTATTAAAAAAAATAAAAATATTCACAAAAGGGGAAAAAAAATTTATATATATATACAGTTTAGTCTCACCAAATAATAAAAACTAAATAAAACTATACCGTCTCCCCGGCAACGGCGCCAAAATTTGATAGGCTGTCGTACACCTGTCAAAAATAATTCCTGCAAAACCTTCTAACAATGTAGTAGGGTAAGTAGGGTCGTATCCACAGAGAGATGGTTGTTTTAATCTAGCTTCTAATGCATAGAGAAACTAAACAAGATCAGGAATAATGAATTAAAGTTCTAAACTAATCAAACTACGAAAATCAAGCTAAAAAGGATCTAGGGCAATGGTTCACCATGTTCATAACTATAATCTATCAAAATATCATCAATGATTCAATCAATCAGATATCCAGAGCACATGTTAATCCTACGGTCGGGCCTTAACGCTCTCAAATCAACATATGCTAGTACGGTCGCTCAACATAATCGGATTTGCTAATTGTAGGTAAGCCTCTAAAGAGTACTATCTCTCGATCTATGACTCGATATTAGCAATATTTAATCAGACAATTGATCAGATTGCAAGATTAACATAAAAACACTAATCAATTAGAGATATCAATAACTAATCAAACCATTAATAAATATCAATCAAGAATCATAGCATATAAACATGGATTCCCAAACCCTAGAATATAAACTACTCAATCATGAAATAAATAAAGAAATATAAATCTACAAAGAAAAGCATGATCAAAGAAATCAATGAAAGAAAAGAGATGAAAATTATAAACTCATGAATTAATGAAGAAAAGAGAAACTAGGGTTTGCCATGAAAAACTAGAGAGAAAAGGAAGAAGGAAACTAAAACTAAACCTAAGAATACAAAATATAACGTGATAAGGGAGGTGATCCCCCGGAGAGAGAGAGAGAGAGAGAAGACCTATTTATAGTTTTTACAAAACCGGCTAAAAAAAAGCAAATAAACCCGTCTCGAGAAACCGCCCGGTCGGGCGACGGTGATTGAGGAGCTACGACAGAACAGCAAATCCGCCCGGTCGGGCGCGCAAGCGATTTTGGCTCCTTTCTCGCTCGGCGAACCGGGCTAACATGCCTTGCATCCTGTGAAAATTTCATTTCGCCCGGTCGGGCGGGAAAACTGCGATTTTGCGTCAACTTGCGAAGGCTGTATCTCTCAAACCAGAAGTCTATTTGGGGCGTGTGACCTATCGTTGGAAAGCCCTTCAAGTCTAGTTTTCAACCCAACTGGAATTTCTTGATTCTAAGAAGCACATCAAAAGTTATGATCAGAAGAGTATACATGACTCTTTTTTTCACATTTCTTCTAATGATTTTCCGCTTTGTTTTCGCTCAAACTCGTACTAAGACATATCCATACTATCCTTATGCATCGTAGCTTATTTCCAAGTGCTCCTAATCCTCAAGCTCAGCTAAATATACTCCAAATACGTTCTCATTACCTGAAATTCATCAAAAACAAGAAAACATACCGAATAGGAGTAGAATAACATAACTTAAGAATATGATGCAATAATGAACCTAAATATGAATCTAAATGCTCTAAAATGCAACCTAAATTCACCTTAAAACTATAAATAAATATGACTTATCATTACACCTTCGACAATACGAAGGAAAACATGCTTGTGCATACAGAACCTTTGACGAAAAATGTTCTCGGGGGTACAGAGGTTCGTTGATGAAATAGTCATGAAACAATCTCTCATGAACTTCCTCACGTTCCCTATGCACATATTTTCTAGTGCGGGGTACAATTTCTTCTTCGTTTTGTTGCTCAGCATCAACGGACTGACTCCATTCTATGTAATCTTGAACCATGTAATTAAAAAATTTAGAACTTGAACTAGAAAAACTTGAATCATAGTTCATTTTGGAGATATGGTGATTGAAATGGTGCTTTTCTAGAAAATAAAAGATTGAGAAAAAAAAGTGGATTGAGTTGTGGACTTTATGGTTGAAGTTATATTCTATTATATAGGAAAAATCCACCATACATACATAACAATAATTCATTTACGGATTAGACATATCAATGCAATGTAGGAGTAGACTATACAATGTAGAGTAGACAATTCAATGCAGTACTATTTGTCATACTATTCAAAGTCAGGTGAGTAGACAATTCAATGCAGTACTATTTGTCATACTATTTAAAGTCAGAAGAGTAGACAATTCAATGAAGTATAATTTGTCATACTATTAAAAAATCAACCAATTTCTCATGCTCTTAGGTTCCAAATCTGTTCCCCTATCAACTCAGCTTCCCAAGTCGGCTTAGCTAGCTTATCTGAGCCGCCTCTAATACGCCATCGTTTTCACTCCCCATTTTTTCATAATTTTTCCCCTTAAACCCTAAACCCCAAGGTTTTGGTTTTCCATTTCCCTCCTATAATTTTCTCTCTCCTCTTATAGCAACCTTCATCGTCGACCACCAAACTTCGCCGCCGACAACGGTAACATTCTCTTTCGCCATTGTTTCTCTTCATACTCGTTTATTTTGCTGCTGTTTTTAGGAATTGCTGCTAATATGTGTTTTGCTGAAGTGATTGTTTTTTGTTTGATTTTTGTGCAGTTATTATTATTCTAACTTACATTCCGGCAATTATATACTGTAAATTGCAATATACTTGATATATTTATATCATCTACGAACAAATAATGTCGATGGACGGAAGTTTTTGTTTGAAATTGGAGGTGGAGAGGTTGATTGGCCGTTGTCCCAAGCTTGGAGGTGTAGTATATTTCAGTTCTCTCTTAGAGAAGGTATGAATTAATTCATTTAATTATGTTGTTCTTAATTTTTCTACGATTTTTTTTTGGTGAATAAACCAACCATAGTAATTCAAATAGTTAAAAAGAGTTTGACAATCCGATAAGTACACAACCATACAATAACTAGGGGGGAGGGGAAAATCCTAGTCTACAATTTTATGTTGGTGTGATTAATAATGGGGTTGTTTGAAGGGGCATGAGTTCGAGGAGGAACAAGTGGTGAATGCGTTGGCGGTCATGTTCTTGCATCACAGCTATACAATACCTATAATGGGTTGTTTTCGTCCGATTGCTAAGAAAATTGTGGATCGTGTCGTGGAATTGCTGAAACTAGTACCGAATTTGAGTTTTAATTATCCCGGGGGAGTTGTAAATTCTATGGATGAAAGGAATTTTGTGGATTGTGAAGAACTTGATGGTGTAGATCAATATGGAGTGATTGAGGCGTATTCTCGACGTGGGAGGTTTTTGGATCTTCATGAGCTTGCTAATCTTGCCTTTTGTCGTGTACTTGATCTGGCTCCTTTTTTGAAGGGGTAAGCACTATGTCATTGTTACTCTGGTTTCTTAACCCATTTTTTTTTTCTGTAAACTTCATTATGGATGTACTTCTCTGTGACTGTCTAGATGGTCAAAATGTAGAATATATTGATTTCTTGGTGTGAGATTAATCTTTATTACGCTGCTGGCTTCTGTTTCATCTAACTTTGTAGAGTGCCAGCTTTAAATGTCAAAAGTACAGTACAATTCGTGCATGAATAAATCTGATTATGAGCTTTCAATCTTTGCTAAGAGTTGTCATGTACTCGTGTGTTAGACAGTGTTTTTCCTCATACGTAGTATGTTGTCGATGCTGCATCCTTGTAGTCTAGCTGATCTATACATGAAAGGTTGGGCATTTTCAAGCTTTTGCATTCTGTAATTGAATAATACAGGGTTCATATAGAATTTTTTTTTAACATTATAATTTTATTTTTATGTCAGTAGGTCACTTTATGTAAACTCACTTGATCTGGTTGGCTTCTGTGAAACAATCTGCTGTCTCTAGTCCTTGAAGTTGTCTGTATTTTTTCCAAAAGAGAATGTCAGTAGTTTGTATTCATAATCTCGAAATTAATTAGAATGACAGGCTGCTTAATTGCAATCCTAATTTTCTTGAATTCTCAAGATCTGAGAATATAAATGGGACCGAGGATCTATAGCTTAGGGTTTACCTATTGGGAGGGAGAAGGTTATTTTACATATTGTATGCCAAAAGGAGGGTAATCCACTACCAGCCTACCAGTACATCATTGGGCTGAATGGAGTTCTATGTTTTGTGTAACAGTTATCGATGCTGACCTTTTTTCAATCATTAATATTGTGAACAATGGATTATGGATGGTACATTGAAATTCATTCATGGGTTGTCACTTGTTTACTGAAAAGATATTGGTAAGTTTGTGAAAATCCACTTCACCCCTTAATGAGGGGTCTATTCTGAATTTCTGATGACCAACCTTGACTTACCAATCACTCTTTCTGTTTGTGAATATCGTTTCAGACTTTCCTGGTATGTATGGAAATAAGAATGATTCCTTTTTTTTGGCTAAGTGATTTCTCTTTATCTCTCTCCGCGTCACATGGATTCCCTGAATAAGCGTTCTCTTTCTCTATGTTAAGGTTATTAGCGAAGGGAGGGAATAATCAGAATGTCTCAGGCTTTTTGCTTTATTAAACCAACCACCTATGTCTTCAGTATATATATATATATATATATATATATATATACACATATATTATATACACACACACGTGTATATATATGTGTGTATATATATATATATATATATATATATATATATATATATATGCTGTAAGTGGTTTGTCTTAGGGGCGGCCTTGTATAACCCTGTTTAGATTTTTGTGAAATATTTTTATATATTCTTTTATATAAATGTCATATTTGAATTTCTTTTTGTGAGAGTATTTCTGCATGACATTTAGTTCATTGATATTTCAAACTCTTTCCTTTCTGTCTGTGGCATCCGTATAGAATTTCTGTGCGAATTGAGTACTGCTGGAAGGCTGTATGTTATATGTATTGCATACTATCTGGATACTTACATCTACGCATGTTTTTGACACTTGATGCCTGATTATTGTTCCAGTGCTGTAGAATGCTACTATGAATTTGGCGGACCACCATTTTCTCGTATTATTGATATTACATATATTTCCAAGGTGAAAAGTGCGGTAAGCTTTTGTTTCATTTTTTTTGATGTCTTCATTTTGAGGATTCATATTGGTTTCCTATTAGCTTGCTTTAGTATAACCACCGTATCCTCTTTCGTTGATGCTGGTCTTTCTTTATTGACCTTTATTTATATAAATTTAATCTTGTGCACAGTACTCTTTACCTAAATATTTACTATGTATATTATTATCCTTGGCTTTGATCATTTTGATGATTTTCTCAAGTAAGCCTGAACTCCTGAAGCAATTAAACTGGGATTTGTTTATGTGTTGTCTGCTTAATTAAACCATAGATAACGAGGTTGTGGTGAATCTTAGCTTAAATAAACATGTCACCTACCTAACAAAAATAAACAACCAAACTAATCCTCTTAATATTGTAGTAGGATAAGTAGGGTCGATCCCACAGAGCGAATTTGCTCTATGCTTAGCTCATAAACAATGGTAAAACACTAGAACTAAAGAAGAATCGAGGTTTGTATTTAATAAACTAGTATAAGAAATAAAAGTAATCTAATCAATAAAAGATCTAAACTTAAGTATCTCCACTAGTAAAAATCAATACAATAATAATTCTTACCCCAAATCACATTTGATAAAATATTCACAAGGAATAATGCGCCCTAAAAAAAAACAATAAGCCCGCTCTAGAGTATCTATGGGTTCCCTGAACATGCATTCATACCCATTCCATGGATTCATACAAGAAAGAGACATTAAGTATAGCAGCACACTATAATTTCTAGTAATCCAATCTACTTATTTCCATAAAGATATTCATGCTAATTTGAATATTTAAGTCCGTCAAAATCGAAATCCTATTGTGATCAAAACAATGGGATCATAGCAATACTAATTATCCATAATCTAGTATCATTGGAATATGCACTGGAATATGCACATTCGATCAAGCAAGAATAATTAATTAATTGATGTGGGAATTTAAAGAAATAAGCTTTCATTAGTTATTACTAGGGTTCAACTTAACCATAGATTACATAATTTTTTTTTTATGGAATAGATTACATAATTTCTAAAACATAGTTGAAATAAATAAACAAACTAGAGAAGGATAATCAAACTTCATAATAGAAACAAAGAGAAAAGAAAAAGAAAGTAAATACTTGAATTAATGGAAGAAAAGAAGAGTCTTGAAGAATAATGTATATCTATAAGTTTCTCTCTCTAAGAACCCTAAGCTTAAACTAATTAATGATGATAATAATGTAAAACTCATTGAAAAATAGGTCTAAATTCCTTTTTAAAAGCTAAGAATAATATAAAGTAAAATATGAATCACAAAAAAAGGCACCCAACTTCTGACACGGTCGTGCCACTAATACACATGCGTGCATTCGTCCCAGAACCGGAAATTTTTGCACAGCAGGTTAGACGGTTGTGCATAATATGAGCGTGTGATACGACAGATGCACTCAACTTCGAACAACCATCTTGATCCGGAGCTTTGTTTAACGCTTGTGATATGTCGTTAAAAAGCTCTTGACGTCTTGTTTCCAGCCTAATTGAATTACCTCATTGTGTTTTTATATAAAAAGTTTTGATTAAAATAATGATAAGGTGTCATATTTTCCACAACTCTGAAAAGTGGTCTGTATCTTCTTCAACTTTAATCCGTTTTGGTTCCATGATATATCGTTTCAAAGCTTATCCAAGTGCCTTAACCCTTATGTCCTTTAATAGGAGTTCATAGTATCCGAAACTACATCAAAACACGAACAACCCATGAAAGTAACATAATGTACAGAAAGGGGTCCAAATATACACAGGTGCACTGTAAATGATCTAATACTATAATGCACCCTAGTATGCAACTAAATGATGTTAGAATTTACACTTATCATCTATTAAACTGGGATTTTAATACATCTTGATATAGAAATTAAGGTAGTATAGTGATGATGGATAGCATTTTGCAGTTTTGAGAATCAAGCTTTGAGCTTAAATGAGGCATTGCCAAATTGTTATGGCATGTCCTTTTTTTGTGGTAAATTTATATATATGCTCTATTCTCAGTTCTGTAATATGTCTTTGAAATATTCTCCTACTTTTGTTTTCCCAGCAAGCTGCAAGGCATTTACGTGACCTTGTGTGGACATCTTATCGGCTTCTCCTTTTGGACCCTGAACATTTTTCAAGTCGTTGGAATTGGTGCTGTTTTCTGGACCTGGTGCATCAATCTAGAAGTTTTGATGCTTGTATCGATACTAGGCTCACTATAGATATAAGATGGTGTGCAGTGCAGATACTGTGTGTCCTTCTCAGATTACCAAGCAGAAGCTCTGTACTTGGTTTGCCGCCTGTAGAAGTGCTACAATGCTTGTTGCGGTTAGTTCTCGTGTTTGAACTATTTTCGTGTCTATTTAGCCTCACTGTGAAGGCTGCGGTGAAGTTTATAATAAAGAGCTTTATAATGAACTCTGCTATTTGGCTTTCTCATGATAGGTGGTCTGAGTTCTGTTGGGATGTATCAATGGAAAAGGCTGGCTGGTTAATATCCAGAAAAGAGGCTCCAGATTATTCAGATGATGCTGGTTTTAGTTGTGGAGAGGCTATGGATATTGATCCGCTGAAGCTTCTCCATAGAGAACCTGAAGGGTTCAAAAAGAGGTTGCGAAGGTGTGTTGCCCAATTACTTGTGATTGAATAAGAGTCAGAGAAAATAGAGAAAGCAATTTTAGATGTTAGAGATGAAGAGTCAGAAAATAGAGAAAGCAATTTTAGATGTTAGAGATGACCAAATATCCTGAGCAGCTATATGGTCATTACTTATTAGTTCACCGTTACCCATGAAATTATGTGTTTGATTTTTCTGGTTTATGTCAGAGGATTTGTGTCTTACTGGTGACCATTGCCAGCACCCTTTTACTTGGTTCTGATGTGGCTTTCCAATTTCTCTTGCTGCTCCATAGGGTCTGTTATAATATGTTTTTTATATTAATAATTTTATAATCTGCTCTTTATAAGCTTGAGTAAAGCCTAACAATTGTAATCTCGAATTTGGTAGAGAAATATGATAATTCTTTGGTGTTCATCTGAGAAATGCATTAAGAGCTGTGGTTCTTGATTGCTGCATGCAGCAAATAAGTTAATTTATTCATGGCATTATTGATGCTAAATCTTTTGTAACTTGAGTTCTTGACTAATTTTGTCTTTTTGTGTCCTTGGGCTCCTTTCTAGAAGGAATTATCATGTGTTGTGATCTGTATTTGCTCTTCATGAAGTCTTGGGTATATTTTTGCCTAACCCAGCGATTTGGTTTCTATTTTTTTGTAATATGATCAGGGACAGAAACCCTTTTCTTCTGACATCTTCAATAAAAGGCAGTTTTGAAAGGGTCATCTTAGCTATGAATCGAAATGGCCTGTTCTTTTGTATGGTCCCCCCTGGTTGTGGGAAGACTGCACTTATTAACAAGTTAGCTCGGGAAATGGGAAACAGAGGTAGGATATCATCCATGCTTTTGTTTTTTTTTTTGTTATTACCCATTTATCTCTAATTATTATTTTTGCTCTTATGTTTATATTCTATATGTTGTTAATACTCAATTGTGGTGCTAAACTGACGAAGCTATCTAGGCCTAGTCCGTACCTTTGGCTGTCCAAAGTTGATCTAACTTCCTCATCTAAGGTAAGCTAAGCTCGTCTAGGTTGTGGTTAGGGTTAGGTCTTTGTTAGCACTACCCGGTCCATGAGCATGGTCCTACTGAGTTGGCATGGGATAAACTCCGCTCGAATTGTAGGATTTGTATATCTTTAGTTCTCTTATTGTGTCAAAAGCCTATGGAAAATTAAAGAAGTAAGAACTTAGGCAAGGGTGAGGTGAGCTAATAAGGTGAGGTAAGAATAAGCAACTTAGTAAAGCTGGCCGATAAGGCTGGGGGTAATATCTAGTTGTTGATCGTTATTTACTTGTTCTTGATGTAGTTTCCAATCTTAAGATAAGAGAAGTCCTCAATAGTGGGATCAAATTGGACCCTTTTTTGTTGCTCCTTTTGCGTTGCTTGCTAGATGTGTGACCTTTATCTTATCGGCCTATTGGGTGTAAACCTTAGAAAAACTTCTTTTAAGGACTTAGTGATGGAAATAATTTCAAAGAGGGCACATTTTGTTAGCGTGTGTGTGTGTGTGCATGCGCATGTGTGTTTGTTGTGTGTTCGAGAATGCATGCATGTGGGTGTTTGTTTGTATGTTTGTTGGGGGGTGTGAATGCGTGGGTGGGTGCGTGTGAGGGTGCGTGCGTGTGCGTGTGGGTGTGGGTGTTCGTGTGTGCGTGCGTGCATGGGTGGGGGTGGGTGTGGGTGGGTGGGTGGGGTGTGTGTTCGTGCGTGCGTGCATGTGTGTGGGCGCGCGAGAATTTGACTCCATGAGAAATTGAACAAAAAGCTGCTGAATTGAAGTATTGAAAAATAAAGTGGCTCTGCCATGTATTCATTGAAATTTGAAAGGAAGGAATTGATTTGCTTGGAATTGCCATGAACAACATGGTATTTACATGAGTTCCTCGTTCTTATTCTTAAGCTAGTTCCGAGAGGGCTTAGTTTATCCATGATTTATCTTTCATTGGTTTCGAAAAAAGAAAAAAAGCGTGTGTGCGTGCGCGTGTTGGTGTTACGGTGCCGGTGCGTGTGGGTGTGCCTGTGTGGGTGGGGTGGGGTGTTGTATGGTGTGGGGATGGTGCATAACTCTTGATCAAGAATTCTGTTTTGGCATGATATATTGATATATGGTGTGGGGATCAACCTCGAAAAGGCGACCGTTTCGAGGTTTCAATTTGGAATGGTAACCATGGCATCGGAATTTTACCCTTTCTCAGACTTCCCAACCATGGAACATACATTTAATCTAAGATTCTTGGAGTGTCTTTCAGTTCAAGAGTTTTATGTGTAGGGGGATGATGAGATGATCTGACATCTTAGCAAAAATAGGTCCCTATATTTTTAAGAGGTTTTGATATTTGTTAGATAATAGCCAAGACTAAAACTCGTTTTTTTTTTTTTTTTTTTTTTTTCCCCTTGAAGGGAAGATTCCTACAGAGGATCTTCTTAAAAGAAGAAGCTTCATTATTACTAGTCGTAGCTGTTTGTGCCTTTAGGGGGAAGATCTATTGATCATGTCAATAAAATTAGGAATGATAGGGATGGTAGAAACTAATAAAAGCATTACGTGAATCATATAGAGACATAAATCTGATTGATTTTTTTGATTTTCTATCGAGCATTTTTGGACTTAAAATTGAGCTTTGGACTCTAAAGGTTAAGTCCGAGTCCAGTCCTAATTCAGTCCTAATTTACATTGGACTTAGACATTTGAGTCCGATTCCAGTCCAAACTTTTTTTAGTTTCCTTGTCCACTCACTCCCCAAATAATGCCTGTTGCTGGTGAGAATTTTGGCTATACTGTTTTATACTTGTCAGTTCTTTTATTAAGATTTTTTTGTCTTGTGATTAGTTCTTTCGATTCATATGGATGAGCAAATTGATGGAAGGACGTTGGTGGGAGGTTATGTTTGTACAGAACAGCCTGGGGAGTTCCGATGGCAACCAGGTCCTTTGACGCAGGTTGTGCCTTTTTGTAAAGAGCATGTTTAGCTGTTGCTTCTAATTTTTGTATGTGTATTTTGCTTTATATTTACTAACTGACTATTTACCATTTACAGGCAGTTAAAAATGGTTTATGGGTCGTCTTAGAAAATATAGACCAAGCTGCTTCAGATGTGCAGTCTGTATTATTGCCTCTTTTGGAGGGTGGAAGCTCTTTTCTGACTGGCTATGGAGAGGTAGTCTTTTCAGTTGCTTGTTGCTTGTTGCTTTTGAGCCCCCTAGACCTGATCATAATATCTTACTTGAATATGGATGACTTTTGACATTTATTTTTCTGTAGTAGTAACTGGAACTTGATAACTAAACATATGATCCCAGTGTTTCCATTCTAACTATTAGATGTTCCTGGAGGCTGGAGCAGATCTCTCTAAAAAAGCTTGTCTTACTTCACTTAGATGCGCAGAAGATCGTTTTGTGGGCCTGTCACATTAATGATTTTGATATTTTCCCACTTTCTAAATTCTAATGTTGCTGCTTGCTAATCCTCGTTTAGAGATTTTTTTGCTGGTAGATATTTGTTGTAGGATTACATTCAATTTTAACTGTTGGAAGGTGATTTGGGATGAGCTTAATACTGACAAACATTCTTCAGAATGAGTAAACGAATAGTCCCATTCTGTCATATAAGTGTTCTGTGTCTTATGCGTGGCGAGGCTGGAGTCCCTTTTTTCTGTGTTTTGGGCTGGTTTAACCATATGTCAATAGTTCTTTGAGGTTGTGGGGGTGGTTTTGGTTCGCTGGGCTTCTCATTAATCATTATAAAAGTAAAGTCCGAAATAGTTTTCTGGATGGTAGTAGGTTTGGCGATCATTGCGACTGTTGTGCTTGGAGAGAGATAAAGTTTTCCTGGAATTGGATTTTTGAGCACTTTCTTTTGTGGGACAGAGTTGGGAGTTGTCTCTGTGGTTTCATGTTTTAGCGATTTCGGCATGTCTTTTTCTTTTATATATGTGATTCATTCACCATCTTGTTTTATCTACTTCCTAGAGGATTCCTTGGGTGTTTTTTTTATACACTTCATATTAGCAAAATTTTTGTCTTATCTCAAAAAAACATTTTCTTAGTAAGTAATAGCAAAAAAAAAAAAAACAAAAAATCCGAAGGACTAATAAAAACACAGCCAAAGATTTTTGCAAATATACAAAAACTGGGGCTTGGAATGTGGCTATCATGGCGCTCTACCCTGCACGTTTAAAATTTTTCAGAAAAATGTGAAAAGACAAGTATTACTCTAAATGCAACTCTCAGGTCCAGCTTTACGATAACATTGAATAAAGCTCCTACTACTCAAGAAGCTCAAAGTTGATTAATGAAATTTCTGATGAGAAAAGGCTTGGTCATTAAGAAATCAGCTTCTTTCCTTAATCGTGCTCCAGCAAATTGCTTAAGTAACAAGTCTGTTTTATTCATGCTGTTCCTTTATTGTGATTGTCATCTTCGGAGTCATAAAAAAAACCCATTGTTTTTAAGTTAATGGTATTGGTGAAGCAATAGAAAACTGTTCTTTATGGATACTTAAGCAAATAGGACCGTTATAATTTTTCTCGGTGCTCGAGAATCTATTTGATGCTTAAAAAGTTTTAAGTTTATGGTGGAGTGGTCGTGGAGTATCGTTATGCATGATGTTTGGTGACGGGATCTTTAGGTGACAGTGTATAAAGTGGTTTCATGGAACGGTACTCAAATGCTCCAGT
Organism: Beta lomatogona; assembly: GCA_947646795.1. NCBI lineage: Eukaryota > Viridiplantae > Streptophyta > Magnoliopsida > Caryophyllales > Amaranthaceae > Beta > Beta lomatogona. The sequence goes on from CANSNZ010001115.1 coordinate 1,246,185, forward strand.
ACTTGTCCTCAAAATTTCTCACTGGCTGTAAAGAGGAAGTATCCTGTAGCAGGTTGAATTTGCTTTCTAAGATTAATGTGGAACATGACAAGGATAAGTACAAATTTTATCATAAACCCGGGTGTACTACGAGCATGGTACACCCAAGGCTATTTTTTTGCTCATTTGAAATAATCCAAATGAGCAAAATGTACTAAAAATGAGCGTTCCAAATGAGCAAAAATTAGTCTTGTGTACATGGTACACCCGGGTGTATGATGAATGCACTGCTTGTGATTGTAATTTTCAAAAAGGATTTTTTGCAATAATTTTGAAGGGGTTGGTGACCCCAGCTTCTTTCCGGAGACCATTTGCAGGCCTAAGACAGCAGGGAAGAGGTAGATTTTGAAAAATGATGAACTCAAAAAAAAGAGGGATATTGTAGTCATCTTTAAGCGAGTAAAAAGACAATTTCTTGCACTTTTTCGGGTCCAGTGACTAGATTGTTGCTTGCTGAATGGTAAGGTTTAGAGTGAAATAATGTTGCTCTCTTCTTTTCACTATTTGGAGGTTCTTTAATGACGCTTATGCATGGAAGTAAGACAATCTGGCTGAGCATTATTTTTCCGTGTATTATATCTGTAATAAATATAGCTTTTTTTTTTATATATGATTATTAGATTGTTAAACATGTGATTGTCTCTAAAATTTCATTCTATGTGTGCTGGGCTTTGCTTTGGCCTCTCTTTTTTTAAAAAGAAATTCTATGTAAATAACAGCAAAGAAACAGCTGAAAGAAAGAGGACTAGTTATCTTCAGAAACAGCCAACATAGTTTTGAAATTAGCACGAATTCTATGAATTCATCCAATGGAATAGCTGTTAAGGGCCACATTCACCTTAGCCCAAAAAGGCTGTAAAAAGTGATTCTATCTCACAGTGAATCACTTGTTAAAACAGTTTGGATAGTATGGCTGCGTGCATCCGTTTCTAACCATTAACACCACATAATTTCCATAAAAGCATTCTGCCCCAGAATTTTCAACCTGAAGCAACTTCAAATTAGTACAAGGGGAAATTCAGGCTTCCAATAAACACCAGAAAGCCTCCTCCTGATTTTAGAACCTGCCTCACAGTGAGTGAAGCACGAGTCACTTTTGGCATGGCACAACGTGCACATATCTGGCAAAATAGCCATTCATGGTCTTCGCCGTTGGAGCATATTGTCAGTGTTGATTCTTCCCGATGCTCTTACTTTAATAAGAACCCTAACCTTCCGGTTAAATTCAACCACAAGAAATGGGGTACCTAGGAGGCAAGGTTAAGAAACGAAAAGGGATCTGTAAGCAAATCTACCTGAACAATCATCCATCCACATCTGAGTATCTTCCACCTTTAATAACTGTTGAGAGTGAAGTCATCTATCTTCCTGTCATTGGGATGTTTTTGAAACTGAAGATTTCAAACATTGTCAACATGGAGAGCGGAAACAGGGGTATTATGCAGAGTGGACAAATTATATAATGAAGCGAAACGGACACAAAATGCTTCTAAAATCTGCCCAGAATCTAAATCTAAATCTGTCATTTGAGGAGAAGATTGATACACATGCAAGATAAATTTCCATAGACAGGCATAGGTCACTGTTGCAGCATATTGAGCATCCTACCATTTTGCAGAAACCCATATCTGTTCTGGACTTCTGGGTAACATGATGCCTCAACGACTTAGGCATAGCAATAATCTCTTGTAACCAACCTCCCAAGACCCATACTTTCTGCTTTTGTTTTCTTAGTCATTGGAAAATGAAAGCTTTAAGCTTTGTTGATTATAAAAGAAATTGTCTGATTGATTTACTCGCTTATTGTTTACATATCGAGTTATCTGATAGGACTAAATCTTGATGCATCAGCCCCATCCATGTTTCAGTTCGTGGGTTAAAAAATTTATATGAATGGATTCCATGGGTGTTTCAAGTTTCAATCCTATACAAAAAGGAGAGATAGGAACAGAAGATTTTCATGGCCTAAGCCGTTTACAAGTATCTCAAACCAATCAAGAATGTTTTCTTTCATATGAGTTTATGTGGGATGAGTTAGAAGTGTAAGTCTTGAGGTCCAGATTGGTACAACTGACACGGTATGCATCTGGAACTCACGAGATACCACTAATGCATTCATGACGCGCTGCCATTTTTCTTGGTCGGATGACCCGGGGGAATGAGTTGGTATGCTGGAGATCAGAAATATCAGATCATTCCAAATGTGATTTTTTGGTGTTACTCCGTTTCCTTCACCTCAGAAAACATAGAAAGTTACAAATAGCTTCTTGCTCTCGTTTAAATAATTTGACCACTGAAAATTTCAATAGCAAATGCTTTGAATGGTTCTGATTTTGTACATAATGACCTATTCTTCTCTTGTCATCATATAAATTATATTTGCTGTTCAACAATAGTAATTTCGCTGTGAATGTTCGCTGATGATTGAGCTTATTGCAGGGTATAAGAGTGGCAGAAGGTTTTCGAATATTTTCTACAATCTCAACTTCCAGAAATGATGTATTCTACCATGTAGAAGGTTTGTGAGCGACTCCTTGTGTTATTGTTGTATAGCATCAATGATCCATGCTATTGGTGCAAATGAATGGGAACAGTATGCTAGATGCTTGGGAAGGGAGCTTGTTATCTTGGTTGGTGTATCTGCAAAAAAGCAGATTTGCCTATCATTCACCTGGCCAAAACATTTGTCTCTTTCCTCTAATATCTTTTGAAGGGACTGGAAAAATATGTATCTCATTGTACATGCATTGTTTGTTATAAATAATTGGATAAATTGAAAGAATTGTCTCTCTAACATTGATTTCTCACACTGGTATTAAAGAACACAATCATCTTTCTGTTTTGAAGTTGTAGTATCTTTTGTAAGTAGTTGGATGTTTTTGAGGAAAGGGGTCAAGAGAAAACATAACATTGATCTGTGTGCCAAAAATTGGTATTATGACGTATGCCTTTTTGTATGAAGAAATTTCTCTGTAGGAAGTTTGGTCATCTGTGAAAACTAGAGGGGGGAGGAAACTTTCTTTCGTCTAGGCCAGAGGTACAAGTAAATCATACCTCCTCATTCATCACGTTTTGCAGCTGACTTGCACTGTTAGACCTATATTGTATTGGAATGTGGCACTCAGGTTTTCACTGTTGTCAACTAATCTGCTTGTGTAATCCCATTTGTATATCATTGCATATGAACATGGTTGATGTTCTTATCACTGAAGAATCTAGTATTCTGTCGTCATCTACAGAGGATTATACGTTATGCTTTTGTGTCAATGTAAAACTCTTTCTGTCTTTCGGATAGGTGGAAATGCACTGTCTGCTCTTTGGAGGCGAGTTATGGTCAGGCCAGCAGCTAGCAGAGACTTGGCAAATATAGTGACTGCATGGTATCCGGATTTGGAGCCTATAGCTGGGAAGCTCACAGGTAATCTCCTACCTAGATGGTTTTGTGATTCAAATAAGATGAGATAATTTATGGTTATGTTGGCCTCGCAGAAACTTTTGACAATCTTAATGGAGCTTCTGAATTTCTTGGATCTGGTAGTAAGAATCCCACCAGCAGATTCTCACTGAGGTTTGTCAATCCAATTCAGAGCTGTGGATGGTCTAATCTGTACTATGTTGCAATCATCGGTGTTTATTGTGGTATCTGATCATCTCTCTTCAATGGCAGGGATCTTTTGAAATGGTGTCGAAGAATTGCTGGTTCAGGTTTTACTTTCTATGCAGATGGTCTGTCGGCTGACTTACGTAGTAGGATATATCTGGAGGTATGGTCTTTGGCATTTTGTTCTTGCTCATGAAGTTTTAGGTTTCTTATCAGTGTCACATTGCAGGCTGTGGATGTATTTGCTGTCAGTGCAGCTTCACCAGTTAATCGGCTGAATACTGTAAGGGACATAGCTAGGATGTGGGGAGTGCCTGTCCCAGCAGCAGAGGCCCTATATTGTCTTAACAGACCTGTTCTTGAGGTAGTTTTTATTTTGATAAATCACTTGTTAGTTTATCTAAATGGTGTGTGTAGACAGTTTACCTTTTGCAATCTAATCAAACAGGATATGCCTGGAGCTGTTCAAATTGGGAGAGTCACTCTGCAAAAAAATGATGATGCTGTAAGTTAAAGGCAATTACTTATTGTGCTTGACATATATGTCGATGCATAGTTTTGATCATTTCCGAAGGAAAAATCTCATTTCTGTGCAGCTTTTCCTTGAAAAGAAGCCCTTTGTGGAAATTCGCAGTTCTTTTCATGTATTGGAGAGAATAGCTTGCGCTGCTAAGTGGAATGAGGCTGTTCTTCTGGTCGGTGAAACTGGTACCGGAAAGACTACACTTGTGCAGAATCTGTCGACCAGACTTGGTCAGAAACTTACTGTTCTGGTATCTTTCTACAGAACCTTTCATACTATCTGTTCTACGAGTTACATTGGTGTAGCTTTGATATTGATTTCTTTCTTACATGCACTTTATTGAGGTTCATCTTTTCTCTCTTGTGATGTGCTATTGGATTCTATAGAACTTGAGTCAGCAGAGTGATGTAGCAGACTTGCTGGGGGGGCTTTAAACCAATGGATCCTCAGTATATATGCATCCCTCTTTACAAGGAATTTGAGAGCTTGTTCCCCACTACATTCTCTCTAAAGGTATTGGTGTATGTTAGGGAACTTTCTGGTAGCCTTAGTAAGCCTGGTTTGACATATAAATATTTTTGAATGTTCAGGAGAATGAGAATTTTCTAGCTTGTCTGAGAAAGCTTCTGAACAAGAAGAACTGGATTGCATTATTGAGTGGGTTTCAGAAAGGTGTACAAAAAGCAGTCAAAGCAGGCAAATGTGGGCCCGGAACAAAACGAAAGAGACCTTTGGACGAAAGAGTTTTGGGGCTCTGGGAGAGTTATTCTCAGAAAGTGGAGATAGCTCACCGACAACTTACTGGCGCATTAGGAATGATATTTACATTTGTTGAAGGAGCCTTTGTCACAGCACTTCGTAAAGGCGAGTGGATCTTGCTAGATGAAGTAAATTTAGCCCCCCGGAGACATTGCAAAGAATAATCGGGGTCCTTGATGGGGAGAGTGGCTCATTATGTTTAGCGGAAAATGGTGTTGTTGTGGATAAACATCCTAACTTTCGCATGTTTGCTTGCATGAATCCAGCAACTGATGCTGGTAAACGAGATTTGCCATATTCATTGCGTAGTAGATTTACAGAATACTTTGTAGATGATGTCTTGGAAGACGAGGACTTGACTCTGTTTGTTGATCAGTTTCTTGATGATCGGCAAACAGACAAGAATTTAGTCAATCAGATAGTACGTTTTTATAAGGCGGCTAAGAAGGATTCTGAGGACAAGCTGCAGGATGGGGCCAACCAGAAGCCTCAATATAGTTTGAGGTCTCTTTATCGTGCTTTGGAATACATAAGAAAAGCGAGGAACTTAGGGTTTAAGAGAGCTGTGTATGATGGATTTTGTATGTTCTTCATGACATTATTGGACGATCGCAGTGCTGAATTGATGAATGAAATGATTGTTTCATACTTGCTTGGAGGTCAGAAGCAATTACCACCGCCCATACCTCTGGAGAAACTGTTAAAGATCAGAGAAAGGCCTGGGTCTGAACATTTTCTGAGTGTATACATTATTACTAAAAGTGTTGACGAGCACATCAGGAGCTTGGCTCGAGCAGTTTACATAAAAAGATATCCTGTTCTTTTGCAGGGTCCGACCTCTAGTGGGAAGACTAGTCTTGTGGAATATCTTGCTGCAAAAACTGGACATGAGTTTGTCCGCATAAATAATCACGAGCATACTGATCTGCAGGAATATCTAGGATCATATATTACTGATGCTAGTGGGAAGCTTGTATTTCATGAAGGTGTGTTGGTCAAGGCAGTTCGCTACGGCCACTGGATTGTCTTGGATGAGCTCAATCTTGCGCCTTCTGATGTCCTGGAAGCGTTAAATCGACTGCTAGATGATAATAGAGAACTTTTTGTGCCAGAACTACGTGAAACAGTGCGCGCTCATCCGAATTTTATGCTTTTTGCTACTCAAAATCCCCCCTACTTTCTATGGTGGCCGTAAGATGCTTTCACGTGCGTTTCGCAATCGTTTTGTTGAGATACATGTTGATGACATCCCAGAGGATGAGTTAATTGAAATACTCGAGAAAAAATGCAAGATTCCTCGTAGTTATGCCAAGAAAATGATTGAAGTGATGAAGGAACTACAACTGCGGAGGCAGAAGAGCAAAGTTTTTGCTGGAAAACATGGATTTATAACTCCACGAGATTTATTTCGTTGGGCTAACCGTTTCAGAAAATATGGAATTTCGTATGAAGACTTGGCTAGAGATGGATATTTCCTTTTGGCAGAGAGGCTCAGAGATGAGATTGAAAAGAATATAGTGCAGGAGGTTCTGGAGAAACATCTACGTGTTAAACTCAAGACAGAAGAGCTCTATAATCAGGTTCCGTCCTTCTTTAACATAATAAGGGTCCTCTACAGCTTTGTTTCATTTTCCCTAGGCCTTTTTTGCTGTAGTGATGGGGCCATATATTACTTTTAATGCTCTTTATGTTATTGTCTTCCGGAATTCTTGAGAAATTATTATGTGGTTTCTCACTAATATTTTTTACTAGGCACGTGGTTTGTGCCATACATGGGTTATAATCTATTATTATATAATATATTTTTGTTCTAAAATATACTATGAAATTTAGAATTTTAAATAATTACTTGTAAGAACTTAGAAGTTATCAAATAATGTAAAGAATGTTGGAAAATTAATATAAAGAAAAGATTAATTATTCATAATATCCATTTATCTGAAGATTAATATACATACAATCATGGATTGATTATATATGGTTGCTAGTATCAAATAATTTTTGCATATACAATTTTTTGTTTCCATTTCGGTTTTGTGTGTGTTTGGGGGGGGTGGGGGTGGGTAGGTGTGTGAGCGTGTGCATGCTTGGGGGGTGTGTGTGTGTACGTGTGTGTGTGTGCTTACATTATAATTTGGATGAGGAATGCTAATAGGATAGAGAACATGATCATGCTTACATTATATGCATTATTTGAATTCCGAAGAGTGTCTGACAGGAATGCTAATAGGATAGAGAACATGATCATGCTACTTTAGCAAACTTGTGGATGAGGAAGATGGTGATGGTAATGCATGTAGGAAAAGCTTTTAACAAGTAGGGATGAGTTTTTTTTTTTTTTTTTTTTTTTTTGTAGTTGCAAGTGTTTGAGTCGCAAAACGAATGTTTCTACCCTCTAGGTGTGCTTTGCCTTGTGAGTTTTTCATTCTTTTGACAAAAAATTTCATAAGTTTTCCGTTTTTTTTATATTATATAGACGACAATATTGATAAAATGATGTTCTATAGGAATGTGTTTGGCTAATGCTATAGCATGTTCTGGAACTTCGGTTTCACTTTTCTTTTGTTCATTATGCTACTGTAATGTTTATGTGTCTCTTTGCTTGTGTTTTTATTTCGGGATTTCTTGGATGAATATCCATAGCAAGCTGAAATTATATATCGATTAGAACTATTATTAATTGTTTGAAGTCCTCAGCTATTAAAAGTTGTTGTGAACTTACATATTGACTATAATAAAACTAAAGTGAAATTTCCATCTAATCTGTTCCTGCCAGTGTAACTTGTTGCTATGGGTGGAGGGATTGGGTTTTAGCAATTATTTAAATGATGAGCTGTAAGCAAAGTACATTAACGAAGCTCATCAACGTCTGTACTTTTGGTTGTGGAAAAGAAGATTTTATATAGCTTTTTTGCACTTGTTCGCACGAACTCAAAATTAATTTTGGGTTAGTGTTTATTAAGTATGACTAGATGTATGTGGTGGGAGGGGTTTCATATATGTACTATTGGTGTTTCTGCACCATTTCTTTTTCATAAAGCATATGTTTTGATAACTCTGTTAGTCTGTTGGGATCTTATGTAGATTCTGGTGTTTTGAAAGTGTCATTTGGTATCTGCTTATATCTCCTCCTGTGAATCGGTGTGAAAAAGAAAGGAAAGGTCTTATTGTGGTGTCTTGTGGTATTTGTTTTTTGAGTTGACTTATTTTGTGTTTTTGACTTATGCAGGGATCTCTTAAGACAAGATCTCTTGGGGAAGATGTTGGAAAGTACGTGTAGATTATATGGGTCACTGTTATTTCATATACCAATCTCTCCTTATTTGCAGAAAGAGCATTAAGGGTGGTATTACTCCTTATTTTTCTTTTCAATATTGTCTAACTTGTGGTCGTTGATTGCTGCAGTATTGTTTGGACCAAAAGTATGGAGAGGCTTTACTTCCTTATTGAACGGTGTTATCAGCTACAGGAGCCGGTATTGCTTGTAGGTGAAACCGGTGGAGGGAAGACTACCGTGTGCCAGTTACTGAGCATGGCTCTAGGTGCCAAATTACATATTTTAAATTGTCATCAGTACACAGAAACATCTGATTTTATTGGGGTATGCTATTGCGTACTGGTTTCTTTCACCACGCTGCTGTGTTTTTCTCTTTTTCCAAATGCTCATAATACTCTGTTGGTGATTTTATTTATATATAATGTTGACAGGGTTTTTATCCAGTTCGTGAGAGGTCTAGAATAGCATCAGAGTTTAAGAATCTGATAGAGCAGCTGGTGTTGTCGAAGGCTTTTATCCATTTTCATAACGATATTGTATGGTTCCTTTGTCTCTCTAAGGATTCCGAAATTACATGGAATAAATGATCTTGCTTTATATATTTATCAATTATCATTTGGGTGCAGAAATTTTCCACAGATATTGGCAAAGCTCCTTCAATTCTTAAGCAACTGGGAGAGATATTAGATAGCTGTAAACATGGTTTGATCTCAATGCCTGATGTAAGTGAAAGTGATCTTGCTTCTTTTGAGAAATTAAAAGGGGAGCTATCTGAGCTGTATCGGCAATGGCAAACAATATTTGTATGGCAAGATGGACCACTAGTGCAAGCTATGAAGGATGGGGACTTACTTCTTGTGGACGAGATTTCTTTGGCTGATGATAGTGTTCTAGAACGGTTGAATAGTGTGCTTGAGCCAGATAGGAAACTGGTGAGTGGCGTAGACTTGTTTGTTGACTCAAATTTTATGTAATCTTAGAAGCAGTTGTTGCTTCTGCTTATCCTGATGCCAGAACATTGTCGCTGTTTTCGTTGGAAGTTTATACTTCTTGTGCATTTATTTGGTTCAGAGTATCATCAGGACACAATGGAACAACTCTATAGAAACATTATATTAGGTTTATGATGTCAAGAGTACATTGGATTATGTATATGGTAGTCAAGAGTAAGATAATATCCTTGCAAGACTCTGATGAGAATGCAAGGTATTGCCTGTGCAGCAAGACATTGTCATGAGAAAGTGAATATGGTTTCTTCTTCTGCCAGTCTGTGGTGACCTACTTAGTGGCATTGCAAGCTATAAAGCATTCTGTTGTCACATGTTTACAGTTTAAGTCCAAATTGAAGTATATGCTGAATGATCACTTCTTGTCTGCAGTCTTTGGCTGAGAAAGGAGGACCTAATCTAGAGACAGTGACAGCTCATGATGATTTTTTTCTCCTCGCTACAATGAATCCTGGCGGAGATTATGGCAAGAAAGAATTATCTCCGGCTCTTCGGAATAGGTTCACTGAGATATGGGTTCCTCCTGTTTGTGACCTGAATGAGTTGAGGGGGATTGCTAAAAGGTATGCTGGGTTTCATTAAAATGGCATAAGAAAGGGGTGGTTTCAATCATTTGATTTGCTTTCAAGTGACTTTCTTTTATCATCTTGCACAGATTCCTAAGTCCGGTGCTCCATTGTTTTGTGAACCCTCTCCTTGCTTTCTGGGAGGTATGAGTTCTGAGTTACTTTTAAGTGATCTAATTGTTTCGTAATGCTTGAGGTGTATATCAACCTTGGGCTCTCATGGTCTTAATTCCATTTATAGTTTTTCTGTTGAGAAAATAAATTATGTGAAGCAAAAGAGAAGAGGATAGATCAAAAGTAGAAGCTGTCCTTGAGTAGTATTATTTCCTCTTAATCTCTAATTGAAAGTGTCAGTCGTCCAAGGAAAGGGTACAGGTTGCTCCATCCCAAATATATTCTGCCATATTGTGGCATTTTAGAAAGTACACTGACTATCCTCTTAACAAAAAACACTGCATAATGATAAAAAGGAATATGCATGATCATGTTCTACCTTAAAGAGAAGGGGGAAGGGTGATTTCTTGCCTGTTAGAGCACTTCAACTAACTCCTATCTTTATACAACTGCTTGATCATGTCAAATGGTAGAAGCATCTACTTTTTTTTTTGTTCATGTTCTAGGTTGTAATTCCTTCAAGTCTTTAATTTTGAGTACGAATGATGTCTTAGCTTTAGCAGAAGAGCCCCCCCCCCAACCAAAGATTCCGGTCCAATGTGGATAGTACAGTGGTTTGTTACACTGCATGCTTTTAATGCATACTTATGTTATTTTTACAGTGGTTCAACTTGATGCAAGCAGGAAGAATGCTTACTGTGAGGGACCTTCTTGCTTGGTTGGACTTTGTTACAAAAACAGAGAAGAGCTTACATCCTAATTTTGCATTTGTGCATGGGGCATTTCTTGTTTTGCTTGATGGTCTAAGCTTGGGTATGTCTTTAGTTTTGTAACTGTATTATATTGTGAGCGAGCGAATTAGTCTTTCCTCTTCCGATACTAAAGCAGCACAGAAAGGGAGAAGGGTGAGATGGAAACTGGAAATAGAACTGTGAAAATGGCAAATTGCAAAGAAGTAATAGGCTGGAAGATGGCTCATGAAAAAATAATCTAAAATTATTCTCTTTTTATCGTATAAATACATTATTATATTTCTAAAATGTTATTAGAGAAAAAACTTAAAAACGTCCTAAAGTTTTCAGATATTATTTATCATCTCAAATGACTCTTTGCACACTAAGTAGGCTTATGGTTAGGAGGAAACAAGATGGGAAAAAAGAATCAAAGATCTTGATTGCCTTTGTGTGTGTGTGGTTTGCAAAATATTTTCTATTCCCTTTGTGCCATATTTAGAATGACTGGAAAATGGAAACAAGACCAGATACATTTGATCGTTATGGGCAAATCCAAAATCTTTGTAGATAGAGCCAATCATTAGTTCCCAACCATGGGGCGAAATCGGATTAATAAAAGAATAGGAAAAGCTTTTATTGTGTTACTTAACTTATATAGGAATTCCTGAACCCAAGAGTTAAGAAGAATAAGTTCTTTATTTGCCAGAATAGAATAACCGCTTAGACAGATTAAATTTGTCGAGAAGTGCAAAATAATATGGATACAATCCTCAGCATCGATTAACCCCAAATGGCTCTACATGGATTCCCCCCCCTTTCCCCCCAAAGTTTTTGAATCCCTTCATATCCTCTGCACCCTCAGTTCCTCACCAGCACCCATAACCATCAATCCACCATCACGGCATCACCCTAGCTATGAATAAATTTTGTCAGCCATACACCATCACCACTGGTGTCGATTTTATGTCCACCGGAGCACAAACTGCTGCGAGCCTGCCACTGTCCGTGAACACCAACTTCAAACCCCGAACTTGGCCGCCATGTAGATCTCCTCACCATCGTCTAACATCATGACCACCTTTGCGCTGGATTTGGGACTACTCACTGCCTAACCCCCATTTTCCTATCAACCCTTTTGACAGCCAATTCTCTATGGAATCCCCCAAGCATCACTTGCCCTACCATCCAACCAGATTACCTTATAAGGGCTTGACTTATCTGACCCCGATAATAACCATGCAAAAAGAGAACAATAGATCGGGTGAGATGGAGTAGATAAGGGATGAAATCTTGCTGGTCAATGTAAAATTGGATATCATGGTCATGGCCAATGGGCCTTTAAGGTGATTGAATTTAAGCATATTAATTTCAGATCTGAAGTTTCTATGACCATAACCATTGTACTTCATAAATCCATCTTTGTAATTTTCACCGTCAAACTAGTATCTGAAAGAGAATTGAGGAGAAGGTCAGTGGTATTGGCGGTGGACGTGGGCAGTGGCAACGATCTTTGGAAGAAGAAGAAGATGTGGACAGTGGCTTGACCTCGCTTGGTGGCTAAGGTGGATGGTGGTGGAATTTGGCTAGACAGGGAGGAGAGCATGTTAGGTTTGGATTCGTTTTAAAAGAGTAAACCAAACACTTTAAAAACGAATTAGAATTGATTTCCCTAGTAGAACTAAACATCAAAATAGAGTTTACCCTTATGTCCCTTTCTTGATTATATCACTTTAAACCAAACACCCACCAATTGGTAAATCCCACATGATTAACAACCTTGATCCCGCAATGTGGGCTTATGTCACTGTTGCTACATTTTAATTTCTGTGTAATTTCTCCGAAATATATCCTTGGATAATCGTTCATCTATATGTAATTGTTTCCATCTTTTCTGCGCTTCACATCTGTTTGCTGTGTGCTCCTTATCTCTGCCAGGCACCGGTATGTCAAAGAATGAAGCTGCTGAAGTAAGAGAGAGATGCCTTGCTTTTCTTGTAAAGCAACTTAAGGTGTGCTAGACTTGTTTCTCTCTCTTTTCTTTGTTCTTGATTGTATGCAGTCTACTCCTATACTACTCAGTAAGAGGTTCTTAAAAAGTTCCCTAAATTTTATCGCCCAACACTTACATTCTTGTGCCTGGTTACGCATCAGGCTTAGAGAACTACTTTCAACAAAAAAAGCTCTATTGTCCTTACAATTATGACATATATACTGATTTAGTCTCTCTGCAGTCTGCACAAGTGTCTGATTTTGTTTTCGTAGTTATCTTTTGTTAATTAATACTCCCTCTATTATTTTTTGATAGTTACACGTGTTTTGGCACTATTCACATTCACCACTTTGACCATCACTTTGTGCTTTATTCATAATGAAAAATATAGTCATATACTCATATGGGATCTTGTTTGATTTCTCTCAATATGTATTTTCAAAATATCAGCTTTTTCTAATTTTTACAAATACATAATTAGAGATATTAACGATTAAAGTTTTGCATCGTCAAGCATGCAGGTCAAAGTGTAATTATTAAATAAGAACAGAGGGAGTATAGTTTATGATCCACATGTGATTATGTCATCTTCATGTATGTTTTTCTGCATCAGGAAGATAATTCTGCTGTGGATGACACAGAACTGCTTCGAATGGACAATTATGGATGGGCTGATATTAGCAGGGCTGTGGATGATTCAGAACCTGAGGAAATGCAATGTGACAATCATTTTGGCATTCATCCATTTTATATCAAGAAAGGTAGTCACTAACTGGTTTGTTTTTGTTACTAATCTGTTAGCTGTATAAGATGTTTATAGTTTGTGTTCTTTTGCATGATAAAAGTTGTTCTTTATTATTTTGGCTCGATTCTTTGGTGTATGAAGAGGGTTTTGCTCACCTTCTAAATTTTCACATGTAACAAGTCACATATATGAGATTATGTAGCCATACTACTCTACCTGCATTTCATTGGTGTTAACTCATGGGATAGCCTTTAAGTGACATGAAGGCATAAAGTGTAACTGAATACACTATTGATAGTGGACACTTTATCCTCTTCTTTTGTGCTGTTTCTTCATTTTCTAGCTGAATTCTCTGTCTTCTAAACTCATATTCCTCATTATAGAATTCATAATTAGTTTACGATATGGTGTTAATGTTGTTTCTTTGTGTCAGTGACTTTTTAATCATTGAAACTGTGAAATTTGCGGCAGGTTAGATTGAAATCCATTTGTGAGTCAATAGGATTGCTTTTGTTCTCTGAATTGTAAGGTTTATGTGTGTTTGAAACTGCACTGGATCATGAAGGATTGTCTTCTGCTGTGCAGGTGGTGTTCATCTGGAAGATAGTGGGTTTGAGTTCTTGGCTCCTACTACACGTAGAAATGTCTTGCGAGTTTTGCGTGCTATGCAGCTGTCAAAGCCTGGTTTGACATTTTTCTCATACCTTGTACCAGATTGGTGTTTTTGTTGCTCTCTATATTAATTGCTTCTATCCATTGTAGTGTTGTTGGAAGGTAGCCCTGGAGTTGGGAAAACAAGTTTGATTTCAGCCATTGGAAAGTTTTCAGGTCACAAGGTTGTACGTATCAACCTGTCTGAACAGGTTAGAACTTTGTATTTGGCCTGATTAACTGTCTTTATATACTTTTATCTGTTTGCCTTTTCGTTTGCATTTCTTACTCAGTTTTGACATGGCATAGACCGATATCATGGACCTACTAGGCTCGGACTTGCCAATTGAGAGTGATGAAGGTTTGCAATTTGCTTGGTCTGATGGAATATTACTACAGGTACTAAAAGTATATTTTGACGCTCGAAGGTTTTGTTAGGTTGTAATAATTACATTGTGCATGATTTGCATTTTCAGGCTTTAAAGGAGGGATCGTGGGTTTTGCTGGATGAGATCAATTTGGCTCAGCAATCTGTTTTGGAGGCATAGATCTCTGCGCTTTTGTTCATTTAAGATTGTAGATTTTCGTTGGCTTGTAGCTTTGGAATTTTTTTTTGGTTTCTCACCGTACTTTGTAATGTCAGGGACTGAATGCTATTTTGGACCACAGAGCTGAGGTTTATATTCCAGAGTTGGGCCAATCTTTCAAGTGTCCATCTTCTTTTAGAGTTTTTGCTTGTCAAAATCCTTCTTGCCAGGGTGGTGGCAGGAAGGGTCTCCCAAAATCGTTTCTTAATCGATTTATAAAGGTATGTGCTTATTGATGCAACTTTACCACTATGTTCCTGTTGTGGGTTGATGCATTGCGATAATTGGCTTATGAACTTATTACTCCCTTTCTTTATAGATCAGGTTTATGTTTGGGTAAGATGATGATCCTTGCATACCTGTCTTTCAAGCAAACTGACTATCTCTTTCTCTCTTTAATCAGGTTTATGTGGATGAATTAGGCGAACATGATTATCATTACATATGTCGTTCCCGCTTTCCGGCAATCCCCGAGTCCATTCTTACCAGATTGATTGCATTTAACAAGAGATTGTATGAAGAGACTATGCTATATCATAAGTTCGCACAGCAGGGATCTCCATGGGAATTCAATTTACGTGATATCATGCGCTCCTGCCAGATAATTGAAGGTTGGTGTATGCACACATGTAGAATTTTATATATGGATATTATATTTCGTTTGTTAAAGAAATTAAGTATTATGCAGGTTCTTCTGGATATATGAAGAATGATTGCTTCCTTGATGTGGTCTATGTTCAAAGAATGCGAACTGCTGTAGACCGGAGGGAGGTATTGCGACTATATGAAGAAGTTTTTGGAACGAAACCTTTTATAAACCCATATCCACGTGTACAAATGGATGATCACCTTTTGGTTGTTGGTAATTCTCGTATTAAGAGAAACCGTTTCCTGTCCATCAAGACCATTGATAGCGAACTGAAGATTTTTCCAGGATTGAGAAATACATTGGAAGCTGCTGCGCAATGTATACAACAGAAGTGGCTATGCATTTTGGTCGGGCCAACATCTTCTGGCAAGACGTCATTAATAAGGCTGCTTGCGCATCTAACTGGAAATGTGCTCAATGAAATTAATCTTTCATCTGCTACTGATATATCTGAATTACTTGGGTCTTTTGAGCAGTACAATGCCTATAGGAACTTTCACTGTATTGTCACTCAAGTCGAGCGCTATATTAATGAGTACTGCAACCTGAAGTTAGACTCCTCTGCTGATGAATTTCTAAGGGACAGAAAAGAGCTGATTACCAAATGGCTCTGTTTTTCATCTAATATTAGTTCTAGCCACACACCTAATTCTAGTGCTTCAGATGGTGATAGTTGGAGGGATACTTTATCTTTGTTGGTTGAGATTATCGAACTTATAGCACGTGATTTAGAGAGGTCTATGCTTCCGGTGTCTTGGTCTTTGGACGATCTTTCTAATGTTTTGCAGAGAGTTCAGAAGCTGCAAGAAGTTCAAAAGGGAAGGCCAGTTCCAGTAAAGTTTGAATGGGCCGCAGGGCCACTAATAAAGGCAATTGAGAATGGAGAATGGATTGTGCTTGAGGATGCTAATCTCTGCAATCCAACGGTATGCTAATTGCTATTTGTAAACCTTCAATTCTATCGCCCCCAAATTTTCTATAAATTTCTTAGTTTTTTTTTTGACGTACGATTCTGTGTACTTCTTCACAAATTCATACTTTAAGATCTTTATGTAAATATCACAGGTTCTTGATCGGATCAACTCATTAGTTGAATCAGAAGGGTCAATCACTGTCAATGAGTGTGGAAACGTGGATGGAAAACCTTTGGTTCTATCTCCACATCCTAACTTTAGAATGTTTCTGACCATCAACCCAAGCCGTGGTGATGTGTCCCGGGCAATGAGAAATAGAGGGATTGAAATTGTTATGATGCATCCAAGTTGGCTGCTTAGTGAAGATGACAAGGAGAAGAAACAGGTTATTGAATTAGATGAGGTTAAGAGCTTTCTTGCTTTATTTAACATTCCTAATAGGATGTTGGTTGATTGTATGGCAAAAGCACACATGCATGCTAGGAATGAAGGTCTGTTCCTTAATGTTCAAATTACTTATCTTGAACTAGTTCGATGGGTTCGCTTATTTGAGCAGCTTTTAATGACTGGCAATGATGTTCTGTGGAGCCTTCACAGTAGTTGGGAGCATTCATATCTTTCGTCATTAGGTGAACCTGCTGGATTGCGTATTGTCCGGGAAGCAAGAACTTCTTATTTGATGAGCAATGGTTCCTTAGCTTTAGGAGGAAAGCTTTTAACTGATTCTGGGGATGCTTGTTCGAAGCAATTGACAGAGGTGTCTCATGGTGAGTTATCTCTTTGCTTGCCTGGTGGATGGCCTGCTGCACTGAAACTTAAAGATTATGTTTGGTACTCAGTCGAAGCTTCTGTCAGACAAAACTTCCTGTATCTGGAGTATCTTGGGATGCAGTGTGCATCATATGAACTGTACATTTCCAGGCATCAGATGTTGAGGGAGGATGTGTACTCCAATAGTTCCAAATCAATGTATTTGCTGGACTTGAAGATGTTGCAGGAAATAATGTATCCACGAGGTCCAAGTCGTGGAACTATGAATTGTGTTCTGACCAAGGACTTTGATATTCTGCTCACCAAGAAGAAGCTTTTGTTTGCTATTGATTGGGTCATTGATCAAGTCACCGGAAAAACTGATCTTGACCAATGTCTGTCGTGGTTACGTTGGTTTGATGCGCAGTTGCACCCCTGCTGTGATTTCTTTGGCTCTTTAGGTTTGGAGAATCTACTTAGAAAGGAATTGGTACACCCAATCTGGAAATGCATCTTTCAAAGTCGTCACAAATTGTCTCATCAGAATGGAGACGTTGACCTGCAGTCCTTGCCAGTCCTCGCTTTAGAGTCTGTTGACTTGCTCGCAAGTTTATCAATATCTTCTGCAAAACTTCTTTTTAATGCTATCAATAGTGTTGGACTTTTAAGACGTAGTCTCTGGCAGTGGAATGCTGAGGTCAGTGAGCGCTTGGCTGATAAATATATTAAATCTCTGGTCAAATCCTTGCGCAAGTTGGAAGAAGAAGTGCTAAATGTGATGGTTGAATCTGTATCTTTTGAATTTTTACACCAAACATACACTGACCTTTTGGAAGAGCACATCTTATTTTGGAATATCATTGTGTCATCAGAATTTGAAACTTTGCTAGTTCATTGGCGTGCTTTGATGAAGATTGTGCTGAAACTGAGAGAACTTTTCCCAGAAGCCGTAGATAATTTGTTGGTGAGTATAATATGCTGTCACTTGGTTTCTTCATGCTCTTTGTAACTTTTTTGGGGGGGGTAATTCCCTGAATTGTTTTTGCTTTTAGCCTTTTATAAAAGCATGCTTATTTTGGTCTTTTGTGTTGTCATTCTTGTGGATTGCATATTTGTATTCTTGTCTGTGACTTCAGTCTGCTGGGTTGATCATATTTGTGAACTAACCCTGTTTGTCATTCTTGTAGAGAAGTTTTGATATGATGTCTGTAAATCTAAATAAGCGATTGCCTTACTCTTTAAATTCTGAGAAGTCAATGTTATGGGCACATGGAGGTCATCCATCTTTACCTCGTTCTGCCGATATATGTAACAAACTTCAGCAACTTGTTGGCTTCGCGAAGCTACTCTGGCCAGGGAAACATTTGCAAATGCAATGTATATAATCTTTCACAACTGTCACTTGTTCTTTCTTATTTGGTATGCATATTTTACTGAAGATAGTTGTGTTTTTGCAGTTGATGGTCGTCTCCTCGAAGTTGCTTTATCAACCAATCGAGAACTTCGTTTTCTTGCCATGCAAGGTAGCAATGAGTTTCTCTTTTACTAGTTATCATCTTCGGTAAACATAAGATATACAGGTTCAAATAATTGTCAAGAGTCTTTTGATCTCAAAACCTTTGTGCTTCACTTAAGTGGGTTAAACTTTGTTCAGATTGTTGAAAAGAGCTGAAATTTCTTGTCCAATGCTTCGCTGTTCTTCTCCTACAAGGGAAGAGATACGCATGCTACTCTGATTTTGGAATTTGTGCTGCTATGTACTTGCTAATTGGCATGATGTCTACCTTCTGTATCATGTTGTATGTTGCATGGAAATCGGTTTATGAAGAATCTTTACATCCTAATACGAGACATACATGGATTTTTTTTATTATTGGAGTTATAGGACCTCTCAAAGAAAAATAGGCCCGTTTCATTTTTCTCTAAGACTATATAGGGTTTCCTAGATTAGTAGATAAAACATTATAGATAAAACTCTTGACAAGAGAGGGATGTAAACTAATCCTAAAACCTTATTTCTCACACATTTATGAAAGAAATGATCATAGGAGTTTTCATGATTTTAATGACATCATCTGAGAGATAAAGAGTAAAACCATAGTAAACTAAAGATGGTAAACAGAGACATTGTTAGAGTCCACTTATAGTTTATACCTCCATATGTTTGTACATGACTCAAAGCCACCCTAAAGGTAATTGTTGAAAGGATTAATATTTAAAGTGAAGAGAAGAGTTTGGGCTAAATTTCTATGTTTTAAACCCCTCAACGCCCTAAACCACCTCCTAGGTCCCCGAGGAACAATCATAAGATGAGCACCTCTAAATATATTTCCTCCACATAGGTCCAAATCCTTTTCATCACCTTATTTGAAATACACGAACTGATTTATCTTATGATCTTTCTTGGTTCCGTGAGATTGTATTCTTGTAGCCTGTTTTGATGACTCAACATCCCCAAAAGATATCCTCGCAAATTCATAATCCATTTAAACTCTACAATTGACAATCTTGCCAGTACGCAGAGTGCTAAGACCATGTTGAACTAATTCTTTTTTCCCCAAAACAGCAGGGTTTTGATTACACTGCTCTATCAGCGTGACTACGACTAAAGCTCTTGTTTTTTACCCATTCAGTAGGAGAAAAGAACTTTGCCTAGCTTTTGGTTCTTGGCCCTTCACTTCTTTTTGTGCTTGTAGAAAGTCTTCTTTTTGTGCAATAACAGAGATGTACATATGTTCATTTGGCTTGTTAGCTATGTACATGTTTTTTATTTGACTTGTTATTCATGTACATTTGGCTTGTTAGTATATGTTCATGGGTATTGGTCTCTATGTTCATGACCTAGTGCTTGATGTTCATTATGCGCACCTTCCTCACCATACGCACGTGTGCACCATCTACGGATTGCACTTGTACCCGTACCCGAGTTCGACACCCGTACCCGAGTCCGAGCATCCTTGGTGCCAATTGCAAAGAGAATCACAATTGGAGTCACCTCAGTCCAACCCTTTGAAGGCTCAATGTTCATCCTTTTGTCAATTAATCCATTAGGTCTTTGGATTTCAACCATGAACTCTTATTTGGTAAAAGTGATGTTTAAGCCCGCTGTCAAGGGTTAGTGATTGCCCGCCCAAGTAAGGTAAAGAAGGATAGAGAATAGAATTGTTTAAATCTTCTTAGTTTTTCCAGTCATATGTTGTACCATGTTTCCTTCCCAATGATCTCGTAGGAATGAATTAATGGTCCTTGTTGAACCTTTTACCGCATTAGAATTTTGCTTCTTTAAAAGATGTCATTTTTATATTGCGCTTTCCTGTACATATCTATGTGAGTGGGTGCGTGTGTTTAGTCATAGCTCAACTTGAGGTGAGCTTGCCTAGACTTGGGCGCTCCTCTCGCTCAATTAGGGAGCCTAGTTGCAAACGTAGATGTAATAGAAATTCTTTTTAGGATGAAAGAATTGAGTCCTGGTCGCTTTAGGTTGAAGCATGGCTTTTGCTTTTTGATTCTTTTGTTTTTCTAATGTACTATGCTTTTGGATGGTAGATGCAATAGCTTACCCTTTATGCTCTCCGGATCTGTAGGTGTTTGTATGACATCATCTCTTTTTGGGGAATATGAAGAGCGGGACGTTGCTGAGAAGTTACAGGATATGTATGAGGTATATATCTTACATAAAGCGGACACTTCGATCCAATTCAACATCTAACATGCTTGGGCTATTTTTGCAGAGGCTATCTAGGAGATATGAAAGTGAAAGGAACATACTGGAGGAAAATAGAAAAATTCAGAGAAGTGGATATTCCCTGGCAAATTCTTCTTGTTGTACAGTCAACCCTGAAATTATGAACTTTAGCTGTGGTTTCGAGGCTTGGATGCAAAGTCTTGTTATAGTTGATGAGACAAGCCTTTTCCTGGATTTATTCTTGCTCCAAGATTTATCAGAAATCATTTTTGCAGATCCGGAAGACGTGCAATTGGTATGACACACTGTTATAATTATAATTATAAGTATATATATATATATATATATATATATATATATCAAGATTGGCCTAGTTGGTTGGAGGCCCTCCTTCGAGCCTTGTGAGAAGGGTTTGATTCTTGCTCCTTGTAAAGTGGGATTCCCAAATTTCCCCCATGTGTAGGGATATATATATATATATATATATATATATATATATATATATATATATATATGGGGGGGATCACATGAGATGATGAGAATGCCTCCTTACATGAGAAATGAGAATGAATCTCAACCACACGATTGGATTAGAGTTACAACACTTGTTCATAAGAGTTATACCCCCGAAAAAACCGAGAGCTCATAAAAAAATTTTTTTTTTCGAATTTTTTTTTTGGAGTTACATCACTTTTTCATTAGAGTTACATCACTTGTTCATTAAAGTTATAGCACGTAAAATCCATTCTCATTTCTCATGTAAGTATACATTCTCATATGAACTTATATATATATATATATATATATTATATATATATATATATATATATATATATATATATATATATTTTTATATATATATACTTACATGTTTTTGGTGTAATTGAGTGACTAAGCGCGGTGATGTAGACGGGATTTGATCCCGGATACCACCCCCTCAAGACTATACCAACTACGCTAGATGTCATCCCCCCCCCACACACACACACACATATATATATACTTCCTCCGTTCGTAATAATTGCAACATACCCCATAGACATATTTTTTAAGAAACCCATGTGAAGAGGAGAGAGATAGATAAAAAGTGGGGCCAATGTGATAGAAGAGGCATAGAGAGAAGATATTACCGAAGAAAGAAATGTTGCAACTAAAACTTACAAATAAGGGAAACATTGCGGTTAAAAAAGAACGGAGGGAGTATATATATATATATATATATATATATATATATATATATATATATATATATATATGTGTGTGTGTGTGTGTGTGTGTGTGTGTGTGTGTGTGCATGTGTGTATGTGTGTGCGCGTGCGTGTGTGTTCCTATTCTTGATTATGTTTGACGTTCATTTTTTTAGATTTATAATTACCTTGTTAAGTTGTTAAGTGATTTATGAGTGTGATTACAATAAACTTTGCTCCTTTTATTGTGAGGAGAACACCTATGTTACTCAGACACGGATTGAGTGTCTACTCGGATACGGGTGTCCGAGTGTCCGACTCGGCTATTTTGTAGGAAAAAGTCAAGTTTTTAGTTTAAAATGAGTATCCAGTGAAGTGTGTCGGAACCACCTCCTTTTAGGTAAATGAGGTTCGGTAACATAGGAGAACACTATTGGTGCTCATGCTTTTGAAGTCTGATTTCTCATTTGACAAAAACTGGAACAATCTTGGCACTCACAAACTTGACAATCTCTCAAAATGAAACGAGATGGAGACAAATGCAATTAAGCTTAACCCTAACAATCCTATGATTCCTTTCTGTTTTCCTTCAATATGCACCTTATATGCCAAATGTTTTTTGAGCTTTTAGATGGTGAACAATCTATACTTGTCAACTTCTTTCTGAGCCACTTACCAGCCAAACGTCTTTATGCTTATTAGGATGAACCAAATAAGAAAGACTTATACATTGTACTTCCCCAATTAGCTAGAACCCAATGACCAGTGAGCAAGCACTCAGCCCTCAGGGGTAATGAACTAGTGGGTGTTCGATGATCGATTCTTGGAATTTACTAGTTCTGAGAATATAAGGTGGAAAATCGTGTTTGGACAGAATGGCCGTTGGAATGTTATCTTGTTCAAACACAGCAACAACTGTAACAACCCCCAAAAAAGGTTCCATGTGATTTTGGTTTCATTTCATGACAATTCTTGCATTATATCACTTGCAAAGGGTGGTCAGCCTAGCGGGTTCATACAGAAGAAAATGTAGAAGAAAATGTAGAGTCATTCTTCATCTGAATATCATCAAGGATCACAGAGCCTTCTTACATCCCTAGGTGTGCTAGCCTCTAACCTGAATGCTCTAAAGAGGTATTGAAAGGCTGCTTGTTGAAGAATCTTCTTTTCATTAATAGAATTGCAAATCGGATTCAACTGATGTCAAGGGCCCTATGTTGTTTCTTATCTTGGATCAGCTTAATAGTATTAACGCCTTTGATAGTCTGCTCTCATTAGTTGTGGTGCCTGCATTAGGTGATATGTGGAATAAGAATCTGGGAATTTACCTGTGTTCAAGGGTAAGTGGATAGCGCCGCAGAACGTGCTATCTGCTTGGACAATTAGGGTTAATTGAATATTCCACAATCCACAATTTTGTAGGTCATATTTTAATTGGCATGCTTTGCCATGTTATTACACTTTTGCTTGGGACTGATGGATATTGCAAAAAGATTATCAGGGAAACAACATTTTTACTTGCTATCTAGGGTTTTGATCATCTTGAGAATAGGAGAATTTTTTTTTTTTTTTTTTTTTTTTAACACCCAATATAGGTCTATGCTAAACATAGAAAAAAAACGCGTTCGCGGGAACGGTCGCGTTGTCGCGGGAACGGCTTTTAACGGGGAAATAGAACGTTTCGCGGCCGACGCGGCGTGAATTTTTTTTAAAAATTCACATTAATATGTTCTAACCTTATTTGCTTTATTTTAGTTTATGAAGCATTATTACAACATAATATAATTAAATATATCAGAATATCATGTTACATTAGCTATATAATTAAATTATAAAATTTTTTTGGCTAATATTTGAAAAGAACGGATGTAACGGGGATAAAAGCGTTCTAACGCGGCGAGTTCACGTTACGGAACGGACAACGCCGCGAGAAGTATGTGATTTTTATTATAGCGTTCTGTAACGGCATTTCGCGGAACAACAAATCCAAAATCCGTTACAGAACGGCCGTTTTGTAACGGAACGGGAGAGTTTTAATTCCATGATGCTAAATTAAACCTTAGGATTATGACAATATGTATAAGAAGATGAAAGTAGAAAGATGTAACATTTAATGATACAAATTAGACATGATCTCGTCATGCATTCTCATCTTATAACAGGAAATATATTTTTGCTTATCCAGCCACTTTATGGTTATGGTTTATTAACCGAGAAATGTATAGACAAGGGGATAGTTCAGTGATTTATTTACATAAGTTCCGGAACTTTTTGTCTTTTATTTTTTTATTCTACCGTTTAGTTAAGTATTATATAGCCTTTGAAAGCATTTTTTTTTGTTTTCCATCAGGCCTTTTAACATTGGTTCGTATTGCTGTCTTTTACAGCTTTTATCTGGCTCGCATGATGATTTGGAAAATTCTTTGCATTTCGGAATCAATTTTTCATCACGGGCTCCCTTAGATTTGGTACCTCATCAGAAAATGTTATGGATACTTGAGGCATGGAGGAATAGACCAGAAGGTCAAGTGAATTCTTTATTAGAACCTATTGCTACTGCAGTGCTTATATCTCTACTTTAACCTTTCATTTGTATTTGTGTTGCAGTTGGCCAAAATTTATTTAGCGGTCTTCTTGAAATTTGGGGTAAATGGCATTCCTGCCTGTGGAATCGCCCCATTGTCTCTAACAAGGTATTTGTGTTTATTGCTTTCTTAATGATTTTGTTGTTCCTAGTTCCTACTTAAGTTTCTTAAGAAATTTTATCTCTTGAACTTGAATCATTTCTTCCTTCTCAGGAGCTTCCTGGGACAGAGGTTTATGAGTTCATGTTGCCCGATATGCTTGTTAAGCCACTGAAGACGGAGACTGTACAACATATACTGTAAGAGATTTCTTGAGGAGAGATTTTCTCTTCGTTTTTATCTGCTTAAGATACAGACTCATTGTTTCTATTGCCTGATTTGCAAGTTGCGCACTCTGTTATCAAGAAGTTCATTTCCAAATCATTGATTGTTGGATTGAGGTCGTTTTCACATGTTGCGTATCAATTTCATCTCCAAATTATGCGTGTTGCCAGATAGCTTGTTATAATTATAAATTTTGTGAAGTAGAAAACTGAAAGTGTTTATCCATTTTTTTAATTAATTTTGAAGATTTTACTATGAGGAATGCCTCCATGATATTGCCGTGATCTTTTGATAGTTGTTCCACTTTGACATTTTCTATGTTTTAACAAACTTCCCTTTTGACCTTGTTTTCCAATAATATATAAACAAATTATATTACTTCAAACTTTATTTGTTTTGTTTAAATGTATAATTTCAACATACCTACGTTATTAAAAATTAAAATTCTTAGTAATAGATATTTAAAGATATCAATGATCAAAGTTGTGTGTTGGTAATAGTGAAACTCAAAGTGGAACAACTATTTGAATATGGAGCCACGGGAGAGTAGAGTTAGTTCATTTTTCCTCTAAAAGGACCAATTTTTTTTTCTATTGCAACAATTAAGTTTTCACGTTTGCCAATGTACAACTTCAACTATTAATATCTTCAATTGCTTTTTGATAAAAATTATACAAATTTGATATTTTGAAAGTATATATTGAGACAAATTTAACAAGATCCGACACGACTATATTTTTACTAACGTAAAAATCACAATAGTTAGTTAAAGGGTGGTGAGTGAATAGTGTAAAATTCTCATTGTTGCAATAGAAAAAGAACAGAGGAAGTATGTGACTTGGACTGGCTGAGTGGCAAATCTTGTGTAAATGGTGCTAATAAGGTCTTGATTCTTTGACAAGTAATAAAGAGCTTGATTACGAAGGCACCAAGGTGTCACCCGTTTACAAGAGAAGGGCACTTGTTGTGAGACTTGTTTGGATCATCAATCCTGCTCTCAGGAGATAGTGCCTTAGGTAATCTACCAATGAGATCGGAGAAGGCGTTTGAACTTTAGGAAGAGTGTCATCTCTAGGGAGTTAAATCTCGGCTATAGCACGGCATTGTGAGTTTTGTGACTTTATTATCGATGTCTGGTCCCCGAGCCGTAAACCATCTGCATTGCCTGCAAAAGTGGCTCCATGACTGTTCTTGGCTTATGGTAGTTACATTCACAATCTTATTTGAAATTTAGAACCCCAGGCGTTATCTAGTGGATAACAAGGTTGTTTGTAGTCACCCTAGCACTTCAAATCGTTTTTAGGTTGTAGAAAGGTGTTTACCTGATACCTTTAGAAAAATTCACTTTGTGTAAGTAATAATCAGTGATGCTGGTATTTGACTCTCCCAAGTTTCCCTGATTTTCTTACCCCCAAGCCAACTATGAAACATGCTATATCGTATTTGTATATCTCATGGCATCACCTGTGGGCTAGTTCAATGTAATCAAGTTGCAAATTTTATTCATGCACCCATTCCAACTTGGAGATCTTTCATTTAAAGAACCCTTAGTATGCTGCTGTTGAAGAGTTGTGCATGATATCTTTCATCTGTGCATATTTTAGTTTTACCACAAATTTTGCTCATATAAAAGATGGCACTATCATTGTGGGATGATGAAATGTCCAATTATCATTTTCGTCCCCTCCCATCCCATGAAAGACCGAATAAATTGGGTGAATATATATGTCAAATGCTCTTCTATTCTATTGGTGGCTGAACTGGCAATAAAAGTTCTCGATTCAGCTCTCTTTAGACAAAGCAATAGTATAGAAGAATGAATGATTATTCAGTAAGGAATGCCAAAACAATGGACAATGAAGAGAAGAAAATAAAAAAGGCTAATAACAGTTTCTTAAAGTTTGACTTTATATAACCTTCAAAAAAAGTCTGATTCTATATGTATGTATACCTAAAAAAAAAATGTCCTTTTTGGGGTTATGTTTGCAAATTTAATGTTCTGTAAGACTTTCGTAATCAATTCAAAATTCTAAGAAGATTTGGTGGGATTTATGTTTAAAGATCAGTTTTTTCTATTTGTAAATATTTAAGTAGTATTTACTTCTTTTGTTCCATTATAGTTGTAACACGTCCCTTTTCAGGAAGTTTCATATTAGTTGCAACATTCCTTTATTTGGCAATGGGTTCTTTCTATCTCTCTTTATCGGATGTATCTCTCTTTTCTTCACGTGCACTGATCAAAACTTGTGCCCCCCTCCATGTTGCAACTAATGTGGAATGGAGGAAGTAGTAGAATTTCATAGTGCACTGATGTGTGCCCCAAACTGTTATTATTTTGATAGATGTATATACATAAATGGCATGAATGCACTCTTTTCACTTGACAATAATATCTGTTAATCATCGGATTGGTTTATGGATTGTTGTATGTTTTACTCTACGTATGTTGCTTTCTCTATCTTCTAAAAAACGAAGGCAAACTGCAAGAGAATTTATATCTGTATTTTTTTTTTGTGGATCTGGTGTAGGAAATCTGCATATGTTATGAAGGATTACCATTTTCATTGCTTCAAGCTCAGGGTTACCTCATCTAACATTTGGCAAAGCGTTGTGCCTAATGCAGACATGCATTCTTCTCTTATATGCGCTGCTCGTTACTTGTTGCTGCAGGTATGTCTCATGCCATTAATCTAATAATATTTTTGCTTCTCGTAAGTGGTGCATCTGCCTTGGCTGATCAATCCTTTGCTTTCAGATTATATCTGCCCATAGAAAGTCCTTTACACTTGAAAACTTTGTGGAAATTAAATCAAGTGTTTTGTCTCTTTTCAAGAACAAGATCAAGGTAATATTTTTCATCAGACTTTATGAGTTGTTTTGCATTTCTTTGGGGGCTTTGTATCTGATTAGCTATAAACTAGAATTGATATAGTCTCTTTGCTGTTCACTAAGGTAACCCTACAATTCAACTCATCTCTTTATCCCGGCTTGTTAGTATCAACATGGCATTCCTGCTGGCGCAATGTGACACCTGGCAATTGCTGCTTCACTTGACCCTAGACCTTAGACATATGCTGGCGCAATGTGACCCCTGGCATATGCAATAAGTGGATATGTCTAGGGTCAGAGGGTGAATAAGAGAAGGGGAGACTTGGAAGGCTAGGGTTTTTTCTTTTTTTGTATTTTGCTTCTTGTCGTTCTAGATCCTTGCCAGTTAAGCAGCAATTGTCAATGATTTCCTTTCTATGGCTGTTCCTCCACACAGGATACTGGAGAGTGTTGGATTTTGGGGGAGGGAATTTATTGGTCAAAAGGCTGAGGAAAGGGGGGTGTGGGTTATCTGCTTGGCTGGTAATCTGGGACTGTGGGCAACTTGTCGAACGAGATTTTCCAGGTTTACCCCCCACGAATTAGATTCTACACTCAGCATGATGGGTAAATAGTCAAAAGAAAAGGTTTACCTAGGCTCACCTACCCAAATTAGATTCTACACTCAGAAGCATAATGTGCATCATGTTACAATAGCACATGCAACTGAAATCTTTAGAATGTACTTTTGCTAACAAAAAGTTGTTTTCTGTCCAATCTATACTACGTTGTTCAATGCAGCAGGATGACGTGAAAACTTTGGTTTCACTTCTTGGTTCATCGAGACATCAGAAGTTTGTTTCCCTTGTCAAACCACTTATTGAACCGCTGCTCAAAGAAGTTTTTTATATACGTGCGCATGAGGGTACAGATCTCTCACTTACAATAATGCATTTCTTACAGTCATATAGCAAGGCTTTTACCGTATTGTCCCTTCAGATAACATAAGCTGTGTCTGGTTAAGACTTGGAGCATTGCGATTTCACCTGTTACTTGCTTGCGACGAGCTGGATCCAGCTATTAAGTATAGTTGCAAACATCAGAAGCTGGTAGATAAATGTAAATCGCTTGAATTGGAAAATGAGGTATTCGTTCATCCTTCTTTTTTTCCTGGCCTCCCTTAAATTTGTTGTTCTATTAATATTCCCTTTCAATCTGTAACTTTCAGGTCAGGCATTATTGTAATTATCTGGCTGGTTCGTTTTCGTCAAGAAAGTCTGATGAGCAAAGAGCAAAATTGTTGGAAAAACATGAATCGGAGTGCAAAAGAGTGCAAAGAAAGGTATTGCAGAAAACCTAGATTGCAAGTTCTATTTAATTCTTTACACGTAATCATATTGTTGATGTTGTCAAGATAAGTTGGAAGAAAGGTTGAAGATCTGAAAAGATCAGATACTATTTTTATGCCTTGTTGAAATGCAAACAAAAATCTTCTTCTATTTAGTTTGCCTCATATGCTGTCTGCTTTGAGAGGTTGTGGAGTTCCTTTTATATTTTCGAGAAAAGTATATGGTAAGGGAGCAGCTTGCTTTATACTTCAAATGAATGTGTTGTTGAATAAGCAACTTGTTCATGTCACTATCTTGGGAGTTGGAAGTAGTTGGAAACTTTAAAAAAAAAGCTTCTATAACGTAATTAATCATTGATGATTGAAATTCCTGTATTTAGATTGTCTACCGTTCAGATCCTGGAAAGTTTATCAAGTTGAAGGACGAGTGCATGGAGTTCTCTGAGAATGTTAACTCGGGATTGAAGCTTATGGAGAATTCTGAACAGATTACAAGCTTGCCATCTCTAATTGACCAAGCTAGAACCTGGCAGGTATATATATATTTTTGGCCTCTCTACAGATGCCTGACTGCCGATGCTCCCAATCAAAGAAAAATAAGAAACAACGTACAAGTAAAGTATGTACAAGAAAAGAATTTGGATTGGATAATCAGTGTCCCTTTAGCAAAGAACCAAGTTGTTTGACCTAATAATGCTTTGGCATATGAAAAAGAAAAAGAAAACATAATAAAGCTTTAATCTTTCTGCTTCAGGCAACTGCTAGCCGTTTTATTGATCGCTTATCAGAGGAGTATGAAAGTTATGTCGACATTATTCAGCCCATTCAAGTTGCTGTTTATGAAATGAAATTTGGCTTAGCACTGCTCATGTCAAATACCCTGCAGAAAGATTTTCTAGGTCGAGTGCAAGAAAACACACTTGATCCCATTCTGGTATTGATGTCTCCCTTTTGTTTCACGTACTTCATTATTACATTTTTGCTTCTGTTTGGTCTGATAGGGAATTTGTACAGGATGCAATTTATTCGTTCATGAGATTTCCTCTTGGATATTCTTTTGTGAGACAAGTCCAGGTCAACTTCTGTGCACCTGAGTTCCCCTTCTATGCTGTAAAATTTTCAACATGCATTTGGGTGAAGCAGATGGATTTATTGAAGAAGGTTATTATTTCAACTGAGAGAGTTGATGGAGGAAAAAAGGTTGGTGATTCTGGAATGTCTAGCATCATGAAGTTTGGATAACATTATGCTTCAAATAATTATTGCTTGTCATATATACAGGTTTCGTCTTTCCGGCTAGAAGCTTCTCTTTTGGATAACGTACTTGGGCATGTTGTTAAACATGTCGGTAACACAAAGCTGTTGGATGAATCATCTTTCACGGTGAGATATTGTCTTTAGTTATATGGATATGTTTAATATGATGAGAACACTCACTGTCTTTCAATGCATTTCCTGGAATCAGATAGTTGATAAGATTTCTTACTTCTTCACGAGCTTGTGGAGCGATGCAAAAGCTCAAGAAAAAACTGAAAAGGACAATGAAACACAGTTGTACAAGTTCAGGCCACGTCCCTTTAAGCTAGACAATGTGTACGAGGTTGATTTGTCATCTCTTAGCAGTTCTTTCTCAGGTGATAGCTTTGCTGAATGGAAGGAATTGCTTCGTGATGAAGAGAACGCTCAAGGGGTAAATCCTCGGACTTGTATTCTTATCACTTTATTTTATGTGCAACAGAAATTGAACAGAGTACTCATATGCAGAAAGATGCTGTTGATCAGTCCGAAAGCTCTGGAGATTGGAATCTTGTTCCAGAGTCAATGCTGAACACTATGGTGAATGTGCATAATCAGCTGTTTGGGTCAAACAATTTGATTGAATCTGTATGTCCTTGTACTCTTTTCCAATTTTGGTATATGCTTACAATAAACTTTACTACTTTGCCGCTGTTGAAATTTGATATCACCACATCTTGGCTCCTGCTAACTCTATTATCAAGTTTTCAGTCTTTGCCTGCTAGAATAAGAATATGGCTTATCACATGATCATCATATTTCCATCATGCTTTATCTATTTTGATATTTCATAACCTATATCCTTTATTTCTTCTCCTAAGTTAGTTGCTCAAACTCCTCGGTCCATTTCGGCCTACTGATATGGTTTCATTTGTGCAGCTGGGAATTGTGGAGGTGTCTAATGCTGACAAGCTGAATATATTTGTTAAGTCTTACACTCTTGGATCAACTTTACTCAAAGGTGGAATTTGTATATTCTAGATTTATTAGAACTTGATTTATAGGTCTGGATTTCATGTAGAAAGATTATAGTTTCTTACTTGATGAATATCTTTGTATCCAGATTTAACAGGAATATCTGCTTCCCTCTTGGATGCTAGACTTAGTGGCGAGCATATCCTTCGCCTGTGTCTGGAGCATAAAGACATGCTACCTTGGTCTGATAGTTCGCGGAATTTTTATAAGGTGCTTTACACCTTGTTATTATTCCAACTCTTTGGTCATTGTTATGAAACTATAGTGAGCCTTACTGTCATTTATTTTATATAGGATCCAAATCCTACTGTTGTGGCCAGCATGGTGGAGTTGCTCAATTGTCTGAGACAGCAAGTTTTATCTTTGTTAGAGCAGAGGGATGAACACCCGGGACTGCAAAAAATCCTGGATATTACCGAAATGCTCCTGGGCCTTCCGCCGAGCACCTCTGTTGCTCAGGTAAAGTAGGCTTGTTTGTGTTATTCCTTTTGCTTTTATTATTGATGTAAACATCCTTTACACTGTAAACTAAACGAAAGAGAGCTATTAGATGTAGAGATGATTTGTGATTTCCCCTTCTGGAATGAGTTGGTAAAGTAAATATGTTTTGACTGAGATAATTTTCTGAGTTCCAACTCTTCTTTATATATATTCCATGGGGTCTGGACAAATTTTTGTTGATAGTAAAATTCCAAAAATGCGAAAATTACGCATGATGCAACAGCAGTTGCAAACTCAGGCCTTCAATAAATTTTGTTGCAGCTTTAAGGCATATCTTGCATAAATGATGTACTTCCTCCGTTTTTTTTTTACATGTGACACTTTTAAAAAACACGGTTACCTAGAAAAAATTTGGGGAGAGGGATTAAGTAAAAGTAATTGTAGGGATTAAAGAAAGTGGGGACCACCCCTCCCCCCACCCACCCACCCCACCCCAGCCCAGGCCCCACCCCTCCACCCCAAACCCTAACCCACCCAGCCCACCACCCCTCCCCACCCTCTCCCCTCCCCCTCCCCCTCCCCTCCACCGTCGCATCCCCCCCTCCCCTCCTTCTCCACTCCGTCGTCGCATCCCCCCTCCCCTCTCCCTCCCGCAGCCCCCGCAACGGCCAGAAGCGCGCCCAAACCGTGGAGGCAGAAGGCAGCGAGGAGGCGCGAGTGCAGCGAGGCGGCGCGAAGGAGGAAAGCGAAGGAGGAGAGAGAAGCAGGGCGCGGGAGAGAAGCTGGGTGGGGGCTTTCGAATTTCTGGGAGGGGAGGGGGGGGAGGGGGATGCGACGTTTCTGGGCATTTCTGCCGGCGTTTCTGAATTGGGCGCTGCGGGGGGAGGGGGATGCGAAGGCGGAGGGGAGGGGCGATCGACTTTCTGCCGGCGTTTCTGGGCATTGGGCGCTGCGGGGGGGAGGGGGATGCGAAGGCGGAGGGGAGAGGGAGGGGAGGGGGAGGGGGATGCGACGGTGGAGGGGAGGGGGAGGGGCAGGGGGGTGGGCTGGGGGGGGGGAGGGAGGGGTGGTGGGCTGGGGGTGGAGGGGATGGGGAGGGTGGTGGGCTGGGTGGGGGAGGGGTTGTGGTTAATTTTTAATTTTGGTTAAATTAAGAAGGATTAATTTTAGTTTATCTTTTTAAGTAAGGGTAATATGGTAATTTAATAGGCTTAAACTTACTACTTTAGGAAAGAAAAAAAAGTGTCACATGTAATTTGTAGCATTCCGTTTTAGGAAAGTGTCACATGTAAAAAAAAAACGGAGGAAGTATAATATATCTTGTTTTGCAATGACTTTTTCCTTTCGACAATTCTAAAGAGTTCTCTTGCTTCTGCTTATCTAATTTCATATTTCTTGTAAAGGCTTTGTCAGGCCTGCAGTTCCTGGTCAGCCGAGTGACATTACTGCAGGAAAGTGGTGCGAAATTTCCTCTTGCTGGTGAGACACAGACTTTTTGCATGGAGAAGAGTTTTATTTTGCTTGCTTTGATAATATGGATCTTTTAATCTGTTCTGGTTGTGTTGTAACAGATGAATTAGAACCTATTGTTGCTCTTATTTCCTCGTTTCAAAAGATGGAGTTCGAGATGTGGAGAACCATGCTGGATGATGTTCTTATTCAGTTTGAAACGAATGCTGTAAAGGTAAGTTTCCTCTGTTTTTGGTGGTTGGAAAATTGTTTCAACTTTTAGACATATTCTATATTTCTAGGAAAACTTGGAATATGATTATTGCTTGGTGTCAGCTTATGAACTCAGTACCTCATATTTCGTTGATCTTACTAATAAGTTACAAACTGTTGACTTATTGAAATCTTTCTTGTTGATCTTATATTAGTCATTTCTTCATCTTGTCAATGAGACATAGAACATTCTTCTTCCTCCAAATTGTGTTATGTCTTGGAATGTGCTTGTTATTGATGGTTGAACCTTGTCAAATTTCCATGGGGGATCCTATCAAATTTGAAATGTTAGGGAGACAATTTGCCCAGTTCAAACATATGGCTGGTGCTTCAGGTCCTTGCCAATTAATCCCCAATTCACTGGAGTCAAGAGGTAATTTTAGGATGTATCATAGGAAAGAAAGATAATTTTGTCAATGTAGTTCTATATATCCTCTGTTGTGCAAAACCTCTTTAGAATAGGAGTTATTGGGAGTTTTTTTTTAGTGTATTGTAAACTTTTGGTATAAACTTGAGGGTATTGCTTCCTTTGTCAAGGGTTCAAGTTCCAATGTGTTTGCCACTTGCTCTTTTTAATTTTGCAGTTAAACTACTTGACGCTAAGCTTCCTTTTTTTCTGTCTCTATTGTTCGGTATCAGAACTTGATTGTTGTCTTGTTTATTTTAATGCAGTTGTGGTTTCCCCTTTACTTGGTTCTGCATCGAGAAAGCACTACAGATATTGCTGAATATTCTCAATCCACATTGCAAAGGCATGTCAAATGTTTTCTATGTAGTTGTTTAATAATCTACTAGCAAAACATGGAAAGTTGTATTTTCTTTTAAAGAAAATTTGAAAAGTTGGGTGAGTGACCAAAACCAATGAAGTGGAATTTCCTTGTTAAACATTGGTACTTCCTTCGGTGTGAAACTTCCTAGAAATTGCAATTTTAATTAATTGTAATCTCTGGAGGTCGGAGGATTCAACTGAATGATGGCCGAGTTCAATATAACTTCAAAATGAAGCAAGTTCTGATTCAAATGTTCTCTGACATGGCTTGCAGCTTGGAGGAGTTTGCTCGAACTTCCAGTGTTGGTGAATTTAAAAGACGTCTGCAGCTTATGCTTTCATTTTATGGACAACTTAATGCTGGAATATGCCTGGGTTCGTATGCTAGGTATGTCTTGCTTCAAAGTCTTATTCTCATGATGAAAATTAGGACAGAGTTGGTATTACTGCCTGCAATTTATGGTATACTTCTTACTTAGTTTTAAATTTGGAGTATGGTGACGCTGATTGGTTAGGGACAAATATTTTGAAATATTGTCCTAAATTTCCATCAAGATAGCTGGTCTAAGCCTTGAACATTGTGTAGAAACAGTAAAAAGTTACATTTTTAGTAACCTGTTATCAGTTACAAAAAGTTCTTTTTTTTTTTCAGTAACATGCTAACTCTGTCGCTACTTCTTCTATCTCGTTGTGAGACCGTCTCATGCAACTTTTGTGCTAAATTATCCAAAGTGCATTCTGCTCACATGCATAGAAATTTATATCAGAATGAATAATGATTCTCAATTTAAAGAACATGTATCCATTACTTTGTCCGTCTTTTAGTTTCCTTGCATACAGATAGCTAATGCCGAATCGAAGGTAATCTAGCTATTTTTCTGGGCAAGAATGAATATTTCTTCTATCAATTTAATGAAGGAAGAGACAGAGAGAGAAAAAGTGTGTATTTATGTACACACATACCAACACATGTTGATATATTTAGGTTCCATGCATGCTTATTTTGTCAGCCAGTATGTGTCGCATTGAAGTTTGTGTGTGTTGGCCAACTTGTCTGTGAAGTCCCACTTTCCTTCCCATTTTAATTGCAGGGCTCGTTTTAACAAATCTAGCTCATGCAGTAGTCAGAAATCTAACAGATGCTAAACTCAAACCACCAGGAATTACTTATTCCATCTAGGGGTGTGCAAGAAAACCTGACCCTCATTACCCACCTCCCCCCCACCCTGAGAGAAAAATATTTCGTGTGCATCATATGGTGTGTTTAACATGGGACTTGATGTTGACCTTTATAAACTCTTATTCTTTGATGCATTATCAACATGGCAACTGAGAACTTTTTACAAAGTTCTTGTTCTTTTTTGAATGTGCAGTTATACGCAGAAAGAGAACAGAGATGTTATATACAACATTTTTGGCTTCTATATGCAATCACTGCCTGCGTAAGTCCATACAAATTTCAACATTTCCTTTTTCTGCTGATAACTTCTTTCTGTTCTATTTTCGATGATGAAGCTAATTCCTAATGGGTTAATGATATCCGTGTCTATTTCTTAGGGTTATGAATCACATTGCCTCTAGCACTAAGAATATAAAAAGAGAACTGGAAGAACTTTTAAAGCTGTGTCAATGGGATCGTTTTGAAAAGCTTGTGTCCGTGGAGAATTCAAAGAGAAATCGTCAAAAGCTGAAGAAGCTCATACAGAAGTACACTGTGAGTAAATTTATTTAATGTGTACAAAAGTGATATCTTTTTGTGAGCTTTATTTCCTTATATTGATATATTTACTTCAATAGAAATCATTATATTAATATATTTACTTCAAGAACAAATTTTAAGATTTTGAGACACACTTGTCTGTTAAATGTAAGTTGATATAATTGTTATCTTTTTAGCTTAAGAGTTGTTGGTTATTACCAACCTTGCAATATTCACCGTCCAATATCTAGTAATTCTCTGCTTTATATTTGTCAACAAGTAAAATTTTTCCCACCTGAATATCCTTTGCGGTGGCCCATATGTCGCATTACTCACATATGACTATGTACTAATGCAATTATCAATTCTTTTTCTGTTCTCTGTATTTGGAAGATACTACTTTCTCTATTTTGTACTAAGATCTAATGTGTTATACTCGTGCTCACTTTGTACTTTGTGCAAATTCATACTCCCTCTATCCCTAATAGATTACCCCATCTGGGGTGGACAAAAGTAAAGAGAGGTTGTGGGGACCAGATCACCTTGAAAGGAAATGGAACAATCTTATTGAGGCAAACTAAAATGAAAATAATGAGAAATCTTTAAGGTAATTTGGGCCTATCCAATGGTGCAGTTAGCTATGACATACCCAACTTCTTCTTTAGTAGGTTAGGTTCAGCCACAACATTTGGTGGTGCCCTTGTGGGCACAGCTGATCTGTCATAGACATTGAGGAAACATATTGTAGTCTATTAGAATATGAAGATAGAGAAAGATGAGGGGGTGTTTATGCATTTATTAAAGAAAGGAGACAATATAATGGGGCAAACCAGAACATACATGGTGACAACTTTAATGAGATAGGTGGAATCATGGAATTAAAACTCTCGTTCGTTGACGGCGTTTGTAACGGTTTTGGTTTGCCGTTCGCGAAATCCCGTTACGACGCCATAATAAAAATCACATACTTCTCCGCGTTGTCGTTCGTACGCGAACTCGCGCGTTAGAACGTTTTTATTCCCGTTACATCCGTTCTTTTCAAACATTGGCAAAAAATATTTGATGATTTAATTATATAGTTAATGAAACATGATATTCTGATAGATTTGGTTATATTATGTTGTAATAATGCTTAATAACTAAAACAATGCAAATAAGGTTAGAACATATTAATGTGAATCTTTTTAAAAAATTACCGCTTCTCTTTCCCCGTTAAGCCGTCGCGGGTGGAATACTATAAAAAAGATTACAGTGCAAGATAGTTTGAGAAAGCTCAGTTGTACTTTCTGATCAATAGAATGGTTGATGACATATGGTCATGATTCAAAATATTGGTAAGCTGTTTCTTGATGAAACTTGCCCGTGCATTGTACCTTGTCATGAGGACTTTGTCATAGCAAGTTTTAACCTTTGACTTTGTTGCTTGTCTAAAGGATATGTGTCTTTTTGCCCATGTGATGTGCTGCTCATAATAATTACTGCTTGCAAACCCGTCTAAGCTTTTTTTATATATGGATCAAGCTGTTAGCCATTTCCATCTTCCTGTTCTTAGCTGAGGAAAGATTGTGTCATTAACCTCTTGTTCATGTTGGTTTAGGATGCACTTCAGCAGCCGGTTATGCTTGTTCTTACTCAGGAATCTGATAAAAGAGGTTTGAAATCCTTGAAGTTTGACCAGTCACCTGTCAAAGATTGTGAACTCTCTGCATTTGATGTAGCTCAGTTTGATAACAGGTGGGATTTTCTTATTTCCTTTTCTTCAATTTGAAACGGAGTTTATGGTTGTTTCTTACTTAGTATATTCTCAACAGGGCTACATGGTGTGAAGATTGGACGAGAAAAGTTGATAATGCTGTACAGTGCTTGCATGCTGCAACAAAATTAGATATTCAGACAGCACTTCCTTATTCTGATGGTGCTGAAATTTTCGTTTTTTTTATTTCTCATTGATAAATAATTTATTTCAAGGATACTCTTTTCTGTTGGGGGGGGTGTTTTCAGGGGCAGTTACTGTCTAAGGGGACCAAACTTCTCTGAACCCGTACCCTAGGGCCTAGGCTCCTTTTGTGGGTTTGGTGTTATCCAGTGTTGCTCTTTTGTGCCCACTGACTATCTCTATATGTTATCTCCCTCTCGCCTTGTTCATATGACCACCCAGGGCTTTAAATCGTAACCTAACATTAATTTATGCTTGCAACAGATGGCAACACTATTGAGCTTTGTTCCTTTTTGAAGTCTGCTGCTCTTGCTTACAAGGAAAATTGGTGTGAAGTATGGCATAACCTAGAAAAGATATGTAGAGCAGTAGCCGAAAGTGCAGATATGTGGAAGGATGAAGGGAAATCTCAAGTAAAGATGAGGGCTTTCTCTGATCTTCTGAAGCTTTTAGAGAATCATGGATTATCCAAGCACAAATCTAACCTTCAGAAGCTTTTGGAGAATAGTTCATTGTTCAGAGCCAAGTCTGCCTTGATAGATGTAAGAACTTTTTTAGTCGTCTTTCTTATTTCAGTTATAGATTCTTCAATTTGAAGCTTCATTCACTTTTCTACTACTAAACTCTACCTGTTTTCTAATATGCACTGATTAATGTCTCCTTAAGATGCCGGATCATCCATAAGGAACAAAATTATTTGGATACAGACTTTTTATGCTACCTCTGGTAGAGTAACTTAGTTTGCATAGTATACATCAAAGTTGCATTCTCCTCACTGGCATAACTTGAAATATGCAGGATAAATTTAAACAAGGACAATCAAATTGGTGGTTTTTTCTTCCATCCTATGATGTACAGCATTTGCTGCTGAAGCATGACAGCTTGTCTTCCGAAGAAGTTCATGTCAATGCTTTCAGCCTCTTTAAAAGTTCAAAGAGCATCAGTGTAGAAGAGAACTGGAGATGTGCTAATCAATTCTACTTCAAGAGTCTGGCATCAGTGCGGCATCTACAGCAGATATCACTTAGTTTTCACAAAGATTTTAATCCCAACCAGGTGATTCTTACACATAATCAACGGGAAAATTTTCATCTTAATTAATTTCTGATGTGATTTGCCGCATAATCTCTTCAAAAGGACTAGGCCTGCTATTTCCTCCTTTAATATCAGAAGCAAGCTAAACTTAAAGAATGGGTTGAAGTTTCAGTTCTTGGAAGTCCATAAAACAACCTACAATTAATATCTAACCTACTGTAGCTCCAATACGTTGGTTCTGGATTAGCGATAGTAAAAGGTGACCTTGAGAAAAATTGAAAACAGGTACATGACAAAGCTTGCAACCGGATTGAGACTATGAATGTGTGATGTATGGTGTAACTGCTTTCAAGTTTGACTTCTTGAATTTCTGCTCCCTATTCCTGGTTAGGGAGTAATAGAGATTGACGTACTTCAGTTAAAAGTTTTCTGTGAATTAGTGCAGAATGGAATCAATCACATTATGTCCTATGTCGAACTCAAATTCTGAATTCCTTGCTGTAACCGTTTGGGACTCGTATGTTTGAATTATATTATTATGATATGCATTAACGAGACTAACTTGATGTCTGATGCAGGTTAATCGGTGTAATAGCTTCCTTGAACACCTTGTGATGATACAAATGGAGCAACGTGCTACTGCCTATGATCTGTCTGGCCAATTGCAGCACTTAGAGAGAAGCATACAATGCTTAAAAAAATTGAGCTTGGTTCATCATACTCTTACTGAAGGGAATCCTGATGAAGTCAATGCTTTGACGAGTCAGGAGTTGCTCTTTAGATACATGTGGCAGCAAAAGGTAATTTTTTGTAACCCTAGATTTGTGGTAGTTGGTAACTGGTTCTGCGGTTTTTTGTTCATTTCACTGCTCTATTTTTTCCTTCATCTTTTATGTATAAATGCTTGCAGGAACTTTTTGATACCTTCTGCGCTGTGCTAGATGAAGAACGTTTGATGGTACAAACAATAGGAGGTACCCATCTGAGTAGCTGTGGCGGCATTAAAGATGCAATAAAGGACATCATATTGCTCGTTGAGGAATTCAGTCCATTATTTAAGAAATCTAAGGTATCAAATCCATCATTTACCCCCCCCCCTTTCCCCCTTTCTCTTCCAAGTCATCATTTATTTCTTTTTTCTATTTTCTTTTATGTAGGAACTAGGAAGCATTTGAAAGTATATGTTATTTGTGAATTTTCCAGGCATTATTGGATGATGAACTACTTGGCAATGATTCTGTAATCAAAGTCACAGCTTCACTGCACCCTGTAGTGCTTTCAAATAATATGGAAGTGTTAGTCATTCAGAATTTCCAGCTCATAAGGGAGCTTCAACAACGTGTTCTTTCTTTACGTGTGCGGGGAATAAACAAGAGATCAGTTTTGGATATTCTACTGGGTCATTTTGAAGATATAATTGAAAAGGTAGATGTTTTATTTGTTATGCTATGCTAGTCCTGTCTTCGCTGCATCCTCTTCCTTTCAGTATATAAAATGGGAAAGAGAAAGTGGAGAAGATAATTAATGTGTTATAGTTGGAGAAAGCATATTCATGTTTGGAGGTGCGGTTATGAAGTATATTTTTTCTTTTGTGATTTTTGAGGAAATCTACGGAGTAATTGTTTTCATTATGGGGGGAGGGGAATGTTGGGGGTGGTTTTTGTAGTTCAATAATTGGATTTGTTATGATTTTTTTTTATGGTCTACTGAATTTCACAAATTGAGCTAACTTTCACAACAGGCCTTATATGATGCTGGAGAAAACTTATGATCTTTTTGAAACTGCAGGGGAAAAATGTAGAAGAAGAGTTCTATTCTTCTAAAAACAATGACCAACCTTCAACTTGTGCTGAAGATATTGCTGTTCTGGAGGATGGAATCGGTGCATCACTTAATTATTTGTTCACATATATTGGCAATGCACTACAAAAGCTAGGATCTTGGAATGACAGGGATACTTCTGATGAAGCTTTATTAGTGAAGATCACATCCTGGAAATCTTTGTTCGACTCTTTTGCTGCAGACCTCCGGCTGGATCTCATAAGCCAGGAACTTGATAAATTGATTTCTCTAGTTGTAAGCTTCATGATCCATTTTTTTTAGGAC
Organism: Beta lomatogona; assembly: GCA_947646795.1. NCBI lineage: Eukaryota > Viridiplantae > Streptophyta > Magnoliopsida > Caryophyllales > Amaranthaceae > Beta > Beta lomatogona. Next base: position 1,287,007 of record CANSNZ010001115.1, read on the forward strand.
TAGGATTATCTAGTTGATTTAATCTTGCTTTAATCCAATTATTTCCCTGTAGGGAAAACTACCAAATATATGTGGTCTATCTTCAAGAACTGGTCTTCAATTTAAACATCTTGAGGAGATGCTTGTTCTTGTATTGACCTTCAGTGATGGCCTTTTGCGTGATTTTTTGGTGGTCCATGAGATGGTAGGATACTTTATTCATGTTTCCGGTTTCATTGGGTGTGCTGGTCCTGTTGTTGGAAACATCCAATTGCATACTGACTTAAATTGCCTCTACAGGTATCTATTCTGACTCATAGGCTTGCAGAGATATTTGCTTCTTTGTTTTCCGAGGGCTATGGTATACGCCCTGAAGACCTAGTTGATGACACCCATGGTGACAAGACTCAAGATGCTAGCGGGACTGGCATGGGAGAAGGCGCAGGCGTGAAAGATGTGAGTGACCAGATAACTGATGAAGATGAGCTCCTTGGGACAACTGGAGAGGTGTGTTGAACCGGATACGTTTAGCTAATATTCTGCTTGTTTCCTCTGAAAAAGTTGTTAATTTCACGATATTTCCTTTTGTAATTTATTGATTTACTTCCACAGAAAGAAGAGCCAAATACGTCAAATGAATTACCAAGCAAGAATGAAAAAGGTATCGAAATGATGAATGATTTTGATGCTCCTAACTTCAGCATGAGTGAGGATTCTGACGATGAAGGTAGAGATGATGACAATGGAGATGATGAATCTGAACAGTTAGATCGTTCCATGGGGAACACTGGGGACAATAGTGAAGTAGTTGATGAAAAGCTCTGGGATAAGGATGAAGATGATAATCTTGATAACACGAATGAGAAGCATGAGCAGGGAGCTTCAGTGAAAGACAGAGATCCCAATAATCGTGAGCTTAGAGCTAAAGATGATTCTGCTGCTGCAACTGATGAACTCACAGAAGGAAACAAAGATGTATCCGATGACATTGAAGATATGGATAGTGGTAAAGATGGCGCTGATGACAAAGAGAATACAGATTCTATGAATATCGACCAACAGGAGGCTCATGCTGATCTCAGAGACACTGATGTCTCTGAGCCAAATCAGACTTCTGTTGAAGAATCTGAGAACATGGAAGTAGACCCTGACAGCTCCATGGAAGAAGATGAAACTGATGAGATTGACAATGATATGGATAATAAAGATGCAGAGGAATGTACTACTGTGCCTGAAGATGAAACTTCAATGAAAGCAGAATCTAACCAGTTAAGTGAAGCAGCAGAGGATGATTCACATAATAAGAATGAGATGGATGGCGATATGGATCTGACTGCACCTACCAAGGATATCAGGGAGCAGGGGAATTCTGAATTGTTAACTGATCACGTTCCTAACACACAGATAATGCCACAGACAATGACCGAAATGCAGAAGGCAGATTCTAGAAGTACTGCTCCTGAAATGCAGTGCTCTATGAATAGTGATATCCAGAAGGACCTTGCCTCATCAGAAAACTCCAACCAGATTGAAAGGCTGTTGGGAAATTCATCAAAGGGTAATCTATCAGATGATCAACCACAGCCCCATTTGCCTCAGCAAGATCTATCATCCTATCAAAAGAATCAACCGAATCCACTACGCAATATTGGGGACGCGCTTCAAGAATGGAAAGAGAGGGTGAAAGTATCAGCTGATATTCCACAAAGAGAGGAAGAGACCGTAGATAATATGGAGGATGAAGAAGCAGATGAGTTTGGGTTTACATCTGAGTTTGATCAGGGAACTGCTCAGGCACTAGGATCTGCAATGCCTGACCAGTTGGAGCATAATATTGGCCGTGACAAGCCTGATGGAGATGGACCCACTGCTCAGGAGAACAAACTTGAGGAGGTCCACGATGAGGATTCTAATGCTGAGACCATTTCCGGTCGCCCAGTTTCCACAAGCAGGGTTGATGAGAAGATCAATATCTCTGATTCACATGATGAGTTGTCTGTAGAAGATAATCAAGATCAGAGAAAAAATGCTGATAGTCCTGGAAGACATGTGGAGAGTTTAGTCTCTGTAAAGAATTCTTACATGAATCAGTTAAGTGAACTTTCGGCTAATGGTGATGAAGCCGGGAAAGTGCCGAATCTTGTGCAGCAACTGAGTGAGATGAATGTGGATGCTGGTGCTCTTTGGAGAAAATACGAACTCCGCACAATGAAGCTATCTCAGGAGTTGGCAGAGCAGCTACGTCTAGTGATGGAACCAACACTAGCGAGCAAGCTTCAAGGGGATTACAGGACTGGCAAAAGGATCAATATGAAGAAAGTAAAATAATTGAACCTTTGATTCCCCCCCCTCTTTATCTTTTCATGTTCTTTTCATCTTATCTCATCATGTTCTCCTTCCCTGTGAAACTGCAGGTGATTCCATATATTGCTAGTCACTATCGGAAAGATAAGATATGGTTAAGGCGTACAAAACCTAATAAACGTGATTACCAAGTTGTGATCGTGGTGGATGATTCTCGTAGTATGTCTGAAAATTGTTGTGGTGACTTTGCCGTTGAAGCTTTAGTCACTGTGTGTCGTGCCTTATCTCAACTAGAAGTGGGGAAATTAGCTGTTACAAGCTTTGGGAAGGAAGGGAATATTAGGTCACTGCATGACTTTGATCAGCCTTTGACTGGAGAAGCTGGGAAGAAGGTCAGCTCAATACTGGATTTAGTTATCAATTGACTTGCTTTTTTTGTGTTGCCTTTCTTCTTTTTGCTTCCTGACTTTCTGTTCAGCATCTTCGGCCCAAAAACTTATCTTCCCGATTTTCTTTTTAACTTTGGTTGAAACAGATGATCTCAAGCCTGACATTTAACCAAGAAAATACTTTAAGAGAGGAGCCTATGGTTGAGCTCCTAAAATATATGAACAACATGCTAGAGCAGGTAGCGGCTAATTCCCGACTGCCTTCTGGACAGAACCCACTGCAGCAACTTGTTCTCATCATTGCTGATGGCCGGTTTCATGATAACAAAGAAAAGGTCAAGCGGTGCATTAGAGACCTGTTGCATAGAAACTGTATGGTGGCATTCATAGTCTTGGATAGTGCTCAGGAATCATTAGTGGACTGCAAGGTATCATTTTCCCCTTTTGCAATTCACTCCATTTTGATAATCATAAATGCAGGCCTTACATTTATAATATCACATCCTCCCTTCCCTATTATCTGACCACTTAGTGTGTTCTCTTCACCTAAAAAAACCTGAACTGAACTGATTACACCTGATCTGAACTTATTGAACCTGAAACTTATTTAATAAGTTGAAGAGAACACATAATCAAATTTTTTTCTGCAATATATGTCAAACTAGCAATGCACTATAGCCTATATGTAATCAGTTTAAGATACCAATGCAAATATTATTTGTAATTCTGAAATACCAATACTATAATTTACAACTGATTGATTTTTGAAATACTGATATTTGTAAATCTGAAACAGCAATACAATACTAAATGTGGGGGAATTGCCTAGATCTTTCTAATCAATGCAAATTATTAAAGCCTATAATTGGAGAATTTAGAACTTCTTCAAATGAAACGACAAATATTGTATTTCTCACAAACTTTTTGTTCTTTCAAGGACTATATATTCAAGAATGGATTACTTCAGAAAGCTGTGCCGTATCTCGACTCTTTTCCTTTCCCCTACTACATTGTGCTGAGGAACATTGAGGCACTCCCTAGAACACTAGCTGATCTCTTGAGACAGGTATATTCTTCACTCTTAGAGTAAAAATTAACCTTGTCTGAGGCCTATTCCAGCTATTTATTAATTCAGACTTCCATTACTGACCCCCGTTCCTGGTACAGTGGTTCGAGCTGATGCAGCACTCGAGAGACTAATTGATGCAGGCGCTCTCATTGCAGCATTGAACTTTTTTGATTGGTCCTACTCATGCGATAATGTATCATCAGCTGCGGTTTACTTCGCCTTAAATTTAACTGGAATGTACATAGTGAAATTGCTATTCTTATATTGTATATTTGCGGGAAGGTTTTGAGAGGCATTTTGGTACCTAGTATAACATATTATGCGGGAATGTAAATAGGAATGAGAGACTAGAGAATTTTTGTGTCCCTCTCTTTCTGTGTCTGTCTTGATCTGACAATTGTAAACTTGCAGCTAATGAGCTTTATTCTTTCAACGATATGATTCATTTGATGCCAAATTGATGAAATTAATATGAATCTTTCTTTCTTGCCCTCGTAACTGCTCCAAGGATTTGTTATGATTGAATGGATGATCTGCTGGAGAGAAGATGGTATATTTTACGTTTGAGAGTAAGATTCATGTAAAAATGTAGGAACTTAAATGGTTATTTTTCATTTATTCCCTCCTTTATATTTTGTTGTAGATTCTTACTATTATTTCAACAGTTGCATAAATTTACAAGAATTTTTTTTCTTCGCAATGTCTTTTCATAGTAAGATCAGTAGTAATTACTACTTTCTTTTGACTTAAGGTTTAAATTCTCTTAAAACAATGATTAGGAATCTGATTTAATAATGATTGAATGCATATATATACGTACATGGTAGTTTGATTTTTTCTTTTCGTGAAAACCTTTTTAGTGCAGAAGTTGTTTCGGAAAATGTCAAAATTAAGAGTTTTATAGTATGAAACATATATAACCATAAAAATATTGTAAAATTGTATACCACAAAAAAGGGCAGGCCAACTAGGCTCAAGCATCATACAGCGAGGAATCTTCCCAATTCTTAGTGGTCAACTACTCAACTATGTCATTAATTGCCACATCCACTGAAGTCGCATTTTATTAGCTCATAGGTCAAATAACACGCATTTGATTCAATGGATCACTTATCTCATAGTTTACAGTATTTGAACAAGTCAAGTCTCAAAGTCGTTATCGTTAGTTCGTTACTATCCACTTGCTTAAGTTTCCATATCATCTTACTAATTACCATATAAATACACAACTTTGTGCTATGACATAAGTAGATAAAACTGACAATTTAAAGCTGTAACAAAGAGATGGAAATGGAAAAGAGGTTGTATGAAGCTGCTCTTGAAGGAAATGTGACAAACTTGAAAGTATTAATCCAAGAAGATCCCTTGATTCTTGATAGAATCTCCAAAACATTCTTCCAAGATACCCCTTTACACATTGCAATCCTACGTGGGCACCTCGACTTTGCACGAGTTGTACTGAGTCACAATCCTCGACTCGCCACCGAGTCAGACTCACTCGGCCACTTGCCCCTCCACGTCGCTTCCGCCAAAGGACACGTGGAGATCATCCATGAGTTGGTCCGAGTTGACCAGGGTTCCTGCCTTGCACGTAGCAAGGATGGGAAATTACCCCTTCACTTGGCAATAGTGAAAGGGGTCCGAGTTGAGGTGGTGACCGAGTTGGCTCGTGCATGTGCTGAGTCAACTCGGTTGAGACTCGATAGAGGAGATACTGTTTTGCACTTGTGTGTTAAGTATGATAACTTGGATGCTTTTCAAGTGCTGGTGAAGGTGTTGAAGGGTGAAGATAATAGTATTAGCAGCTTATTGAATGCAAGAAATGATGATGGTAATACTGTTTTGCATTTGTCTGCTTTATACAAGCATTTGGAGGTACTCTTTCTTTACCCCTGGTGAACCTTTTGGAATTTCAACTTAATATTTTCACTCTGAATTTGGCTATTTGACAAGAATCTAGTTAATTTTGTTTTTTCCTACATTTAGCTATCTAGTTTTTTTCGTTCTCCTGTTACATTATCAACTCAACATCACGTCATCTTAAGAAAAAGTCAGCATCAATCAAAACTAGCTAGATGTACGTTTGTCTGTCCAAAAATGGAACTTTACCAATCTAATTAGAAATTTAGGGTACTTGGTGGGTAATTGGGTAATGGTAGGTGTTTTTAGGCGGATGTGAGACGGATAGTGGGTGGATAATGGATATCCAATTGGGTGTTGGGGCGGATGTGGATTATGGTTGTTGGATTTATACTTACATGGCTAGTGGGTAGATGGTGGTATAACAATTTTTGGTAGATATGATGAATTTGCGGAGAGGGTATCTGAATCCATGTTTTTCAATATCCATCCCTAGAAATATCGATATATGAATCCATGTGATTAATCGACTAGTAATAATACTAATATATAGTGTAATTTATTCCCAACACAATTGTTTATCAAGAATTCATGATGAATTTAGCCAACAAGTTCTATACATGATTACTTGATTATCATACGAGTTTCTCTCATTTATGTCTCTAAGGCTCTAACTATGCTTTTTTCCTTTTCATATTCCAGATCACAAAATACTTGCTAGCAACACCAAACATGGACCCAAATGCAGAGAACAACAATGGTCATACTGCCTTAGATTTGGTTGAAAATTCTCCTAAAGACTTGAAATCACTTGAGCTACTCAACATCATCCTCCTGCAATCCAACGTTCGACAATCAACGTTATCCAACAATAATTCCCCTCTCCCACCCACAAACATTCAACCATCAAAATTTAGTACCCAAGAAATCAGTACTCTTACACCAAATCCTAGACAACCAAAACCCAAAAAGTCATGGAAGAAGTTTTTCACCTTCACTGATAATAACATTAAGCATTTAGAAGATATGAAAGGTGAAATATTAATTACCGCGGCTATTATAGCCTTGATAAATGCATTGCCCATAATTTACTTGAGGGTAAACGGGCCGGATATACCGGACCAGTTTTCCATCAACTCAGGTTCATTTGTGCCTGCTGTTACCATTATACTGTTATTGGTAGGTGGTTTACCCTTAAGCAACAAGTTTTGTGCTTGGCTTGTGATACAGTTGATGTACTCTGCAGTCGGATTTATGGGTTTGAATTATATAGGACAAATGATCTCAACCGAAAGTCGATACTCGTATTTGGATTTTGCTGTTTATTTTATGCTGGTCTGGTTCGTGTTGCTGAGTATACTCAGTGCTCTTAATGTCATCCGTTTGATTGTGTTGGTGGTGAAGAGCATAAAAAGGTGTGTGAAGCGAAGAAAGTTGCGTGGTAGAAGAGATAGTAATGCTCTATCTAATGCTTAATGTTTTCTACTGGAGTTTTGAGCTTTCTTTCTATGTTTGATGTATCATAGCTCAAATATTTTTATTTGTTTCTTTGTTTGATGTAGAACATGTAACTATGTAAGTAGTCTATTTATGTAACCTATCAAATGTTTCAAGTCATGTGTAATTATGAAGAAGTTTGGATTCCTTACAGTAAAAGATGATGAGTTGGTTGCAAGAGTGAATTAAACAAAAAAAATACAGATATAATAATTATGTATCATGTATGTAAAGAATCAATGAAAAAAGCACTTAAAGCTAAGAATTTCCACTAGCATGAGCATGACTAATTTTCATAGCCTCAATTATTTGATTATAATGCTCAATATGAAGAATGCACCCTTCTTAATACTAACAATTCCGATTCAATAAACAATAATGTGTTCTCCAACATGTTTATATGCCTATGGATCGGATTATGAAATCCAACATACAAGCTAGAGCCACATGCATTCTTGACTTCTAGCAATTACTCCCTTTATATCCCTTTTTCTTTACGCTTGCGCCTTGCTTTTACGCTGTTTCCTTGCACAATACTATCGTTGACTATTATTAAAAGAAATTGATAATCGAAAAATGTACATATATATATATATGTATATGAATCTAAAACGATTCCACATAACTATAATTTGTCATATATACTCTTCTACAGACAGTCAAAACTTTGTTTGGATGCAGGGGAATCAAGTTCTAACCATCAATAGAAAATACAAAGAGTATTTCTTTTTCTCATAGAAAACAAAACTCATACTTCTAATTAGAGTTTTCATAAAGTTTCAAATCTCAACTTCCATAGAGTTTGGGATAATCAAATTCTAACTATTTTATTCCAAACAAGCAAGAACATTTTCTTCTCCGTCTCTATCCCCTGTCAACCTTTTTGAAATGTAACCTTTTTTTCTCAATATCTCCTCTGAAAGCTAACAGGACTACACAGGAGGATAACATCATGGTCTAATAATTTTGGTATCGTTTTATAATGTGTTGGCACATTAAGTTATTTAATGTGTTAGAATCAAATTAATACGAATCATGTGATGATTGTGGACTAAGTACTAATTGTCTTGACTTTGAGCATCAGATATACTCGAAATATAGTAGTTAATTATATAAACTCAGTTCCCCTAATACTCCAGGCCAGCTCATAGTTTGTGTACAAATTCCAGCCTTAAGATTATCATGTATTCATCTTGTCTCAATCGTAAGGAATGACAACTCAAATTGATCATCAGAAGTAAGATACGTACCAATAATGTGGTCAAAGTCATCTTGTCTTCCAATGATTTCAACTTCATCGACGTAAGAACAAGTCTCAGGCCTTCTGTTCCTAATAGGTTCATGATCAATCTGCAAGCTAAATTGATTATTATAAGCAATAGCATCTAACTTCTTCTTGATATCCTTAGTCCCCCGAGACATCCAGTAAGAAACAGAGATCGGGTTGGAACAAGAGAAGAAGTGTTTTAGCTTTTCAAAGAGACTACCATCAGCATCCACCCGCTGGTGGTGAGCGAGAGTGACAAGCTCATCCAACAGATCATCAGCGTCATAGAGCGCATCATTGAGCTCCTCGATTCGATGTTGACGTACCAGGAGCTTATAATGCAATTGTCGGGCGCCCTTTTATTCATGACGTCCAGGGAGTTGTATCTACGTATCATCTGACTATGCTATACGTTTCAAATCTGGGGGCGACAACGAAGTTAAGAGGGAATCAAGAGATGGCAAAATCATGCTACCTAATAGCACTGAAGCAACCGGCAAGGAGAATGCCGATAGAGGAATTGAATCCGCCAACTCGGAAACAAAGGCGGGCACAGAAGAAAGCCCTGGCGACTGAAGCAGAATCCAATAAAGGAGATGAAGAAATGATGAAAATTTCAATGGAAAAACTGGAGTCTAGGCCCGGTGATACGCCAAGACCCAAGCCAGATGGAGAAACAAAGCAGGAGATGTTGGCAGAGGATCCGGCAATGACAGTTGCTGTCGGAACAGACATGGACCCAAAGGTCAGGGTCAACCTGGTGACTCTCCTAAGAGAAAACGCAGATGTCTTCGCGTTCACAGCGGATGAGATGCCGGGAATAGACCCGGCCGTGATGGTATATCGTCTAAATGTTGACAACACTGTCCGCCCTATCAAGCAAAAGAAGAGAAATTTCTCTGCTGAAAAGAACAAGGCCATAAAAGAAGAAGTTGATAAGCTACTGACGGCGGATTTCATTGAGCCATGTGATCATCCAGAATGGTTGGCCAATGTGGTCATGGTAAAGAAAGCTAACGGCCAATGGAGGATGTGAGTAGATTTCACGGACCTCAACAGAGCCTTCCCAAAGGACTGCTATTCGTTACCGAGAATAGATCAGTTGGTAGACTCTACTAGCGGTCATGCATTGCTAAGCTTTATGGATGCATTCTCGGGCTATCATCAGATTAGCTTGCTCGAGGCCGATAGAAAGAAAGCAGCGTTTATCACAGATTGTGGTGTGTACAACTATAAAGCGATGCCGTTTGGGCTTCGTAATGCAGGGGCAACCTACCAAAAGTTGGTCGATAAAGTATTCGCCGATCAGAGGGGGAGAAATATCGAAGCATATGTTGACGACTCCATCGTCAAGAGTAAAACTGACCGCAAACATTTGGATGACCTGTAAGAGACCTTCAGAACGTTGAGGAAGTATAAGATGAAGCTCAACCCAAAGAAATGTGTCTTTGGGGTGAGAGCAGGGAAGTTCTTAGGCTTTTTGGTAAGCAAGAGATCTAGGGATTGATGTAGGCCCAGACAAAATTCAAGCCATTGTCGACCTACCTGAGCCAAAAAGCGTCAAAGATATTCAGAGGCTAACAGGGAGAATGGCGGCCCTCACTCGATTCATTTCAAAATCAGCAGACAAGGCTTTGCCTTTCTTTGCACTGCTAAGGGGAAATAAGAAGTTCGAGTGGGGAGAGGAGCAAAGCAAATCATTCCTGGCGGTAAAGGAGCATTTGAAGAAGCTACCCACCATCACAAGGCCCGAGACTGGAGATGTATTACAACTATATATCTCGGCCTCGCCAAAAACAGTCGCGGCCGTGTTGTTGGTGGAAAAGGAGAAAAGGCAGCAGCCAATATATCTTATCAGCCACATCCTTAGCGGTCCGAAGAGCCGTTATCAACTGGTAGAAAAAATGGCTTTGGCTGTGGTAATTGCCGCCAGGAAGCTCATACCATACTTTGACTGTCATCCCATCCAAGTTTTAACCAATCAGCCGCTAGAAAAAGCGTTGCAGAAGATGGATAGTTCAGGCCGCTTACTGAAATGGGCCGTTGAACTATCAGAGTATGATATACAGTATAAGCCCAGGACCGCTATCAAAGCACAGGCCCTGGTAGATTTTATTGTGGAAGCCTCATATGAGGAAGAAGAAGTGGAGCAAAAGGAAACCTGGCTGCTGGAAGTTGACGGATCTTCCGCTGTTAGCGGATCCGGGGCAGGTATAGTGATGAACAGCCCTGAAGGAAATTCATACTAGTACGCCATCAAGTTTGCTTTCCCGGCGTCAAACAATGAAGCAGAATATGAAGCAGCAATAGCTGGCTTGAGAATATGTTTGGCGGCGGCCGCCAAGAAAGTACTCTTGACGGCGGACTCGCAGTTGGTTAGCGGCCAACTAAGAGGAGAATTCGAAGTCAGGGAAGCCAACATGATGAAATATGTAGAAAAGGCCAAAGAGTTAATTGCTCAATTGAGCTACTGGGAGATTCAAGCAATACACAAGGCCGAGAACACGAAAGCGGACGCTTTGTCCAAATTGGCAAGTTCTAACTCATTTAGCATTGAGAAAACCGTCACGATAGATATATTGAAGGAAAAGAGCATCACGGAGCAAATTGTGACCGTCAACAGCATAAATCAGCGAGGGGAGTAGTTCAGTGAGCTGGTGGCGTATAAGCTGACGGGGACGCTTCCCAACGATCCCTCGTCCGCTAAGAAACTGAAGCGACAAGCAAGCTGGTACGTCATATATCAAGATGAGCTGTATAAGAAATCATTCAGTTTACCATTGCTTAAGTGCGCAACGGCGTGGGAATCTACAGAAATTCTTGAAGAGATACATGAAGGTATTTGCGGCAATCATATTGGCGACAAAGCTTTAGCGCTGAAAGCGTTGAGAGCCGGGTTTTACTGGCCAAGTATGCTGGCGGATGCGCAGAATTATGTTAAAAAATGTGATAAATGCCAGAAGTATGCTCCCGTCATCAACAGGCCCGCCAATGATCTTCAGCCCATCCTATGCCCAATTCCTTTCGCTCAGTGGGGGATGGACATCCTTGGACCGTTCACCACAGCAACAGGGCGGAGGAGATTCCTGATAGTGGGAATCGTATATTTTACAAAATGGATAGAGGCAGAGCCGACAGCTAAGATCAAGGCAAATCAGGTCAAGAAATTCATCTGGCAAAATATTATGACAAGATTTGGGATCCCCATGGCTATCGTCTTCGACCATGGCGTTCAATTTGATTGCCGTCCCATACAAGCTTTTTCAACGGAGTTTTGTGTGAAATTTGCATACTCAGCCGTTTGCCATCCTTAGAGCAACGGTCAAACAGAGGCCGCAAACAAACAAATTTTGAATGCCTTGAAGAAAAAGCTTGATGAATTCAAGGGAGGATGGGCTGATATGGTGCCGACAGTGCTATGGTCAAATAGAACAACTGAAAAGGAAGCAAGGGGATAAAGCCCTTTCAAGCTAGCCTTTGGTGCAGAAGCAGTGTTGCCAGTAGAGGTGGGTTTGCCCTCTTACATGATCAAGCATCAGGATCTTGGGAAGAATGATCAGGCACTCAGGGAGAATCTAGACTTGTTGCTAGAAATAAGGTTGATAGCAGAACTAAAAGCGGCTACCTACAAAGACAGAATTAGCAAGGCTTACAACAAGAAAGTCTTGGAGAGGCCGTTGGATGTTGGCGACCTAGTCCTTCGCAGAACAGCAGCCACTGGTATGGCGCATGTTGAAGGAAAGTTGGCCGCTAATTGGGAAGGTCCTTACATCATTGCCAAGAAGCTTGCTCCTGGTTCTTTCATTCTCAAGGGCATGGATGACAAGGAACTCAAGAACTGTTGGAATGATAGTGTCCTAAAGAAGTACTATGTATAGAATGTAAAAGCCGAGAGCCACCTTTTATTACATGATTAATACAAACTTCTGCTAGCGTTCTAGAAATTGTCTTATTGTTTATATATATTAATGAATTGCGTAACCGGTCAATGTTAATTATTAGCGGTCACATATAAAAAATAAAAAAAAAACGTCGAAGCCATATCACAGGCTAAAATCTGTTAACGGTCACATGACAGACCAAAAGGCCACATGACAGGCAAAGTGCATTAACGGTCATACGACAGACCAAGCACATAATAAAAGCCATATGACGGGCAAAGTGCATTAACGGTCATATGACAGACCAAGCACATAATAAAACGCCATATGATAGGCAAAGTGCATTAACGGTCATATGACAGACCAAGCACATAATAAAATACCATATGACAAGCAAAGTGCGTTAACGGTCATATGACAGACCAAGCACATAATGAAAGCCATATGACAGGCCAAGTGGGCTAGCGGTCATACGAAAGACCAAACAGAAATTAAAACTTAAGAGAAGTTTGCGGTTATATAACAGATCAGACGACAATTAAAGCAATAGCAACACAAGATATAGCCAAAGTACTTTCCCATACGATAAAAGCTACTGGTTTGGCGGCCAACTACAGATGAAAACGATGGCGGCCAAATAAAAGGCTTTCAGTTGGAATCGTACTTATAAAATTAAGAAACGTTAACATTTACAAAGCGCCAACATGGGCCGAATAAAGTGTTAGTTGAAATATTCAAAATATTAAAAAAAAAAAACTACAAGCTGTTGGAAGAGCAGGAAGAGCTGAGAGAAGGCCACCAAAAACTTCAAGAGGGGGGAGCATCCTGATTTGTCTGTTCTGCCAGATCCCGAGGATCCAAGTCAGCTATGGCGTCCTCATCAGCAAACTTCGGATCCCCCCGAAGGGCGTGAGATGTTGGCCGACAGCATGAGCATCTTCAATCACATTCCAGTCAAATCCCGGAATGGTCTTGCACACGCACCTCATGGCGGCTGCCCACCCGCCATCTTACCTCTTGTGGAGGGTCGTCGCGTACTCATCGGATTGCTGAAACTCAGCAATAGCCTTGGCTCCAGCTTCCGCCTTGGCGTCCAAGACGGCAACCTTCTTCTCGTAGTTGGCGGCCTCTAGAGCTTTGGTCAATGTGTTAACATTTTCCTCGATCTCTTCCAACAAGGCACGCTCTCGGCCTCGTAGTTAAAAGCTCATCCTCCGCAGGCTGTAATTCCGCCGTCTTAGCCTTCAACTTATACTCCGTCTCCCGCAAAGAAGTCTTGGCGGGTCTCCGCCGATCGCTTATAGGCTGTCCGCCAGCCTCCGTACTCAACGTCTTCGCTCGATCAGCTCAAGAGCAGCATTGTTGGCCTTCGAATACGAAAGAAGAACGTCAACATAAAAAAAAAAAACAAAAAACATGTGAAAATAATAAAACAGTACGAAAACGTACCACAAGTTGGTCGTGAGCCGGCCTTGCAGCGGGAGTTACCAAGGACCCTGCCGGCCTATCCAACGGCATGTATGCCCTTCGAATACGGTACGCCGGAATGCCACCGTTCTCGGGGATGTCGGCATACGAGATTCATCTTCCCTGACGTCCCAGTTAGGTTGATAAATCTTGCCGGGAACGATAGGCCGGCGAGCAAATGAGGTCGACACCGCGTCACTTAGCGGCACCTCTTTCTTCTCAATCCACTCGTGATACCTAGAAAAGATGCTGGGAGACAGGTTGAATAAAAAACTAGGCATCGTAATAAGCTCCCGGATCTTCTCACGGATGCTAGAGTAAGATCCCGACAACCAAGTTGCCCCACTGTGGTGACCAGGGCCAGTGGTCGCGATCTCGCCATGCTACTGGCCTTCAGAAGGAGCATTCACGTCCACATCCTCGACGTGGACGACATCCCGAGTAGGGACAGAGGCCGAAGGGTCCGATGTGGCTGGCCGCTTATTGGCGGAAGTATCCGCCACCGTCAGCTCACGCTGCCGCCTTCTTGTCCCGCCACCCCTAACAACAGGTCGGGAAGTAGAAGACCTGAGTGGGGTGGCAGAAGAAGGAAGGCCGCCAGAGACGGCGACAGCAGTAATGTCGCCACGGCCGGGAGTACGACCGGCATGCGCGCCGCGAATACGGCGGATGTTCTGGGGACCATGGCGGTTTCCCCCTCTGCGGCCGTTTGTGGTGCCATGCATGGTCTCAGGACCCTCAGCGGGAGCAGGCTGCATGTTGGTGAGCGGCTCTAAGTTTTCGGAGACATAAAGGGCCTGGAGGTCCAATTGGTCAAAGCCTGCAAAGGACAAAGTAACTGTTAAAAAAGAAAAGAAAAGAAAACTTCAGGCATCAGACAGACCAGTTCGATAGCAATAATTACCATTCGCATGAGTAGGACAAAGCAGCATGGTCGACAGCTGTTGATTCCCCAAGATATACCTAGAATGAGGGAGCCAGTGTTTGGGTTCCTTAACCTCAACATTCCTCCCGTCCTCATATGTAATCATGTAATCCTCAGTGTCAAAGTAATCATAGGTTGTCCGCTCATCATCAGTTAGCGGAACCAAAGGCAAATGCTCCATGTGTGGACGCGACTCAGTGAAGTTACGGCGCACTGGATAATTCTCAGGCACCTGAAGCCAAAAGAAGGCGTCCTGCCAACCCTTCAATCCAGTAGCTTTTGGTTGAACCGTCATCTTCTTATCGGCCGTCATTAACGACCACCACCCCGCTTGACGGGCAGAGCTATTTCTCTTTAACCAATGGAGATGACAGAATAAACTCAGAGTTTCAAGGAAGCCCAAAAAGCGGACCGTCCAGATGTACGCAATCAAATTGCGAACCGCTAAAGGAGTCAGCTGGGCTAAACAGACGTTGAAAGAGTTTAAAATCTTCACCAGAAAGGAATCCGAAGGAAAACGCAACCCAAACTCGAAATGATGAGTATATACGGCCACATGACCGGGAGGGCATTCCGTTACAATGGAACCCTCAGAAGGAACCACCAGCCTATAACCTGCCGGGAACTGAAATAACTGGTCAGCGACCTTAGGGTAATTAAGGTCAAGGGCATCTTGCCGCCAGGGTAAATCAATTTCCACCGTCAACGGCCCGGCACACTCGTCCTCGGGCAACCATAATGCATCAGTGCCGGGACCCCCAATGTCCTCTTCAACATCTCCCTCCGGCACATTAAGATTGACATCAACTCCCCTCCTACCTGTGCGAGAACTTTCTCCAACCACGCGCTCTGATTGAGGCACGCTGGTGCCAATATTCGCGGCTGTAGTATCAGTCGCGTCTCCGGAGGAACGAGCGATAGGAGTGGTAGGAGCAGACCGATGGTGGTAAACGGACTCTTTATTGGCCATGACGTTCGCAATAGAGCCACTGTCGTTACCTAAATCAATGATAGGCGGATTAGCGGCCATAGTTTCGTGCAAACGGTCGTAAAAGTTAGCGGTTACTTCAACCCCTGCGTCCGCCATGCTATCCAACCAGGCATGCTCTCTTAGAAGGACAACATCAAGGCCGGGAACGGCATCAGCTGGTGGACTCCTAAGGGACCGTTTAGCAAGGATTTGATGTCTAAGTTCCCTAAGCTTCTGTCTATCACCGCTTTCCCTAGCGACCAAATATCTCCTAGTCAAATTATGTTCCTCGGGAGTAGCAGGGTCGTTAAAGAACTTGGATCTCATTTCTTTCTCTCTCTCAGCTGTTAAGGGTATGTCTGACAACAACCTAGTCCTCCCCCACAGGGCTAGAATCTGAAGAAGGGTTGCTATCGGCTAGGGGGGAAGAAGGTTCACTCGCTGTCATAAAAGCGTCGCTAAGGGTGTTCTGGCTATCAGACTGGTCCGACATGAAGAAAATACAAAAGAAATTTCAAGGAAACTTGGAGAAGAAATGAGGAAATACCTGGAGAAGTAAAGTCGTCGGAGAAAAGTGAAGTCACCGGAAAAAGACGAGCGAAGTTCCCAAGAAACGAAACGATGTAGAAAAACCCAAGCTTGAACGAAAATACTGCCGGAAATGGAGAACGAACACCAGCGAAACTCAAAATCCCAGAAAAAACCCAGAAAAACTTCGTCAAAAAATGACGAAATTCTTAGTACAATGGAACCAGAAAGTAAAAACTAAGAAGTTTGGTAACTTTCCGAAATAATTTGAGCAAGAAAAAGTTAGTTTTTGAACAAATGAAGCTCTGGGTATGGAGGTTCGTAAGAGAGAAAATGGAGAAGGAAGAAAGAAGGTTTGAGAATAAGATAAAGAAATCAGAAAAGGACAACTGCCCTGATATATACGCGCGGATGAATGGCTAATATTAAAAGAACCCTCCGACTTCTCTCCAGATTTCTGCCAAGTGTCATGACGAAGTTAAACCCTAATAAAGTATTGGGCTGGATTTTCGGAAAAGTAATCATTAACTTTTCGAAATGCTTCAGCTCCCTGCAAAGACACGTGGCATCCAATAAATTAACTTCTCCGAAAAATTGGGCACGACAACACAGGCTCGCGTCCACCGACACATCCTTAGCGGTCAAGACCCCAAAGGATGCTGGGGGGTTAGTTGTATGGGTATAACCCAAGTATGTTAGCGGATCTCCATGATGAATCCGCGAACACAATGATGGACGCGAACAATATAAGTGTCGCTTGTAGCTCTAACAAGTCAATTCATTGATGTGGTCCGACATCGTTGGCGGTCGCCTAACAAGACAAAATAGAGGAATCTTCCCTTCGTCGGGCGCACCACGGCCGTACACGTGTAAAAGGATTACGCACCCTGTCAGAGGAATAGTACTTCTATAAATACCCCATTAGTACTATTCTGCAGGTACATTCTCTCACACTCACAATTCTTATCTCTCTCTCTACTTTCTCTCTCTAAATCCGATCGAGTTGAACACGCATCGACTTGAGCGTCGGAGGGGGTTTCCTCGCATCCCCCCGAGGGTAGTTCACGTTTGTTTCCTGTGCAGCTATTCATCAGAGGACGATAACCCCAATCTTTGGCGGATTTCTCACAGGACCGCCAACCGTTTCAACATCGAAACACATATCATGATGAAGTAATCTGGCATTCCAACTTCATTAAGCGTCGTGACTTGTATGCTTGGCAAAACACAACTTTGATCATTAGCAATATTTTTGCAAATAATTAGTAATATTTATAATAAGACTAATCCGACAATATATTACATAATTAGATTTAATTTTTACTTAACATATTAGTAGAAAAAATGTCAAAGTTAAAAAATATATTAGTGCAAAAGTCTAGGTGTTGTAACTATTTTGAATCTGTAATATATAAAAATTATGTCCTCAAATAATTTTCATGATTGGTTTAAACTTACACATATTTGCTTGTAAAATCATGTGGGATATTGCTTGATTCGTTGAGTAATTTATTAATATTCAATCACCATAATTTTTTTCAAATATCTAATGAAAGATATTTAAGGTTAAATAAGTACATTGACAAATGCGCAAAGTCAAAAACAGGTAAACTAAAAAAAGATATAGAGGGAGTATGTAATTCAAAATATTAGGTGTGTTTGCACCCAAAAAAAATATTAAATGTGTTTATGGAGATTATAAGAGTGAAACTAAACAATTATGTGAGGAGAGATGAAGTATATTATAGTACTACCAATTAGGTTGTTCATCAAACACGCATTTGATTCACTGTATCTCAGAATTGGATTGTTTTTACATTTTAAAACCAAGTCAAACTATCCCACATAATACACACATAATAATACAGATAAGGAAAACAATACAACTTGTGCCACAGCCCATATAGACCTTATGGTAAACAAAAAAAAGAGATAAAGAGAGATCATGGAAATGGAGAAGAGGCTGTATGAAACTGCTCTTGAAGGAAATGTAACAAACTTAAAAGTATTAATCCAAGAAGATCCCTTAATTCTTGATAGAATTTCCTTAACATTTTATCAAGATACACCTTTGCATATTGCAACCCTACGTGGGCACCTTGACTTTGTAAGGTTTGTACTGAGTCACAACCCTCGACTCGCCACCGAGTCTGACTCGCTCGGCCACTTGCCCCTCCACGTCGCTTCCGCCAAGGGACACGTGGAGATCATCCGCGAGCTCGTGCATGTGGACCCCGGTTCCTGCCTTGCTCGTAGCAAGGATGGGAAGTTGCCCCTTCATTTAACAATAATGAAAGGGGTCCGAGTTGAGGTGGTCAACGAGTTGGCTCGAGCGAGTCCTGAGTCGACTCGGTCTAGAGTTGATAGAGGAGATAGCGTTTTGCACTTGTGTGTTAAGTATGATAACTTGGATGCTTTTCAAGTGTTGGTGGAGGTGTTGAAGGGTGAAAATAATGGTGTTGGCAACTTGTTGAATGCAAGGAATGATGATGGCAAATTGGCAATACTGTCTTGCATTTAGCTGCTCTATACAAGCATTTGGAGGTAATTTTTTTTCCTAATCAACTTTTCTTAATTAGTTAGTTATTCGGATCAATCTCGTGTTTGTTTATTAAGGGTGTGTTATTTTCACCTTAAAAAGTTAAGTTTTAGGTCTAATCAAGTTTAATCATGTGTAAAACATATGATAAAATCATGGTTGATCAGGTCTAATCACGTCTGATAAATTCTGTTCAGATGAAGAGTACACACTCTAAGTTTGGAGGGAATTGATAAATTTATATCATAAATCTTTGGATGTGAAGTTTAACAAATATATAAGAAAAGAAGCAATAAGCATAGATATTGAAAAGGTCCAATTATCGAAAAATAAAATGATCTATCTACCATAAGAATATGATCGTAGTAGAGAAGAAAAAATAGTATTGTAGAGGTTTCTTGTAAAAGAAAATGAGTGAGGCTATAAAGAGAACCATCTTCCATCAAACATGTTAAAAAGGGCCTATTGGTAAATCTAGTGTGAGCCCTACACCAATTTCTTCGCTCTGTTTAGTAGAGAACAAGTTCTCCATTTAGCTTTTTCATATAGTATTAGTCTGTTATGCCTTTTAATCATGATTCTTATTTTTCCTATTGTAGATTACAAAATACTTGGTAGCAACACCAAGCATTGAACTAAATGCAGAGAACAACAATGGTCTAACAGCCTTAGCTTTAGTTGAAAACTCTCCTAAAGACTTCAAAGCACTTGAACTACTCAACTTCCTCCTACAATCCAACGTTGGACAATCAAAACTCAGTACCCAAAAAATCAATGCTACAACACATCCTAGCCCACCAAGGCCCAAAAGGTCATAGAAGAAAAGGATTTTCACCTTCAATAGTAATAACCAGTTGGAAGATATGAAAGGTGAACTATTTATAATCGCGGCTATAATAGCCGCGATTAATGCATTACCCATCATTAACATGAGGGTAAATGGGCCGGATTTAACCGAACAATATTCGATCAATTCGGCTTCATTTGTACTGGCCTGCTGTTACAATCATGGTGTTATTAGTAAGTGGTTTACCCTTAAGCAACAAGCTTTGTGCTTGGCTTGTGATACAGTTGATGTACACTTCACTTGGATTTATGGGTTTGAATTACATTGGAGAAATGGTCTCAAACGAAAGCCGATATTTATATGTGGATTTTGCCTTTGTTTTTGTGGCCATTTGGTTTGGGCTGCTAATGATAGTCAGTGCACTTAATATGATACGTTTAATCGTGTGGGTGGTGAAGAGCATCAAAGGGTGTATAAAAAGGAGGAGGTTGC
Organism: Beta lomatogona; assembly: GCA_947646795.1. Classification (NCBI taxonomy): domain Eukaryota; kingdom Viridiplantae; phylum Streptophyta; class Magnoliopsida; order Caryophyllales; family Amaranthaceae; genus Beta; species Beta lomatogona. The sequence continues at coordinate 1,306,961 of CANSNZ010001115.1, forward strand.
GAAGCAGAAGAGAAAATATTAATGTTGTATCAAATGCTTGATGGAAGGGTAAATTATAACTATAAAGTGTTTCTTTTACTTGAGTTTTGTTTGATTGTTTGATTGTTTGATGTATAACATGTCATGCTCTATGGATGTATTGCACAAATTTGATTTGATTTGTAGCTATATGGATGGTAATATGATATTGCGTAAACTTAAGCATTTGCAATTTAAAAAATTTGTTTGAAGAAGATGTTATATGAGCTTGATTACAATACTACATGTACTCATGTAGTGTAAAACATTACATCCACTCGGGAGTCGGGAGTACCTAAAACAATATTCTCACCCGCGGATTTATTAGAGCTAGCATACGCCATGTGAAACCCATGTATGATTTCATGCATCTTAAATCTTAATTAGAGCACTATTCTAAATACGCTTGGCTGCATTGTATATTTAAATCACAATAAAGCCAAGCGATTCACGGGCTCACGGCTTTGGACTTTCCTATTAGAAAATGAGTATGGGAACGAAATCATCATCAGGCCCTAAGGGCTTCTTCATTCGGAATGTAGTGAGTAACTGTATTCTTCATTCATGATTTATGACTTTTTATGTAATTAGAAAGCCCACTAATTTAGCCACAAGTTTATAGGAAAGATAAAATTAAAAGGAGTAGAAAAGACAATCAAAATTAGCATATCATACTGTAATGAAACGGGAATACTTAAGACTGAACTTCTATTCGTCGCCCCAAAATTACTTAAAATCGCCCCGGTCCTACCAAATATTTCCAACTTTACCCTTCCTTTGTTTTTCTTTTCTTTTCCCAAACCACCACCTCCTGCCACAACTAGCCCACCACCACCTCCAGCCCCCACCTCAAGCCCCACCGCCACCTCGTCAACCACTCATATTGCGAAAATTTTTTGGGGCTAAGGGTCGAACGTCTGGCCAGGATGTTCGACCCATGGCTCGAACGTCTGGCCGGGACGTTCGACCCATGGCCCGAACGTCCGGCCTGGACGTTCGGGCCATGGGGCTAACGTTTGGCCAGGAAGTTCGACCCATGGCCCGAACGTCCAGGCCAAACGTTCGGGCTATGGGTCTAACTTCTTGGCCAAACGTTCGCCCCCCTTTAAAAAATTTGAAATTTTTTAGTTAAGGGTCGAACTTCTCGCCGGGAAGTTCGACCCATGGCCCGAACGTCCGGCCTCGGACGTTCGAGCCATGGGTCGACCTTCCTGGCCAAACATTCGCCCCATGGCCCGAACGTCCAGGCCGGACGTTCGGGCCATGGGTCGAACGTCCTGGCAGACGTTCGACCCTTAGCTCCAATTAAAATCTTTTTTTATTTACGGGGTGGGTGGTGGCAAGTGGTGGCGGGTGGCAGGTGGTGGTGGGTGGTGGCAGGGGGAGGTAGGTGGTGGTGGGTGTTGGCAGGTGGTGGCGGGGGTGGTGAGTGGTGGAAAAAAGAGAAGGGTAAAATAGTAAAGTCAAAGTGGGACCGAGGCGATTTTAAGTAATTTTGGGGCGATGTTTAACAAGTTCCTACTTAAGAAACTCCAAATAACACATTTATATTGATCTTCGATCATTCTTCATTAATCACTATGACAATTGCGTTAATTTAACATGATCGATTCTCTTCACCTCATTTTTGCTTATTTTCATCAAAAATAAGAAAAATTCAAAAAAAAAAAAATAAAAAAAAAATTCAGAAAAACAAAAAAAAGACAAGGTAAGCAAAAATAACGGAAAGAGAACATAACCTATAACATAATATAATAAGATCGTGAAAAATAAAAAAGATAGAAACTAAATTTTAAGAAAAGACTTGTAACAAAGAAAGATTTTTTCATTATACTCGAAAAGGAAAAAAAAAAATATCACATCGACAAGAGTCTTCTCGTTTCCAACATCTAAAATCTGTAGTAAACCTAAATAAATGATAATAAAAGGAACACAAAATTACAAGATATTAGAAACTAGTAATAATAACATATGAAGTAATACTCGAGAAAATAAAAAATTATGAACGAAATAACCTAAAGTAGAACAATTGGTTTCCAGGATCATAATAAAGCCCAATTTCGTCATCTTTCTTAAAGCCACGAGCCCTAACCAAAGCCCGATTAAGCCCAAGAACATACTCATCATTCAACCCTTTCATAAAGAATGTTTGTTCATCGTACGGACCGTACATCATAGGAGTATCCTCAGTTACATCACAAAGTGACACCAAAACTTTCTTCCCAGTAACAATGTTGTTAGCACTTTCTAAGCTATAGTAACGAAATACGTGCTCAAAAACATCGTCATGTGTTAAATGGATCTTACCCGTTTTTATTTCCTGGGTTTCTAGCTTTTTTCGGATATCCCATCGGTTATTGTTGGTGCTATTCGGGTGTGGCGTTGGGTTCGGGTCACCATCTCGAATTTCCACGAGGGTACGGGTTACTTGGTATGGACTATTTGAGGCCATCTCTTCTTTTTTGGTAAGTAAGAAATTGTAGTAGTATGTTTTCTTCATGTTAGCCATTGTTTGTGTGGATTTTTTTTTCTTGGGAATTGTTATTAGGATTTAAGGGAGTTTATAAGATGAGAGAAAAGAAATTGTTGTGTTGTGTAATTCTCTTCATCTAACTATATATATACACAAACAAAATCCTAGTTATACTAGGAATACAAAATAGGATTCAGAATTCTATTAGGTGTAGGATTAGTAGATCAGAACCCTATATCTATTAGAAATAATAATAAAAAGAAATAATTTGTGGGAATTTTGGAGGTTTAATAATCAAGATTGATTTAGTTTCCTTATCTGGGATATTTCTTGGTATGTATAGTTTGCAAATTGCAGATATTGAAGAAATTTGGTGTGGGAAAAAAGATAAGTTTCCTTACATGAAGATAGGGGATCAATGTGATTTTGAAACGTTTTGGACTGAGAACTAATTATGTACTAATTACGTTATTATACAACACCCTATCGGACATGTAACACTCTTTGGCTCTTTAATTTTTTTCTTAGTAAAAATAACTCTTGTATACAATTTTTTTTTTATTGATTTCTAACATACTTCCTATGTTCCATTATTATTGCAATATACTCTCTCCATTTCCTAAAGATCCTCCGACTTTGACATTTTTCACTATTCACAAATTTTAGTTTGACCATCATTTATGATTTATACGTAAGGAAAAAATTATAGTCATGGCATATGTGGAATCTTGTTAGATTCGTCTTAATATGTATTTTATAAATATCTACTTTTTATAATTTTTATAAATACATAATTAGAGATATTAGTGCTCAAGGTTATGTATTGGTATGCATGAAAGTGAAAGTGGAAGGATCTTTAGGAAACGAATGGAATGCTCCATTAGCACATTTTTTAAGAAAACCATGTGAAAAGAACAGAAGAGATATGGAGATAGATAAATAGTATGACCCATACGATAGGAGGGAGGTAGATAGAAGACATTACAAAATAAGAAAACGTTACAATTAATACGAAACTTCCAAACAAGAAGGACGTGCAATTAAAAAGAACGAATGAAGTATTCATCAAGCAAAAATTCTACCTAGTATAATCTCAAGCTTGGTCGGGCTTTTATAACAATTTTTCTTACAACAATTATGAGAATAAGTGTCCTAATTTTAACATAAAACTAGTTTTTTTTGCCCGGGCGATGCCCCGTGTCAGTTACAATAAACTAATATGTTATTATCTTTAAATTTTATAATTTATTTTGCTACTTTTCGTATTTTTTGTCCATTAAGAAATTGAAAAATTCACGTCACAACATGATAAGTAAAGAAAAATTGAAAGGTTTAAGTTACGTAATACGAGTGTTAGAGATGTATATACTTGTTCAAGTCTTTTTAGTTAAGTATAATTATTACAAGACTTTATCATATTTTATTTGAAACATTAGACAACAAATTCATAGTGTATTGATGGTTAAGCTCTTACTTTTCATTCCAAAGGTCACGTGTTCGATACCATGCACTTACACATTTTTTTAAAAGTGAGGAGTACACATAAACATAAAGCATTTGCATTAGAAAGTTGAGGCGAGTGCCATGTGCCACATAAGCTTTCTTCCGCACGCCTTTTAATATATTTGTATAGATTAAACAAAACCTCAAGCCTATATTCTTCTACTAAGCTCATTTCATCTCTCTCTAACCCAGCACTATCCCTAGTCATTTCGCACCAACCTAATCGTCCCTTCTCTTCTCCTTTCTTTGTTTCCCTTTAAATCTCGAAATACAATAAACAATTTTAAAAATTAAGCCAACAATCTTACCAAATAGATTAAACTAGCTAGTCGCTAGATGAATAAAATATTGTGATTACTGAATGGATTAAACTGGTCACTAAATAGATTATACGGTTCACTAAAAATATTAAACTAGTCACTATATTCATAAAAAGTGGTTCGTTCTCTTCTTAATGTTGTGCTTGGGTCATTGCCTAATTTTAAGTCAAAAGTAGGCGGTTTCTTACAAGACCAATTGATGTTATTATGTGTGGCAATATGAACACAATAAATAGATTATGTGGATGTGATACTAGTTAGTAGGCAAAATTCTTATGAAGGTGATATCTAAGATTTGAAATCAAATCCCGTCTACCCTACACTCAGTGTAATACCAAAAAATTAACAATTCTAGATTTCATATTAATTAACTTTTATTGATATACATGTATTTTTAGGTTTTCTCAGTTAATATTTGCGAGCTAAACTACCAAATAATTATACTTGTAGAAATTAACAATATTTTTTGTTATGGAGAAAATATATTATTGTTACTAAAACCATCAAAAAGAAATTTACAACCTAAAGCCAAACAAATTATAGATGGAAACAACTTTCTGTAGCGATTTATTCTTGTTTCCAAAGGCCCAAAACTAAATAAGGCAGAACATGCCTAAATACACATATTTTTATCACAAAGTACAATTTTTTCTAGGTAAAATTGTTAGGATAGATTTAGGAGTATTTCCTAAATAAATCTATCTACAAGTGTTTACCTAGACATATCTATCTACAAGTGTTTATTTAGAGATAATATTTATTAGTATTATATTTAGGATATGTTTTCCTAGTTCTACCTAAGTTAGGATTTATATGATGTACTATAATATCCCCTTTGGGTTAATAATAATACAAACCATTTCCCTTCAATCTATTTTGTCATGGTATCAAGAGCTAATTGAGATTTTGGGTAAAAACTAAAAAATATTGTTCCCCTGCTGGTGGGTTCCAGCGAAAGACCCACTGGCTGGATTTATTAACCTGAGAAAGTAGAATTTTTTTACTGATCCTGTTATAATCACGCAAGGCTCTCTCTTACTGTTATTGTTTGTCCCTGCAAGGTAGTTTGTGAATCTGGTTTAATTGGTAAGTGTGTTGGGTTGCCTTCTTGCACCGTATTACAATACCTACTCTTCGAAGCATCGACTCTCCCTCTCCTCAAGCAAGGAGGCTACGTTGACCTATCATAGTTGTTGCTGCACTTGTATGTGAGTTTTATGCCTAAGATTTTCAGAGTGGGATTCTATATTTTTGATGATAATATCAAGAATTTATTTCTGGATGGTTATGCTTATAGCGTGAGGTTTTTGAAGATGCCTAGTTTGAAGGAATATCAAGTCTTCAAAAAAAGATTATATTCAATATCTCGTAGAGCTCGAGTATTGATTAGAGTGATTTTAATCCAGAAAAACATAAACACTACGGGTCCGAAAAGAATGCCGTTCCCGTCTTATTGAGATATTTGGCGAGTTTGAAAACAATTGAGCCAACAGAAAGAAATAACCTTTACAAGAATTTGTGAGGTGAGACTTGAGAGGAAAATGTTGAGTATTAGATTAAGCAAACCAACTAATTACTTGTAATTGCCACTAATCAACAATCAAATGAAAAGTAATGAAATCAAGAACAAATAAGAAAGCAATGAAAAGCACACCGATTTACGTGGGAAAACCCGAGCACCGGGAGAAAAAACCCACAAGCAAGCACCTTTGATTAATGAAGAAAATGGATGAACAATACAAGCATTAACGGAGGATTTAATGCTATTTTATCTCTCCTCTTTCACTAAACCCTAGGTTGATCTCTCTTTGTGTGAATAGTCACCTAAAACATGAAAGAGGGGGGTTTATATACTTTTAGGGGGTAAATACAAATCAAGGGTCGAGATTAAAGCAGCAAATCGCAAAAAATCCCGACAGATCTGGGTTGCCCGGGCGAGCACGAGAAACCGCTCGCCCGGGCCATGCTGCCCGCCCGGGCCCAAGGCCAGCCCGCCCGGGCCAATGAAGAGCCCGCCCGGTGCAGGCGAGAGGATGACATTCTGCCTTCGAGGCAGAACCTTGCCTTCACCAGCAGCCCGCCGAGCTGGGTCAAGCCCGCCCGGGCCCATGTCCGCCCGCCCGGGATGGGCCTCCGACACTTTGTAGCTTGAGGCGCTGCTGGGCCGTGAATTCTAACGTGGGCTGGGATTGTTTGCTCAAGCTCCACACAACCCAACAATCTCCCACTTGGAGATTTGGGCAAACAAAGCTTCAAACCACCAATATTACTCCATATGTAACCATATACAACCCCAAAAAAAAACATCATCCACACTCATTATCACCAAAGATGCTTACTCACTCCATTTAGCAATGGAGACCAATTGAGGTCCTACACAACCTCAATTTCTCACTAGGAACCACCTTAGTGAGCATGTCCGCCGGATTCCTTGAACCGGCAATCTTCCTCAAAACCAAGACACCATCATCCACCAAACTTCTAGTGTAGTGGTAGTGCCTCTTTATGTGCTTGGTTCGGTAGTGAAACATAGGATTTTTAGCCAATTGAACCGCACTTTGACTATCACTATGCAACACACATTGTTGTTGTTTCATGCCCATTTCATCAAGGAAGTTCTTCAACCATTCCATCTCCTTTCCCGCCTCCGATATAGCCACATACTCGGACTCCGTAGTAGACATGGAGACACACTTTTGGAGCTTGGACATCCAACTAATGGCCGTACCACCAATAGTGAAAACATACCCCGAAGTGCTCTTGCTTGAATCAACACATCCTCCAAAATCAACATCAACAAACCCTTCCAAGATCACACCTTTTCTCCCAAAGCAAAGAGTCATAGAGGAAGTACCTTGCAAGTACCTCATGAGCCATTTCACGGCTTCCCAATGTTGCTCTCCCGGATTTGCCATGAACCTACTCACAACTCCCACCGCATGAGCGATGTCGGGTCTTGTGCACACCATAGCATACATCATGCTACCAACGGCCGAAGCATAAGGAACAATGGCCATTTGCTCCTTTTCTTCATCCGTTTTGGGTGAATCCTCCTTTGACAACTTGAGGTCAATAGAAAGAGGAGAACTTCGAGGCTTCGCATCAACCATGTTGAACCTCTTTAGCACTTTCTTGACATACTCCTCTTGAGATAACCTCAATAAACCCGTCGATTTATCTCTCAAGATTCTCATGCCAAGTATTTGCTTCGCCTCACCCAAGTCCTTCATCTCAAACTTCTTTGACAAATTTTCTTTCAACTTGTTCACAAGATCCATACTAGAACCCGCAATAAGCATGTCATCAACATAGAGAAGCAAATAAACACAACCGTTTGCATACCTTTGAAAGTAGCAACAATGATCGCCATCCGATCTCACAAATCCATTTCCTAGCATGAACATGTCGAACTTCTTGTACCATTGTCTTGGAGCTTGCTTCAACCCATATAAGCTCCTCATGAGCTTGCACACCAAGTTCCCTCTACCCGAAACTTGAAACCCTTCCGGTTGCTTCATGTAGAGATCCTCTTCCAAATCCCCATGTAAAAACGCGGTTTTCACATCCATTTGCTCAAGAAAAAGATTTTCGGAAGCCACTATTGCCAACAAGATTCTAATAGTGGTGAGCTTCACAACCGGAGCAAAAATCTCTTGATAATCAACCCCTTCCTTTTGTGAAAACCCTTTTACCACAAGCCTTGCCTTGAAACGGATTGTGCCATCCGGTTCATCCTTCTTACGAAAGATCCACTTGTTCAATAGTGCTCTTTTTCCCTTGGGTAGTTCACACAACACCCAAGTCTTGTTCTTCTCCAATGAGTCCATCTCATCTTTCATGGCTTGCTCCCACTTAGACGATTCACTAGACTTCATTGCTTCACCATAGTACTCCGGTTCACCCGCATCGGTTAACAACAAGTAATGCAATGAGGGAGAGTATCGATTCGGTGGCTTGATAGACCTTGAAGATCTCCTCACTTGAGGAGTGGAGCTAGCTTGTGGAGTGCTTGGTTCATCTTGAAGCTCATCATCCATGTCATCAAGAGGATCATCCTCTAACTCAATAGATTCATCAACATTGGGAGCTTGAACATCATGTTGAGAAGCTTGAACATCATCTACCTCAACTATTTCTCGCTCTTCTCCAATCCACCCTCTCTCAATTGAATCTCCACCATAATTATCCTTATACAAGGATTTCTCATCAAAGGTCACATCACAATGCCTAATCACCACACGGTTCTTAGGATCCCAAATACGATACCCATATTTTTCACAACCATATCCTATGAAGTAGCATTTAATGGCCTTTGGGTCAAGCTTATCACGCTTTTCGGATTGAACATAAACAACACAACCAAAAGTTCTCAAGTGTGAAAGACATACCTCTTTACCACTCCAAACTTCCTCCGGAATCTTGAACTCCAAGGGAACGCTAGGTCCCCGATTGATCAAGTATGCCGCGGTGCTCACGGCATCGGCTCAAAAGCACTTGGGAAGCCCCGCGTGGATCCTCATGCTCCTTGCCCTCTCAAGTAGTGTTCTATTCATCCTCTCCGCTACCCCATTTTGGCGAGGTTTCCCCGGAATGGTCCTCACCAAAACAATGCCATGCTCTTGACAAATCTTCTTGTAAGCTTCCAACTCATACTCACCTCCATTATCGGACTTGATACTCTTTATCTTCTTGCCCGATTGATTCTCAACTTCCGCCTTCCAAACCTTGAAGGTTTCATACACCTCGGACTTGTGCTTCATAAAGTAAAACCATACTTTCCGGCTAAAGTCATCAATGAAGGTCACAAAATACCGTGAGCCACCAAGGGAATTGATGGGGGTAGGTCCCCATACATCCGTGTGCACTAGCTCTAGCTTCTCATCTTTCAAAGACTTCTTGGTTTTTGTGAAGGACACTTTCTTTTGCTTCTCAAAGACACAACTCTCACAAAATTCCATGTCGATTGATTTCAAATTCGACAACTTACCCCTTGAAGCTAGAATCTTCATCCCTTTCTCACTCATGTGCCCAAGCCTAGTATGCCATAGCTTGGTGTCACATTCCATGGTTGTAGCAATCATGCTCTTACACCCTATGGTAGTGTAAAGTGTGCCGGTTTTAGAGCCACGAGCCACCACCATAGCTCCCTTGGTTACTTTCCAAACACCGTCACCAAACATGGTTCTATAACCACATGAGTCCAATTGACCCACCGAAATCAAATTCTTTTTCAACTTAGGTATAAACCTAACATCTTGAAGTTTCCATAGGCTCCCACTTGAAGTCTTGATCATAACTTCCCCTTTCCCCATGATATCCAAAGGTTCATCATCGGCTAGATAAACCTTTCCCAACTTCCCACCCTTGAAGTTGCGAAATAGCTCCTTGCATGGAGAGGAATGAAATGAAGCTCCCGAATCAAGGATCCAAGACTCAGTTGGGCTATCAACACTCAAGATCAAAGCATCACCAAGTTCATCGGATGCAACACTAATGGATGAATTTGCATCATCCCGATTCTTATGATTCACACCACCCTTCTTCTTGGGATTGGGACACTCTCTTTTAGTGTGCCCCTTCACACCGCAACCCCAACACACAAGATGAGCACCTCCCTTCGACTTACTTCGCCCCTTAGACTTCGATCTCCCATTCTTGGCATTGCCCTTTTGTTGTCTTCCCCTTCCCCTATTACCACTATGATAGGCTCCACCCAGTGATTCACCGGACTCCTTTCTCCGAGTGCTCTCACTCAAGATAAGATCCCTCACATTGTCACATACCAACTTTTCCTTCCCCGAAGAGTTGCTAATAGCGGAAACCACCGTATCCCATGACATAGGCAAAGAAGACATCAAAATCAATGCTCTCACTTCATCTTCAAACTTGATATCAACCGAAGACAATTGGCTAATAATCGAGTTGAACTCATTTATGTGTTCGGCAGCCGAACCTCCATCAACCATCTCAAGATTAAACAATCGACGCATCAAATACACCTTGTTAATTGCCGAGGGCTTCTCATACATATTTGATAGAGTTTGCATCAACTCCGTCGTTGTTTTCGTCTCCTTGACATTGAAAGCCACACTCCGGGCCAATGTCAATCTCACTACACCAAGAGCTTGTCGGTCAAGCACTTTCCATTCATCCTCCTTCATACCACTTGGCCTTATGCCTTCAAGTGGTAGGAAGAGATTCTTTTGGTACAAATAGTCCTCTATTTGCATCTTCCAAAAGCCAAAATCTTTCCCATCAAACTTCTCAAGTCTCACCTTTCCATCTCCATTGTTGAACAACAATCCAAGTTCAAAAATCACAACTTTATATCAACAAAGCAAAAAACTTTGAACTCCAATCACCAAATAACTAGTTTTGCATACAAATCTAATTCAAATACTTTTCCCAAGGTAAACCTAAGCTCTGACACCAATTGTTGAGTATTAGATTAAGCAAACCAACTAATTACTTGTAATTGCCACTAATCAACAATCAAATGAAAAGTAATGAAATCAAGAACAAATAAGAAAGCAATGAAAAGCACACCGATTTACGTGGGAAAACCCGAGCACCGGGAGAAAAAACCCACAAGCAAGCACCTTTGATTAATGAAGAAAATGGATGAACAATACAAGCATTAATGGAGGATTTAATGTTATTTTCTCTCTCCTCTTTCACTAAACCCTAGGTTGATCTCTCTTTGTGTGAATAGTCACCTAAAACATGAAAGAGGGGGGTTTATATACTTTTAGGGGGTAAATACAAATCAAGGGTCGAGATTAAAGCAGCAAATCGTAAAAAATCCCGACAGATCTGGGTTGCCCGGGCGAGCACGAGAAACTGCTCGCCCAGGCCATGCTGCCCGCCTGGGCCCAAGGCCAGCCCGCCCGGGCCAATGAAGAGCCCGCCCGGTGCAGGCGAGAGGATGACATTCTGCCTTCGAGGCAGAACCTTGCCTTCACCAGCAGCCCGCCCGAGCTGGGTCAAGCCCGCCCGGGCCCATGTCCGCCCGCCCGGGCTGGGCCTCCGACACTTTGTAGCTTGAGGCGCTGCTGGGCCGTGAATTCTAACGTGGGCTGGGATTGTTTGCTCAAGCTCCACACAACCCAACAGAAAACATAAACATGACAGGTTTGAAAAGAAGGGCGTTCTCGTTTTGTTGAAATATTTGGTGAGTTCGAAAAAAATTGTGTTCTCACCGGGAAGAAAAAGAAAAATGCGTAGGTTCGAAAAGAACGGCGTTCTTGTTTGACTGACGATTGATGGATTCAAAAAGATTGACGTTTTCATCATCAAGACAAAGAAAATTACGGGTTCGAGAAGAATGGCGTTCCCAACAATAAGAAGAAAAATTTACGGGTTCGAAAAGAATGACGTTCCCAACAATATATCTATTTAATTTGATTTGACTTAATTTTTTTGTTTCTCCAATCGTAACGTTCATGTTACTGCCGTTGCGATTGCGGGAGGGTGTTAGGATAGATTTAGGAGTATTTCCTAAATAAATCTATCTAGAAGTGTTTACCTAGACATATCTATCTACAAGTATTTATTTAGAGATAATATTTATTAGTATTATATTTAGGATATGTTTTCCTAGTTCTACCTAAGTTAGGATTTATATGATGTACTATAAATATCCCATTTGGGTTAATAATAATATAAATCATTTCCCTTCAATCTATTTTGTCAAAAATGCTATCTATTTTTTCTTTGATAATTGATTTAGATGCTTTACTTTTATTTGTACATGACACTCTTTGGTTCCACAAAAGCTTATTCGAGCAGTCAGATCTAGTGAATAGTTGCTAACAAGTAGTAACAAAGAAGCAGTATGTATTTGCTTTTGTGAAGTTGCTGTTATGAGATATATTTATCCATCCACTGTAAGCGTATGTTGGACTGAGTCCTAATTCTCATCCAACCCTTATATAATTTTCAGCATGTATGCCTTTGATACCATAATCACACTCGAGAACAATTAATGTTGAGTTGCTGGGTGGTCCTAATATATAGACTAAGTATGATTGTCCTTGATCATTCCCGTTTATTCTAGCCTAATAACCTCAATGAAAAGTCTGCTTTTGAATATCAACCAAGTGATAGACTCAAATTACATGCAACGATCCATAGCATCCCAGGCCAAATTGGTTATATACTCTAACATTGGAGGCTTTGTCATTTCCATATAGGACGGAGGGAGTATTCAACAAAGTACATATATTAAAAAAATTTGTATATGTTTCCTCCAAAAAAGAAAATTGTATATGTAACGTTATATCGACTTTTCCTTATTTTATCAACTTACACAAATTTCTATGTTTCAATCATGGGAAAATATCCAAATTCAAAGCCAAATGATCATTTATATTAAATTTATGTTTATCTATGTGCATGCATCAAGTACTCTCTTTTGTTACACCTTTAGATTATTATATACTTCCTCCGTTTAAATATAGATGACACATTTTGACTTTTATACTATTCATACACTCTCCTTTGAGCGTGTTTTGTTATTATTAAGTGCCGAAAAATATAATCATTTGTGATATTGTTAGATTCGTGTCGATATATACTTTCAAAATATTAACTTTTTATAATTGTTACATGTAGGGAATTTGAGATATTGTTAAAGTTATGTGTTGGCAAGCATGTCCGGAGAAGTGTGTCAAGTATTTTGAAACAAAGGAAGTATAAATTTTTTTCAATTGCATGATCATTCTCCTCTATACTACCTCCGTTTCTTTTTAATCTACACATTTTCCTTTTTGGTTTTTTTCTTTTTAGTCTACACACTGTTGTCTTTTCTATTTTTGGTAACATGTCACATCTACTTTCTCCTCTTTTTCCATCTATGTCATCCACTTTTTTATATTTTAACACACTTTTTAGTTTCTCTCTCTCACTTTTCAGTTTCTCTCTCCACCTTTTTAGTTTATCTATCATACTTTTGCATTTTCTCCTTGGTTCTCCCCTAAAGTGAAGTGTGTAGATTAATTTGAAACGGAGGTAGTATATTTGTAGATCAGGATGATATCCTGATCTGCCACTTCAGCTTTGTAATTTATTATTTTCAATTAGTTAGCAAATAGTTTGTTACAAGTTTAAAAGTTTGTTATGTAGTTAGTTGTAGTTAGTTCCTTAGCTTGTCTTACAAACTTTGTTTTAGTTCTATATATTAACTTCCTTAGGCTGTAATAATCATTTGAGAGTTTTGTTAATAACATTTCTAGAGAGAGAATTTCTTTTTTCTTCTTCTCTTTGATTCAGAATTACTTGAATCAACATTCTTCATCATTTCTACATGGTATCAGAGCTTGTGAGCTCAAATTCATCGAGATTTTCAATCTTCTTGCTAGTTTTTTATCGTTTTTGATTGAATCTAGATTAGATTCTTCTTCTGATCAACTTTTCTTGTTGGTTTTTTATCTAGAATTCATCAGAATTCTTACTTTCTTCCGCAATTTGCTATCAACTTTTCTTGTTGATTTTTCATCTAGAATTCTTATTCTCTTCTATAAATTTCTATCAAATCTGCAAAAATGCCTCAGTTTAGTTCAAATTCTGGTGATAATGCAGTAAATCAACCTCAAAATTCTCATAATTCTTCTATTCTTGGATATACTGATAAATTTTTCTTAGGATCAGTAGATCAACCTGATCAACATCTTGGAGCACAGAAGTTTAATGGAGATAATTTTTTGACTTGGAATCGTTCGATTCATTTGGCTCTTGGAGCTAAAAATAAGTTGAGTTTCATTGATGGAACACTAAAAGACCTCCATCTGATTCCGAAGAGCTGCACAAATGGCTCATGAATGATTACACAATTCAATCATGGTTGTTGAACTCTATGGAGAAGGTAATTGCTGAAGGTATCTTCTACAACAGTCTGCACACCAACTGTATGAAGAAATTATTGAGAGGTATGGTCAATCTAATGCACCACAACTCTTTGAATTACATAAACAATTATCTTCTATTGAACAAGGATCAGATTCAATTGTTCAATATTACTCAAAACTGAAGCGAGTTTGGGATGAAATTCAGTTATTAGATGGATTTCCTGATTGTGATTGTGGAGCATTAGCTAAATGTTAATGTGGAATTCTGAAGAAAGTATGGCTGCTGATAAAAAACAAAAGCTAATTCAGCTTCTTGTTGGTTTAGATCGAGGTTATGATAGTGTTACTACTAATATCTTGAGTATGGATCCACTTCCAAATGTTAATAGAGCCTATTACATGTTGCTTCAAGTTGAAAGACATAATAGATTGAATGTGCAACATGAAAATTAATTCTACTCAAACTAGTGCATTTTTATATGTGAAACAACATTCTGTTCAAAGAGGTTCTCAACATTCTCATACTTCATCTGCTGTTAAGAGAGATGGAAAGAGGCCAAAGTATGATAAATATGACAGAAAATGCGATTATTCAAGAAAGTTGGACATACTATGGATCAATGTTTCAAACTCTCTGGCAACTATCCATAAATGTTTCTTAACATGAAAAACAAGTCTACTACTAGAGGTGGTTCAAGCAGCAAAATGGCTGCTCATGATACTGAGACTAAAGACACTTATGTTGCTGATACTCCCCTGGAATATGGTGCTAGTTATGAGATTCCACGTACAGATAACAATGTCAATTCAGCCCTGGTACAAATAGTGTACAAGGAGATGATGAAGATGATGAAAACTCAAGGTTATCAGAATTTTTCAGACCTCAATTCATCTGTGAATTCTGCAGGTATCACCACTGCTTTAATGTTCATTCTATGCCATGTTTTAATTCTAAATTAGCATGGATTGTGGACATTGGTGCTACAGATCATATGATCTGGAATAAGAGCTTATATGCTTCTTTTGAAACTTTACAGAATCTTATTAAAGTTGGATTACCTGATGGTACATCCAAATTGGTTCATATTGTTGGCAATGTGAATTTGACTGATACTATTGTACTCCAGCATGTCTTATTTCTTCCTGATTTCAAACATAATATTATATCAGTTGGCAAGCTATTAGCTCAGAATAACTTGCTTGTTGTATTTACTTCTTCTTCCTATCATTTCGGGACCCTACAACTAAACAAATTCAAGCTATTGGTTATCAACAAGCTGGCTTGTATATGTTCAGTTCTGTTTCTTCTTCTTTACCTACTACATCTACTATTTCTTCTATTGCTAATAAAACTTGTAATGTCAGCACTACTGTTTCTAGCTTTAGTGTTTTACATGCTAGGTTAGGACATCCTTCTCCTAAAAAAATGTCCAAACTATCAATTCCTTTTGATTCTAATAAAGTGACAGATTTTTGTTGTGAATCCTGTGTATTTGCTAAGTCTCATAATTCTTCCTTTCCTATTTCTTCTTCTCATGTTGGTGCAATGTTTCAATTAATACATGTGGACCTTTGGGGCCCTTATAAACATGCTTCTTTTCTGGAGCTACTTACTTTTTGACTATTCTTGATGATTTTTCAAGAACTACATGGACTCACTTAGTTCATTCTAAGACTCAGGTCCCTATTTTGATGAAAGAATTCATTGCTTATGTAGAAAATCAGTTTGATACTTCAATAAAAATCATCAAAAGTGATAATGGTACAGAGATTTTTCAAGAATCTTGTACTACCTTGTTTGCTGGCAAGGGTATTATACATCAAAGAAGCTTACCTGGCAAGCCACAACATAATGGGAGGGTGGAAAGGAAGCATAAACACCTACTTGAGACTGCTAGAGCCATTAAAATTCATGTTCATTTGCCACACAAATTTTGGAGAGATTGTTTGTTGTCTGCTACCTATCTCATAAACCTTATGCCTATTGCTGTGCTTCAATGGAAAACTCCCTATATATGAATGTTTGATGAAAAAAACCCCCTTTTATGATCATTTGAAGATCATTGGCTGCTTATGTTATGCCACTAATAAAACTCCAGACAAGTTTGCACCCAGGGTTAGGAAGTGTCTAGGCTATCCATATGGACAAAAAGGCTACAAACTTTTTGATCTAGAAACTCACAAAATTTTCCTTAGCAGAGATGTCAAGTTTTTAGAACACATTTTTCCATTTCATACACCATCTCCTACTGATGAACCTAGTCCTTCTTCTGGTACTATGGTTAGTCCTAGCTTACATGAGGATGATATTCCTTCATTCTTATATCTTACTATTTCATATACTCCCACAAACACTTCTTCACCTTCAATTTCTATTCATTCTTCCTCTACTCCTACACATAATGGTCCTGATACTATTACTGAGCCTTCACTTGTTTCTTCTCTTCATTCTCCTATTGTTGATCCTTCTCCACCACCTATGTTGAGAAGATCTACTAGAGTCAAATTACCTTCTGTTAAGTTACAAGATTTTGTTGTTAATCCTCCACATTCTTCTACTTCTTCTTCTTTTAATGTCTATACTTGCCCTGAACTTGTTAATCTGCCATCAGACTATCTTGCTAGCCTTGCTAATGTTCTTTCCAATATTGAACCTTCTTTCTATGCTCAAGCTAAAACTGATCCTAGGTGGGTTGAGGCTATGGACAAAGAACTTGAAGCTTTAGAGAAGAATAGTACTTAGGATATTGTTTATTTACTACCCAATGTTAAACCAATTGGTTGTAAATGGGTTTTTAAGACAAAATTTAACCCTGATGGTTCAGTTGAAAGGTGTAAAGGAAGACTTGTGGCTAGAGGAGATAGACAAATTAAAGGTAAAGACTATAAACATACATTCAGTCTTGTAGCTAAGTTCACTACAGTTAGGACTGTTATAGCCTTAGCAGCAGCTTGTAACATGGAGCTTCATCAGTTGGACATCAATAATGCCTTCCTTCATGGCTTTATTGAAGAAGACCTATATATGCATCCACCTCTTGGTTACAAAAGAATTAAACCTGGTCAAGTGTGCAAATTGAAGAGATCTATCTATGGCTTAAAACAAGCCTCTAGACAGTGGAATTTGAAATTAACCAAGTTTCTGTTGAAGCTTGGTTTTAAGCAATCTACATATGACTATTCCTTGTTTACATTGAAGACTGGTTCAGCTTTTACTATTGTGGTTGCTTATGTGGATGATCTACTTGTGGCTGGTACTCATCTACATGACATTCAACATCTTAAATCACAATTACATTCTGAGTTTACTATCAAAGATCTAGGACCTCTCAAATACTTCCTTGGTATTGAGGTCACTAGAACTCCAGATGGTATTCGTCTCAATCAAAGGAAATATATCCTTGATCTTTTACACAACACTGCTATAAATGATTGCAAAGTAGCGAGAATGTCCTCTCGCCTAAAGGTTTGAAGCTAAGTAAAGCAGATGGTGATCTTCTTTCTGATCCAGAAATGTACAGAAGAATTATTGGCAAACTCTTGTATCTTAACATGACTAGGCCTGATATATCCTTTGTAGTTCAGCAATTTAGTCAATTTCTTTGTGCACCTAGAATACCACATTTTCTAACTGCTCAACATGTGCTCGGGTATCTCAAAGGCACCTTACATCATTGGCATATTCTAGTCAGCAGACAATACTCTTCAGATTCATGCCTACTGTGATGCTGATTGGAGTAATTGTATTGATACAGCCAGGTCTCTTACTGGTTACTGTGTTTTTCTTGGCACCTCACTTATTTCATGGAAAACTAAGAAGCATAAGGTGGTTTCCAAAAGCTCCACTGAAGCTGAGTACAGGAGCATGAGTCATACTACTAGTGAATTGACTTGGCTTACTAATTTATTGTATGATCTCTATGTCAAAGTTCCTACTCCTGTCCATTTATTTTGTGATAACAAGGCTGCACAGCACATTGCTGACAACCCTTGTTTTCATGAAAGAACTAAACATCCGCATATAGATGTTCATTACAACGAGAGAAAATGTGCAATCTAGTTTTATAGCAACTCATCATGTTAGTTCTCATCAACAACAACTTTGATTTACTCACAAGGTCTTTGGGGTCTGCTCAACACAAATTACTTGCTTTCAAGTTGGGTCTTATTGTTCCGGACTCCTCTGGAATTCCAGCTTGAGGAGGGGTTGTAGATCAGGATACTCATCCTGATCTGCCACTTCAGCTTTGCAATTTATTATTTTCAATTAGTTAGCAAATAGTTTGTTACAAGTTTAAAAGTTTGTTATGTAGTTAGTTGTAGTTAGTTCCTTAGCTTCTTTTACAAGCTTTGTTTTAGTTCTGTATATAAACTTCCTTAGGCTGTAACAATCATTTGAGAGTTTTGGTAATAACATTTCTAGAGAGAGAATTTTTTTCTCTTCTTCTCTTTGATTTAGAATTACTTGAATCAACATTCTTCATCATTTCTACAATTTTTTTTAAAAACAAGTGTGTTTTTCCCTAAAATAGTGTATGCTGTTTCACATTGTTTATACATTTCTTTTTCCCCCAAAATTCACCTTAACAAATAGTACTATTTTAACACGAATAATAAATTTATCTTTTCAATAAATTATAGATATCCATATAGATTTCCTATTCTACTCATAAAAGTTTTTTGTTTTGAGGGGATAAAATTTTCTTAACTAAGAGTAAATATAACCTTCTATGTCGTGTTTATTAACAACACCATGACTCTTTCTTGACTGACTTTTTTCTTTTGGTACGCTATTCTTCTTCGTTAAATTTTATGATATACGAGGCTTATCTTTTCTATTAATTTTTCTATATGGAGGTTTGATTTTAAATCTTACCTTAGCTACCTAGTTTTTTTTTTTTTTTTTTGAAAGAGAAAATTCATTAATTGAAGGACAAACGGCATCTACAATAGGCATTAAAGAAAAACAAGATACAATTAAACAAGGCTAAATCAAATTCATCGAACTACAATGAACCAGATTACCAGATCGAGCAATACAACATCTATTTAATCCAATATTATTGTCCAGTTTGTAGTAATAATTAAATTTGTTATCCAACTTCAATACACTCCTAAGTGTAGGAACTTAGATGCTTAATGCGGAAAACGAGTATCACATACTCAAACATCTAACACCAAGATCTTTGCATAAACTAACATGAATCTATAAAGAGTGTAGAATATACCTCTTGATGCGTGAATTCCACTTTCACCTCTAGCCTTCTAGTAGAGATCCTTAGAACGTCAATCGCCGTTCCTCTAGTGTTGGTCCACGAACAACCCTTAGATCACCACGTATGCTAGTACGGAAGAGTGTAGAATCCTCTTGCTTTTGAGGTGTATGATGGCCAAATGAATGAGAGAGAGAAGAGCAAAAGAAAATCAGATTTTCTCTTGCCAAAAGTGATGTACTTACCTCTCCTTTGTAACCCCCATATGATTATATAGGGTGGTTACAAAGAGATGATTCATGAGGCTTTATTTTGCCTCATAATGTCATACATTATGAGCCTAATAAACTCATGAGTTACAACTCTTCATCAATCATAAAAACCGCCCAACCCATTTCACAAATGGATTTGGGTAATATCCAAGGGTTGTCATATTGTGTGACCTCATAGGACCCAATACATATTAGTAGTTGGCCTAAATATACTAGCCCAACCAACCGCAATTAGCTTCTAGCAAAACGTTGCGGTCACCTAATATTATTGAATATATTATCTTTATAATTTGTCCATATACATTTAGTTTGTTACACTTGATCGAGGACAAAATCCTTCAATCTCCCACTTGTCTAAGAACAAGTGTGTAACCTTCAAATTCCTTAAGTCGCTTAATGTCTAACTTGATGACATGGTAACATCGTATGTAAACCATACCAATATTCAAGTTGTTTCTTGAAATCCGAGTTCGAATCGTAGAAACAAATGATTAACTCCTTAATCCATTTGAGCACGGCCATGCATTTTCGGTTCTCGCTCTTCAAGAGGCCAAGACACCAATCCTAACTCTTAGGAGGACTTTATCCAGTCTTGTATAACCAAAACTCCCACTCAATTCGTAGCAGTTCCGATCACGCTTTTATAGCCTCCTTTTACGGCACGACGTTTTGCAGTGTCAAAAACATACTAATCCTTAAGTAAGAATAGTGTCATACTCATGTCTAAGGAATCCACTAAATATATTAATGAGATTCTCATAAACCTTTTAGAGAACTCCCACTAGGTCTGCCCAACGTATATCAACTATACACGCCTATGCAAATGACTAGACATCTCGATGTCCCCATAGCCCATGAAACTGCGCTATCAATCAACTTGCAATCTAGTCCATCAAACGGAATCATTTACGTTCAATTTCAATGATTCGAACTAGGGACAAAGGTAAATTATAACTCCCTGTTCACTGGATAGGGTTTCATTTGTCAAATCACATATTTGACAATCCTATCAAACGTTATAAAATACTTTGAACGTTTTATTCAATACTAAACCAAGATTAAATAAGAACATAACCTTTTATTGATAAACATAACCAAACATATCACAAGAGTAACTATAATTGTGAACTAATTAAAATAAATAGTACATAATCAAAGCCACTCTCCTACATGCTTAAGTCCTATAGCCCTAGTATGACTCTCATGCTTAGGCTGAGGCAATGGTTTAGTCAAAGGATCAGCAACATTGCTATCCGTATGAACTTTGCTAACTATTACATCTTTTCTCTCAACGATTTCTCGAATGAGATGAAACTTCCTAAGTACATGTTTACACCTTTGATGTGATCTTGGTTCCTTAGATCGAGCTATGGCACCATTGTTATCACAATGTAAAACAATACCATCTCCAACACTAGGCACTACTCCTAGCTCCAGAATGAACTTTTTCATCCAAACGGCTTCCTTTTGCTGCATCTGCCGCAAAGCAATGTACTCGAGAATTGTAGAATCGAGCGACAGTTCTTTGCTTTGAACTTTTCCACTCATCGCCCTCTCCATTTAGACAAAAGATGAAACCAGATTGGGATCGGAAATCATCTTTGTCGTTTGGAAGCTCGCATCTGTGTAACCCTCAACAATTAATTCACTTTCACCTCCATATACTAAGAAATTATCCCTAGTCCTTCGTAAGTACTTTAGGATATTCTTAGCCGCACTCCAAGTGTGCGTCACCTGGATTTGATTGGAATCGCTACACATGCTCAAGGCATATGAAACATCTCGGGCGAGTACAAATCATGGAGTACATAATGGACCCTATAGCCGACGCATAAGGAACATTACTCATTCGCTTAATCTCATCGAGTCCAGAAGGACACCGAGTCTTGCTAAGCGAAACACCATGTTGCATGGGTAGAAAACCTCTTTTAGAGTTTTCCATATTGAACTTAGTAACGATCTTATCTATATAAGTTCTTTGGCTAAGTCCAATCATCCTCTTAGACCTATCCCTATAGATCTTGATCCCCAAAATGTACTCAGCGTTTCCAAGGTCTTTCATAGAAAAACAACTCTTCAACCATTCCTTGATCGACTCAAGCATGGGAATGTCGTTTCCTATGAGAAGTATGTCATCTACATATAAGACCAAGAAAACTATCTTACTCCCACTTTCCTTCTTGTAAACACAAGACTCTTCTCCGTTTTTGAGAAAACCAAACAGTTTGATTGCCTCATCAAAACGAAGATTCCAACTCGGGATGCTTCGCTTCAATCCATAAATGGACTTTTGAAGCTTACATACCCTCCTAGGATATTCTGGATCCATAAAACCTTCCGGCTGTGTCATATACACATCCTCTTTCAAGAACCCATTCAAGAAAGCGGTTTTGACATCCATCTCGCCAAATCTCATAATCATAGAAGGCAAGAATCGCTAGGAGTATCCGAATGGATTTAAGCATTGCTACTGGTGAAAAGGTTTCGTCATAGTCTATACCATGAACTTGCTTGAACCCTTTTGCAACCAATCTTGCTTTGTAAACCTGAACGTTACCATCCTTGTCTGTTTTCACTTTGAAAACCCATTTGCAACCAATAGGTGTAACCCCATCGGGCAAATCCATCAAGTCCCATACTTGATTTTCGGACATAGATGCCATTTCGGACCTCATGGCTTCAAGCCATTTTTCGGAGTCTTCACTCATCAAAGCTTGCTTGTAGGTAGTAGGTTCCTCAAATTCTAAGATCATTATCTCGTAACTTTCGGTTAACAAGAAATCAACAAACTTCTTGTTTGGTATTCTTGATCTACTGGTCCTACGAGGGGCCGCAACAGAGAAATTTTCTTCTCAACAATTTGAGAATTTTCGCACGAATTAGATTCGAGTGGGACAAGAGGGAGGTTCGTGTACGTAATGCACATCCTCCAACACTTGGTCAGTTATGGGAGAAGATTCCTCTAAAGGAGGAATTACTTCAAGCTCCACACACTGGCACATGTGCTTCGACTCTAACATAGGTTGAACTATGTCCATTTGTTGCTTTTCTCGAACCTCTTCGAGAAATATATTACTCCCACTTGCCTTTTTGGAAATAAAATCCTTTTCCAAAAAGACACCACGACGAGCAACAAACACTTTGCCCTCAGTCCGATGGTAGAAGTAATAGCCCTTGGTCTCTTTGGGATAACCCACAAAGAAACACTTATCTCGATTTAGGGGCGAGTTTATCTCGAAAGTAAACGTTTTACATAAACCTCACAACCCCAAATCCGTAGAAAAGACAAACTTGGAGTTTTTCCACTCCACATCTCATATGGTGTTTTTTCTACCGCCTTTGATGGAGTTCTATTAAGTGTGAAAGTAGCAGTTTCGAGAGCATATCCCCAAAAAGAAATGGGAAGATCAAAGAAACTCATCATAGATCGAACCATATCAAGTAGAGTTCGATTCCTCCTTTCGGATACACCATTCAACTGAGGTGTTCCAGGTGGAGTGAGTTGGGAAAGAATTCCACAACTCTTCAAGTGATCACTAAACTCTTGGCTCAAATACTCACCACCACGATCGGATCGTAGTGCTTTAATTGTTTTGCCAAGCTGGTTTTGGACTTCATTCTGGAATTCTTTGAATTTTTCAAACGATTCCGACTTATGCTTCATTAAATAGACATATCCATATCTACTTAAATCATCAGTAAAAGTAATGAAGTATCCAAACCCTCCCCTAGCTTTTGTGCTCATTGGTCCACACACATCACTATGTATTAGACCTAATAGATCACTGGCCCTTTCACCCTTTCCAAGAAAAGGTGACTTTGTCATTTTACCCATTAAACACGATTCACATACATCAAATGGCTCAAAGTCAAAAGATGTTAGAAGTCCATCTTTATGTAACTTCTGAATGCGTTTTGCGTTTATATGTCCTAAACGACAATGCCATAAGTAAGTAGGATTAGTATCGCTTGATCTATGTTTTTTGCTGTCTATGTTAAGGACATCTTTGTCTAAGTCTAGGAAATATAGACCATTAGACCTTTTAGCAATGGCATAAAACATTGAATTCAAATAAACGGAGAAACAACCTTTCTCAATTGTAAATGAAAACCCTTCATTATCCAAAACTGGAATAGAAATAATGTTTTTGGTAATAAGCGAGAACATAATAACAGCTTATTAAGCTCTAATATTAAACCGAAGGCAAAGGTAGACAATAAGTTCCAACCGCAACGGCCGCAACCCTTGCACCATTTCCAACGCGCAGCTTCTACCTCCCCTTTAGCCAAGGTTCTACTCCTTCTTAGTCCCTGCACATTCGAAGTAATGTGAGAAACACAACCGGTATCAAATACCCAAGAAGTAGATGTTGCTAAATTAATGTCAATGACATAGATACCTGAAGAAGAAGCCCCGGACTTCTTATCATTCAGATACTTCGGGCAGTTACGCCTCCAATGGCCAATTTGACCACAATGGAAGCACTTGGCATTTGCTGCCACCTTTGGCTTTGCCTTTGCCTCGTGGCTTATCGCCAGCCTTAGCGGCAACTTGCTTGCCCTTGTCTTGCTTTTTCTTGCCAGCCCATTCTTTCTTAAAACCCTTTCCCTTTTGAACCATAAGAACTTCCTTCTTAGGTGCAACAGAGATGTTTTGCTCGGCAGTCATGAGCATCCCATGTAACTCAGCAAGGGTTTTCGACACCCCATTCATATTGAAGTTCAACCTAAAGTGGTTGAAGCCTTCATGAAGTGAGTGTAGTATGATGTCAGTAGCCAACTCTTGGCTATAAGGAAAACCCAACCTCTCCATTGTCTCGAAATAACCAATCATTTCAAAGACATGAGTGGCGACTGGCTTGCCTTCGACTAACGCACACTCAAGAATAGCCTTGTGAGTTTCATACCTCTCTATCCGAGCTTGCTTCGCTGAAACATGGTTTTCACCTGTCGGATAATATCGCAGCATCCAAGCTTGCAAACCTCTTTTGCAGGCTTGGTTCCATAGCCGCGAGCATAAGGCAAGTAACAATTACCGACCTTTCGCAATGGCCTTATGGGCCGCCTTCTCGGCTTCAAGTAGAGGTGGTCGTTAAAACCGGGATCGGGGTTTCAAGAACATCCTCTCGACCTTCGGATCTAAGAACAATTCTCGATTCCTTTCCCAATCAAGGAAGTTGTTCCCGTTCAACTTATCCTTTTCAAGGATTGAACGTAAGTTAAAAGGTGAATTATTGTTGTTACCGCGACATGATATCTACATAGAAGATGCAAAAGTAATGAGTATGTTTATCATAATAGCTTTTAACAAATTTTAAACACTTTAAAATAAAAGCTATGCACTTGACCAATTTTAAATATGTCCCTTTTGAATCAAGTGATTCTAAGATCCTATCAAACGTGATTTATAAGTGGACTTTGGCCTCAACTTAAAACCAAATTTAAAAGGTAAGTAAACTCTTTTACTAATTACAACAATTGTAATTCTTAGTTGATGGGTGATTGCTAAGGTGATGAAAGTTCCCGTGTAAGGAAGTTACCCACAGCGTTGGGGAAAGCCTTCCTAATCCTAGACAGTAACTTGTCACCCAAACACAAAAACCCAACCCTTTGCTTCAAAATCCAAAACCGTTTTGATGATTTTGTTGGGCCAAACCAAACTAAACATGCAAATTTCGGAAATTTACTCTACTTAGCCCAAGATTGGAAGTAACACTCTGCTTTGGCAGAACCTATTACTAACGATCAAGATTTTAGTAGATGTTTATTTGGAAAAGCAATTACCCAATATTAGCTTTAGGAACCTAAGTAAATTATTATGTGATTTAATTACTAGTGAACTCATTGCAAAAATAAATCACATGCATAATAAAACTTAGAAAGCATTCAAAAGCAATATTTAAATGCATAAAATAAAATGTGATCCTAGTATGGCCCCTAACCCTAAAGACTACTCTTTAAGGCATCCATCCTTGAACCACCTTGGATCTACATTGTTGTGCTCCATGGAAATGAAAACATCGGATCTCCATCTTTGAATCACTTCAACTTGAATAATTTTTTTTTTTTTGAAAATTTAAACTAATATTACAAAAATACCAACGATGCATAGATCGTATTTAGATTACAAAAATACATTCACGATACGCAGATCGTATTTTCTATCCAAGTTTGGGCCATACTAGTCACCGCATGCAATTATTATATCATATATATAAAACATGCATTTTAATCAACTATTAAAATAAATTATTATGCTTCAACAACTTTAAAACATAATAACATCAACCAAATTTAATCTCATATTAAATTAAATGGTTAGTACCTTTAGACAAATTCAATCATATTAGAATTTATCTCTCAAGAGCATTATAGTATTAATCTAACAAATTTAATCAACTATTAAATTTAAAGGAAAATATATAAGCACTTTAAGGTACCACATATATTTTAATCATATTAAAACATAAAATCATTGCATGACATTTAATCACAAACACTAACATGTAAGAATTAATCAACTTATTAAAACTAACATCCTAACATAAAATTAAATGTCATAAAATGAAACTTCCATCATAATTTTAATTCATTTAAGCATTAGCATAGGATACCAAGCATAATAACTACTTAATATGCATTAAGGGATAAACGGATCTTTAAAGTTTTTATCCGTTGAAAAAGCAAACGAGCCAAGCGAGGCAGAACACTGCTCGCGACCCGCGATCTAGGTCGCGACTCGCGACCAGTGGTCGCGACCCGCGATGTTCGTCGTGACGAGCATCGAGAAGCTTACTTCTTCCGTTTTTTCCGATTTCAATTCAGGCAATTTTAATCGAAATGCGTATGATTTTCTTTATACACTAAAACACTTTTATGCATAACTAAATCATACTAGGCCTCATATTCAAGAATTCATGCCATGAAATTATACATAATCAAATTAAGCATAAAAACTTCAAAGCATGCAAATCATGAATCATACATATATATATATACATCATATTCTAATTAACAACTTAACTAAAACATGAAATAATATAACAATTATATATGTATATATATATATGTATCAAAAAAATGTATAAATAACTTTTATACTCCCACTAGATTAAAATCCAATTTTAATCATGCAAACAATATCCTCATGCTAATACCCTCCCCTAAATGAATTAAAATAAAGGAAAACATGCATCAACATGATCACATTAATCTATGCAAATAGGCTAACTGATACCACTGTAGGAACTTAGATGCTTAATGCGGAAAACGAGTATCACATACTCAAACATCTAACACCAAGATCTTTGCATAAACTAACATGAATCTATAAAGAGTGTAGAATATACCTCTTGATGCGTGAATTCCACTTTCACCTCTAGCCTTCTAGTAGAGATCCTTAGAACGTCAATCGCCGTTCCTCTAGTGTTGGTCCACGAACAACCCTTAGATCACCACGTATGCTAGTACGGAAGAGTGTAGAATCCTCTTGCTTTTGAGGTGTATGATGGCCAAATGAATGAGAGAGAGAAGAGCAAAAGAAAATCAGATTTTCTCTTGCCAAAAGTGATGTACTTACCTCTCCTTTGTAACCCCCATATGATTATATAGGGTGGTTACAAAGAGATGATTCATGAGGCTTTATTTTGCCTCATAATGTCATACATTATGAGCCTAATAAACTCATGAGTTACAACTCTTCATCAATCATAAAAACCGCCCAACCCATTTCACAAATGGATTTGGGTAATATCCAAGGGTTGTCATATTGTGTGACCTCATAGGACCCAATACATATTAGTAGTTGGCCTAAATATACTAGCCCAACCAACCGCAATTAGCTTCTAGCAAAACGTTGCGGTCACCTAATATTATTGAATATATTATCTTTATAATTTGTCCATATACATTTAGTTTGTTACACTTGATCGAGGACAAAATCCTTCACTAAGTCCTATGTCCTAAAACAAATAAAAAAACACTCCTATTGTTTATCGAAAAAGGTAAAATAAAAAACAGAAATTGTTATGGATTAGGTTTATTATCTTATAAAAAGCAGGCGATTTATAATAATCTACAAAATATTTCTTTTTAGACCACAAATAACTTAACTAAAGTTGAAGGAAGAGTTAAAAAAAAAAAGATCTAGGAGAAGTTGAAACAAGAATTAAAGAATGGCGGGTGGAGTAATAATTGACGGTGCTAAAGAGGGTAAAGATTATCCAGGAAAGCTTACTGTTTATGTGTTTCTAAGCTGCCTTCTCGCTGCTGCCGGGGGTTTGATCTTTGGCTATGACATTGGAATTTCAGGTATTATATTCATCACCTTTCAATTATGAATACATAATTATGTCTTTTGTATGATTTAGTGTTCAAATTAACAAGTCATTACTCATGAATTTTATCTAGTACAATATTTGTTACATCACTTCATAATTGTGTTTCCGAACACTTCAAAATCGATTTGGTTAGTACTTCCAATATTCCCTCCGTTTGATAAAGAGTTTCTTTTTTGCGGGTAATAATGTAGTCCACGTTTAAACCTTTGATCATATTTTCTCATTGTGATTTTAAAAAAAGTGACCACAAAGGATTGTTGCATAATATAAGTTTGTTACAGAAGAAAAAAAAAACTCCCTTCAATAAAGATTTTAATTTACTGTTTGATGTTAATAATGTCGTCCAAACTTTAAACCTTTGATCGTATTTTTTCATCGTGATTTTTTATTAAAAAAAGTGACCACGAAGGATTGTTGCATAACCCTCTATTCGATTTCTTGCTTAGCTTGTTGTTAATAATATGGTCCAAGTTTAAACCTTTCATCGTATTTTCTCATTGTGATTTAAAAAAGAAAAAGTGACCACGAAGGATTGTTACATAATATAATTTTGTTACATAACAAAAATTTAAGTATGTTTTAATAATGTTTATAGGTGGAGTTTTTGGAGAAATTCTTCCCATCAGTATACAAGCAGCAGATGGAGGATTCAAGGAACTAATCAATACTGCAAATTCAACAGCACAAAATTAACGATGTTCACATCCTCCCTATACTTGGCTGCCCTAATAGCTTCTGTTGTGGCATCCACTGTCACCAGAAAATTGGGACGTAAAATGTCCATGTTTTCTGGAGGTCTCCTCTTCTGTGCTGGTGCGATTGTTAATGCTGCTGCTCAAAACGTTGCCATGCTTATCATTGGCCGTATTCTGCTTGGTTTTGGTATTGGATTCGCTAATCAGGTATTATGTAAAAGAAGCATTAAATACTTGTATCTCTATCTAGCTGCTTTTACATTAGAAGTAAAACTATGTTTATACATAATTCTTTAAGTATTCTAATAAATAAAAACAAAGGCAATTATATTTGGTAACATACAATTTTCCAATGATCCTTTTTCATAATAAGAAGATTTTTTTAGGGTTACCATATACTTCCTCTGATTTTTTAGTTGTTGCACTTCTTGTTTCCATGACATCCAATGCATTACTTTGATCCATAATATCTTTTTTTTTTTTTAAACAATTTATCCATAATATCTTAGTTACTCATAGTGAAAAAAATATATTATAATTTGATATTATGAAAATAGGCATTAAGATATTTCAAACAAGATCTCACTTGACTATGTTCTTTCTTAAATCGAACAAGGTTAGTTGGTGAATAGAATTACTAAGCAAGCATAGCATCTAAAAAAATACGAGGAAGTATAATTTTTCAAATATTAGTGTTATTTTAAAGATAGAGTTAGCATTACGCTGTGTAATTTCATATCGTTCTGCTATAGATTTGCTCTTACAGTGTTTCTATAAGAATAAAGTGGACTATACATATTAAAATTTAAACTAGTGTGTAGCTCGGGCGACACCTCGAGTTTTTACTTTGAATATTTTTTCTATGTTTTGAGCTTATATTTATTTCAAATTAGTTTGTTATATATATATATTTGTGTTCCAAGTTATATACTCCCTCCGTTTCATTTTAATTGTTACAATTTGACATTTTACACTATTCATAAGTTGCACTTTGACCCTCATTTGTGATTTATACATGAATAAAAACGTAGTCATGTGGGATCTTGTTAGATTTGTCTTAGTATGTATTTTATTAATATGTACTTTTTATAATTTTTACAAATACAAAACTAGAGATATACATCCTCAAAGTTTTGCATTGGCATGCGTGAAAAGTCTAAGTGTAACCATTAAAAAGAAACGGAGGGAGTATATTTATGTGGAGTAAAGAGAGCACATCTAATAGTTGGTTAAGATGGTAAGACGTCTACTTTATTAGGAACTCCTTATAATATATTAGTATAAATATATTTAATGATGTCTTGAATATATTATTGCAGTCAGTGCCGGTTTTTCTATCGGAGATGGCACCTTACAAGCATAGGGGAGCCCTAAACATGATGTTCCAACTTACAATTTGTTAAGTTTAGTTCAATTTCAGTCCCTCTTCTCATTCATCAATCAAATTACATTTATACATCCTAAGTAGAGTCCTACTTCAACCCCAATTATGAATAACAAACCTAATCCTAATACATAACCTAAATAGATTTCTAACACCCTCCCTCAAGTTGCAGCGTCAAATCACGAACGCCCAACTTGGACAACAAAAATTCAAATTGAGACCTACCAAGTGCTTTTGTAAAAATGTCTGCCAACTGAAACTTAGTAGGAACATATGACGGACTCACAAGACCTTCAGTCACTGCATCACGAACAAAATGACAATCAGCCTCAATATGTTTAGTACGTTCATGAAACACTGGATTCTTGGTAATATATAACGCAGGTTGACTATCACAATATAATCTCATTCCTGCAGGATGCTGAACTTATAAGATCACATAGTAGCTGCTTAAGCCACTTTAATTCACAAACTATAGCAGCCATAGAACGGTATTATGCCTCTGCAGACGACCGAGACACTGTAGGTTGCTTCTGAGTCTTCCAGGAAATAGGGGAATATCCCAACAATACAAACCACCCACTCAGGGATCTCCGAGTAATAGGACAACTGGCCCAATCAGAATCACACCACCCTTCAAGGCGGAGATCACTATCAGACCGAAATAATATACCCTGGCCTGGATTTTTCTTCAAATATCGAACTACTCTCAAAGCTGCCTCCCAATGAACCACATTAGGAGCCTGCATAAACTGTGACAAAATGTGAACAGAATATGCCAAATCAGGCCGAGTAACAGCAAGATAACTCAACCTGCCCATCAATCTACGATACTTCTCTGGATCATCAAACAAAGGACCATCTGTCAAAGCAAGCTGATGATGCTGCTCCATAGGAAACTCGGCAGGCTTGGCACCGAGCAAACTGGCCTCAGAAACAATATCCAAGGCATACTTCCGTTGACTCATAAAAATTCCCTGCGGCACCCTGGCAATTTCAAGGCCTAGGATATATTTGAGAGCACCTAAATCCTTCATTTTAAAACATTTGCCAAGGTAAGATTTGAAGTTCATTAAAGCTTCCTGATCATTCCCTACAATAATCATATCATCCACATAGATCAGAACGTTCATCTGAATATTTTTCCTAGTCAAAGTGAACAAGGAATAGTCAGAATAAGACTGCTTAAACCTATAGGCTTTCAAAGCAGTGGCCAATTTGGCAAACCAACACCTAGGTGCCTGTTTCAAACCATATAATGATTTTTTCATCCTGCAAACCATATTAGTATTTCCTCCCTGAAAGCCAGGAGTAATTTTCATATACACTTCTTCCTCCAAATCACCATGTAAAAATGCATTGTGGACATCCATCTGATGAATATCCCATTTTTTCACCGCTGCAATAGCTAGGAAAGTGCGAACTGTTGTCATTCTTGCTATAGGGGCAAAAGTCTCATTATAATCAATTCCTTCTACCTGATGATGACCATATATAACCAATGTGGCCTTCAACCGCTGCAATTGCCCCTGCTCATCATATTTTTCTGTATACATCCACTTGCTCCCCAAGGCCTTCTTGCCTGGAGGAAGAGGTTGCAATTACCATGTGCCTTGATCCTCCAGAGCTTTTATCTCAGCTCCCATGGCTTCACACCACCCTTCATACTTCATAGCTTCTTTAAATGACTTTGGAGGGTGCCCTGCAGTTATAGCTGCTAGAAATCTGTTATGTTTATCAGAAAACTTTTCACAACTAACATAATGTGTAATAGGATAGGGAGTACCTGAGGACGATGTTGAAATAGGTGCCTGAGATGATGAACTTTTCTTTTTCGCAACAGTATGAGTCACAAAATCTTACAACTTTTTATTTGGGATTTTGGTTCGTTTCCCCCTTGATAAATAAGGGTCGATCCCACGGAGAGGTTTATATATTCCTAAAATCCAAGTTCAACTAATTAAGAGAATCTAACTAGTATATACATGTTATTCACTAATATATACATATTCACATTGTTTTTTTGGGGGGGGGGTTGGAAAGCGTTTATATGACTTTAAAAGCTACTAAAGATAAATCTAACCTAATATTTACATGTGATGACAAACAATCCCATTTTTAAGCTCATATTTCTTTTAGAGATTTACAAACTTCAAACCTTGATTATATTTCCAATTTCATAAATCCAAGATTTAATTAGATAGATTAAGTAGGAATTCAAGTAACCAAACTCCCCTATACTTCCTTACTTTTAATCAACGTTGAACTAAGCCTAACATTGATTCTAAACTAATTTAATCACTACAAGTATTTCGCAACTTACAATGATTAAACTAGAAGCATTATAGAATTAGAAGTACATCATTAATCCCTAGTTAATCTAAACATATCATATCTTTATGTTTAAATAACTAGTCCAAGTTATATTCTAGTTTGAACTTAAAACCCTCTTTGCAGGCCTAAATTAAACTAGTTGCTACTTGTTGTTATACAATTTAGACTAAACTTAATCATATAACTAGCAAAGGTTTCAACTTTATACATAATAAGATAACAAACTAGGCATAATATTGAAATCTAAAACATACATACAAATATAACTCATGTATCAAAGATCAAATAATCTTGAATTTCAACTAACATTCAACCATTCAATCCAAACTATAATTCAATAATTCAATCTAATCTATAAATTCAAACCAACAATGAAATCCAAAAATATAATCGAGATATATCAATCCAATTTGAAAGTACAAGAGAAAGAAGAGAAGAACTTATGTATTTGCCCGGAAATTCGCCTTTGAATGTCGGGTTTCGCACCTACGTTCAAGATTGAACTTCACACTCCTCGGTTGTGTGCTAAGACTCCACCCGATGGCTGTCTTCACGTCGGACTCGAGCACCCCCAAATGGCTCGACACACCCACGCTATCTCTCTAAATTTTTTCTCTCTCAAATTTTGTGGAATTGTTGCATACTATTTTCGGAACCCTTAATTGGGTATTTATACCCAATTCGCCGCCTCAAATTGTGAAATTCGAACCAATTGGAGAAGAGGGTTGGGCTCCAAGATTTCGGCCCTTGAACCGCCTCTTCTTGGTCGTGAATTGCGGCGCCGCAATTTCTGTGCTTCGTCTGATTGGTGGCGAGTTGTTGATGAGTTGTGGTGTTTCGTGATTGGTGGAAATGATGTGGAGGAAGGCAGATGAATGGTGATGATGATCGACAAAGAGGAATGTCGAAGGAAGAACGAGGAACGTCGTTCCTCTGTTCTGTTCTTTTCGTCCTTCCTTTTCCTTCTTCTAATTTCCTTCTTCTTCTTTTTTTCTTTTATTTTCTTCTTTTGTTTTGTCTTCTTTTCATTTTGGGTGATTTGGTTGGATGAGATTTGCACAAGGTGGGCTTGTCTTCTAGCTTTGGGTCAATGCATTCATTAGACAAAAGTAGTTTAATTAAGTATAATTAACAATTAAAATAAAAACACAAAGTATTAAATCTAAAATCAACAAAAGTATACAAAATGCATTAAAATAATAATATAAACACACATATAATATTAAAATAAGGGAATATAAATGTATTATAATGCGCATTTATCAAATTCCCCCGCACTTAGTCCTTGATCGTCCTCGATCAAACTCTAATTGTATGCAACTAAGACACATAACACCACCTCTCTGTTTCTTAACTGTAAAACTGAACCAATGAAAAGTTGAACAAGAAACTAAAACGTTTTATATTAGTTAGTAAAAACTCAAGTAAGATGTTAACAGGAATGTCACACTATCAATTTAGAACAATTAAATCATCAAAGCTCATAACATATCATAGATATACTCTCTCGACATTTGATAAGCACCAGCGAGTATTCACTTAACCATGATTTTAATAAATAGACCCTCACAGGATAACTAATCACTCGTCACTCATGTGTTTGAAAGGGTTTATGTATTTCACTCAAGGTTCAATTCCGATGGCCAAAACTCTACCATAAGCTTGCATATCTTCTCGATTCTCCACTATTATTAGACAACATGCCAGACATAAATCAAAAGGACTTTTTAGGTTATATGAGGGCTATGGTTTAAAGGTAGAAAATTTCTAAAGATATGTGGACTAGATGGCTTTGAACTAAGTGGAGCAAAAACTTAATAACTCCTCTCTTTCCGGACAAGAGGAAGCAAAAATAACTCACATTGTAATTCAACCTTCTGTCATTGCGAATCAGCACAGTTTATGTGTTTTGACTTTGATATACAAAACCGCCCATCTACATCATCTTTTGTAGCTACATATCACATTTGATACATATTTTTTTTATCATATATTCCCTTTTTTCATTCTTTTTTTTTTCACTTTTTCTTTTTCACTTTTCATCTCATTTTTATAGAATATCAATATTACAATCAACTCTTCAACTGCCATAACCACACCTTTTATAGAAGCACCCCATACTTAGCTTTTACTCAATCAACAACCATGCTCCATCAGCTCAAAATATTGGGTCATGAATTTATTTAATGTTTTTATGGTTTATAATGAAGGATAAACAAAATAATAGTGTTTTAGGCTCAAAAGGGTTCAGAAAGGATGTAATATTGTAATATCCCGGAAATTTAAGCTTGATTAACATTAATAATTAGCTTAAATAAGTTGTTTAAAATTTATTTATTTCTTTAATCACTTCTCTTATATACTGGAAATCAAAATAAAATCAAGTATTTAATAAAATAAGCTAAGTTAGTATGGTTGTCTAATAAAAGGAAATAGGAAAAACTTACTAATTTTAGTAATACAAAAGAATTAGAGAATTTCCACAAATAGAAGTTCACCATGACCACTCATTCCATCTTCTTCCTCAAGCTCTCTCTCCTTGCTCTCCAAGGCTTCTAGAAGACCTTGCTCCCCAAGTATACTTCACCATTAAGCCTTCATTATTTTTATTGAAATTTTGCTCCTAAGATTACTATAAATGGTATACTGATTTTACTATTCATCACCACCCAAAAATCAGAAATTTCAAACATTATACCCAACCACCATTGATTCCGGCCGCCAACACCACCCCCGAGACCACCATTCTGCCGCGCCCGGCCCGCGCCGCCGCCGACCGCCACCGCCGGCACCACCTTCGCCTCCCCGCCTCGTCCTTTCTTCCTCCTCCCCCCCTCGTCTCGCTCGCTGCTCCTCTTCTCCCCCTCTCGTCTCGCCGCTCTCCTCTCTCGCCCGCCCGGGCTGCTGCCGCCGCCCACGTCCGCGCCGCCGCCCCTCGCGCCACCCGCTCGCCGGAGTTCCGACCACCCTCCCCTTCGCCGCCCGCTTTGTGTTATAAGCAAGTAAGTTGTAATATTTTCCCTCCTATTATTATTTGAAAAGTTTAAGTCATTACTTTAGGCTTAGTAATTTACTTGACCCATTAGTATGTTGGGCTAATTAACTAATCTAATTTGAAGTATAATCTTGCTTTTGTAACTTAAAATCTACATTGTAGGTAGTAAATTTAATTATGCATAAGTATACCTATAATCTTTTAAGTTTAAGTATTGAGACTTAATATGATTAATAAATCAAGTTGATCGAACTTAGTTAATTAAACTATTATAAAGTCCACTCTACTTCATGAAATAATCATACAACCTAATTATAGTTTAAAATAAATTATGATATAGTCACTATTACTACACCTTAACTACATAAATGGTGTTTTTGGTTAATCAAATTATAGTTTCATGCTCATATAGTCATAACTTTAGTTTATGTATTATAAAGTAATACTAATTAAGTACACTTGGATTTTAAGTATAATGTTAGTAAGCTTAATCTATAATTATAGTCTCACTTTTAGCTTAATGAATTAAGTTGTAAATTAAGTAAGTCACTAATACATGGACACTAACTAGTTGAAAATATCACTAATACAATTTAGAATTTGACAATTAGTTAGATAATCACTTTACTATTAAAAGTCTAACTAAAGCACGAAAGTTCTATAATCACACCTTCAAGTCGTTAAACATGAATTTTCATGAATCTTATGAGTAGGAGTTGTTACTAAATAATTTTATATAAGTTGGACTTAGAACTCATATTAAATGTGTCATCTATTATATTATTAAAGGAACTTAGTGACCAAGTTAGTAAAATCAAGAGTTATAGTTTTAGTAATTAATGGTGATAATGAGGTTTCATAACTATTAATTTCATAACTCGCCATAAAGTTATAATAAGGAACTTCCCAACATTGGCACATGATGGAAATGGATCGTAGAGCTTAAAGATCTAGAATAAAATATTAATAAGTCATTCTCTATTAATTCTTGATTAGATTATAAAGAAAAAGCTAAGGGATATTACAAGCCTCCCCCGGGTATCAAGTATAATAATCGCGACTTGAGGTAACGTCTACTGCTAACACCCGCACTCCCCTTCCAACTATGTTTTATAACGCTTTACATAATGTTTTGATGATATGTATTTATGGATGGCGGGATATGACATGTTTTGCTAAATGATGTTTATGATGATATGATGATAAGTTGGTTTTCATGATGCATAAGAGATGTTTTATGACATAAACATAAAAATCACAAAACATGATAAATGAAAGTGAAGGACGGTTCTTGGCAGTACTTTATGGGCACCGCAAGTGTCACCTTAGTTATGACCACCTTTCGGATATGGGCACCGCAAGTGTCACCTTTGTTGTGACCGCCTTTCGGATATATATGTTATGGGCACCGCAAGTGTCACCTTTGTTGTGACCGCCTTTCGGATATGGGCACCGCAAGTGTCACCTTTGTTGTGACCGCCTTTCGGATTAATGTTATGGGCACCGCAAGTGTCACCTTTGTTGTGGCCGCCTTTCAGTTTAATGATTATGATGTTATGATGTTGTACTCGCCAAGTTACCATTAAGAAATGATGTAAGAATATAAAAAGAATGATGTCTTATAAATGGTTGAACTGCTATTTTGAAAGTTATATGTTTATGAAATGTTGTTTGCAATATTCTCTCCTCCCTGATTTCAAATAAAATGAGTTGAAATGAATTTACGTTGTTAGGGTAGAATGTTACTGAGCCTCGGCTCATGACGTTTTGTTTTTTTGTTTTAGGTATGGCAAAGCAATTGCAAGAGTGATATTAAGGATTATGTTGAAGTGACTTCATACAATTTGGGATTTCTATCATACTATGTATTATGAGTAATTATCATTATTCTAGTTGAGAGTTTGTATATTTTAGAGACCATTTTAATGCTATTATTTTGTGTGTGGGTCCATAACCCACAGCTTAAGATCTGTTTCCACTGCCAATCATGAGCAATCAAGGTTATGGATTTTCGGGGCGTTACAAATATAATATAGGGTGGCTATTTGGTTATGTAGTTTATAACAAAAGAAATACCTTTTTCTTCATGTCAACATGAGTCAATAAAATTTTGAAGAGTATCAATGCAAGTTCTAGAGAGAAATTACCATGGAAGAACATCACACATGAAAGAAAAATATGAGATTGATATGTATATCTCAGTTTATTAGGCTCAGAATCTCACAGGTTATTTTGGTCTATCCATCTAGTCATAGTTACAACCAATGGAATGACTACACTAACTAGCTATAAACATGAGATTGTTTATCTAATCGTGTTATGAATCCTTCAAACTTGACTATTCTTGAATTAAAAATGTTAACAATTCCCAAAACTTTTTATTTTCGAAAACATATTTTATTTCAAAACATAGTTAGATTAGAGTTTCTTGTTGAACTTCTTCATTTATTCAATTTTTTTTTTTCAGAAAGAAACTAAGAGGTTGGTTTTATTTACTAGAAACTAATGCATAACACACATAAAAACTATTCAATGCACCTAAAACTACATGCTCGTGATTTTTATATAACACAAACATCAATCCAATAATCATTTAGTCCATATTCAGAAATTTCTACGGAAATTTCAGCAGCATTATTTCCCCTATAATATGGACAAACAAAAATTTTTACGCATCCAATTCAACCTGTTTCAGTACAATATACTATCCATATAATATTCCAACACCAACATTCACAATTCTCCTCAAAAATACCAACGTTCAACTCCAGCTACAATATTCTCCATCATCCATAGCAATTCAATTCGAAAAAAATTAAAAATTTCATCAAATTCCACATACTTCATGTAATAACAAACAATAACCTCTCCCCCGCA
This sequence comes from Beta lomatogona, assembly GCA_947646795.1. Classification (NCBI taxonomy): domain Eukaryota; kingdom Viridiplantae; phylum Streptophyta; class Magnoliopsida; order Caryophyllales; family Amaranthaceae; genus Beta; species Beta lomatogona. The sequence goes on from CANSNZ010001115.1 coordinate 1,345,229, forward strand.
CTTAAACTTTACATTGTCCTCAATGTAACATTTAGAATGTGGAAGTTATCATGAGAGTTTTCAAAAATAATTCACAAGTTCAAAACAGAATGAAAAAAAACACACTCTAAATAAAAACAAACTAAACAAAGAGGTTAAGAAAGCAAATCTGAAATTGTCTTGGGTTGCCTCCCAAGCAGCGCCTTGGTTTACGTCGTTGGCTCGACATTTCCACTTCTAGATCAAGATTCATGTAGCTCCTCATAATATATTCGTTAATCTGCAATATCTTAACTTGATCATAGAATATGAAAACACAGTTGTACGTAAAATAAAATAAAAAAATCCAAACACTAGCTTGTACCTTAGCTTAGTATTATATTTGCAATTACAATTTTCTGATTTGTTTCGATCATCAAAGTCATTCAATATATCGGATTTAGCATATATAAAAGCAACTAGCAACTTGAAACTACTTTAGCTATAAAGAGTAAAGACTATTTAACTTCGAGCTCAAGAATTAAGCAAAGTAGTGTATAAGTAAGCAAGACATGTATGTTTTTTTTCCGAGACTCACTCGAGGATATTTCTTCTTTTTAAATCTTAAATCTCATAATAATTAGCTTGTTCTTTATTTTTATAATCATGATCTGACAAAGATCTAAACTAGCTAGCACAAAATAGAAATATTGGTGTATAAGAAGTTGATCACTCTTCTTACATAACTTCCAAACCTTGTGAAATTTTAAAAGTGCTAAATAGGAATCTAATAAGTAAGAACACCTCAATAACCTGACAATCTAGAACCATACTTGTAACACAGAACAAATAAATTCAGAAACAATAACTTAGAATACGAACTCTTAACATGAAGTGTTACTTACAATCCATAAGAATATAGTTCTTAATTAATCATTTTCATCTCATGAGATGTGTATATAAATCAAAGTGTATAAAATGTGAGACCATATTACTCTCTAGAAAAGAAAGTTCAAATCTATGGAACCTTTAGAAAACTAATCATCTACTCTTTTGTAGCCCTATCTTTAAAGTCCATAATTTCACTAGAAATTCCATGTTCAAAGTAAGTCCATTCTTAACATCTTAAGCTCAAAACACAGGGCTATATAAAACTCATACGATATATGCAACCAAATTTCTTTCCTTTCTTGGGATTCATATTTTCAATCCATACATGTATACATTTAACATTAGCTTTTTACATCGTATAACTATTTTCTACATAATTGTAACACATAGTATCACGAGATGGTGTCATAAACTTTGTTTACTTGTTTCACTAGCATATATAATCTCATATTATGATCAATAGTCAACATGTTATGCTCTATGGTTAAGCTTAAAGATGCCAAATAAACAAGTATATAATTGAATATCTTTAAACAAACCACTCATGTGATGATTGTCTATATCTTATACGATCGTCGTCTAAAATAGTATAACTTTCGTGGCTTAAACATGAACAAACTTATATCCAACAGCTATATCACTTACAAAACAAATATCAACACGCCAGTTGAGCACAATCAAGCAATCCCATGACTGAGTTAAACATATGTTCATGCATGTGTCTAAAATATTTAGATCTAACTCTACTAACTCACAGCTGCAGATTCAACTTTTATCATTCTAGATATTTAGTAAATCATATCAAGAAAGCTCATTGAGAATGACAATAAAAGATTGACAATGAAACTTTATCAAATAGCATCATACATATAAGATATAATAAGAATATTTCAGCAACTTTTGAACCACAACTTTCAGAAGGCCTAATAGTTCATACAACATCAAGCAGTGCCTTCATAAACTCTAATAGCTCCATGTAATTTAAGCTATGATATTGTGATATAACAGGATAAGTCGATTGTCATATGGGTCATTGCTCAAAATGAAGGTCATAACAAAGTAAGTTCAGGTTATTTCAAAATCACATGACACTTGGCTAGATAGATTTCATAGCCTAGTATAGAATAGCATGGAGTATAACAAGCAATAGCAAGTGATATTCTCTTCAAGTAGTAGCATGACATCTAAATTGAAGAGTTAATTACTCAGAGGCTCAAGTACATATAAGAAATTCACTAAACAATATTATGAAACAAAATCAATGAAAGTACTATTAGAATGTTAGAAGTTACCCTTGTCACCTTGATTAATCCAAATAAAAGTCAACGAGAAAGAAATAACTAAGCACATAGTATACAAAAAGAAGTTAGGAAACATACTATAAGCTAAAAAAAAAATCTCAACCTAGTCAAGCTTTCTTTAGAATATCAAGATCACAGGTACTATTTGTCATTTTATCAACTAAATTCTATAACAAAAATTAGTATCTCAGTTAAACTTTATGGAAAGAATATCATAAATCTCCCCGGCAATGGCGCGAAAATTTGGTACGTGTCGTTATGCGTACAAATTAAAAACCTTATTTCATCCACATTAGCATTATTTAAGTTTAGTTTAGTGATAAATAAGGGTCGATCCCACGGAGAGGTTTATATATTCCTAAAATCCAAGTTCAACTAATTAAGAGAATCTAACTAGTATATACATGTTATTCACTAATATATACATATTCACATTGTTTGGGAGGGGGGGTTGGAAAGCATTTATATGACTTTAAAAGCAACTAAAGATAAATCTAACCTAATATTTACATGTTATGACAAACAATCCCATTTTTAAGCTCATATTTCTTTTAGAGATTTACAAACTTCAAACCTTGATTATATTTCCAATTTCATAAATCCAAGATTTAATTAGATAGATTAATTGTAGGAATTCAAGTAACCAAACTCCCCTATACTTCCTTAATTTTAATCAACGTTGAACTAAGTCTAACATTGATTCTAAACTAATCTAATCACTACAATTATTTCGCAACTTACAATGATTAAACTAGAAGCATTATAGAATTAGAAGTACATCATTAATCCCTAGTTAATCTAAACATATCATATCTTTATGTTTAAATAACTAGTCCAAGTTATATTCTAGTTTGAACTTAAAACCATCTTTGTAGGCCAAAATTAAACTAGTTGCTACTTGTTGTTATACAATTTAGACTAAACTTAATCATATAACTAGCAAAGGTTTCAACTTTATACATAATAAGATAACAAACTAGGCATAATATTGAAATCTAAAACATACATACAAATATAACTCATGTATCAAAGATCAAATAATCTTGAATTTCAACTAACATTCAACCATTCAATCCAAACTATAATTCAATAATTCAATCTAATCTATAAATTCAAACCAACAATGAAATCCAAAAATATAATCGAGATATATCAATCCAATTTGAAAGTACAAGAGAAAGAAGAGAAGAACTTATGTATTTGCCCGGAAATTCGCCTTTGAATGTCGGGTTTCGCACCTACGTTCAAGATTGAACTTCACACTCCTCGGTTGTGTGCTAAGACTCCACCCGATGGCTGTCTTCACGTCGGACTCGAGCACCCCCAAATGGCTCGACACACCCACGCTATCTCTCTAAATTTTTTCTCTCTCAAATTTTGTGGAATTGTTGCATACTATTTTCGGAACCCTTAATTGGGTATTTATACCCAATTCGCCGCCTCAAATTGTGAAATTCGAACCAATTGGAGAAGAGGATTGGGCTCCAAGATTTCGGCCGTTGAACCGCCTCTTCTTGGTCGTGAATTGCGACGCCGCAATTTCTGTGCTTCGTCTGATTGGTAGCGAGTTGTTGATGAGTTGTGGTGTTTCGTGATTGGTGGAAATGATGTGGAGGAAGGCAGATGAATGGTGATGATGATCGACGAAGAGGAATGTTGAAGGAAGAACGAGGAACGTCGTTCCTCTGTTCTGTTCTTTTCGTCCTTCCTTTTCCTTCTTCTAATTTCCTTCTTCTTCTTTTTTTTCTTTTCTTTTCCTCTTTTGTTTTGTCTTCTTTCTTTTTGGGTGATTTTGTTGGATGAGATTTGCACAAGGTGGGCTTGTCTTCTAGCTTTGGGCCAATGCACTCATTAGACAAAAGTAGTTTAATTAAGTATAATTAACAATTAAAATAAAAACACAAAGTATTAAATCTAAAATCAACAAAAGTATACAAAATGCATTAAAATAATAATATAAACACACATATAATATTAAAATAAGGGAATATAAATGTATTATAATGCGCATTTATCACCCCTTCCCAACACCTCAACATTCTTCTCTCGACTCCCTCCCTGCATTAGCGCCCCACTGGGCGGCTCTCCACGCGGCACCCCATGACCCGGGCCACGCCTGGCATCACACGAGGCACCATTGCCTCGGCCTCCCCTTCGGTCACACACTGTGGGCCATCATCCGGCCCCCCACCCCCCATTGCACCAAGTCCCCCTTCATCCATCACGGGAACTTCAACAAGGGGACTAGGCATCTCCTCCTCACAATAGTCCACAATAGGAGAGGCATCATTCGTTATCGGCAATGATTCAGACACACTAAAGGGGTATTTATGTTCAATAAACTTCACTTCTCGGGAAACAAAGTATTTCTTGGTCTCTAAATCATATAGTTTCCATCCCTTTTGAGTATAGGAGTAACCAACAAAAACACAACATTGGCTCCTACTAATTTATCACCCCCATGAGAAATATTATAGGCATAACACAAACAACCAAAAATCTTTATATCTGTCATCATAGGGGGTTTACCAAATAAACACTCATTGGGGGTCTTATAATCAAGAACAATAGAGGGAGTTCTATTTATCAAATAGCAAGCTGCCTGCACACAATCCCCCAAAAATTTCAAAGGTAGATTGGCCTGGAACCTCAAAGCACGTGCTACATTTAAAATATGGCCATATTTTCTCTCAACTCTACCATTCTGTTGTGGGGTTTTGACACAAGAAGTTTCAAAAATAATTCACTGTTGCACAAAGTATGGTTTCAGGCAATTAAATTCAGTTTCATTATCACTGCGCACACGTTTTATTTTCTGTTCAAATTGGCGATCAATCAAAGCCACAAAATGCATGAAACATCTGAACTTCCAATTTATTATATAATAAATATGTCCAAACAGAACGAGAAAAATCATCCACTATAGTTAAAAATTATGAAGCACCACAATTTGACTTTGTTCGATATGGCCCCCATATATCACAATGAATCAACTCAAAAATCCTACTAGCTCGACTATTACTCTGAGGAAAACTAGTTCTAGGTTGATGAGCATGGAAACAAACATCGCACCCATCGTTATTGCAATCACTAATACTAGAAGGACTCACACAGGGTAAATGAGGTAAAACTTTCTCCGAAGGGGGACCAAATGCTTATGCCAAATATCCATAGAAGTCATGCCATCCACAACATTGATCTTCACCTTGGGAACGCCCCGGAAAAAGAAAAGTCCATCATCCCGCTCACCCGCTCCAATCAGCGTCCTCGTCCTGTGGTCCTTTAATACACATAATATTTTAGTGAACTGAATAATGCAATTCGCAGAATCTAATAATTGCGGAATGGAAATCAAATTACAATCAAGATGAGGCACAAATAAAACATTATGGAATTTTAGATTTCCAGGAAGAATCACATCTTCCTCATGAGTAGCTTCGGCAGAACTACCATCCGGCAAACCCACCGGACAACCTTTGATTTTCCGGGCAGCACACAAAAGTGAAAACTTTCATGTCACATGATGTGTAGCACCGGCATCAATAATCCATAATGACTCACCGTTCAAACGATCTTTGGACTTTGGCAAGTTAAGCAAATCCAAAAGGTTTTGCCACTATTCAGTTGTGATGCCTGCGATCCCGGCAATCACGGGATCACGCGGTTGGGAAGTCGAAGCCCCCCCACTCGGTTTGTCATGCGACGCACCACCACCAGCCACGGCTTTGTCGGCGCGTGCTGGTGGCGCGCCCCTCCCGCCCCGTCCGCTGCCAGATTTGCCACCCCGTGTCGCTGCACTTCCACGGCGGCCATGAGGACGATCCCCCCACCATTCGGGGTATCCGATTAATTCAAAACAGCCAGAAATATCATGGCCCTCAAGATTACAGTGAGGGCAAACCACAGAGTCATTAAAAGAACGAGTTTTTGGTTTAGATTCTAGCTTGAACACCAAAGTCTCACTCGGCGAAGGCAATGAAGAGGCACTGGGGCCTCGAAGGCGCTCTTCTTGAGCGATAATCTGATAAGCGCGGGCCACCGTGGGCAGATGTGCTTGCGCGAGTAGGTGTGATCGCAGCGGGCCATAACAATCATCATGGCCAATCAAGAAACGATGCAAACGATCGTCGGAACGTTGTTGTTCAAGAAAGCGAATGACTTCGCAATCAGCGCCACTCTTAGAGCAAGTTGGCGCCACTTCCTGGGATGCTAATTCGTCCCACAGTCGAGTCAAACGACCGAAGTAGTCAGCCAAAGATTCGGTTCTTTACTGCTTACAATCACTAATATGAGATTTTAGTTGGCAAATTCGTGTGTCATTAGACACACAATAACGTTCCCTTAGATGAGCCCACAGATCATGAGCGTTTCGAAGGACACGGATGTACGCACAGTCGGGGAGATCGTGTTCAAGAGCCAGGAACACATCATTGAATGAATCGTGCTCCAATCTGCCAATTTTTCCGCCGTAGTGGGCTTAGGAATAGTTCCATCCAAGAAGCCAAGCTTCCGTTTTGCATTCAAAGACATGCGAATCGCGTGTGCCCATTCATCAAAGTTATCATCTTTCAACTGAATCGGAGTGATAACGTTGCCAGGATTGTCATTCGAGCCTAGAAAGTAGGTTGGGTCCGGTTTTGTGGGAGTATTTTCGTTATTTTCAGTCATTATCACTCGACGAGATCCGCGAGAATAGGTCCGAAGCGGTGAATCTATGATGAAGAGCGATAAAAAATCGAAGCAAGGAAGATGATCTTGGTTCGTTTGTCAAAGAACTCGAAAAAAAGCGAGTCTTGATTCGGTCTTAAGATCAGTTTTGGGGTTCGAAATTTTCAGATTTTTGGGGGAGAGATTTTCGGGTTTTAGGCTCTGATACCATGTTAAGTTTAGTTCAATTTCAGTCCCTCTTCTCATTCATCAATCAAAGTATATTTATACATTCTAAGTAGAGTCCTACTTCAACCCCAATTATGAATAACAAACCTAATCCTAATACACAACCTAAATAGAGTCCTAACATGTTGAAGCTATGATGTATAGCGCACACCACATGTGAGTGTCCCACATTGACAAAAGATGAGAGATGAGTTAACTTTATAACACAAAGGGGCTACTCCCCTGATTGCCATATGGTTTTAAGGTGGAACCTCCTTTGTCTTGTGAAGTGGACTCTCTCTCCAAGTGATGGGTGCAACCCAGGCCCATATTTAACATGGTATCAGAGGCAGGCCCACAGACGGGACCGTTAATTTACTCTGGGCCAATTGAAAAAAGGACCTCACATGTGAGGGGGAGTGTTGAAGCTATGATGTATAGCGCACACCACATGTGAGTGTCCCACATTGACAAAAGATGAGAGATGAGTTAACTTTATAACGCAAAGGGGCTACTCGAAATTTTCAGATTTTTGGGGGTGAGATTTTCAGGTTTTAGGCTCTTGATACCATTTTAAGTTTAGTTCAATTTCAGTCCCTCTTCTCATTCATCAATCAAAGTATATTTATACATCCTAAGTAGAGTCCTACTTCAACCCCAATTATGAATAACAAACCTAATCCTAATACACAACCTAAATAGAGTCCTAACACAATCACCATAGGAATTATCATAGCAAATCTGCTTAACTACAAATTTGCTAAGATCGAGCATTATGGATGGCGATTGAGTCTTGGTGGCGCCATTGTTCCGGCTCTCATCATCCTTGTTGGGTCCCTAATCCTCCCTGAAACACCAAACTCTTTGATCGAACGAGGCAAACTCGAAGAGGCCAAGAAAATGTTGCGTAAAATTCGAGGGGTTGACAATGTTGACACCGAACTACAAGACCTAATTGCTTCTAGTGAGGCATCTAAGAAGGTCAAGCACCCTTGGAGAAGCCTCTTAAAGAAGCAGTATAGGCCTCCTCTTATTTTCTCTATTGCTATCCCCATGTTTCAGCAACTTAATGGAATTAATGTGATCATGTTTTATGCACCTGTTTTGTTTAAAACTATTGGATTTTGGAGCGACGCCTCACTTATGTCTGCTGTGATTACTGGTGGTGTTAATGTCGTTGCTACTTTGGTCTCCATATATGCGGTTGATAAATGGGGAAGGAAGTCTCTTTTCCTTGAGGGTGGCCTTTAAATGCTCTTTTTTCAGATAATTTTCTTACGATTTCTCTTTTTATACTTACTCCGTAACAAAATAGATGTTACACTTTGACTTTCACGCTTGTCGATGTAGTACTTTGACCATTAATAACTTTAATTGTGTATTAATAAAAATTATAAGAAGTTAATATTATGAAAGTATACATTGAGACAAATCCAACAACATATCATATAGTAGTGATTGATTTTATCTAAAACTACAAAATGCATGGTCAAATGTAGTAGGTGAATAGTGCAATTTTCAAAGTGTAACATCCTTATGTTACCTTACTCGATCATATCTCATGATTGTCATAATTGCATTGCAGATCCTAGTGACAATTTTCATCGGATGGAAATTCGGGGTGACAGGAAACGCAACAGACTTGCCACAATGGTATGCCCTAGTGGTTGTGGCTTTCATATGCCTCTACGTAGCTGGGTTTGCATGGTCATGGGGGCCTCTAGGGTGGCTCGTGCCTAGCGAAATCTTCCCGCTTGAAGTCCGATCAGCAGCTCAAAGTATCAATGTATCAGTGAACATGATCTTTACATTCGCGATAGCTCAAGCTTTCCTCCCTATGCTATGTGCCATGAAGTTTGGCCTCTTCATCTTCTTTGCCTTCTTTGTGGTGGTTATGACTATATTTATTTACATATTATTACCAGAGACTAAGAATGTGCCTATTGAAGAGATGGTGCTTGTGTGGAAGAACCATAAGTGTTGGAGTGATTTCATTCCTGAGGAAGCTGTTCCACCTGAGCTTAAGGTTGAGATGGTCCAAGAATGAATCTTTAAGTTAGTTTGGTTGTAAATTAGGATTTTTCTACCTCTAATTACCATAATTTTCTACAATTATATACGTCGGCAAGAAAAAATTATATATGAATATTATGCAAATTTTATTAGTTGCTCTTTTGAAAACACTACAAAAACAAAAGTTAATCTGGCAATCAACAGGTGAAACTGACATTGTTGTTAAATTTTTGAATATGTGATTATTTCAAATATTGTTTGTAAAAAAAAAAATTAAATATAACATCTTATGTGCATGAAGAAATAAAGGACTTTCGAAAGATGGTATCCCTAGTACAGCACATGGTAATGACTAATGACAAGTAGTGCTCGAATTGCAGTATCCTGCAAGAGGTAAATTTAGGTAATAAATTAAAAAGTCTTCAGTTGGGTACATGTCATGGGAACAATCCACACATCAACAATGCCTCACTAATATGATCTAATAATAAACTAATAAGTCCTGAAAAACATTCATTATTGGCACTCCTCATTCCTCTTCGAGAAAAATCTGAGAGCAGAATCCCTAATGCAAAAATGAGTAAAGTATCTGAAACTTTGAACAGCACACGACCAAGCAACACTGTTACTCTGATGAGGAAAAACCAGCGGGAAATGTAACAATTCCGGCCCGTTTGGTAAGAGGTTATAAATGGTGGGAATGGTAATGCATTATAGTGTAAATTTGTACTAGAAATCCAATGTCATTACCAATGGTAATGCTACCTCATCACAAGATATCTATTTTCTTCCTAAAATCTCATTACCATCTATTACCACTTGGGAAGGTGGTATTGGGTGGTAATGAAAATTTATAAAGGGAAAGCCATGTTTTGTGATAAAGTTTCATTCCCATGGTCATGGACATGTGAAAATCTTTACAAATTTACACTAACTTTCATTACCATTACCACTATTTATAACCACTAACCAAACGGGCCGTTCATGTCATGGTAATGAAGCGTTGCATTAGATCCAATACAACAGTTTTAAAGATCTAGGTTGCACAAAGATGAATACGGGGACGGGGACGGAAAACAGCAATATTTTGAAATTTTAGGAATGGGTATGCGTACCCATACAGGATATGTGTCGTATTAAATAAGGGTATGAGTAGGTGACCTAATCCCCCATAATTTTAAAGGATTTTATAAATATATTTTAGTATTTATATACCTATATTTTAGTTGAAATGATTTTATTATTTAAAGTAGGTTGACTATTTTAAAAGTCAAATAAAATTATTTTAAGGATTTAAGGAAGTTGTAAATATTTTAATTAGGCATGCTTTGAAAAAGGTTTGAAATACGAATTTGATTTGGAAAAGAAGTCTAAGTGGACTTGAGGAACCCAAATTCTAAGTAGATTAGGAAAGAGGAGTTATATTGATGCTAGGAGTTCTAATTTATCAATCCTAGTCGTCATCAAAGTCTATTCCAATTCAATCTCCTTTTCCTAAGCCCAAAAGGAAACCCTACTTATAAATACCTTAAGCCCAATTATTTTACCCTACACAAAGATTATTTTCTTCACTCTTCTCTCCCTTTTCTCACGGCACTCTTCTCTCTTCCTCTTCCACGTGAATTTCAGTTTTCTTCCTCTCAAGTTTTTCTTTCTTCTTCTTCAAGTAACGCTTTCTTCTTCGACAAGAAACGTCACAAAACCTTCAAATCCTCACGTGGGGGGTCGTTGCTGCTGCTGCGTGGCTGTTGATTTCCGGCGCCTACATCCTTCTTCTTGGTTCTTTGCTTTGTTGGTTAATTTCTTTTCTTTTTCCTCAAGTTTTCCATTAAAGACTATGTTTTTATGCTTTATTTTAATGTTAATCATGATTATTGATTTTAATTTACTGTTCTAATAAATAATCTTGATTCATATATATTATATATTATAAGAATAAAAATTCAGATTTGTTTATTTTTATTAGATTGAAGTTTTAATCATTAAAGCATGGATTTTTAGGGTGTTAATTATTAGAAAACCATAGTAGCATATTATATACTATGAGATTGATTTAATTTATGATTTTAAGCATGTTTAAGTGGGTTTAAAGAGGGTTTTATGATTTTATAAGTTGCTGGAATTTCAGAAAGTATTTTATTTAGGGAGTTTTAAGAATTTTAATTACTAGTATGGTAGTACTATGCTAGGAATTAAAAGTAATAGAAGTTTTGATAGTAAAATCAACTTTTGAATATGTTTGAAGGGGTTTTTAAATATTTTAAAGTTGCTGTTTTTTTTTTAATTAAGAGTATTGATTTTAGTTATATTCGATTTCTAGGCGGAGAGTATTCCGTAGGAGATTTTTAAAGGTTTAAAGGTGGTCAGTCGACTAGTTTACACAAGATACGTACATACCTATGTGTTGATTGAGATAGTATCATGATTTTATGAAGGAGAATTATGTAGTATCATGTATAGGAACTATGTTGAGTTCATGTATGATATTTATTATGTTGGATTTTGCATGTTTTATGCCGTGGTGTAAATATGTTGATTATGAGATTATATTATGAGATTTATATCATGTTTGTATGGAATATTGATGCAAGCATGTTGGTTGGGAACTTCAATTTATTAATTCACATAGGGGAATTAATATATTTATTAGTATTGGATCATGTTTGATCATTGTTCCCTTTTTGTATTTCACTACTTTATGAGGATTGTGGGCCTTATTTGGTAAGTTGACAAGTTATGCCTTTGAAAGGTAAGATTGATTGTTGGCTAGGTTCAACAAAGTAAGAAAGGTTGGAATTAAAGAAAGTAATCTTGGATTGTAAGTTGTGTGATCACTTATTTTAATCCTAAGATAAAAAGAAGTTCAGTTGTGAATGTTTGATTTGAGATTTATGTATTACTTGTGTGTCATAATAAGTAATAAATTGTAAATCACGTAAAGTGTAACTTGGATAGTAATGAACTTTAGACTGGTGCACGTCTGAAGTTGGACAATCAGGAGTTGGGGTACATGGTGAGCGTGCCATGGCTTTTTCTGGGAATTGGATTGATCACCGTTCCTCTCTTTATTCAAAGGTTCCTCGATATCGCAGGTCATTATGGAATACGGAGTCGCGCCCGTATTTCGTCTTCCTAGGTGAAGGCTGTACAACTCGGTCCAATAACTATTCCATTTAAAATAATAAAAGATGATTAAAGTTTAGTTCAGTAGAAGTTATCTGCAGAATGTTATATTGTTGTATTATTATTTATCACTGTTTATTATTTCTTAGTATCATGATTAGGATTGTTTATGTATTGTTATGTAGTACTCAGCTTTGCTGATTACGTGCTTTGTTTGTATGTGTTGATCATGGCTTTGCCTTATTGATCCTGTGATGACCCAATCTTGGTGAGCAGATTCTCTAGAGCATTGACATTTACAGGTTCGCAGATGTAGCATCATTGGGAAACTGGGAATGGAGAGCTTGTGTAATTTTATATATTTTATTTTCTGCATTAGTAGGAACACGTTATTATAAGTTGTTGATAGACATTTATAGAGGGTTTGAATATGAAGTACTTATTGTTTGTTTATTTATAAAGTTTAGTTAGTTGTTTTCCGCTGCAAAATTCTGAATAAGCCGATACGTTATCACACGGGCGATAATACTTGGGTAATTCTCTAAGTTTTATACTATAAAGGTATTTCTGAAAAGAGAGAATTATCGGGGTGTTACACCTAAAAGAAGTACCCATGCTACATAGGTGAAGATAGCAAGGGACTGTTGCATTAGATCTAAATATTTGTTGCAAAACATCTCATGCAATGGCTTCAACAGCAACGGTCTATGGACAGTTGCAATATACCTATTGCGACAGTTTTTTCCTTTATGGCAATAGTTTTAAGGGAATTGCAATAGCTTGTTTATGTAGTAATTATAATTGGACCATATTATACCTTGTATTATGAAATCATGAATTACTATAGATTCTATTAGGGGTAACATGAATGAATTAAAAGTGACAACATACTTCTTTCCGTTCTTTAATACAACTTTTTTTATGATTTAATATCCATGAAATTGATATTTTGGAAATATAAATTTGATTAGATTAAATCCAACAAAATTACATATAATATTATATTATTATGGGAAAATTTCATAAAACTACCTTTTATAATCAAAAAATTTCAAAAAACTACATTTTAAAATTTTTCTTTCAAAAAACTACCTTATATAACAAATTTGTTTCAATATACTACCATTTTATCATAAATGGGGTTTAATAATTAATAATTGAGTCACTGTAAATTGCTTTTCTTTCTTCCCCTCTCGTTTCTCTCTTCTTTTCTCGCCACCCCATCGACAGCAACGCCTACGGCGACTGTCATTTATTGATTAGTATTAAATAAAAACTTAAAAGGTAGTTTTTTGAAAGAAAATTTTTAAAAGGTAGTTTTTTGAAAAAAAATGGTTATAAAAGGTAGTTTTTTGAAATTTTCCCTATTATTATTATATGTATTTGAGAAACGATATAGTAATAAGAACACAAACGAAGGTTTGGTGTAGAGAGGGTGATAATATACATGTTTTAACATAGAATGGGTTTGTGTTTGGGGCCAGTAGGTTGAATGCTTGAGATAAAAGTTTTGGGCTCGGCCCATGAAGTTGAATAGTGATATAAATTTGCGAGTGTGAGGAAGATTCGTTAATTCAGGTGGGCACGCTTGTCAGACCGCCACTACACTGTACTGCATCAACAGGTGTCCGTTACAGTTTGAGCAGGAGCAGGAGCAGGCACAGAATAAAATTAACAATCTTCTGCACTATCTAATCCTCCATTCTTTCATTTATTTAGCTCACCCTGTTGACAAGAGCCACGTTCATAAATACGCCGCATTTCATGATTGATATTTGATCATCAACTCTATCATTTTCTTTTGGGAGTCAAATGTCAAACAGATGCTTATTTCAATCAAAAAACCAGATGGTTATTTAACTAATTTCGGTCAAATATTTAGGGAAAATTTATTATTAGAAAAAATTAAAAGAGGATGGTCTTGTTTAGTTAACTCGTAACATATGACTGATTATACTAGCATTTTTTGCACGTGATGCTTGCTTGATTTTTTTTCGAGACAGGAATTCGGTTTTCTTCAACATAAGTAAGAGTTAAAATTTAAACATTAGACATACGAAGTATAATTGTTTTTAGTTGCAAAATTTGACTGGTTTAGTTTCTGTCACTTAAGTATCTCACTAGTTTTTTTTTTTTTTTTTTTTTTTTTTTTTTTTTTTGCTTTTCAAAGTTAAATTCTATGAACAAAATAGAAATTTTATTGAATTTATTTATGATTTCTAATATTATGATTTTTTAGTTGATTTTTGAATTAAGTACACTACTTCATAGATTGTCAAGAAAGTGGACACTTTGATTTCAAGTCAAATTTTTGTGAATGTTTTTGTGAGTATGTATTGACGTTATAGTGTATTGGTTGTAGTTTGTAAGTGAATTTTTTAGTTTTTGTAAAGTTTCCTCATTTGAGTGATTTGTATAAAGTAAATTATGCAATTCTATGACTTTAGTTGACTTGTGAGTGATTGTTATAATGTTATTTTCGGTATTTTTGTTTGAAGCTCCCCTTTGGTTTGTAAGTGAATTTGTAATTTAGAAAGGGAAGGGGGTAAAATAGTCTCTTCATTCGGGGACACTATACATTTATTCTATTTGTTTTATTATAATTGCTACATGTAATGTAAGGGGATAAGGAACAAGAAAAATGAGAAAATGGAAAGGAATTTAGTATGATTACATTTTAACTAATTAACTTAGGATACCTGGTGAAAAAATCCGTTCTTTTAATACCAATTCAAAATTCCCTAAAGACTTAAAGAGTATTGAGGTTTAGACGTTTAGTTCCATGGTTAGGGTCTTAGGGACACAGCATAAAACAAACGCCTGAAAACGGATAAGGCTAACCGAGTCACCGTCACCCCCCACGTGGCTAGCTCGTGCTTGGACAAAACCAAAAATATAGCACAAAAACCCTAACACTCACCGCCACGTGTCAGTCCTTAACTCCTCCTTCCAAAATTCCTAAACCCTCCCCCCCGAAACTCCACTTTCTACTCTACCATTTTCCGCCATCACCCTTCTCTCTCTCTCTCCTCTCTCTCTCTTATTTCATGGATCCAATCTCATATCACAACAATACTACATGAAATTATTTCATATATTACACCCAAAAAATACCAATTATATGCTTTTGAGAATATCATGATCATCTTCAACTTCCATCCCAGAAATTGGTAATTTCCTTTCTTTTACCAGAAAAATAATGCTTGATCTTTTCACTGTTCTTCTCTTTCGCTCTAAAATCTGGGTCCGAAAACGTAAAAAAATTCAACCCATTTCTTAAATTTCTTCTTTTTTTTGTGTGTGTTCTTCCATCAATTAGATTAATCTAACAATTCTCCTGTATAAATCCCTGTAATTACAACTAATTTTCCTCGTTTTGTTTTTTTAATTTTTCTGGGTTTGATTTGTTTGATTTTGTACATAAATCCCCCAAAAAAACAAATTAGTTGGTAGTGTGTGAAATTTCCATAATTGGAAAAATTGGAAGGATGAGTTTAGGCGCAGCAGAGGAAGAAAGTAAAGAAGAAATCCACATCCCAGCTGATATAAACTGGGAAATGTTAGACAAATCAAAATTCTTCATTCTGGGTGCTGGATTATTTTCCGGCGTATCGGCTGCTTTATACCCGGCTGTAGTCCTGAAGACCCGCCAACAGGTTGGGCCCTCTTGGCAACGATCAAGCAGTCTTAGGACTGCTATGTTGATCGTGCGAAGCGAGGGGTTCCGAGCCCTGTATCGAGGGTTCGGAACCTCTCTTATGGGGACAATCCCCGCGAGGGCGCTCTATATGACCGCCCTCGAGGTGACTAAGAGCAGTGTGGGGTCTGCCACTCTTGGACTCGGAGTGGCAGAACCCACAGCTGCTTGTATAGCTAATGCTGCAGCAGGTGTGTCTGCTGCAGTAGCAGCTCAGCTGGTGTGGACCCCAGTTGATGTTGTCACACAAAGGTTAATGGTGCAGAATACTAGGTGTGAAAGTGGAAGTGGAAGTGGGAGTGGAAATGCTTCTAATTTTGGCAAGATTAGATATGCTAATGGGATTGATGGGTTTAAACAGATCATTAAAGCAGATGGATTCAGAGGTTTATATAGAGGTTTTGGGATTTCTATATTGACTTATGCGCCTTCCAATGCTGTTTGGTGGGCGTCTTACTCGGTCGCCCAACGCCTCATTTGGGGTGGGATTGGGTGCAATTTTTGCAAGAGGGGTGATCCTTGTGGTGCTGAGGTGGGTGGTACTACTTATAGACCGGACTCAAAGGCGGTTATGGTGGTTCAAGGAGTGAGTGCTGCTCTGGCTGGGGGTGCTTCTGCCTTGATCACAATGCCGTTGGATACCATCAAGACAAGGTTGCAAGTGTTGGACAGCGAGGAGAATGGTCGTGGTAAAGGGCCTACGGTGGTTCAAACGTTGCGTAATTTAGTCCGGGAAGGTGGGTGGACGGCCTGCTACCGAGGGCTAGGGCCACGGTGGGCATCAATGTCAATGTCAGCCACCACTATGATCACTACTTATGAGTTTCTTAAGAGATTGTCAGCCAAAAACCAAGAGGGTGTGACATAGTTTAGGTCAATCAATATACAGGGGAAAAGTGGAAAGAAAGATCAAATGTAATGAGAGAATAAGATTTTTTCAGTTTTGTAACTCTTAAGATCTCCTTGTTCAAAATCCTTTAATTTTGTTAATTTTTGACAAGAGATAGGAGTTCTGATGAATGTAATCTCTTTCAACTTCACAAAATCTGAATATATGTTCTTTTTTGACAAATTGGTTTACTTTACTAATGTCACTATTGCATTGTGACAACAAAACTTGGTATTTTTCTTTGGGTGTACAGAGGACACACTAGTGTATAAGATTGCTGATGTTACAAAGTACTAATTATGCATTTTTGTTTGCAGTGATAAGTTATAGGTAAAAGTAGGAAAGTGGAAAAGTATTCCCCACTTTTCATGTGGAAAATGAAAGATGTAACAACTTGCAATCTTTTCTAACTTCCTTTCAAAGGTAGTAATATCTCAATCTAAGCAAGACCCTGAGGCCCGAATTACTTTCATGTGCCAAAAGTGATATTCCTTATGCTCGTGATTATATAAGTAATACCTCATCCCTTCCAAAAATATTAAGCGTTTAAAATAGAGATGAGGAGAAACTAGGATAGATGATATGTTAGTTCTCTAGACTCTAGTACTAAAAGTTTAAATTAGGTCAATCAAAATTGGGTGTAGAATAAGGATATGTCCTAACAATAATATGAAGATTGATGATTTGGTAAGATTGTCGTTTTGAATTGGATGTTTCATGTTTGATAATTGGTTTTCTTTGTATTGGTTGTATATGTTGGTGGTTTGATTAATGACGGTTTGCATATGTGCTTGGTAAACTTGGATTTCTTATTCAAAAATAACCTTTAAGACAGTAGTACTTTAATCGAGATTGAGGAAAGGAAAAGCCAACAATCAATTTTAAGTATTTTTTACGTAGCATAAAAGAATGCAACAATTGGGCATTATTTGTGAGGTATAAAATATTCAATTGTTGCATTCTTTCTGTTACGGAGGAAGTATAATAAGTTCAAAAGCTAATAAAGGTCATTATAAAACCATTTACCACTCCTAAAAATACTCGAAAGACTTGATACAAACCCCGTAATTTTTGAAAGTAAAAGAAGTTAAAATTCATACGTTTACTTCATTTTTCCTATTGAAAGGTACAAGTAAAGTAACTAAAAATGGACCAAAATGTTTCCCCCAAACACATTACACATTACACATTACACATTACACATACGAGTACAAATAATTCTTTGCATCTATTGAGAAGGAAATGAAAGGTGCTTGGCACTTGTCAAGTTTCCCGTGATTGGAAAACTAGTATCTTTCAAGTTGATAGAATATTTGAATTAAGAAGCTTCTAGCCTAGTTTATTAATTGAATACATAAAAAAAGTAAGAAGAAGAGCAGTTGGGGTCATGATCTGATAGTGCTGCTTTATCTCAAATTGGATTATCTAAATTAATTTTATAAAACTTCATCAGTATTGCAGTGGACGACATTAACTTTGCTTGTATCTAGGAGTATCTTTTAATTAATTTATTATGTCTGAGTATGTTTTTTGGATTCTTTTGATTTGATTTCCTCTGTCTTGACGAAATCAACGGTATCTTGATTGATTGTGCTTTTAATAAATTTTATTAACAACTTTTTCTTTTAAATAAAAACAAGTATAATTAATAGGAGTATTATTTTAATCACTATCAAGGAGAATTGTTGGATCCATTGGATTTCTTTGGGGTTATGGAAAGACAAGTAAAATGCTGTTTTATTTATTATCTTATGATCAACTTTTGAAAACCTCAAATTTCCTCGCTTAGATGGGGAAATGAGAGTGCTGATAAACCTGTGAAAGATAAAGTCTATTATGGTTACTAATGGTCTTGCGAAAAATGGTGCTTTTAGTCATGGTACTCTTGTAAGTTCGATGTAATTTATTTTGCCACTCATGTCTGAAAGTTCACTAGTTTTTTTTATGGTTTGTATTCCCTTCAAGAAAAGGAAAAATGGAAAAGAATAATTTTACCTTTACACTATCTGTTCAAACTAATAACATCTTTGGATTATTTGTGTGAAACTGGAGGTGGGGCTGGGGACCATGGTAGATTGGTAGTGGCGGCTTATGAGAGTGGGGATGTGGTGGCAGTTGCATGGTGGGATATTATTGATGGCGGCTTACGAGGGTTAATTAGTGGGTCTGATGTATGGTTTGTGTAGGTATATTTAAGTTTTTTATTTTAGTTAAGTTGAATTATTTAGGGGGGTATTGTGATTAATTAAGAGAGATAATTGGTCAAATGCAATTAATCATGTTCAAACAAGTCAATTTGAAGTTATAACCTATTGTGACCGGTTAGGGTTGAACTGGGTCCAAAAATAAGCAGATAAGGTAGTAAAGTGGGATTATTTTGGAAAAAAATCCAAAGGTGCAATTATTTTGAGCAGATGGTGTAAATGTGGGATTATTCTTTTTCATTTTTGGATTTTTTAACTGGAATAATACAAACTTTGGCCCGTTTTCTCGCAATAATACAAACTTTTGATTATTTTTTAATAATACAAACTTTAGGCCAAAATTCCTCCAGTAGGTCAAGTTGACCGTTAACCTGTAAAACAGGTAATTTTTTTTTTTAACTCCAAAATCTCTTCCTCCTTCCCCTAGCCAACCAACTGAAAAATCGAAACCCCACTCCCCCTCCCCCCCACCACCTCCACGGCTCCACCTCCACCCCCTCCCCCCCCACCCTCACCTCCACGGCTCCACCCCCTCCACGCCTCCACCCCCACCCCCCACCTCCACCTCCACCTCCACTCCCACTCCCATCCCCACCGATGAAACCACCATCACCACCCCCTCCTCAACCACGAAACCGCCTCAAACTCACCACCCACGAAACCGCCTCAAACTCCCCCACCACGAAACCGCCTCAAACTCACCACCCACGAAACCGCCTCAAACTCCCCCACCACGAAACCGCCTCAAACTCACAACCACGAAACCACTTCACCGCACCCACCCCCACGGTTTAGGGTTTCTCCACCAAACCACCTCCTCAAACTCTCTTCTCTCTCACGAAACCACCACCTCCACCACCACCCTCAAACTCTCTTCTCTCAACTCACGAACCGCGAACGTCCTCGCGGAATCGTGCGAAATCGTCGACAAGGACGACGTCTCCTTCCGCTTGATTTGCATCTGTGATGGTGAGTTAGGGATTGATTCCGTCCGCTTCGATTTGCGTCTGTGAGATGCTCGGAGTTGACTGGAGATGTTGAAGATAGGATGAAGGTGATGGGGGGGTGTGGTTTCGGGGTGGAGGAGGGGCCGAGATGGGGGGTTGGTTGTCGGAGGGGCTTCCGCTTCGATTTGCGTCTCGTGAGATGCTCCGGAGTTGATTGGAGATGTTGAAGATAGGATGAAGGTGATGGGGGTGTGGTTTCGGGGGTGGGGGAGGGGCCGAGATGGGGGGTTGGTTGTCGGAGGGGTGCGGTGTGGTTTCGGGGTGAGGGATGGGCCAGAGATGGGGGGTTGGTCGTCGGAGGGGCTGGGGGCAGGGGCCAGGTGAGGGGGGTTGGTCGTCGGAGTGAGAAAGAGAATGAAGGGGGAGCAGGAGAAGAAAGGGGAAAAAAAAAATTGTGGTTTTTTTTTTTCAAAATCAGCCAATCAAATAAAGACACGTATCCTAGAGGTGCCATGTCAGCTTGGTTACCTCCTACAACAAGTGAACAACCGGTATTGACCTACTGGAGGAATTTTGGCCTAAAGTTTGTATTATTAAAAAATAATCAAAAGTTTGTATTATTGCGAGAAATCGGGCCAAAGTTTGTATTATTCCAGTTAAAAAATCCTTCATTTTTCCTCAAGAAAATCTTGAAAACTTCTCATAAAAAAAGTAATTTTATATTATTTTAATAGTGATCGAGTCGATTTCGAACTATAATTGGTAGCTGTTAAGACTTCCTTAACATAGTAATAGGTTTGTGATTATAAATGAGCAGATGTATTTGCACCAAAAGATAAAGATACTTTTGATCTCACATTTGACAATTTCAAAATTAATCAAGATACATCCATCTATAACAGATAACAACAGTACAACACTGATTGGCAGCTTAAGAGAGATATAGACCAATTATAATCACATTATTCGCTACAAAGATTTTAATATAAACTTCACATGAAACATTTGCAAGATTGCAACAATAGGCAATCCACATTCCACAGTAACAGTTAGGTCTAAAAATAGAATGGTTAGCATCTTATCCACTTCATTCATGCAAAAGCCAGAAAGTAGTTATTCTTGCTCTCAACTCAAGTCTGACCTTTGAAATTTTTTAAACCCACTTATCATAAACTAAACACAATCACAGTACAGTTTACCAACCTTAATACTATATAATATATAGGTTGCCACATTTCGAAGACATTAAAAAGGCACTACATGTTCCCCACAAAATTTCTTTGGAGCCTTGGGGGGAAGGGTTTATACACATAATACTATTAAAATATGTCATGAATCATATTGCCTCCTACTCTCATTTGTTCTTGAAAAAGCTAAAATATAAATATATAAGAAAAACATTATTACATACTCCCTCCATTTCATTTTAACGGTTACATTTTACCTTTTCACGCTTGCCAATGTAAATGTTTGAACGCTAATATCTCTAAATTTGCATTTTCTAAAAATTATAAAAAGTAGATATTCGAAAAGTACATATCTACATATATCAAACAAGATCTCACGTGACTATATTTTTTCTTACCCATTAATCACAAATGATAGTCAAACATAAATTTGTGAATAGTGTCAAAACTCAAAGTGTAACCATTAAAACGAAATAAAGGGAGTAAAGTGATAAGATACTACAACTATTAAGTTCATTTTGATATATGCTTTTCAAATCTTATTACATATTTAATTAGAATTTTTCATTATTATTAAAATTCATATTGAACAATACAAAAAATTAATTGAGTTAAAACAAAAAAGAGCAGAGAAAATATCATCACCGAACTTAATCCCATATTGTCATGGGCAAAGTGGGATGACACAAGAATTTCAATTCATGTCAATATGAATTGAATCCGACACAGAAAAATAAACGAATGTCTCCTATAGTGGCGTGCACGCAACAATTGGTATCATTTTCCATTGAAAATCTTAGCAGGATGATGCAATCTAGTACTAGATAAGTTACACCCTCGTCTCCAAAATCATACTATAGGACAAAGAATAATTACTCATTTGCAGACAAGGTCACTAATATTCAAGATTAAACTAAGACTATACTTCATAGACCTTAATGAAAACTTTTTTTTGCCTTCCAAATAAGATGGAAAAATATTAAACATGATCGACAGGCTTAAGCAGTTTTCAGGTCCACTCACTACCAGAGATCCTAGATCCTAAGACGCGTTCTCTAATGACATGCACAAGTTGGAGCCAATGAAAGCAGAAATAATGAACAAGAGCGATGATCAGCTTGGTACCCCGAGTCAAGCAAACCATGTGAGATTCATGTATTTCAAGTCCGAGCTCTCTTGTTGCTGCAAGCTGGGCATTTGTACTGCTTGATGTGCTCAGCTCTGGCAGGAGTGATCTTCACACACTTGCCATGAAACCATGTCTCACATAAGTCGCAGCAGATCCAGAACTCATCTGATGCATAGTATTCCCCACATGCCCCACATAAAGTATCCCCGGTCTCCTCCTCTTCCTCTTCTTCTAGGCCTTCCTCCTCCTCCTTCTGTGGAGTAGCAGCCTTTGAGTACTTGTTGCCCTGCTACAATGACAAAGAAGCCAATGTCATAGATAAAATATAAAGAGATGAGGAAAATTGTTCTCTGCTTCAACAAGGGAATAAAGGATAGAATGTCCAAGAAAAGTCATCGCTCTTGCTAAATCCAGGAAACGTTGGAGGATGAACCCAGCTCATGATTCTTATAGATCAAAGAAATATGTGTGACCTACAGTTGCAGGCTGCTTTCCCAGAGAAAAAATGAAGAGAGAAGAACATGTAGGAAAAAGAAAAAGAAAAAGGAAACAGAACAGGAGTTCATGCTGACAACCCAGTACTTACCATAATGCCAAACAAAGCAATACTTTCTAGAGTCTATCACACCAACAATACCACAATACTGTAATTTATGCTAATAACCCAGCACCTAATCTAGGCTTCTATATTACATTATATATCTAATTCTGAATTCTGATACCATAAGTGGCATTCGCACATTAACTAATTGTTGTGCTAAAAACAAATATGACAAGTCCATAACACAGGTCAACTAGGAGGAGCTACAACTACAAGGAATCACTACCATCACCAAGTGGCCAGAATGGTATTACATCTCGGCTGCACCACCGCATCGTGATCGCACGGAAACGTGTTTGAGCTTACTCCTGACCACAATATCAGGCCACGACAACCAAAGACCATCCATATTTCCCATGAAAGTGGTTCAGCGACCTTATTGTGAGTGTGACTGTGACAGCATGCGAGATTTAAAACCATGATGAGTGGTGGGCTCTATGAGAAGCTAAGAATGTGACACAGACATGATATTGCCATGGTCTGCAGTAAATTTGACAGACATACATTAACCTACCTACCAGCACAATGACATAGATGAGTAAGAATGACAACCCACACAAGTAAACAGCAACACACAACATACAAGCAGAAGGTAAGGGTTTTTACCGATTTGGAGATTGACTTTGACTTGTTGCTGTTATTAGCAACTGAAGATCTCTCCTTTACTTGTTTCTTAGCACAGCCAGTCACAACCTCAAATATAGTTGGGAGATCATTTATCATATTAAACAGCCGCTTCCTACATCACAAATGTGCATCGATGTTCAACAAACAGAAGTATAAGATAAGCTAAAACCCCAATACTCCCTTCCATCAAGTAAGAAAACTATCTAGAATTGCCATCAACCCTTGCACATCATTTACGAATGAGAAACATAGAATAATGATTTAATAATGATATATATAGCCGCTAGCCCGCTACTATTCATTAGGTATAACATACTTCATGAGATATGGCAATGACAACAACTGCTCCAATTGCAGTATCCTGCAAGAGGTAAATTTAGGTAATAAAAAGTCTTCAGTTAAGTACATCTCATGGGAACAATCCACAGATTCGACAATGTCTCATAAATATGTTCTAATAATAAACTAACTAGCCTTATATGCACGCTATTGCGTGCGTGGAATGTAACTGTGGAGGTTTTTTAGGGATCGATTTTTCCTTTTTGTTTTTCCAAATCAGAGAATTTTTTAGGTGTATATTGGTCAAAAAGGGTGGACACCAAATTCCTCCAGAGTTCCCATATATAATAGAGATAAAACCTCATTCCCCACAAGTACAGCTGAAAGACATTGATTGACACTCCTCATTCCTCTTCGAGGAAAATCTGAGAGCAGACTCCCTAATGCAAAAATGAGTAAGGTATCTAAAACTTTGAACAGCACACTAACAAGCAACACTGCTACTCTGATGAGGAAAAACCAGCGGAAAACGTAGGTACTCTACTACCTATTAAAACTTTGAACAGCACACTAATCACTGGACCTTTCTAATTCCCAAACAGCGGCGACCACTGAACGCTCAGGTCATCTACCTTCATGACAATTTAATAACAGCAATGAGAGCATTGGATCTCGCTGAGACCTGGGAAGTAAGTAAGAGCTACCAACACCAGCTTATGGCTCCGATATCAAGCAATAATCTACGTGATTTACAAAATACTCACAGCATTGACCATACGATAAACCCTACAACCAACATATGAGGAGTGAGGACATCCTTACGCATGAGCTCTTGATCAGCTAATACCCAGCCTTCAAACTTTGACACACACTATCTATAAAGATTTGAATACGAACACATAAAATGTTGCAAGGGCACTCGAAGTAAAGTAGGCACAGGAAGTAATATACAGATGGTCATGCAAATGCTACTATACCTTGCAATCTCAAAGCAGGGAAGGGCAGAAAAATAATATACGTGATCGTAGTAAGACAGATAGCTAAAGTGGACCATAAATATAGCTTTAGCTAGTTATACTATATGATAAGGTAAATAACAAAAAAATAGGTTATAGTACCTGTCACCTTTATCAAACCCAAACCTAGCGCCAAAATAGAATGCAACAGAAAGCAACCAGGCATCGCTGTGAACAGCAACCAAAGCTAACCAATCCTTCTCCTGCATCCCGTCCCTTGCGAAATTTATTCCCAAAGCAGGCTCTGGAAGCTCAGGAGG
The DNA here is from genome assembly GCA_947646795.1 of Beta lomatogona. NCBI lineage: Eukaryota > Viridiplantae > Streptophyta > Magnoliopsida > Caryophyllales > Amaranthaceae > Beta > Beta lomatogona. The sequence goes on from CANSNZ010001115.1 coordinate 1,370,226, forward strand.
TACCTCCTCAGCAGGAAGATTGACTTCCCACTGCTCACTGGGGAACCCATACAAGCAAAGATTTTCTTTCTCTGTTAAGCAGAAGATTCACATTTAGATTGATCGACTCAATATAGAATACAATCAAAGTATGCATAATTAACACGTAAAGTAACCTTAAATATGTTGTAGCTAAATGTGTAAACAGCTGCATGAATCTTGCACCAAGCATATTAAATGACATCCATTTCAACAAGGCCTTTTGAGGAAATACAGTTCATATACGCAAAACTTATTTACTTAGATATACAAAATTGTTATCATTTTTGTAGATTTAAAACGGAAAAAAAAAAAAAAACATAAAAAGTTGTTCTCAATTTACAGAAGCACCTCATCAAGTAATCAAACCCTTAAAAGTTCTTATCATATGCTAGCAGGAGGCCAAATTTACTGACCATGGCGCATGACACAGGAACAAAACACAAAATAATTAACTTCTAGAGCGAAAAAGATCAACAAGTATGAAATGTGAATAACTAACCAACAAGAATTAAGCCATAGTCCCCCACCACGTAAACAAACAGACATAAGTACAAAGCACGCAAAATTTCAGTATGATTGATGAGTCACAGAACAGAAAATACAGGTAAGCAACCAACAACAGCAACAGCAACAGCAACGATATCGAAAATTAAGTAATTAGCTCCAAGTAGCAAATTAAACCACCATGATATTATCACCAAGCAGTGTAAGAATAAGTCCTACGTGTGTAAATCTCCCCCAACAAGATGAGTTATAGTCTATAGAGTACACAATCCAACATCGCCGTAAACTCAAAATCTTTAAGACATAAACACATGCTATATACAATAACCGCATAGCAACTCAACAATAGTTCCCATTTTCATGGCTTTGCTTTACATCATTGCATGTATCCAATAAACCGCCAGCGAAACGCATACGAGCTTATGAATGTAATTCATACCTCTTAGCATCAAAAGGTCTAAAAAATAATCAAACACTGCGCCAAACTGTCAATCAACATTCAACAAACGAAAAATTACCCTGTTTTCAACTACTTTTTGTGGGCACATTCTATTTTTTGTGGGTAAATTAGTATTAGTAAAATTTTCCAACATCAGTAATCAAGCAAGAGCACAAAAATCATTGAATTTGACCACTAAAAACAGTTCAAACAAAACCAAGTGAAAGTATACATTAATTTCAATTGTGCATTATATAAATAACAATATCAACATTGTCATCATCTATAACAATTTACAAAAAAAAAAAAATCAAACAAATTTATCAAATTTCAAACTCCCAATTTCCAACAAATTGAAATACACACATGCAGAAAAAGAGAGAGAAAGAGAAACCCTAACCTGGGTCACACTGTTGGTAGAAATTCTCAACTTCTGCAAAAAAAAAAAAAAAAAAAAAAAAAGAAATTATTAAAAACAACCAACAAAAAATACTGCAAAAGACAGCATTACTAAATCCTCGTAAAAAAAACAACTTATCAGAAAAAAAAAATTAGATTAGTCAAAAAGATATTAACCCAGATTTTTTTCCCGGGAATTTCGCTAAAAATTAAACCCAAAAACCCAGAAATGGAAAAAAAAAAAAAATACCCAATTCAAGAAAAAATTGGGTAAACAAAAAAAAAAAGACGAACCAGTAGTGAGAGCTTTAATCAAACCAGCACGTCGTCCCTTAAAATCCCTAAAAACTTCTTCAACTGTTCGAGGATTGTACTGCGCTCCAACGTCCATTTTAATGGCGGAGAAAATTATCAGAAAAGTAAAAACAAAATTTTCTGGAAAAGAAAATTACAGAGTTGAAAAAAAAACAAGGAAGAAGAGAAGTGTACGTAGTGAGGTTGAAGAAGGAGAGAGAAAGAGGGGGAGAATAGATGGGGTTTTGAATAATGAATAATAATAATGTGGGCTTTTTTGCAGTTTTCAGTTTTCAGGAGATGAAGGTTAAACTATATTGGATAACTAGGCGACGAGTCCGAGACTAGTGTGTGGATTTATTTTTTTTTACTACTATAGAATTTGGAATTGTATAAGCTCAACAAGAAATTATTATGGGTAATTTTTTATTTTTAGTTTTTGAAACTAGAAAGGAAAGGAATTTTTTGTGATTCTGTAAAAAAATAACTTATTTATTCATTAAACTTTTGATTGGATTTTTCTCTTTTTGAGGTACATATTTAGCTCGGATCTTTATTTTATGGATGGATTGAGTATGTCTAGAGTTTGAAACAAAGTCGTGGAAGCACGGAGATAACTTATAAATTGGTAGTCTTCTTTAGTTAAATTCGACGGTTTGAAATTAGTGTGTAGAGGTAAACTAGAGTTATATTGAGTTTTTATATTTTGAGTTTGAAGAAATTGAACAAGAATACTTCCTTGAGGGAGAGAATTCTTGTAACAACATTGAGGAATTGATATTTGGTACCTCTTTGGATCCAATTGTCTTTAAGTTTTTAAAGAAACTAAATATAATATTGATGGAGATTATGTGATATTAATACTCTACATATATATCTTTTCATAATTTGTCATTACATGATCATTGTACATATCAAATAATATGAAGGGTGCGTTCCCTTCACCTCAAAAGAATAAGTATCAGGTCTTATTATGTCCAATCAAGTAAAATTATAAGGTGAAATCTAAGATGATCAGGTTTAATAAGTCACTTCAAATAAGTTCAAGTGAAGAAAATTAACGCACCTAAAAAGTAGTTGAAAGTACTAATCACATACTACGATATTTCCATAGTACTCCTCCATTATTTTTGACCAATTGTTATTTTTATTTGATAAATTTATAACTATTCTATCTGAAATTTTTAATATTTATCAACGAAGAAATATATTATTTTATAACAAATTTAAAACAGTAAATGACACAAGCCACTAAGTCTTATTTTTTATCTATAACCAAAATCATTATGCCGATTTTTAGTTGAATTATAGCATTATATTATTTTATTCATAATTATGAGAATACAAAGTTCTTACTTAAAGCTACTCCTAAATGTTTTTTAAATTTTCTCATATGATTAGGAGGTCATGGAAAATTGGTTAGTTTTAAATGTTAGCTTGTCTCCAAAGGAAAAATAATAGACCATATCCTCAATCTAGTACAATAAATTTCGAATATTTATATATAAGAAGCTATAATAAAAAGCAAACTTTATATAGAAAGACTACTTTAGTATTGTAGAGTGCAAAATCACTAGGAATGACTCAATCAAAATGTAGTCTATTATATCACTTCATGATGGTAGCTATTATTGAGACATTGATATGTTTCTAATTAAAGCTGAGCTAGTTTATACATATTCAATTATTTACTATATATATGATGTTACATTTGTCCAAACAAAACATTTGTTTCTATTTTCAAAAGCTATTCTAAACGTTATTGTTGCTTCAAAGGAAGTCTTTTTTTATTCTTTCCGAAATGCTACTTCAACAGCTTAAAACTTTCCTTAAAATACTATTTTATCAAACACTCGTTTTGACATTGTCAAATCTCTAGTTGATACTTGAAAAAGTGTTGCATGAAATGACCATAGTAGTACTTCGATCATAAGTTGTTTCAAGCATTGGACAATGCAAAGCTTTGAGTAAGGCTTACATGCATTCAATTGTTTCTTAGGATTAGTAAGATGATGAATTGCCCTACCACACCAGGTTAACTCGATTCAATTTAATTGCAAAGTCCCTTAAGAGTGGAAGAGAAGGGTAATGGGAATCTTCACCTCAAAGTGCCCCTAGCGAAGTGTAAACCAATAAATTTAAAATTGCGATATACAAATATTACCAGTAAACCAGGTTTTGCTTAGTGTTTGCATTTGTTCAAGTCTTGTGACTATTCTTGTAAGTAAAAATTATGTTATATTCCAAGTCAAGCCTTAGGCTTGGTGAAGCAGCCAAACCTCTAGCTTATATAAGTAAATCTTTACGAACATGCTCCTACAATTGAGCACTTATCCAAGATTTATTAAGAAATAAATTCAACCTCCTAACATAGTAGAACCAAGCACTAACCTTGGGATGTGATAAACAAGTGCTTCCAACCTTCAAGAGAAGTACTATCCTCATTGAATTCGAGATCTAACGTTGTATTAGACGTCAAATTGAGTTTTCCTTAACCATAAGTTGTTTAATAGGCTTAAGACTCATCCCTTTGTTCATTTTGTTCACTAGTTCCCTTGGCAACGGTTTAGTAAATGTATCCGCCAAGTTCAAACTAGACCGAACAAAAATCAATAGTTATACAACTATTCCTTATCATTTCACGCACATAGCTATGTATAACTCCAATGTGCCTTGACTTGCCATTATAGACTTCACTATAAGCTTTAGCCATGGTTGATGCACTATCACAATGAATAGTAAGAGGTGACATAGGTTTGACCCATAAGTCAACCTCACTCAACACATTCCTTAGCCATTCCGCTTCTTGGCAACAAGATGCCAATGCAATGAATTCCGATGCCATAGTTGAATCTGTTAAACATGTTTGCTTCTTGGATGCCCATGAAATAGCACCTCCTCCAAGAAGAAACACTTATCCACTTGTGGATGAATAATCTTCCTTATTGGAAATCCAACTAGCATCCGAGTAACCTTCTAGAATAGAAGGTTCTCCTTTGTAAGTCATGACATAATCCAAGGTTTTATTCAAATACCTAAGCACTCTTCTCAATGCTTGTCAATGCAACATACTAGGATTACTAGTATACCTATACTGAGCTTACCAATAACAAAAGCTATATCCGGACGAGTGCTAGTAATAGCATACATCAAGCTTCCAATTAAGCTTGCATACTCCAATTGTGAAATAGGAGTACCACTACTTGGAACCAAGTGAACACTAGGATCCATCGGAGCAAAACCTCTTGATCACTTTCTCAATATAATGAGATTGTGACAAAGAAATTGACCCTTTACCTCTCACTATTCTAATATCTAGAATAACATTCGCTTCACCCAAATCTTTCATTGAGAAGCTAGTATAGAGAAAAGCTTTGGTCTTTTCCACTTGTTCCAAATCAGTCCCAAAGATAAGCATATCATCAACATATAAGCAAATTATAACTCCATTACCGTTATTATCAAATTTACTATATACACACTTATCGAATTGATTTATTTTGAACCCACTAGACAAAATGACCTCATCAAATTTTTAATGTCATTGCTTAGGTGCTTGCTTAAGACTAGACAAAGATCTAATTAGTTTGCAAACCTTAGTCTCTTGTTCTTTGACTTCAAAACCTTCAGGTTGATTCATGTACACTTCCTCCTCCAATTCACCATTAAGGAAAACAGTTTTAACATCCATTTGGTGAATTACTAGACCATGAATCGCAGCTAATGCTATCAAACGTCTAATGGTAGCTATTCTAGCAACCGGAGCATAAGTGTCAAAGTAATCGATACCATATCTTTGCCTAAAACCTTGGACCACTAACCGGGCCTTATGTTTTAGTATGGTTCCATCGATCTTCCTTTTCCTTACGAAAATCCACTTACAACCTAGTGGTTTGCAACAGGGAGGTAAATTAGCTAAAACCCAAGTATGATTTCCCATTATTGAATCCATTTCATCATTCACTGCCTCTTTCCAGAAGGCGGAATCATGAGACTTCATAGCCTCATCAAAGGTCCTAGGATCCTCCTCCACATTGTAACAATATGAAATTTGAGTCACAATTGACTCTCTTAACCTTTCAACTAAGTATAGTTGAAAATCCGGTCCAAAAGATTTCTCTTTTCTAATTCTTTTACTTTTCGTAATTTCCGGTGTTGTAGTATCATGATCATTGTTAACGTCATCCACAACATTGAAACTCGTACTTGGTATCATGTCCTTTGGTCTTAGAATCGATGAGAATAGAGTCTCATCAAATATTACATCCCTTAACTCTATCACGATATGGATAGAGACTAAATCATTGGGCTCAATGACATCAAACCTATAGGCTTTGCTATGTTCCGCATAGCCTATAAAAATGCAATCAATTCCTTTTCCACCTATTGTCTTCCTTTTAGGTTCCATCAATTTGACGATTGCCCTACAACCCCATACCTTAAGGTAATTGAGATTAGGCTTTTTGTTACACCAAAGTTCATAAGGGGTAGTCTTATTCCTTTTATTAGGAACTCGATTTAATATATAACATGCAGTTAGAATTGCATCACCCCCAAAAACCGTCACTAAGACCCGAATTAGAAAGCATGGTGTTAACCATTTCTTTTAGAACCTTATTTTTCCTTTCCGCTATACCATTACTTTAAGGTGAGTATGGTGCGGTTGTTTCATGAATTACACCAATGGAACTAAAATAGCTAGGATAATAGTAATCACCACCCCTATCCGTCCGAATTCTTTTAACCTTTTCATTAAGTTGAAGTTCCACTTCGGTCTTAAAGATCTTAAACTTTTCTAGTGCTTCATCTTTAGTAAATAATAAATATATGTAACAAAACCTTGAATAATCATCAATAAAAGTCACTATATATTTTTTATTTCCCAAAGAAGGTGAACTATGAAAGTCACACAAGTCATTATGCACCAATTCTAACAATACCGTTTGTCTAGTCACACTAGGATAAGGATTTTCTTGAATCTTATTTAGCATGCATGTCTTACATTTCTCTAACTTTAAATCGAAAGGAGGTATTAAACCTAGTTTTGACATATCTTATAATCTACGATAGTTTACATGACATAATCGATTGTGCCATATAGAAGAAACGTCAAGCATGTAAATAAAACTAGTATCATTTGTATCCTTGTCCTACATAAATACTATATTTAAACATTCCATTACAATAATATCCTTGTCCTACATAAATACCACCCTTAGAAACTATAAACTTGTCCGATTCAAATACAACTTTAAAACCAAATTTATTCAAGAGACCCCCCGACACTAAATTCTTCCTAACTTCCGGTACATAAACAACATCCCGGAGGGTTAAAGTCTTTCCCGAGGTTAGCAACAACCACTAGTAGAATAATTGCTTATTGCTGCGCCTGAATTGTTGCGGTTTTACCCATACGCAGCAATAAAACAAGACAAAAGAAAAGAAAAATTCGAAAATTAACCTATTGCTGCGGTTCTGGGTGAAAACCGCAGCAATAGACGTCAACGGAAAATATTCAAAATTGTTTGACTAGTTTGACCAGATCTATTGCTGTGGTTCCCACCCAAAACCGCAGCAATAAAAGGCCTCAATATTTAGCTTTCAAAAACCAGTAGAAAGGAAAGAATGCGGGGAACAACTCTTTCCAAAGACAGTAATTTGTTTGAGTTAGCATAAAAGAATATTTGAGTCGCACCTCCCTCACTAAACCCTAAATCTAACCCGCACCTCCCTCACTTCTCAGTTCTCCCTCTCAATCCTCTCACCCTCTCTCATGGCAGATCTACTTCTCCCTCTAAATCCTCTCACCCTCTCTCACTCCCATCCCTCACTTTCGCTCCCCCTTTCTTCGTCTCCATACTTTCGCTGCTCCTCACTTTCGCTCCTCCTCACCGGCGTCGCATAAAGAAAACGGAGGGTTCGAAGGTTCGATTGTTCGCCACCTATGTAACAAGTTCGTTTCTTCGAAGGTTTGCCGCCGATGGATGAAAATTCAGGGGAAAGGTTGCCAGAGTTTGAAGTCAAGCAACGATTTTGATGTTTTTTTTGGTTTCTTCGTCGGTCGTTCACCAAAATTCAGATCGAGAAACCAGAGATCGGTTGTGGAGTAGATCGAAGTAGATCGGTTTCTTCGGAGGAGATAGAAGTAGATCGGTTGTGGAGGAAGAATTTCCGGCGCCGCACCGCCAGATCGTCGCGCGCTCCTTCCATCTCCTTCGCTGCTGCAGATCGTCCTCCTTCTCACTCCTCCTCGTCGATCGGTCTTTCTTCTCGTCTTTTACTTTGATTATCAGATCTGATAATTTACTTTGATTTATCGTTGATTTTTCGCTCTCTAGATCTGAGATCTTCTTGTCAATTTGTCTGCTCTTTTGTTTATTTGTTGTAGCAATTGTTTTATGATGTATATACTGATTTTCCTAGTGTAACAATTATTTTGCATATTTTCGTTGTTAATTTTTAGATATATTTTTTTTTGTAATTGTTTTGTATATACTGATTTTCGATCGTTTATATATATATGTACATTGGTCGTAGCGTGATTTGTTGTTGATGAGATTTCTCTAGTTTTATTTGTATTTTTCAGTCATTTTTCTTTCTAGCTAGCAAAAAAAAATCTCCACTGACACTTTTATTAAACAACAACAATAGGTTACATTTTTTTATTAAAAAAATAGTTATTGATGTTGTTCCTACCAAAAACAGCAGCAATATGTTTTATTTTTTTATTAAAAAATACCTATTGCTGCGGTTTTGGGTACGAACCGCAGCAATAGGCTGCTTTATTGCTGCGGTTAAAAACCGCAGCAATAGGTAATTACCTATTGCTGCGCCCTTAATTGCTGCGCGGCCAAAACCGCCGCAATAAGCCACTTAATGACCGCAGCAATAAGCAATTATTCTACTAGTGAATTCTACTTGGCCAATGCCCTTTGCCTTCACCATAGAATCATTCCCCATATACAAGATTGGACCATCATCCAATTCTTCGAAAGACTTGATCAAGAAGTGCCTATTATTGCACACATGTCTAGAGGCCTCCGAATCTATCCACCAAGAGTCATCAACCTGCACAACCACAATTTCAGAAATCATAGCCAAAGTTCATTTATTCAATTACATTTTCATGTGCAATTTTACCTTGGTTTTGAACAACACTAGGTTGTTCATTCTTTGTCTTCTTCTTCTTCTTAGAAGGACAATCCCTCTTGAAATAACGTCCATTGCATACCCAACAAGTGAGGGCCTTCCTCTTTTTGTTTGCAACATTGGTTTTAGAGTTGTCATTATTGGATTTCTTGGTCCCACTAGACCCACCAACCTCTACCATATTCATGGTAGACTTAGGAACACTAGTATTAGTATCCTTAACCCCATCTTGAACCCGGATCCCTTCCACAATACGAAGATGGGTTCCTAATTTGCTCCATGGACATATCTTCCTTCCTATGTTTCAAGGAATGCTTAGTGTCTTTCCAAGAATGTGGTAATTTGTCAATGATTGAGGCAACGACAATAGCCTCATCCATCACCATACCATGTGATCTTATTTGGTTCAAAATATGTTGAATTTCATGAAATTGCTCTATAATAGGCCTATCATTAGTCATTGTAAATGAATTAAAGTTACTAACAAGAAATTTCTTACTTGAAGCATCTTCCGAAATATACTTGGCCTCAAGAGCATCCCAAAGTTCCTTTGCACTCTCCACATTTTGGTAAAGATCAAACAAAGTGTTGGTAAGAGAGTTAAGGAATGACCCCGGCAAATGTAGTCATCATTCTCCCACTTCGTTCTCTTCCTTGTAATCTCCATGGTCTCTTCCTCTCCATCTTGTGGGGACGGTGGCATGGGTGTTGTAAGAACGTACACCACATTCAAAGTTGTCAACAAGAAATGCATCTTCTTTTGCCATCTCCGATAACCCACCCCTTCGAACTTGTCCAACTTTTGGAAGTTCATAGTCATGTCTTTGAGTGATTGAGCCATATCCGAAAAGAAGAAAATTAAACTAATAGATTGTTATATGTATGATCAACAAGGGAACCGGATATACCACTCCAAGGCACGGAAACTATACTTTCCTATTAGTTTCATTTTGCCCCTCTAGGATCAACGGGTTAACACGACATAACTAATGAGATGCAATGTAGAAAACAATTCACAAGATGATCTTCTATGTGAAACAATAACAAGAACTTTTGTGTTTGTTGTTTGTGAAGAACACTAGAGAGAAAATATAGAAGTTTCTCTAAAGCAAAAAGCAAGTTTTGTGATATATGAAAACTGATTTTCCAACCCATCACATGAATGGCAAAGGTAGTATATATATTACCTTCTTAGATTAGAGTAGTTATTGCCTCAATATCCTTTTAATCCTCTGGTTAAATTCCCAAACGTCACTAAAAGGATAACGTACACAATACAACGGATATAAACCGTTCACGCAAAAATTCACGCTCCGAAACAGTAAGCACGTCGCGAGCCGCGATACAGATCGCGAGCCACGATAGCACGCTGGTCGCGACCCACGACGGATGTCACGACCAGTGTCGGCACCCAGGTCGTGACCCGCGACGGATGTCACGACCAGTGACGACCTTCCTGTTTCGCTTGGTTGTTTCACGTGTTTGCGTCTTCTAATCTTAGCATAATAGACCTCCTCCTCTTCTAGTATAATACCACATGAACTTACAAACCCATTACTGGCTGAAACTAGTGACCAATCAATTATAAGTCCACAAAACCATTTCAAATCGATGTAGCACCTAGCCAACTAGGTGCACGGTGCAAGTATATTTGTAGATGAACCTTTTTGTTCTAAGGCTACGACTCAAATAATTAATAAACCAATGCCTGTGTGTTGACAACCACATCCAAGTCATCTGCACCTTTCAATTACATTAAGAGGATCATTACTTCATTAGTGATGAATCTAAATTGATAATTTTGTCAACACTATTTTAATTCACAATAAGTATAGAAAGAGTGACATCAATAATGAATGATTGAACGGTTTAATCAACCTCAATTAATGTTTCACTTGTTGTAAACATATCAACATATCACTTATATATTTTCTAATTTGAATTTCAATTTCATTATAATGAAATAGTAATTGGTAAAGTTTTAATTTATAGGCTTAATAGCCAACAATATTTCATCTATGGTTGTGGACATGTCAATTATTAATAGAACTTAATTTGAAGTTTTTTTCATGAACTAGATTAAGTGATGAACCTTAAAAGAAAGCAGCATTATATTTTAGGTGCATCATATGGATTGCCCTTCCTGATGTGACTATAACTTTAATACAATTAACTGCGAAAGATATTAACACAAATTCACAATCAAAAGAAAAAAATTAATACAAGTTGCCAAGCTTTATGTCCAAGAAGAAGCCTAGCCTTAATGATAAGATTCGTTTACACAAATCACAATCATGTTAATAACGTCCTTCATCACAATTCAAAACAATAATCTGCTTTCTTCCATAGTTATTTTTTCACATCATTCAGAAAGCAGATAGAAAGAACTAGATCTCTATGCTTAATATTTCAACAGCCTAATAAAACTGAACATACATCAGAAAGCAACTGAGCCAAGGATGACTTCCCCTTTAAGGAATGATCGGAATGCTAGTATTATTTTATCCCCTCAAATGTAGTTCCCCCCGGCTACCACCACCATGGACAGCTTCCCCGAAGCGAGATGAGTAGCCCGAGAACCTGAATTCCAGTGGATGGTAGATATCATCACTGGTGGAGGTACTAGTGACATCAGAGCAAGAGGTTGTAGAGGTGCCTTCTTTATAATTTTCTTGCTGGTGAACTTCAGATCCTGACATCTTTCCAGCTAAATGGAGCGAAATTGCACCTGAAACCTTGTGGCCCTCGTTAGTTGAGGCAGCACGCTTGGATTCTTGGAGCCTTTTCGTGTTAAGAAACCGCCCACCGGATCCTCGAACCCGTTTCAGTGCGTGTTGATGTCGGGATTCATGAAGATATGGCTACAAAAATTTACAGCACAATATTAGGGTTTTGAAAGTAGTTAAGACAGCTTTAATACCACAGGAATCACTAATCAGTAGCATTATCAATACAAAGATTAAACTGGATCAGACTGTTGCCATGAGCCTTGTGGAGGCACACTTCCCATGATGGGCCGTGGGGAGTAAAAAAAATATTATTATTCCATCTGTCCTATTTAACTACTACTTTTTTTGCAAGGCACACACGGTTTTGAAAATTTGCTTTGACCACTAATATCTCTTATAATATTTTAGGAAATAAATATACGGTTAGATTCATCATTAAACAAACTTCACAAATCACAGTATTAAATTCTTATACTTCCATGAATTTTTAGTAAGAGTATTGGACAGTCAATGTTCAATCTTGGATATCTTGTGTGCCTTATGAAAAGAAACAACAGGAGTAGTGAGCAACAGTACAACAAGGCTATGCTTCTAATGCCGACACACCCTAGACCAGAACAACAGCATAGGCTTTAGTTATTATGAGATTAACGATTGCTTCAATTGTTAACCCCCTAAGTGAAAATACATCACCATGAACAGGTTTGGGTCCACACAGAATCTAGCATATACGCATACCCTCATTGTAGCATGTTATGCAGTGGAATATAAGCAAGTACAAGTACCTTGCGGTTTTTGGCAAGTTTGTTTTGAGCCTCAAGCTTAGCACGATGCTGTCTCCTCCTCAAGATACCATGATACTGCTTAGCATTGACATAAATGGGCTCATTTGCTGAAAGATCATGAGGGAGTGGAACTCGAGCAGGCATAATTCCCATCATCTGGGGATAAGGAAGTAACCCAATGTGTTTCACTAGTAAGTACCTCTCGTAACAGGATAAAGGAAATATATTTGATGGCAAAGCATTAATCAGAGACATGTAAATAAATTTGCTGGTTGGATGACTCAATTAGAGCATCAACATTTAAATAAACAGAAGCCGTAGAATCTACAGCGTGGAAACCACGATGAAATAAAATACCATATATTACAGCGACTTGAAAGTCTTACACTACTAAAGATAGCAATTAGATAACATAGTATCAAATCATTCAGCAAATTGGGTGTTCTACCCTACTAAAGATAGTAAACAACCAACAGTAATGCTATCAATTTTCAGCACCTCTAAAAAGTTCCTAATATAATATGAAACCAGGCGCTTTGTCATAAAATTATAGCCGGTCACACATGAAGGAAAGAATAATTTTAAAAAAAGATGCAAAGTGAGTAATTAAAAAAGAGGCAACAGTACAGAACAATGTCCTTAGGCACCTTATCATAACTATGCATGTCATTTTGCAAAAAGATTATAAGAAAGGATGGTTTAGTAAAGAAAACGGAGAGAAATTAAGCACAAAAAAAAGAATAAAAAAAATAACCAAAATTTATTAGATATTGAAATTAAAATGTGACATACGACACCTTTTTCCTGTTTAATAAGTAAATTCCAGTAAAGGACCAATTTAAGAAGACACGTTAATGTTGGGATTATTCCCAGATTATTGCAAGGGAGGACTATTTTGGAAAGGCCGGGAAAAGGTGGGATTATTCCTATTAGTTTTTCCTTTCTTATATTCTAATGTAAACTTTCACCATTTACTCGTGTTCTTAATTTTAAAACGATTATATATAAATCGTCTAAATAAATTTAGAGCAAGACCTTTTAAGTTTGGAAATTATAAATGGTAACTTCAGTCATTTGATTTAACGGGTTGAAAAACTCTGCCTGAACTCTGGGTTGTATCGTGACTTGGTTCTCTTTGAGCTTTTTGATACATTATTCAATTTTAACCCTTCCCTCCCTCCCTTTTGCTCTCCACTCAGCTACCAGCCACCTTCCCTAGCACTACCCACCTGACCATTGACCCTTTTCTCCCTCCTCTCTATTTCTCATTGGTCAACCTCGCCGGTGCCAGAGATTTGCTTATGCTTAAAATCCTCCTCTGGAGATTAGCTAAGCCTACACCTGACATGAAATTGGAAAATCTGAGTGTGGGTGGTGAGGAAGTCATGAAAATGCAGATGTGCTATGTTGGTTAAGGTCTGTATAGAAGGTGCAATTATAGAGAGAAAAGGGAGAAAGATGAATTGATGATACTGCTAGTGTTCTATAACAGTTCAGCAGCTGCAGTTGCACGTTTTAACTGGTGTTTTGTTGCTCTTGCAGGAAGTAAATGGTATAAATGCTGCAGCGACTAGATTTTGTGTACATTAGAATTGGAGGGAAATAAGGGAATTAATTAGATTGGTATTAATTTGTACTGGGAAAGGGAGATCCTAGGCGATGATTTGCTAAGTGCCTAAGCCTACATCTGACAACCCATAAATAAGCTCCATCTTGATCGAAGGACGAATCGCCGGAGATAATATTACTGGTGACTTGGCGGAGAATCAGCAGAGAAGGTGGTCGCCTCAGCCTCGCAGGTGAGAGAAGGGAGGCAGGCCTGGGGTGGGGTGGGGTAAATTCTTGAAGTAAAAAATTATCTGGTGTTCAGGTTGTAGGTCATTAGTGACTAACTTAAGAAGACAACCCATAAAGCTTGGACTATTCCAAGATTACATTTGAGAAGATCAGGCAAAGGTGGGATTGATCCCGTCAAAATTTCCTACAAGAGATTCTAGATATGGAGCATAATTATAAGCAACTCAAAACACGTGGGTTTTTTTTTCTTTTTAACTTGTTCATTCAATTCTTGTCCAAATAAATAAATTTCATTTACATTTCAAGATAAAAAGGCAAAATGGATCAAATTAAAGTATCCCAGTAAATTGATAAATCAACATAGAATTGATTTTTCCGACCCGTCGAATGTAAATTAGGTTAGAACTAAAGATTTTCAATCTATTACTACTAAAACAAATTCAAAACCACAAAACCTGCTTGTCAGCCCGTAAATCTAAAAACTAAGGCACAAAAAAGAATGCAGAGGGGGGAAGACCAAAAGAGAGAGAGAGAAGAAAAGGTTGAAAATTACAACCTAGACAAAATTAAAGCAGCTTTTCCAAATAAAATGCAGCAATTAGATTTGTCAATCATGCTCTTTTTAGTAATTTAGTAAAGATCCACGAATTATTCCAAGGTCTTTCACCACTAAATGGGGTAATGAATGATTTAAAAAGTTTATGTCGCAACCAATAATGCCCCTAAAGAAATTAAGTGACATAGTGGTGCCAACTTAAAGAATCATTGCCAAATATACAACATTGACATATTCGTATTTGACTTCATAGTAGACAAAAAGGCATCAAAAGGAACACAAACTGAAATTAAAAGCTAGAATATAATTAGCACATGCTGGTTTAAACAGGAGGCAATAATGCAATCCACTATCCTAGTACAGAAATCAAGTTTGGACCACAGTTTCTTGTTACGTTCTTTCAGCCAGGCAAACACATTCCCTCCAAGCCATCACATCAAAAACTAAAAATTCAGGGCCGGTTCCATATCTTTTTTGGTTTTATGATTCTAAAAGTCGTATGATATAAGTAATATAATGAACTTAAATTTAGTCATACCACTGACAACAGAAAACTAACTGTTTTTAGTTTTTTCTTTTTAAAAATGAAAACACAAAGAGGATCTTTATTTTATATAGGGTTATTTGTGGGGAAGGACCAAATAAAATAGGCTTTTTGTGGGGAAACACCACTTAAAATTTTTTTGGCGGGAATGACCAATTAAAATATTTCCGTTGGCAACTTAACACCACATTACGATTTCCGGCCAAATTGTCAACTTTCCGGCGTTGACAATTTCTTTCCCTGCAAAACCTCGGTTTTTTTGTTTCTCCTCCTCCCCCATCCCTTACGCCCTACCCACCGGAAACCCCCTTAGTCCCCTACCCTGAAATCCTCTGATCTCACTCTCCTTCTCTCTCATTTTCCTAGCTTCATCCTTCTTCTTCACCTCCTTTTGCGCTGGTTGACCCTCTCTCTCCCCCCTCGTGGGTCCCTGCTCTCGTGGTTCACCTATCGTAGGACGCAGGTAGGGATGGCAATGGGTCCAGGACCCTACCCAGACCCTACCCTAAAATTAGGTTATGGGTCTTAATTTTTTGGACCATATGGGTAAGGGTAGGGTATAGGTCTTGGTCCTATCGGGTAAGGGTAAGGTAAGGGTCCACTCCTCAAATACCCAAACTCTACCCAAACCCAACCCATAGACCCATCTAAACTAAAACATATATTTTTATTTTTTAAAATCAAAATAAATATATATATAAACATATCCTTCCAGCAGACTTCTAATAAAACTAAAACCCTCCTTCAGTTAGGACCCCTAGCCGCAAATCGCAATCACGTAAAAATATATTTATTTATATTTTGATGTATGAGACTTTTGGGATATGCAAAAAAATATGTATTAGTATGGAATGTACGTGATATTACGTGTGCTAATTGCAAAATTAATATATGAAATTGTGCTTAACGATTATACATACATGTGAAAATGTAAGCGGATTTATTTTGTGTTGGACCCATTTCAGACTCTAGACCCTACCCAGACCCTATCAGACCCTACGGGTATGGGTATGGGTCCTAAAAAAATTTACCCTATGGGTATGGGTTTATATCCAAAAGTTAGGGCATGGGTAAGGGCCTAGCCTTACCCTACCCAGACCCTACCCATTGCCATCCCTAGACGCAGGGGAGGAGGAAGAAGGTTGGGGTTTCCGGTGGGTAGGGCGTAGGACGTAGTGGTGGGGGAGGAGGATTCCGGTGGGGTTTCGTGTAGGTAGGGCGTAGGGGTAGGGGAGGAGGATTCCGGTGGGGTTTTGTGTGGGTAGAGCGTAGGGGTAGGGGAGGAGGATTCCGGTGGGGTTTCGTGTGGGTAGGGCGTAGGGGGGGGGAGGATTCCGGTGGGTAGAGCGTAGGGGTGGGGGAGGAGGATTCCGGTGTGTAGGCCGTAGGTGTGGGGGAGGGGGAGAAACAAAAAAAATTCTATATTTTGGACGGAAAAACAAGTCAACGTCGGAAAGTTGACAATTTGGCTGGAAAATCGTAATTTGGTGTTAAGTTGCCAACAAAAGTATTTTAATTGGTCATTCCCGCCAAAAAAAATTTAAGTGGTGTTTGGTCCTTCCCCACAAATAACCCTTTTATATATAGATATATTATTTTGAAGAGGAGGGGAGGGGGTGCATTGATAACTGCTCAGAAGCAGTCCTGCACGGGTCATCTATGACGCGGAAGAGTAAAGCTCACTAGCTTGCTGAAAAAGATTACAGATTATGTATAATCTAGTTTCCCATTAGTGAAATCAACCAGTAATTCCTATAAAGAGTGAAGTCTCACCAGAGCTTGAGGCCCATCTGTTGAAATTACACTCCTGAAGTGTTGCTCAGGAAAAGTGACAGCATAATGAGGCTGAAACAATAATATAGGAGCGCTAAGTAATATTTAGATAGATAATATTTTGATGATACCGAGTCATATGAAGCATTCCACTTACAAAGCCTTGATTATAATCAGTTTGTAGAGGAGGTATGATGTAGTTCTGAGTTCCCATTGACAAAGGGAATTGGATCTCGCCATCTTCATGTTTTCTAAAAGTTGCATTATAACCTGGATGAAAAAGCAAATATAAATACCCCAACTACAATTCATGTATAATAACCTATCCAGATCTCCAAGTACAATATAATACATTTAAATATGTGAACCAGCCAAAAATATGATTATAGATGAAGCAAAGAGAAAGCACAAAGAAGGAAATCACTGATGCAGGTGCGGAACACATGATTAAAAGAGCAGATTATGAACTGTCACAATATAAGGTGAAAAATCAGAGTGAAGAAGCAATCGGCTAATGATCCAGAAGAATGATTCTTTCTTTTCCAAGTTATACTGCTAATTATATCCTTGAACTCAAAAAGGACGTACAGCACAGGCTGCATACACAGAGCAGCAGATAACGGTGGCTGCATGACCCTATTGCTTCACTGATGACTGATGACTATGCACATCCACACGCACAGGCACAGGAGATCGCTCAGTATACCTAAAGAAAGGTTTACATGCACATATTGCTCACTGTAAAGTGCTCTTCGGTTTTATTTTTATCTAAAGAAAAAACAAGGGATGAGCAGAAACTGGATTTTGCAATGAACTAGACTAAGCGGATAGGCATTATAGGAAGTTACTAGTTACATTATAAATCAATTAGTTGAAGCTTGAGGAAGAAGACAAGAGAGTTAGTGTAGAGAGAGGGAAAAGAGAATCAAATTCTCTACAAATAGAAGAGATCAGAGAAAGGGAAAGCAGCATGACTATAATAAAGAGTTTCCTTCAGGTTACTTGTACTTTGAGTGAAAACAAGCCTCTCGAAAGCTTGTTTTTATCAGTCCATTATTCTGTTTTTCCAAATTTCTCAATCATCTTCTTCTTCTTTTAATTCTGCGGTTCTGCCTTACCTATGTCAGTTCATAGCAGATTTTTACCACCATTTAATCCTGGTTGGGAGGAAAAGGAATCTACTCAACCGCATCAACACAGAAGAAGATGATATATCAATGGTGCAAGAAGTTAACTACATATAACCATTAACCACCAACCTACTAAAAATATCTGTAAAAAATGCCTCATATTACCTTGTTAGCTATGAAGCTATATGTTTCACACCATAACACTATTAATTTTTTTGAGCATTCGATGATATATTGCTACCTAAATAATTCAAGATCAGCATTCTCTTTGGCTTTATGCATTTGTATTATTGGCCCTTAGCTTTAGTTATATTTCTCTAATTATTCCAGTCTTAGGAAGACTAAGTTCACCAGAAGACCATGACCTCGGCATTTCACTTATAGTCTTATAGGTATTAAAATTATGGATCAAAATATAGCTAACATTTCGTAATTTGGTGGTTAAATTCCCTCCCATTTTCATTTCTAATGTGTCCTGCATGAAATCCAGGCTAAGTGATCCAACTGGCAGGATTAACTAAAAGGAAATATAAATGGCGCCCTTCATTGTTGAGGTATTCAGACAAAATCAACTATTATAAGATTTCGGGTATCAGAAGAATCCTCTTCAATATCTACTTAGCACCGTAATATGTAAACCATCACACACCAAACCAATTCAAGTATCAAAGCAGAGGACCAGTTCGGGATACTCCAAACACACAAAAAGAAGGCGAGATTCTATGTACAAAAATGATCAAGATAGTAAGCTGAGACAAATGACATAATAAAGGCCAGACTGACTAAGTACTAACTAGAAGGTTTTCTTTCCCAAACTAAACTTCCTATTAGACCTTTTGCAATCTCCAAGATTGAACATGAACCATGATTTTTCATATTACAAAATTTGTAACAAGGTTTTGATATGAAAGTTGTTTTTAAAACATTTTTAACAATATTAGTTTTGCAATCTAAATCACTGACTTTTAACAAATTAATGCTCAAAGGATCAAACTAACCCCAATAAGTCAGGCAAGAAATTTACTTTGGAATGGGTGGAGTATATATTAAGTCCATGTAGATGGTATTTGCTTATTGCTGCTCTCCCGAAGATATGACATAAGAGAAGTATATATTTCCAAACATCTGACAACTTTAAGAAGCATAAGTTCCAGAATCTAATTCTTTACTTTGAGAAGAATTTAATGAACCACTTTCTTCTTGTGAGCCATTTTATTATTCAGATGGTTGGTAAATAATTCAAAGTCATAGGAAGAATCACTTTTTAAAAGTTTTCACCTTTCTTTTACACATCACTAATATTCAAACTTGCCTTATAAAAATTGATCAGAATCACAAGTTATAATCTTAATAAATCCACGAACTTGAATATAAATTAGATACAGATACTGAACCATTAAATCACATTGCAGTTTATATTTGTTGCTGTGTGAGTCCTTTAGCTTTTCCGATGAACATCTCTCCTCTTGTGAGAGTCTTTTTCTCCAATTTATAGATAGTTTTAGCTCACCTCCTTTCGAAGATTATGTTCATTTTAGAAGTATTAGTTGCATGATTGAAAAACTGGAAAATCATTAACACAAGTCACGAGGACAAGAAACTGTTGTCCTGATATTTTTGGCAGAGGGAAATAAAGAAAGAGGAAAGCTATTTATAGAGATGGAGCATCAACATCCCTTTTCCTTCCCATCCCATTTGACAAAATTTGTACTTTATATACATGATATTAACAACTAATGTGTAAAATTAGTATAAGGGCATCACTTTCCTTCTGTATCATCTTCCAGAGCAAAATTTATTAGTTCATCACCCATTCTTCAAAACGGGCACAAGGGAAGTAACACACTATATCACAAGGAGAAACTAGAGAGTTGAGGACATCAACAAGCAAGTTGCTTAAACCGAATCTACATGTGCATCGGATTCACTTGCAGTGATCATTACCTGATTGTGCGAAACTCATGCTTTGAGTATGAAGGTCATTTTCTCCAAAGCTAGCACTGCTGGTATAAGATTGACCGGTTGATTGAGTTGAGCATGAATCCTGATCTTGAAGAGAAAAATCCAACAGTTTCGCACCCTGATAGCGTTGAGCAGGGACTCCCATTTTCAAGTTTGAATTATTGTCTAAAGAAGATTCTGGACAGCTTGGTTCAATCGATGACCACGACAACTGACAACTTAGGCTTTAATGAGTGGTTGGTACAGCAATACCTAAATCTGCTTCCTTCTTGAACTCTAGATTTCTTGCTAACTGTAACAAAAACTTCAATATGTCAATATATAGGGAAACATATTCTCTTCAAACTATGCTTTTTTGACAGTTTAGAACATTTGACCAATTAAGAAAAAAAAAACTATGCAAAAGGCGTAAACATATTGCATAAGGTACCATCTGTCTATCAACAAAGTGCAACAGTGGGTCACATAAAATCAGCATCCAAGCCTAACTCTAATCTGGTGGAAGAAAGCAACCCCCCCCCCGCCCCTTCCAACTGTTCTGACCCACAGGATACAGTTACACGTATAGTAACTTGGATTCAACCATGCACTACCAGTAAATTCGCATTAACTAGTAAAAACACATCAGCATCTACTCTACCTTGATTTCCACTGTTACCATCACTGTATCACATGCATTATCAGTTATTACAGAGTTATTTCACCACTTCTTTTCTCATTTCCTTCTCTTATATTGGATTTGCCAAATTGATGGTCAATCTGAAATGACTTAATAAAAAAACATCCTTGCCTGTTTCCACCATTCCAAAATGCATCAGTGTACATGAATATGAAGCAACACGGAGATTCTAGCTCCAGCCAGTGAAAAATGTTCCACTTCGTTGAAACATGCCTTCACTTACCATATAGTTAGCTTTCAAGCTTTACATGAATAGGGAATTTGATATCTGTGCCAAAGGACAAAAAAACCACTACTACCAGCCAAGGGAGCTTCTGCAAAACATAGTCATGCCAAGCCCGATCAAGTTCTACATTCATAAAACTCCACGTCTAGACCAGATCAAAGTTCCACAAGAAGCAATTGGGCAGTTGGGATCCCTGTTAGTTTGTGAGAACTTTTGAAGCTTTCTCAAGCCAAGAGTACTCAACCACATATTCAATTCTACTCTTTTTATGCTCCACAACATTTAGCGAATTAGAAGATCCCACTGTTTAACAGATCCCATGGCACAAAATCTCAAAAAAGCTGCTTCTCTTTGGATGCTGTCAATCAAAATGCCTTCTCCAATATGATAAACAACATTGTGAACATATGACCCTAAATCAACATCAGATTGATCATTTAGAGGATCCTTAACTTGAAAGCCACTATATAGAGAAACCTAGGCACGCCTAACTGCCTGCAAAACTTCCGATCCTTAACGAGTGGCCTCACATACTCACGCGATCCAAATCATTTGTCCTTGGAGCCCATACAGGCCAAGATGTAAGCTTTTTATCAGATATATGCAGTCCACTGATATAGTTACAGCCTTACAGGGGTCTACAAGAGATCATAAATATGATGTGGGACAAACATGAACTTATGTTATTAAGGCCTGATATAGATTGCAAACGGGAATACAGAATAACAAAGCTTTTGCTATTTCCACATACAGCTATGGTAGTATACAGGAGTAAAAGGTTTTCTTTGTCTTTAAGAATTTGAAGTAACAATAACGGCTGTCGAAGAAAGTGGATAATAGAACTATGAAGATCAATAAGTAAAGACAATCCGAAATAAGGTCAACGGCATCTCCAATGAACCTCAAGGGCTAAGGCCACACCAGATACTCATGCTTAAAAAGATATAAATTCTTTGATCATCCCACAGCTAACCTAAGCCAAATTACAAGTTAAAAGGAAAAAACTTTTCATAAAAATAGGTTTTAAAGCATCCAATTGTAACAGCACTTGATTGCCAGAATAGAAACATTTTTCACACATGGTAGTATGGTACACATAACACACAGGAAGTTAAAATCTCAAATAAACCAGAAATGAAAAAATAGACCATTCACAGACTAAATCCAAAAGCAGTAAAAATGTAAACTTGCTTTGACACCCACATAGCAGAAACACCAGATTCAGCAGATTAACATCAACCCATCTCAAAAACCATAATTAACCACCCTAAAAACCCAATTTAATCAAAGAATATATACCCAAATTAACAAAAGAATCTATAAAAATAGAAAATAATAAAGTACACCCAGAAAAATTGAAAACAAAATATAGTACAAAACCCATAAATCTAAAGAATTATAATTGAAAGGGGTTGTTCAAGAGGACCTTTAAGATTTGGTGATGAAGAGAAGAAACATCTGAAGTACAGTTGTGGGGAAGCTTTTGGACATGTCTGCTTCCTTAAAAACACCCTTAATTTTCTCTTTCTAACTCTTTCTCTATCTAGAAAATCTCTTTTTCTCAAAGAACTTAGCTTTACTGCAAAGACTGAGCCAATAATAGGCTAAAAACTATAGAAAAGGGACGGCTTCTTTAGCTCTGTAAAAGCTCCAAGAAAGATGTAGATAAACCCACTCTCTCTCCTCAAAAGGCTAAATGCTCAATTTCACCATGTAAAAGTGTACATGTAATCACCACCATCATCCCACCACAGTCTACTTTTGCTATACATTTGTTTATTGGAAAGTTATAGGATATACTCAAAACTGAATAGAAAATTTAGCAATACAGAGTGTAGATTTATTCTTTGCAATAGAAAATGTTGTTGGGTTTGTGTTAACCAAAAGACAGGAGTACAAAAAGAATATTGTTCTACCACAGCCGGTGCCCTCACTCCTCATTAATAGAAGTAGAAAGAGCTGTTAATTCACTTACTCGAGTCAGGATCATGTTGGGTTATCTCAGGTTTCAGATCATATTTGGTCAGGTCGTGTCATGTCATACAGTTAATTTCAGTTTAGTTAAGTTAATTTCAATTAATTTCATTTCAATTCAGTTAATTTCAGTTCAGTTTAGTTAATTTCAGTTATTATTATTATTGCTTATTTATTTATTTATTTATTATTATTATTATTATTATTATTATTATTTATTATTGCTTATTTATTTATTATTATTATTGTTTATTATTATTATTTATTTATTATTATTTATTTATTTATTATTATTATTGTTTATTATTATTATTATTATTATTATTATTATATTATTATTTATTATTATTATTATTATTTTTTATTTTTTATTTTTTATTTTTTATTTTTTATTTTTTTATTTTTAAATATTTATTATTATTATTATTATTTATTATTTATTATTTATTATTTATTATTATTATTATTATTATTATTTATTATTATTATTATTATTTATTTATTATTATTATTATTTTTTTTTTTTATTACTATTTTTATTACTATTTTTATTATTATTATTTATTTATTATTATTATTATTATAATTATAATTATTTTTAGTTATTAATTATTTTTTATTATTTATTAATTATTATTATTATTATTATTGCTATTATTATTTATTGTAAACTATTAGTATTTATTATTATTATTATTATTATTATTATTATTATTATTATTTATTATTTATTATTTATTATTTATTATTATTATTTATTATTATTTGTTATTTATTATTATTTGTTATTTATATTTATTATGTATTATTTATTATTATTATTTATTATTTATTATTATTATCTTTATTTATTATTTATTATTATTTATTTATTTATTATTATTATTATTATATTATTATTATTATTATTATTACTATTATTATTTATTTATTTATTTATTTATTTATTATTATTATTATTATTATTATTATTATTTTTATTATTATTATTATTATTATTATTATTATCAATTTCGGGACAGGTCGTCTTTCGTGGTCATGTGGTGTCGGATTGGGTTTATTGCAGGTTTGTAGCGGGTGCTTTCAGGTTCAGGTCATGCGTCGTGGGTCAGATACTTATCAGGTCAGGACAATAGCGGTTTGGGTCAGGTTCGAGTCAAGTTCAAGTCGATATTTATCAGGCTGTGTTACAATTGGGTTGTACTTGGTTTCGGGTCGCTTCGAGTACGAAACGGGTCATGAACCTTGTGTGGCGCCGCTTGAAATTTGTATCATTATTTAAGATTTCATTGAAAATCAATGCTTAAATAGTTCCTCCAGTTATGTGCCTTTTTTTAGTAATATTAGTTTATGATTTATGTTACTATGTGGTGAAGCCAATGACAAGTCGAGTTATCAACAATCAACAAGTCAGGTAAAATTGGGGTAACATGTAGCAACAAGTCGGGTAAAACCCTGTACCGGGTCGCAACAAGTCTTGAAATCCGATAGCGGGTCGCAACAGGTCTGGACAATAACTGGTTGCGTCGAGTTATAATCGTTTTCAGGTCCTAATCAAGTCAGATGTCGAATCAGATTTGGATAGTTGGCAGGTCGGATCACTACATCTCAAATCAGGTCATTTTTTGACAGCTCTAACTGTAGAATTATGAATGTATGATATAGTGTTTGTTCACCCACGGGGGCGATTCGCTAAATTGGGTCCATTCGACTTTTTAAATTAGCGGGTTTAGAAAACAAATACTTAAAATGTATCGACTTTTACACTATTCACACACACCTGATCGTATATTGTGAATTCATTATAAGAAAAAATATAGCCATACGTGATCTTGTTATATTTTCCTCGACATCTAGTTTCAAAATATCAAAAAATTATATTTTTACTTTTAGGCAATAAGAGATATTAATGATTAAAGTTACGCATCAACAAGTGTATCCACATAAATGTTTCAAGTAATATGAAACCGAGGAAGTATAAAATATAGTTAAATTGAGCTCGACTGATTAATATTAATCGTTGGATAATATAAAAATTAACAGAGAATAACTGATTTCTATATATTCCTTAAGCATATTCATTTTATTTTGTTTATTAGTAAAAACTATAGAATTCGTTTGTAAACAGTGAATAATATGTTTGATTTTTGCTGTATAAGAGGCTATTGGACTCTCATTATGTGCTTGTGCCTTAGCACTACTCTTGATTAACTTCTTCATTCTCCCTCTCATACTCACTTTTGTCTCTTCAATTCTCATTAATTATTCTCATTGCACAATTTTTTTTTTATGTTTATGAGAAAATATTAAAATTGGGCCATTATATTAGAAAAAATGGACGGACAAAATTTCAACATATAATTGTAACAATTTGACCGCCACTTCTTTGTGTTTTCTCGTAGAGATCAAACATATTACTTTACTCTGTTATGTAAAGTTGATTTTTTTTTTTTTTTGGGAAATGTAGAGTTGATGTAGTGTCTGGTTGTATATAATATAAGCAAACATATTTCCATAAAGTGGCAAATGATAAACCAAAATAATTTTTTCATAAATTATTATTTCTTACCTTAGCGTGTTAGCCTCAAAGGTAGAATAGTGAGATTTGAATTTGAGCAAAACCATAATTATTTTTCAGACACGTACATAATAAATCAATTTTTACTCCACCATCCTCAATTACATTACTCTATTTTTTTTTTTATGTCTCGATATATTTTACTCATCTCCTATCTGAAATAGCTCCAGCCACCACATAGTAAAGTAAGAAAAATATTCCATACTTAATAGCCTACAACTAGGGGTGATCATGGGCCGGGCCGAGTTTTGACCAAACATTGCTCTGTCTCGTCTCTCGGGCCAAAGCCTCGGGCCAAGCCGGCCCAAAATTTTGCACCAAAGTCCACTATTTCGGATCGGGCCAAGTGAGCTCTTCGGACCGTTTTCGGTACAGTCCGAAATCTAGCCTGATTTAGGTTGCCCGTGGCCAAAACATCATGTTGGGTCGGGCCTGCACCACGATTGAAAATGTTGCCCAAACCCCGGTAATTTCGGGTCGGACCCAAGTTGATCACCTCTACCCACAACAAACAGTGGCGGAACATCACGAAGGCCGGTGGGAGTCGTGGCCCTGACCAACTTTTGAATTATTTTAAAAATTAAGGTTCAAAATGTTTGGCCCCCTTTAAAAATACAAATGATATTTTTGGTCCCCTCTAAAATATTTTTCTGCTTCCGCCCCTGACAACAAACCTTCTCTCTCTAGTAGAGCATGTATTATGATAATGACTCTCCAATAAATTTTCCATTATTCTCTCTCTTCAAGCTACTCTCAAAAACTATATCTAAAAAACACCCAACAACAATAAAACTCTTTAAAGAGCTCTCTATTGTATATTAACTATGTAATGGTCCACATGTCAATTGATGAAACTCATTTCTTTGTGTCATGTGTCACTAATTGATTGGTTGGGGCAATGAAGAGTCATTTCCGATCTCTCCCAAATGGTATCTCCTCCAAGAGACACTTTTCAAAGTGTCTCCATGGAGATTCACTCAAGATACATCCAAGAGCCCCATTGTTGGGTAAGAAATAGCTCTCCAATTTCTTTCTCCTTCGATAGCACTTATAAGAGCCCCATTGTACATGCTCTAACTAGCAGACAAATTTTTAAAAAAAGTCAAATTTAATCTTAATTTTTTTATTTCACTATCTATTTGGTGGGCCATTCGAACCTTCTTAAACTTTATGCAGAACCAAATATGTAGAGTAATACTTGTCGGAGCTAAAACTGGTAGCACTATACTAATTAACTTATTTGAAAGTTGTGGCGTGAATTAACACTGCCCTGAAGTTGAATTTATCATGTTGCATACACGGACGCTTAGCAACTGATAGGTTGTCGCCTAGGGATGTCAGTGGGTAATGGACCCTACCCGGATCCATGGATCCAGATCCGTTTTTAGCGGATCTGGATCCTCAAATTTTGGACCCTACGGATCCGGGTAGGATATGGATCCTTGTTTTTGAAAACGGATCTGGACCGGGTCCTAAATCATTACCCGGATCCGGATCCATTACCCGTTTTTGAAAGTTATTTTACAATATATAATTAAAAGGGTAAAAATTAATGTTAAACTCTTAATGTTATTTATGCTCGAATTTGTTATATAAAGGTTGAATGATTGCTTATTTCAACATCGATAAATGAAAATGTTAAATGGCGTTGTTTTGTTCTTTAAAATCTCTAATTATTGTGAAAATTAGGGTCGTTTGAAGAAAATAGGTTTGGATCCGTTTAGGACCCGGATCCGTAGGATCCATTGGATCTGGATCTGGATCCTCATTTTTATTACCCAGCGGATCCGGGTAGGATCTGGATCCTTGCCTAAAAAACGGATACGGATCTGGATCCTAGAGGACCCTGTCCAGATCCTACCCATTGCCATCTCACTTGTCGCGCACCTGTCAAAAATAATTCCTAGCAAAACCTCCTAACAATGTAGTAGGTAAGTAGGGTAGAATCCACATAGAGATGGTTATTTTAATATACCTTCTAAAGTATGGAGAAACTAAACAAGATCACAAAGTTGAGATTTAAGGTTCTAAACTAATAAAAATCAAGTAAAAACGATCCAAGGCAATGGTTCACCATGTTTATAGTTAAATTCTATCAAAATACCATCGACAGTTTAATTAGTCAAATATCTAAAGTAATTGTTAATCCTATGGTCGGGTCTTAACACCCTTAATTCAACATATGCAGTAATACGGTCGCTAACATAATCATGATTGTTAATTGTAGGTAAGCCTTTAAAAGTCGATCTTTCAGTTCTAACTCTTATTATCAAGATTTAATCAAACAATTGGTCAGGTTGCAACATTAATAATAAAAACACTAATCAATTAGAGATATCAATGACAAAATCAAACTATCGATAACATCAATCAAGATTCATAGCATATAAACATGGATTTCCGAGCCCTAAATATTAAAACTACTCAATCATGAAATAAATTTAAAAGCTAAGTCTACAAAGGAAAATATAATTAAAGAAATCAAGGAAAGAAACTAATAGAACTCATGAACTAATGAAGAACTAGAAAAACTAGGGTTTACTCAAAAGCTAGAAAGAAAAAGAAGAGAAAACTAAACTACGAATAAAAACAAAGTGAGAGACAGTAGAAGAGTTAGGATTCCTGATCTAAATAATACTAAGTAACCAAATATGACCAAGAAAGTAGGTTACAAGGTAAGAAAAGTCGAAATATTCATTAAAGGCGCGAAATCAGTGATCCGCGCGTACGGTAGCAGATTCTTGCAGAAACATTCCAAACTTCCTAAAGGCATAAGTTATTGACTATAAACACCAGCATCCAAGAACATAAAAGATCACAAATTATTTCTGATTAACAAGCTCTCAAATAGTTTAAAAGAGTATCCTCAATTTCACAACAAAAACCCAATAATAATTATTAAACTAATAAGTTCGAGCAGTAAAATCACACAAAAATAATCATATCACCCTAATGGCTCTACTGACATGGTACAATTTTTATTTATAATTTTCGGACTCCAAAAGTAATTTTAAAAGTTAATATACAGATTACTCAATAAAGCCAATATAATAACTAAAAATATAAATAGACGCCCAAAAATTACCAAAAATTTACACAACATGCATAAACTCACGGAAATACATATTATACAAAGAAATGAATTTTTCGGCCTCCAGAAATAATTTTCATGATTTATATACTGACAGAAACGAAATTGCAAAAACAGATATATCAATTAAATAAACCAGTACACAGTAGGCAAAAATTATTCTAAGGCATGGAATACATACTACGCATAGAACATGATCTAAGAAAAATAATTTCAGCAATTTTAACATCCGTTTAATAATTATTATGCAATTTAGCCAAAAACGCACAAAACACCAATTAAATCAAATAAATACCAAAAATCATACGAAAATTATTTTTCTCTTTACAGTAATCACACAGCATGCATCAAGTATATTCATGTAAAATTTCGTCAATAATTTCATTCAAAAAGTATTTTAAATAATTCCTAGCGTAATAATCTAATACCGAATAATACCCTAATCACTATGGTTCTAAGATAACTACTAGTTACCTGAAACGTCGGGAGGAGAGCTGAGTCTAAAGGAATTGAAAAATATGCGTGCAATCCAATTGCTCCATGAATGATAATTGTAGCAACAAATCACTAGGCGTTTTCTTCTTGAACGTTGAAAAATCTCATTTCACACTGCTCTGTTCCGACCATGATTCCCGGTGATCAAAAGATCAGATTGCAAATCGCTCCAGTCAGAGTGTAGAACAAGATGTTATAAACGTTATGTCCAAATTTCAAGACGATCCAACGGTTAGATCTCCGGCTACGGTTATTTTCATGAAGGTGTGACAGGAAAAACCGGGTTGAAACTTTCTATTATTTTCCTCTTCCTTTTCTCTCTTTCTTTTCTTGAAAACGGTGAGGGTTAAATGCAAATGATGGTGAACCTCTTTTAATAAAAATCAGAATTTTATGGCAAGGAAAAAATGAAGGGTTTAGGAGAATGATTAGGGGGGTTATGGGGGTTACAAACTACCAAGAGTCACCAATTAAAAGAAATGAAATAAAAGAAGAGAAACTTCTTCCTTCTCCCTCCCCATAGCCGGCTGTCCAAGCCCAAGTACACCAAGAAGATTTCGGCCCAAGTCATCAAAGGTCCATGCATCAAAAGTCCGCCACGCGATAAATCGATAAATTCCTAAACCGAGCCTAAACTTTGAAAATACTTAATAATGAAAATAACTATAATAAATTATATTATAAATATAAATATAATAAACACATTAGCACGCCACATGCGATGCAACATTTCATCACCCAAGTGGGTCCAACAACGTTACAAAAACGCTACGCGGCAAAACTGCATCCTAAACGCCTAAATAAATAACGAAACTAATATAACCTTTAAAATAAATAACTAAAAACTTAAAATAAATATATATACATATATCACATCATATAAATATATATACACATTTTCACAACACGTTCTAAAATAATCTAAATAATAAATTATTTATTTTTACGAAAAAATATCATTTTAATGTAAACAAACACCAAAAATAAAGGGTGAAAATTACGGGGTGTTACAAGTTGTTTGTATAAAAGTTTTTGGTAAATAATTAATAGGTGACTAATTTCTTAACTTAAACAAAATTGTTATTTTATCTCAATATGCTCAATCATTTCTCACGAAAAGGCTTCTCTTACCAGCTTTTACAATATTAGAGTTTGGGTCCCAACCACTCTTCCAATTCTCTGCTTATGAAACACCAATATTAGTTGATTTAATTGGTTAATCCTATAAAATAGAACAAAGCTTCTAATTCATGTTCGGCTCTCTTTTTACCAAATAGGGCAACTATTTTACAGTATTAGGATACTTTAACTAGTATTATTTCATCTTAAAATCATTTTCTACTTATTATTGTAGAAGATAATTACATAAAATTGTGATAAGTGAAGTTTCCTAATTTTTAATTTTTTTAATTAGTAAACTGTAAATGGCATTTTCTAATAGATAAATTGGCTTTGCAACTTTGGTTTATGTTATTTTAATGACTAGTTTATCATTTATGTCTTTGAGAGTTCTGTTGTAAATACTGTCATACGATTCTTTACATTGGTATTTATTGTCAGAAAACGTTATAAGTTTATTTTTAAATGTACTTGAATATGCCACTTAGCTATTCTCTCCTTCCACGAATAATAAATCATATATTTATTCTAGTAATACAAGTTCAAAGGAGGTTCCATACTAAAACTAATTGACAATGGTAGGAGTAGCTCCTTCAGCTTATAATGTGGTACCTTCTTTACACTTTCTCTAATGTGGGACAACTCACATATGCACAACATGGGATTCAACAATAGATTAAAACTGATTTTTACTTTACTTCAAAAAGAAAAAAAATGATTTTTACTAACTAAATGAATTAAAACTGATTTTTACTACTCCCTCCGTTTACTTTTGTTGATCCTGTATTCCCCGTTGGGAAATTTCAATATGTTGTTCCTATTTTGAATCTTTCTATAAATAGTATAATTTATGAATTAAATTTCCCATTAGTTTTAAGTTGCAATCAATGTGTTCACACTATTGAGTGGTCATGTTTTACCTTTTTACCCCTCAAACTTTTGTCTAATTGGTTGTCTAACATGTAGTAACTCAAAGAGTAATAAATGTGTTCACACTAGTTTGCAATTATTTTACTCATTTACCCCTCAAACTTTTTGTATAATTGGTTGTCTAACATAAAATAACTCAAAGGGCTAGAATATTTATTTTTAGTTAATTTCATTTCATTTAAAATAATGGAATCTTTGTCCATTTTTTGAGTTGCATTAGTTTCTTCCCCGATTTCAAATAGGAACAACAAAAGAAAACGGAGAGAGTAAATAAGACTCATTTTTTTTTTTGGTGGAAACTGGCTTTTTGGTTCTATATTGTTTTCTCTTATACAGTTTATTGATTAAAATTGAGTATACAATTTACAATCGATATTTTAACTGATTAGAACTAAGGTTGAATAATTAAATTTAGTTTTACTGATTATTATTTTTAGGTTGAGGTGAACCACTGATTAGAAGTAAGGTTGAATAATTAAAATTTAGTTTTAAAGTAAACCACTAGCGGACAAAAGCAAATATTTCATCTAATGTGTAAGATCATCGTTGTCCTCTTGAACATCACCTTTTTATTATTTCTATCATGGATGTTGGTGGGTCTTTTAGTGTACTCCATATGTTAAGGTTGTCTAGTAAATGAATATATAATTATTTAACTTTTAGATATCGATTTATAATTTTTATATTACTACTAAATGGTGACTAAAGGTATCAAGTTGTATTAAATTAAATTACTTATCTGTCTCTAGTCCATGCTTATCCTCTCACATCTCATCTTTTGTTCCCTAATTGCAAGATCTTAATCCTAAAGTTTAGAGATTTTGTCATCATTTATCAAGTTATCAAATAAAAGGAATGTCTAAACCGCAATGAAGATTATATTCACGCGTAGTGCTATATGTCGAAACTTCATCACTTTCAAATTAGAAGGTCTTTCGTTTGTCTTTATTGGCCCCAGCCACCGTGCAATTTCATATAAAAATCACATATTTACCTTATATTTTCTCTTTTATATCAAAGTTCAAATATAAATGTCATCTCACTTAGTTGATATAATCTTATAAGGGAGTAATATCTAAGACCTAAAAACGAATCACGTCTACATCACTGTACTTAATTACTCTTTAACACGCAAAAAAAACATCAAAAGTGAAAATTGTTTTTAATAAAAGGTTTAGCTTATGGCCTCATGGCCACACATTTATTCGCAATATGACAATCGATGATTCCTTAATAATGATATGCTTAGATCAAGATTAAATTATAAAATGTTATAGACTCATACAATGATAATACCTCCAAGAACTCACATCGAGCCAAAAATTAATTTGGCAAAACAAAGTGTTGTTTTTTTAATCTGACAAAGCAATATACTTGTTTGTATAACCGTCTATCTATAAAGAGTTGACCTACTCTCCTATAAAGACAGTTTAAGGTGGAATTACCTCATCATACTCCCTCTAAAGTGACCTCAAAATGGACCAACACCTTGGATAGCAAGGCCATGTCCAGATGTCCTAGGCTCATTCTTTACCTACCCAAACAAAAGGGGTCACATATCTTCATTTACAAAGTACAAACTATAAAGTATACAAGAGCAAGTATATATTATCATTTTGCTCTAGTAACTAATAGAAAGTCTTTTTTATATTCTCTTTTAGTATTCAATAAGTTTAGTCTGTTTAAACATTTTTATGCCTAATTTTAAGACTAATAACATTGAATTTCACACCGTGTATCCCTGAGATTTTAAAGAACTTGATTGAACCTATTGAAATTTATTAAAACTTATTAGCATTTATTAAAACTTGGATAGCAAGGCCATGTCCAGATTGAACCTATTGAACTTGTCCCTTAATACTTACCATTTCCTTCTTCATTTTTTAATACTTCATCTGTTTCTTAATGGATACATCATATTAACTAGGCATACTGGCCGATAAACAACTTTGATAATCAATATCTTCTAATATATATTATTAAAAATTATAGATAAAATAATATTTTAAAAATATATATCGAGATTAACCTAACAACCATTAATGTAATGACATTTATCTCTACAAAATCACAATTAAATATGGTCAAAGTTGATATTCATATAGTGTGAAAAGTCAATATGATACATCTATTAAGAAAGAGAGAAAATAGTTCTTAAGAAACATATTTGAATGTTTATATCTTTGTTTTTATATATGAATAAATTTTTTTTGAAATTCTAATACTTTGAATATACACATTGAAATAGAATAACAAGGTCATAAAAAAATGGCATAGTCATTGTGACTTTATATTATTCTGTTTTGGATACTTGATATCACTTTTGCATAAATCATACCATCATGAATCATCATCAACCCTTAAAATCATGTTTACCTCCTTTAAAACCATTTTAAAAAGAATAATCAACTTGAACATTTGCATTGATTTTATGTGTCACATCTTTATGCCTTAATCTCTACAAAATTACAGATAAGCCCATTACCATTACAACAAGTTGTTACCAGCTACAAATG
Organism: Beta lomatogona; assembly: GCA_947646795.1. NCBI lineage: Eukaryota > Viridiplantae > Streptophyta > Magnoliopsida > Caryophyllales > Amaranthaceae > Beta > Beta lomatogona. The sequence goes on from CANSNZ010001115.1 coordinate 1,403,916, forward strand.
GATCATAGGATTATTTGTTAGGAATCAATTACAAATTTGTGAGGAGTATTCTTGGCAATGCAAATTGACATATCTAGAAATGCAATACAATTTCACAAGAAGTACCTTTTAGGATACATAACAAAAAATTCACCAATAAATATCCCCTATCAATTGTTGCTTAAACTGTACAATGGCATACATAAGAATGCATATTAAATCAACCAATTTGGCTAAAACACACCAAGGAAATGAGCGTTGAGTAGTACACTAGTTCTCGTTCATGTTCTGTCATATCCTTTGAGAAGAATATATTAGTAAAAGGATCTAAAAAGCACTATGAAGGGGTTAAAATTTGCAAAAACTCACCCTTTTCTGTTTATCTGTTACAACTTCAACTTGATCTTCTCCGCCCACTTGAAGATATCAGAATACACACGATCACCTCCTATATCTTTACCAGTTTGTCCAGCAGCTACCCTCATTATATCTTCTATTAACGCGAAATTCCCCATGATATCAACATGAGCTCCACTTTGTGTCCCACGCCCTTCTAAAAGGTTAGCCGGGGGAGCATGATCATACTCTCTTATGTAAGTTTGGATTCCTGAAGGATTAAATTTGGTTTTTCCGCGCCAACCTTTGGCACACATGAAACCCGAACTCAAAACTGGTACTGTCTCATCTCCATCAACTAAGAATACCCCATCTCTCAAACAACTATGTTTGTCATCCACATTTGCTGATATATCTATCTCAAATGGTATATTACAGTCTGCATAAGGGGTATCACGGTATACATATGCTCTTTCAGTTGGGATTCCAACACCGTAGAGAGAATAGATTTCCATATCAGGTGCATCTGGCAATCTGAAAATCAACAAACAAGTGTAAAATCAACCAAAATATTCCATTGATCTATATATAAATGTCCTATATAACTATACAGTTCCCCATGCATCACTTTTTCTGGTTTCCATATTTAAGTTTTTTATTTTCAGAAGAACTCGAAACTGAGAACAGGAAATGACAATAAACAAGCCCTTGTAAAAGATTGGATGTAATAATGAGAAGAACAATACTTGGTTTCTAGGGGGTTAGACCAGTATTTATAATGTTGGTATTTTGGGTCGTCCAGATCATCAGCAATGCCATATGAAAACTGAGCATCGCCCCGCGCCATCATCTTTGGAGCAACATAATGAAGCAAGTCTACAATGTCATCAGCTGTGTATGCTTTATAGTCAGCAATAGCTTTTACTCCACCAACTCCCATGTCATGATACTCTGTCCACACATCCCGGCATGAAGTATTTGCAACATTGCTACCCTTCACAGCACCCTGAGCAACAGGAACAATTGAAACATTAGAATGCAGAACAAATCATCAGTTGCATACATGCAATAGTCATAAGACTTGCAACTATTTGGAAAGAAGTTTAGATAAGTTTGGATAAGGGTCAAGAAGTTCATAATGGTCCAGATAAGGGCTAACAAGATCAATTTTCAACTTAAAGTTTAGATGAGTCCTAATAAATTCAGACAAGAATGAAGTGTAAGCCCAATTAAATATATGTCAAATATGATATTGAGTGGTTAAAATTATGAAAGAGTTGTAAGAAAAATTGATACCCTGAAATCAATCTTTTTGATGTCAGATTGAGATGCCTCGGCAACATCTTTACCAAATGATATCATTCTCCCATAATAGGTCTTCTTTGTTTCAGGATCGTTCAATTTTCCAGCAGAGGTGGTTACATTTTCATCCTTCTCTCTCTTACCCGGACAATAGCCTTCTTCAGGTGACCAATCAAGACCTCCCCAAATCGTGTCTCCACCTTTTGGTATCATGGACATTGTAGCATCCCATGTACGCGTCATTCTCATCACATGCTGCAATGTCTGGAAATGGAATATATCACTGTTCAAAACACCAGGTGCAATAGCCCTACAAATAAACCATAGACAGAAAGTAAATTTCCATACAAATTTCCTAACAGAACTATATGAGAAAATTGGTGTTGTAATGGAAAATTAATAACAAAAAGTTTCCAAATTCCAACCAACAAAATGGTGCTTTAAGTTTTAGATACGAGAGTTAGTAACATGTAGTAGTAGTAGACCTTGCAACTGCAATGTCCCTGGCTTCGGCTGAAAAAAGTCCAGGAACAGCCTTTGGAACACCGAGAAATGGTCCACCAATGTTCATCACGGCTTTTATGTGCTTGGCGCACCAATCTGGACCACCACCACCACCCATTGGAGCCGGAGCCTCAACCCACTTCATAAAATGAAGGAAGTACAGAACTCCCATAGAATGTGGAACAATTACAGCCTTTTACCCCCATTAGTTGCAACCAAAACCTCTATGGTACTTTTTATCCGGCATAGAGTATGATCCCTCACCTGCTCACTTCAAATTCGTGAGGAGCATATAACAAAAGCCACATGTAAAGAAAATCTGCTAAGAGAAAGAGAATAGTTCATAATCCAAAAAAAGTACCTCGGTATTTTGGAAAGAAAGTCTCCAATCATATGAAGCCATATACATGTTTTTCTCCTCGTAGCCTATACGGGCCAAATTGGCAATCATGACAGCCCATACAAAATATCCAGGAGCAAAATAATCTGCAGCGACAAGTCCAGGGACTGGTCTAACCCTTATATTTGCAGGGTCAAGTCCAGTTTCATTGTCCAGCGACATATGCTCCACCCAGCACAATGGTCTGTATGAGATGAAATTGGAAGAAACATAAGTCATCTTAATGTATCTTGTCGGAAGCTATATTTTACTCAGGACTAGAGTACATGTGTCAGACAAAGGATATGTGTCCAAGTATGTGACTCAGCTATTGTACAAAAATTTCCATGATTTTAACCCAAAATGAAGTGTTGAAGTGTCCATGCCCATGTTGGTATCCCAAGGATCCGACAAGGGTAATTGATGTGAAACGGAGTGTTCTTCGAGCAACATAGAACTCATAAGTCATTAGTTAAAATAACATGTTCTGCCTGCATGAATTATCACCTCTGTGTAAGATCTCACAGCTAAGAAAAAAAAGATCTTTAATGCATAAGATGGAAAACATAACAAGATAAGGAAACCCATTAAAAATTTCAATGAAGTTCTCACCAAGGGGAAGATTTCTATGCTTCCAAGTCACAAATAACAACTACAAATATTCTAATGAAAAGAAAAGGAAGTTATATGACACATCTTCAGAGTTCTGACATAGTTTCATATATTTAACTAATTTAAGTACTGTCTAGCAACATCAAGGTAGGTAAATCCAAAATGTTTCTTCAAGTAATAACTTGTTTCCCCCTCTTCTTATATAATCATTGTTCAAGAACTGCAAGATAAAGATTTAAAAAAAAAACATTTTTGGAGAACATTCATCAACTGACGTCAAACGGCAAGTATAGTTATAATAGGCTGAATCTAAGTCATGTTAATTGCATGAACATATGAAGCTAAACCAAGTGTACTCTCGAGTCCCTGTGCAAGGTCATTTTCTTGATGTTCGTGGCATATGCAAGACAGAGCAAAATATGTATATTCTTACCAAATTGAGCGTGTTTTTTAGAAAACGAGGTGTGTAAGCCTGTAAAGACTCTGAAATCCAGGCATTTTGCTGTGTCAAATTTTGTATACATTTTAGTCTATTGGAGTGAAGAAAGATTTGGATGACTTTAACTTCCTTTCCTCTCCTCTCCTTCAATTCCATCATAATTGAATCCATATGAGGATTACATTCACAACTATTGTCGAATCCATGATTTTTTAAAGGTATAGCTACAAGAGCAGTGATGTAGACGTCAGTTATGGCTAACACTCCAACATGAAGTGACCAACTAAAATCTCAAAAAACAGGAAGTTTACAACCTTGAAGGACAAATTGGTTGTGCAAAAAAGACAAGTCTGTAACCGTTAATCATGTAACTTTGACATCTTCTAGGTTAGTTAGCTGAATTGTTATGGTGTAAGATTTTCATGAAACGAACAACTAAAAATGAAAGACACAGCACAGACACTTTTTCTAGAAAGTGGTTGATGGCTGCTAACCATTAATTACAAGACATTGTTGTTTTGGGCATCATGTATAAATTTTCCCTTAAGCCTAAATCCCCTGAGTGTAATGTTTATCTCAATCTAGATTTCTATCTTTAACCAAACTTAATCACTTGCAGCATTGAATAGTTCATATTATTATTAGATAAGGTTGAATTGTTTTCTTTTTGAAACTTACCTACTTGTCTAGTTTCACTTTAATACTTTATAGTGTATGGAGGGGAATTACAAGTCTTAAACCTAATGTATAAAGATTACAGTTGAGGCTAGCCGCTAGCGGCTAACCGATTTTTAATGGTTAGATTACCATTAGTAAAATTCGCTCAACCTCCATAACGGTGAACAGAACCATTAAGTTTTAACAGTACGGTTAACTGACCATGAAACCCCAAGGACAAAGTCATATGGGTAGGAATAGCACCTCTTTACACTGAAATCATATAGAGGTGCTATTTCAAGTAGACCGATCCTTCTCACAAGTCACAAGTCCAATTTCAAGTTGTCAACCGACACACAAACCATCCCCTTGATAAATCAACAAAATCCAGCTTCACACAACTTATGTCTATCCGACAGCTAAGAGCTACCCGAAGAGTTAACACTTTAACAACTACTTAGCTACCCGAAGAGTTAACACTTTAACAACTACTTTTGCCGAACAGGCCTAAATACTAAAAAAAAAAAAAAAACATATTGCTATTTGTTTAATCCATCTTTATAATAATATAGCAAGACAATCAGGAATAAAAGAATAGACAATCAGCAAAACTACATTTGTATGTATGTAATATGTTTGATTAAGGATGTCTTGGCATAGTGGTTAAGATTGAGGTGCTGTGAACGATAGGTCACAGGTTCGAATCCCCCCTCCCTTCTTTTTTGTACTGCCTTCGTGGCTCATATGGATCAAAAAAAAAAAATGTTTGATTAATATTTCCTAAGATAACATTACTGAAAGATTCTATCCTTGTAACAAAATGTAACACAAAAACAAAACATACCTTTTATAAACTTCACCAAAGGTGCCACCCCAAAACTACATTTGTATGTATGTAATATGTTTGATATATATTTCCTAAGATAACATTACTGAAAGATTCTGTCCTTGTAACAAAATGTAACACAAAAACAAAACATAGCTTTTATAAACTTCACCAAAGGTGACACCCCAAAACTACATTTGTATGTATGTAATATGTTTGATTAATATTTTCTAAGATAACATTACTGAAAGATTCTATCCTTGTAACAAAATGTAACACAAAAAACAAACACAATAGATATACCTTTTATAAACTTCACCAAAGGTGCCACCCCAAAGCCTTTTCCTAAACAAACCATCAGCACAAGGCTTGCCTTCCCAAAGTTCAAGTCCAGCAGTGACAATCCCTGGCACAAAAACCACCGGATGCTCCGCCCTCAACCCTTCCTTCCTCAGCTTCTCGCCAGGCGGGTCCGGCATTGGCCCGGTTATCGCCTCCGTAACATATTGTGGCAAAGAAGATGGCATTACTTTGTATAAAAACAGTAACAACCACCATATTGTGCATATTAATCCTATCAACCAACAACAATTATCAATACATGACCATTTCTTCTTCTTCTTTTCAATCTCCTCTTTATCTCTTCCAACACTTCCTTCTCCTTTCTCCTTCTCTTCTTCCCGGGCCTTCTCGGGCTCACCTCCGGGCTCGGTGGGTTTTCTCCGGCGAAGATTTTGCATCTTTTTTTTTTTTTTTTTTACAAATTTAATTTGTGGGTTTTGTTGGGAAATCAGAGACGGCAAATGGGTGTCGCCGGAAAATTATTTTTCCGGCGAAAAATGTGGTTTTCCGGCGAGAAAGTTTGTTTCTTTATTGGGAATTTAATGGTTCAGATCTCCTGATTCTTCAATGAGACTAGAGGATAAAATAAGTGTCGCCGGAAAATGGGTTTTCCGATGAAAGATGAGATTTTCCGGCGGTAAAGTTTGTATCTTTAAAAGTGTTTTTAATTGGTGAGGTGAATTATGTAGATTGGTTGTTGATGATAAAATAGAGTTTATGAATGGAGGAAATGGTATGGGGGATGTCTGATGAAAGGGTCCCACAGAAGTAAAACAAGAAGTAGAAGAATGAAGAATATTGATTGCGTTTCTTAATTTTATGCGTTTTATCTAAAATAAAACTCAACTCTCGTGTGGATGATTCTTGGATGGTCTAATTTATTTTCGTACATGGGGACAAAACAATGTGAGCCACACATTTGTATTTGTAGGACCCCATTACTTTTCTTTTCCCTTTTCTTTTAATTGCCAAAATTATTTTCTTTTGATTTAAAATTTATGAAATTAATTTCTGAAAATCGAAAAAATAATTTTTTAAAAAAATTTGAAAAAATCCGAATTTTTTTTTTCAGCTTTCAAACCGTAATTCATGTTTGAAAAAAAACAATTGAGCAAATTTTTTTCTTACCCATTTTCTCCCTCCTCCTTGTTCTTGGCGTTCTTCACAAAAAATTCAACAACACTTCCTCTTCCACCATTATCAACCGAATTCCTCCTAAATTCGACCCATTCTTCCACCTTCTCCCTCAATTTCGACCCTATCTTCCATCTTCTTCCTCCATTTCGACCCATTCTTCACCCCCATTTCGCCCCAAACCCTCACCTCCATTGTTGAACTTCACCTCCATGGATTTCGATCTAAACTCTTCACCCGTAGATGAAATGGATGTAAGTTGACTTGAATATTTCGCATATAGTAACGAATTAATGATTTTCTATCTTCATTTGTGTGTTTGAGAAAGATTAAACTTGCAATTTATGAAAATTTTCACCAAAACAAATCTAGGGTTTTAGGGAAAATAATATGCCGGTATTGGTGATTAAATTGCTCTAAAACAATGCACATCACACTTTTATGCGACAATTTGTGGTTACATTTGAGTAGTTCATACTTTAGTTTAGCTATGATGCAAAAAAATCAGATTTTTCGCGACCTCCATGGGAGGTTGAACTGGTAATTACTAAAGATATTTTGGACATGACCAAAAATAAAATTAAGGTGTGTGAGATAATTGCAATAAATCAATGCACTTCACACTTTTATTGGGTTATATTTGATGCAAAGATCATACTTTAGTTTAGCAATTAGATGAAACAAATTTGCAGCATTTTTGGGGCCTCCATTGCAGTGGAATATCACTGGTTTTTTGTGCAAGTTAGTGCAGGGTTTAGATAATTACTAAAGATATTTTGGTCATGACCTAACATAACCACTATATATGTTAGGTAATCACCTAATTATATTAGGATATTACCAAACCTGTTAGGTCATTATCTAACAAATTTTAGGGCATTACCTAAAATAATAATTGTTTTGGGCAATGACCTCAAATCATGTGACTATAACATATATATGATGAGGGATTTGTATGGTTAAGATGTTGGTTATTGATGAATTAATCCATGAGGTTTTAAATGGTTTATATGAAAAGATTGCATCGGGCTAAAACGTTACATTTATTTTTCCTTTTTCTTTTGCTTTCAATGATAGAATTGAATGACTTTGGTGATATAAAATATTCATCGATAGAATGTTTATGTGAACACCGGATTGAAATAGTCGAACAATCTCTAAAAAGAATCCTCTCCATTGTAGTGGAATGTCACTTGTTTTTTGTGCAAGTGAATGCAGAGTTTAGGTAATCACTATAGATATTTTGGTCATGACCTAATACAACCACTAAAAATGTTAGGTAATCACCTAATTATATTAGGATATTACAAAACATTTTACGTCATTACCTAAACCATTTTAGGGCATTACATAAAATAATAATTGTCTTGGGCAATGGCCTCAAATCATGTGACTATAACATATATGATGGGGGAATTATATGGTTAAGATGTGGATTATTGATAACATAATCCATGAGGTTTTAAGTGGTTTATATGATACGATTGGATCGGGCTAAAACGTTGCATTTTTTTCCTTTTTCTTTTGCTTTAAAATGATTGAATTGAATGACTTTGGTATTATGAAAGGTTCATCGATAGAATTTTTATGTGAAACAGGATTGAAATGGTCGAACAATATCTAAAAAGAATCCTCTCACTTATAGTGGAATGTCAATTTTTTTTTATGCAAGTTACTGCAGGATTTATGTAATTACTCAAAATATTTTGGTCATGACCTAGCATATCCACTATATTTGTTAGGTAATCATCTGATTAGATTAGAATCTTACCAAAACGTTTAAGTCATTACCGAAACCATTTTATGGCATTACCTAAAATAATAATTGTCTTGGACAATTGCCTCAAATCATTTGACTATAACATATATGATGAGAGAATTTTATGGTTAAGATATGGGTTATTGATAACCTAATCCATGAGATTTTTTGTGGTTTAAATGTTAAGATTGCATCGGGCTAAATCGTTGCATTTTTTTTCTTTTTTATTTTGCTTTCAAATGATTGAATTGAATAACTTTCGTGATATGAAAGGTTCATCGATCGAATGTTTATGTGAACAGCGGATTGAAGTGGTCGAACAATCTCTCAAAAGAATCATCTCCATTTTAGTGGAATGTCAATTGTTTTTTATGGAAGTTAATGCAGGGTTTACGTTATTACCAAATATATTTTGACCATGACCTAACATAAGCACTATATATGTTATGTAATCACATAATTAGATTAGGATATTACCAAACCTTTTAGGTCATTACCTAAACTATTTTAAGGTATTACCTAAAAAAAAAATTATTTTCTTGGGTAATGGCCTCAAATCATGTGATTATAACATATATGATGAGGGAATTATATGGTTAAGATGTGGGTTATTGATAACTTAATCCATGAGGTTTTAAGTGGTTTATATGACAAGATTGGATCGGGCTAAAAAGTTGCATTTTTTCCTTTTTCTTTTGCTTTCAAATGATAGAATTGAATGACTTTCGTGCTATAAAAGGTTCATCGATAGAATGTTTATGTGAACAGCGGATTGAAATGGTCGAACAATCTCTCAAAAGAATCATCTCCATTGTAGTGGAATGTCACATGTTTTTTGTGCAAGTGAATGCAGAGTTTAGGTAATCACTATAAATATTTTGATCATGACCTAACATGACCACTTTGCATATGTTAGGCAATCACCTAATTAGATTAGGATATTACCACACATTTTACGTCATTACCTAAACCATTTAAGGGCATTACATAAAATAATAATTGTATTGGGCAATGGCCTCAAATCATGTGACTATAACATATATGATGAGGGAATTATATGGTTAAGATGTGGATTATTAATAACATAATCCATGAGATTTTAAGTGGTTTATATGATAAGATTGGATCGGGGTAAAACGTTGCATTTTTTTCCATTTTCTTTTGCTTTGAAATGATTGAATTGAATGACTTTGGTGATATGAAAGGTTCATCGATAGAATGTTTATATGAACAACGGATTGAAATGCTCGAACAATCTTTAAAAAGAATCCTGGCCACTATACTGGAATGTCACTTGTTTTTTATGCAAGTTACTGCATAATTTAGGTAATTACTAAAGATATTTTGGTCATGACCTAATACAACCACTACATATGTTAGGTAATCACCTAATTAGATTAGGATATTCCCAAAACGTTTAAGTCATTACGTAAACCATTTTAGGTCATTACCTAAATAAATAATATTCTTGGACAATGGCCTCAAATCATGTGACTATAACATATATGATGGGGAAATTATATGGTTAAGATGTTGGTTATTAATGAATTAATCCATGAGGTTTTAAGTGGTTTACATGATAAGATTGCATCAAAGTAAAACGTATCATTTTTTTCCTTTTTCTTTTGCTTTCAAATGATTCAATTCAATGACTTTGATGACATGAAAGGTTCATCGATCGAATGTTTATGTGAATAGCAAATTGAAATGGTCGAACAATCTCTCAAAAGAATCTTCTCCATTGTAGTGGAATGTCAATTGTTTTTTGTGCAAGTTCATGCAGGGTTTAGATAATTACTAAAGATATTTTGGTCATGACCTAACATAACTACTATATATGTTAGGTAATCACCTAATTAGATTTGGATATTACCAAAACCTTTTAGGTCATTACCTAAACTATTTTAGGGCATTACCTAAAATAATAATTGTTTTGGGCAATGACCTCAAATCATGTGATTATAACATATATGATGAGGGAATTATACGGTTAAGATGTGGGTTATTAATAACTTAATCCATGAGGTTTTAAGTGGTTTATATGATAAGATTGGATCGAGATAAAACGTTGCATTATTTTCCTTTTTCTTTTGCTTTCAAATGATTGAATTGAATGACTTTGATGACATGAAAGGTTCATTAATAGAAATGTTTATGTTAACAGCGAATTGGAATTGTAGTGGAATGTCACTGGTTTTTTGTGCGTGTTACTGTGGGGTTTAGGTAATTACTAAATATATTTTGGTCATAACCTAACATGATCACTTTACATGTTGGGTAATCACCTAATTAGCTTAGGGTGTTACCAAACATTTTAGGTCATCACCTAACCATTTTGGGCATTACCTATAATAATAATTGACTTGGGAAATGGCCTCATATTATATGACTATAATATATACGAAGAGTTAATGTATATATTTGAATTTGTTGCATGATGGTATTGTATTAACTTGTGTAGCTTTTTGTGCAGATGGAAGCAATGTGTGTTCAACGTTTACGCGCTTTTGCCAACATTTTTTTAAGCAAACATAACCAAACCGATATAGCTCGATATTGTCGCGCTAAGTTTGTTTGCATTGAGGTTAAATAGATCATTGCCTTGGTATTGTTTTGTCCGACTTGGTGTACGTATTTTTGTAGACATATGACAATCTAACTTAGTAGATCAAAGAATTCACTTCTAATGTAAAAGTTTAGGTAATTACCTCACTTAAATAATGTAAAAGTTTAGGTTATTACCTCACTTAAGCCCAATCATATGCTTTAAGGTAACTACCAAACATGTTCAGGAGATTACCAAACCCACTAAGTGGATGATGTTCTCCCAATCTCAATCTTTTATCATTACTCATCAAACCCATCCTATGGGAATTGGACAATCATGACCCTAAGTCTATTAGACCCAATACCTCACCACAACCCTATTGACTTGAGTTTTGGGCCCCCGTTGTCCCTCCTTGTACTAAAAAGCCCAATTTAACCACAGATAATATGCTTTTAGGTAATTACCAAACATGGTTTGGGCATTATCAAATTTATCCAATAACAATTCATTTTCATTGCTCATCAAATCCAACCTATGGGAATTGGACAATCATGCCCCTGGGTCCATTAGGCCCAATACCTCACCAAAGCCCATGTACATGACTTTTGGGCCCCCATTGTCCCTCCCTGTACTAAAAAGTACAAATTAAGCCCAATCATATGTTGTTAGGTAACTATCAAACATGTTCATGGGATTACCAAACCCACTAAGTGGAGGATGTTCTCCCAATCTCAATCCTTTATCATTACTCATCAAAGCTATCATATGGGGATTGGACAAGCATGCCATTGGTTCCATTAGGCTCAATACCTCACACAACTCTATTGACTTGAGTTTTGGGACCCATTGTCCCTCCTTGTACTAAAAAGCCCAAATTAACTCCAAATCATATGCTTTTAGGTAATTTTCAAACATGGTTTGGGCATTACCAAATGTATCTAATCACAATCCTTTATCATTACACATCAAACCCATCCTATGGGGATTGGACAATCATGACCCTATGTCCATTAGTCCCAATACCTCACCACAACCCTATTGACTTGAGTTTTGGTCCCCCATTGTCCCTCCTTGTACTAAAAAGTCCAACTTAACACCATATCATATGCCTTTAGGTAATTACCAAACATGGATTGGGCATTATCAAATGTATCCAATCACAATCTTTTTCCATTGCTCATCAAAGCCATCCTATGGGATTTTCACAATCATGCCCCTGGGTCCATTAGGCCCAATACCTCACCAAAGCCCATGGACTTGAGTTTTGGGCCCCCATTATCCCTCTTTGTACTAAGTAGCCCAAATTAACCCTATATCATATGCTTTTAGGTAATTACCAAACATGGTTTGGGCATTACCAAATGTATCCAATAGCAATCCATTTCCATTGCTCATTAAATCCAACCTATGAGAATTGGACAATCATGCCTCTGGGTCCATTAGGCCCAATACCTCACCAAAGCCCATGTACATGACTTTTGAGCCCCCATTGTCCATCCTTGTACTAAAAAGCCCAAATTACCCCCAATCATATGCTTTAAGGTAACTACCAAACATGTTCAGGTGATTACTAAACCCACTAAGTGGAGGATGTTCTCCCAATATCAATCCTTTATCATTACTCATCAAAGCTATCCTATGGGGGATTGGATAAGCATGTCACTAGGTCCATTAGGCCCAATACCTCACACAACCCTATTGACTTGAGTTTTGGGGCCCCATTGTCTCTCCTTGTACTAAAAAGCTCAAATTAACCCCATATCATATGCTTTTAGATAATTACCAAACATGGTTTGGGTATTACCAAATGTATCCAATCACAATCCTTTATCATTACACATCAAACCCATCTTATGGGGATTGGACAATCATGACCCTGGGTCCATTAGGCTCAATACCTCACTACAACCCTATTGACTTGAGTTTTGGGCCCCCATTGTCCCTCCTTGTACTAAAAATCCCAAATTAACCCATATCATATGATTTTAGGTAATTACCAAACGTGGTTTGGTTATTACCAAAATTATTTTGGCTATTACCAAACCTATTAAGACATTGTTATCTCTTATATGTTGTGACTTTATATTTCAATTTGGCTTTTTTGGATTAACACATTTATATAATATTGATTAATTTGTACTTAGTATTATTTAGTTCAATTGTTTATTTTTCAATACACTTTGGAATTGGTGGTTTTGAGACTTCTCTTAGTTTTTGTCACGTTTTTGGTAATTACCAGAATTACCTAAAGTGTTTGTTCAGGCATCTTCTCCCAACTTCATCTTCAACCTTTTGATTTTTTCTCTCTCCTCTGAAATTCTTCATCTAGTTTGACAATGGTAATCAATACTCAAAAAACGCACAAATCGGTCCCAAATCGGCGGTTTCCCAACATCTTACAACAATCCAAACCATGTTTTTGTTTAATTCATAATGACCTAGAAATTTGATTTTAAGTTTCTTCATTTTGAAACTCAAACCTTAATTTCCATGGATATTCGGGCGTTTATGGTGTATATACGATCATCAACTTTATGTTTCTTCATCTATATTAATGGATTTGCAAATATGAAAGAGAGGAAAGTGAAAAAAATTCCCCAAAATTTTTCCCCAAATTTTCCCCCAAAAATCGGAAATTAAAACTTCGATTTCACAACTTCTCCATCACAAATTCATGATTTCTTCATGAATTCTTGTCATTTCATGGAAAGAGAAGGTCCAAGTAACAAATCTACTGCAAATTCGAGAAGAATTGAAGATCCATGGAAGATTTGAAGGAGGAAGGGGGAGAGGAGAGGAGAGAGAAAATCTGGCTAAAAAACCAAATTTCCCAATTTTTTTTTTTGGCTGAAAATAATTTTTCGGAATTTTCAGATTTTTTTCATATTTTTTTATTTTTCGAAATAATTAATAATATTTTCAGAAATTAGAATAAATGATTTTGTTATTTTCTAAAATCATTTCAAAGCAAAAAAGAAAAGGTAAAAGAAAGCATATGTGGGTGGCTCACAATTGCTATGTAGCCCTACATTTTCCATGGTCTGAAAATTTTCAGACCATCCAATAATTTTCACATAATAATTGGTTAAAGAGAGAGAAGATGTTTCTTGAATTGATGAGAATTTTAAAGCTTTTTAACTGTTTAGAGTTTTTAATTTAGTAGCAAAAGAGGGTAAAAACTTAAAAAAAAAAAAAAAAGTTGCCATGTATTGAATCAGGCTTTGCCCGATGCCAAATGTCATGGTCAGTGGAAATTGGAATATATTGTCTCCCCAAGCCAGGTCAAGCAATTATAGTTGATAATCTAATAGATAAATAAATAAACAATCATATGTTTTTATATTAGTGATAAGAAAAGGATAGGAGTAGTTGGAGAAGAAAATCCGTCGGTTTCTTCTTAAAAAAAAAAAACTTGTCTATTAAAAAAAAAAAAAAAAAAAAAAAAAATATTAGTGATAAGAAAAAAAAAAAACTTGTCATACAAAATTAAATAAAAATTAGTAGTAACCATCATTTACTATTATAGTTTTACAATGGCTACAAATGGTGTGTCAGTTTGTCACAGTAATAGTTTTCTACCAAGATCAAATATTCTTGGTGCTGATTCTGTAAAATATTGAGCATATAATTAGTTGACCATGTAATTAAAAGGGAAATATGTTTCCTAATGATAAAAAAAGTAGTAGGTGAAAATCAGAAGTTTAAATATATCAACAAAATAATTACTCATTTCCTTAATTGACTTCTCTTCTCATCTCTCAGTTTCATAAAATAATGAAAAAAAAAATTGTGTTTTTCTATAAGACAACTATTAGACCAGCATTATTATATAGGTACGAGTGTTGGGCATAAGATAACTTCTACTTCATTATATATATTAGGTATTAGGAAGATTGAGGTACCAAAGATGCTTATGCTGAGATTAACATGTGGAAAATGGTTAAAAGACAAAATTCAAAACGAGAATCTTCGAATTAGGATTGGAGTTGCATGCATCACTAGTGAGTTAAGGGGAAACGGGTTATGATGTGTTTGGCCACGAGATACATTGTTTATAGATGCATTGGATAGAGTACTTGAAGGTTGGGATACTAGAAATTTACGAGTAAGTATGATGAGGCCAAATATGAATTGTATAGAGGACGTCATAAACGCTGAAACGGTGAAGAAATTAGGTTTACAGGAGCATATAACACTTGACAAAAAAGAATGGAGGCAAAGGATCCATGTAGACGACCTTTTGAAATACCCCTTTGGTATATTAAAAGGTAATAGTTCCCTCACTAGTTGATTAACGTCATACCTTCATTAGTAATCATGTCCGCTTTAAATTTGTCGGTTTGGATTAAATTTGGACTCGACTTTCTTAACCAAATATATCGCAGAGTAGATTTGAAGTCAAAAGTTTGAAATATATAAAAATAAAATATCGATCCATAATTTAGATTTACATATATCAAATTCGATTTGCATGTGTAAGAATTTTTTTCTAGAACCTTGTTTAGGTCAACACAACCCAAATAGGCAAAGGCCATTTTGGGAGTAGGGGAAAAAGGTAAGGAGAATCTTCACATGCAAAATTCCCCTTGTGAGATATAATTACAACCTTGAGGTTGTGAAGTGCAAACATTACCATTAAACCAAACTTTGTTTAGTTTGTACTTATAAGTAATGTTATTGGGTTTTGTATCAGGTGGTATTAATGTAGAGATATTCAGTAAATGCTTCTTATGCTTGTATAGTTGCATCTTGTGCAATCTTATTTTAAAAAAAAAAAAACAAAAGGAGATTAAATCACCAACTTAAGAGTTTTACAGACCAGATCAAACGCAAAAGCCCAAAAGAAGCACAGTTCAGCATCTTGTGCAATTTAGTTATAGGTAAATCGTTCTTCAGATCATATATTTTCACTGAAAAAGAGAGAGTTGGGCCAAAATAGAGGCTAATTAGACTATAAGGTGAAAAATAGATTAGGTGTTTGATTGGGCCGAAAAGAGTTTAAATGGGTCCAATAAAGAACTAGTTTATATAGACCCACTCACCCACACTTCCTTATAAACCTCGAGTGTACTAGGATGGTCTATACTCTATTGGTCTTCCAGTGTTGGAATGGCTCGCAATCTTAGCTTGTCCATGCAAAAATAGCCATGCAAGGATTTTTGCAACTTTTGGCCTATAAAAGTTGCCACCAGTTTGTTAATGTTAGTGGGCTTATAGGATATAGAGGTTTTCTGACCTATTTTTTATTTGGTAAAGGTGAATATCGTATGGTACAAGATCGAAAACTTGTATAGGTCAACTCACTCAACCTTAATAACTTGGAGACTTCAAATCTAAGAACATCTCATATGATAATATTACTCCCTTTGTCCTCAATTGGGGTCACACTTATAACAGGGGCGAAGCATATAAGGGGTCTAAGAGGGTCATGGCCCCTGCTAGAACCGAACCATATCTATAATACATAAGAGGCCCAAATAAAAAAAAATTAGGAATTCTAGTAAAGTGGCCCTCCTCCTTAATCAAGTCTGGCTTTGCCCATGATTTATAAATTTGTAAATCTCTATTATATAAGTGAAGGGGGGAGGCATGGTGTCTCCCCATCAAATGACTATAATACCCTTACTTTTTTAATTACATCAATTTTGTTTAAATTTTTAAAATAATAATAGGTAATCAATCAATCAATCAAAATATTTGCCATTTTAAACAACTAAAATTAGAATAACTTAAAATTTTAGGTTTTAGAAAAAGGAAAGACTAAACAAATTTACAAAAAAACAAAGATAACAAATTATCAAAATCTTCCATCAAAAGGAAACATTATCAAAATAAAAAAAACAGCAATATATTTCCACAACATTATAGTAATGTACAATGGTCATTTTAATGGGTTTATATAATTTCAATTTATGTAAGTCAATTACATATAGGATAATAAAGTCAGATAATCAAGAAAATGTACTACATTTGAAGTTTTAGCTATACTATCAATGATAGATAAATAAGAGATAGAATTGAAAATAGTTCACAACAAAATCAAAATTCAAAAGAAGACAAAAGAAAAGCACAAAAATATGAAGGTAATCTTTGCAATTATAGAGAACATAAATTTGATCAAATTGGGAATTAAAAAAGCAAAAAAATAGAAAAAAAAAAATTCTTTTTTTTATTTGATTTCCATGGATAAATAAAGATAAATATATTTGCAATTATGAACTAATTTGGTAATCGAATTAGATAAACTTGACAAAAGAGGTGATTATGCAACATTCTTATGGACTTTTTTTAGTATTATGTCGAAAATATTAATTAGAAGTGCATGTTTTCTTTAACTACTTTGTTGTTCTATTAACTTATTTTTTATTCGATCAACTTATCGAACTTATTTTTTGAAAATAACTTTTAATAAATTGAACAAAATAGAGCCTTAAAAAAATTGTCAACTTAAACTCAACTTAAACTATTATGTTGTCGATATAAACAGTTTCTGGCATTCGAAATATGATAATGAAGATTTGTCGTGCGATGCGCTTAAAAGTTTTTTCACTATTGTAGAAGTATAAGTGTTGGATTGTGTAAATGGTCTCCCTAATTGGAATATTGGATTCCATATATTCTCTATCAATAAGTTCTAAACACTATGACTTAATTTATAATGCATTCGTTTCAATATTTAGTTTTAATATTTCAAAATTTGATAATTCTAATACTTCTAAATAATTGAATATACAATTATTAGTATTGCATTGTGACTGTAATATTTAAACAAGCAATGGTTAGTTTCGACGACGAGAGAATTATAGATCAAGAACTGTATTGGTGGAAAAGAATACTTTATGAAGTATTATATACGTCCATGAAGTTTATTGTTTTTGTTTCAGTAAGTGCAAATTTAATTAGCTTGTTTGTTGCTATATAAGAACATCCAGGATCCAGCTCAATAATGTGGTTTGCCAAATCTTTAGCACGTGAATTAGTGATAGAATATCTTGTTGTTTCTGTCCTGTAATTGTCTTTTGTTTGACTGGATGAAGGGTCCAAAAACAATGGAGTTAAATATTGCAGTTTCCCACACAGTCTGACTTATATATACAGTCAGCAACAACTTGGAAAATATTTTGTAAATATTTCTTGAATTTTACCCTCTGGAGGAAAATACTCATATGTGAGTTGGTAAATTATTAGTGCTACAAACTTGTGAGTTAGAGAGGCCAATACCAGCTAAGTTATTCACGATGTCCTGGATCACCTGAGTCCTGAGAATAGGTAGTGTGATTTATGTGACCTTAGAACATAATTAAAATGATAATTGAAATTTATTGATCATATATATACGACAACATATATATTATCAAATTTGTGGTTAGGTTTGTATCTCATTATAGACACTTTAGAAAATTAGAAGTTGAAATGAGAAGAATTGGTAATGATGATAATAATTTAATTAAGGAGAGAATAACACGTGATCTATTTGCAAGGTGTTAGACTCGATTCCAAAACCTCTAGAATATAGGAGGTGATATCTAACACCACTAGTGTTGAGGCATGTAGTGTTTTGATGATTGTAAACAAATGATGATTATCCAACTAACATGTGTGTTTGAGATATGCATATTACGTTACCATAAAACAAGTCATGAAAGGTTAAATATATCACATCATGAAGAGTTCCTAGAAGAAATCCAATAAGTGAAGTTCCTTAGGAAGAAATCCAAAGAGAGAAGAAGTTTGATTATACAGATGTGCTGCTATATTTTATGTAAGTTCCTAAAATGGAACCAAGCATGAAGAGTTCAAGAAAAATGTTATAGAAGCAGGCACAAACAAAGTTCCTAGAAGAGTTCCTAGAAGGAACACAAATAGAGCAGTTCCTAGGTATATCCTAAGAGGAACATTGAATATGCGGTTCTGAGTCGGGCTTCTGAGTGGGAACAATTCTGAGTGGGAGCGGTTCTGAAGTTTCATAGTTGAAACAAGCGGTTCTTGGCGGGAACTATAGGTGCGAAGTTCCTTAAAGGAACTAGCACGTCGAGTTCCGAGGTGGAGCTATTGCATGCGGTTCCGAGTTGGGCGGCATGGAGCATGAAGATAGGAAGTATGAGTTTATTTTCTAGGATTCATGTAAGTATGTGGAAACGTGAAAGGTAAAGGAACAAGATGCCAAAAGGAACTCGTGGACTTAGAGTCAAAAGTATTTAAGAGTCAGTAAGTTGTTGCATATTATTATCTTAATATGTAGGATTTATTTAGAGTTTGTTTCTTAATAAATCTCTACTTGATTAATTATTTTTAGATAATATGTATTAGTTGTTTTAGGATAAGATTTAGTTTTTAAATAAAAAAGATAAGTTTTAAATGAAATCAGTTTTAATTTAGGATTCTGATTTTAATTTATTTAATTCTATCTTATCAGTTTTTGGAAAATAAAAGCTAGATTTATATTACGTTCAATGAGTTTTTGAGATTACGTTCAATGAGTTTTTGAGTGCGGGAACTTGTAGACGCGAGTTCCGTGCGAACGGAACTCATGTACTTATGTCGGTTTATGAAAAAAGTTTTCGGTAAAATATTTTTGCATAAGAAAATAAATAAAAAGTGAGTTTTGGAAAATATCTCTTGGATTATATTTTGATAAAACGTAGCCTTTTCTCCAAGTATTTATTTTCTTTTTGTTTCCTATTTTTACTCTAACTGCTTCTGTAAACGTGACATAAGTTGTGCCCAGAAGTTGGTGCTTCTCCCAGTTTCTCCCGACTAGCGATCATGGGTTAGTGGAGAAATAAGTGGAAGCGGTGCTCAAGTTTTGAACGTACTATAAATGGAGGCTTATGTATTCTTTTTAAGTTGTCTGACTGGTGTCTTTCCATAGTGTCTGACTTATGTCATTCCATAAGGTCTGGCTTAAGGAATAAAGTTATAGTAAGAATTATATTTTCTATTCCTTGTTTTGAGTCAGTTCCTGTGAGTTCCAAGTTACTATGAGTGCCATGTTCCTTTACAGTTATTCAGTTTCTATATACTAGGGTTAATCCAAATTATCAAGCGTATGTATTTGAGTTTGGGGTTAAAGGGTTTGAGTGAACTCTTGTAATGGGAACTTGGTAAAGGGTTTGAGTGAATTCTTGTATCAAGTTCGAGTGAGGAACTTGGTAAGTTATTATTGTTTATGCGTAGACTTGGGGTGAAGTCTATCCAGGGGTAAAGGGTTTGAGTAAACCTGTTGTAAAGAGTTGTGGGAACTCTTAAGGGGCTTAGAGTTAAGTCTAGAGTATTAAAGTTCCTAGTGGAACTTGTGAGAGAGTTGGAGTTCTGAGTGGAACTTGCGCATGTAATAGGTTGTAACAAAGGAGGTTCCCTATTATAGTGAAGAGATTAAATCCTGAGGAAGTCGTGGTTTTTCTTCTTGTATTGGGACAAGAAGTTTCCACGTAAAAATCTCTTTTGAACTTTGAGTTCCTTATTGCTTATGTTTTAAATTCCGCATTATTTGGCAATAAGTTCCATACTACAATTCACCCCCCCTCTTGTAGTTCCTTCCGAGGTAACAACTAGGCCATCTTTACCTATTGCTTTAATTTTATAGAATGTATTAAAATGAAAACAGTTTAAACAAACGACAAATGCATAGAAAGTGAGGCAGAGATTTTATATCCATGCGAATTTAAATTGTTATATGTGCCTTGCATTTCTACGTGAAGAAGAAGGATAGAGACGTAAAGTGGAGCAGCAGCACGTGTGCGACACACACCACCTATCCTTCACCGTTTTGGTAATCCTTTAGTGCCCGGGCTGGCGGTCCATCTCGGGCGGTGGAAACCACCCTGTCCCGACCTTTGCAAATTCAGTTTGACGCAAGAAGTTTCGAGAATTTTTCCCCCGGTCAGGCAAAACACTTACCCGGGAGGGTGGGCTGTTTGGCGCCCGGCCGGGCTGTATGCTCTGTTTGCTCGTGCTTTTGCGATGTTTGTAATTTTCACCCGGTTTTAATCCGATTTGTTTGGGTTTTTTTTGTAAACTTTAGGGAGCCATATATATATATATATATATAAGGCTTCATGAAGTCATTTTATAACCCTAAGATTCAAATTAGCCCCCAAATAGGATTCTCTCTCTTTCTCCTCCTCTTTTTTCTTCTCCATTGTAATTCCTCCATTAGAGAGGCTAAAGAAAGCTCCAAGATTATAGCTTTTGGTGGATGTAGGTCAAGGTTGACCAAAACACCTTAATCCTTTGTGTCATCTATTCATTGCTTCTCTTCTCATTTAAAGTTTTGAACTTTGCATATTTTGTTGGTGAAATTAATTAGCAAACACTAGGTCCTCTTAAAGAGCATTAAATTACTAACATAACTTACTATATAGGCCCGGGCTACGCCTCGAGTAAGGAAAATTTTCATTTATTAATATTATAATTTAAGATGATAACACTAAATGTTATTTAGTCTAGTGGTTAAGACTTTAGTATATGCTCTCGAGGTCCCGGGATCAAACCCTATACTATGCACTTTCTAATTTTTTTTATTGTTGTGGATTACATGGAGTAAAACTCCCTTAGGGAGAGCGCTACATGACACCGTTTCTTGTTTAGGCACGCCTTTTAGTATAGATATATGCAAATCAATCTTTAATATAAAGGAAAAGAAAGAGTATGTGTTATTGTAGCTAGGCTTAGCCTCCTATAAAAGTATAAAGGAAAATTGGAGAAAAGAAGAAAAACAAATTAGAAAGAACCATACTATGGAGTAAAAGAAAAAGATGACAATTGACAAGTATATACTTTTATGTTTCCTTACGTGCAAAATGTTTGAAATTGGAATAATAATATCATCTTATACAACTTAAAGCATGCATTAGACAGTCTTTTTACTTTCCTTGAATATATATGTTCCCAAAATTTCATAATAATCAACGTGTATGTGTCTCAGCACTGTCTCTCATAGAAAGTCATGGTTTTATATAATGATGATTGGCCAAAAAACACTAATTTGCAGTTAACTAGTTATTTACAGAACTTCTAATCTAATTTATTAGGAATATATCGTAAAGCTAAGTTCGATTTTCTTATCTAAAAGCCAAAAAGTAGAATTAGTAACAGTTAATCCTTCGTCCTTAAGGACCCCAAAGGGACCAAAAACTAGAATAACTTTTACGTTTTTACACTTTAATTTGATGAATATGAGATCAAAAACTTGCAAAAGCTTAAAGTTTATAATTGGAAAGTACGAAATTGATGCTTCCATGCTGGACAAAGGTAGTTGCTTTAACTAGGAGTTTTGGCAATTCCATCCTTAGCTTCTAAGGAGATAAAACAAAGTGAATAAAATCAATGGATTATTGATTTGGCTATATATAGGATGTACAGTTCAACATTCTTTTTTCTTTGTTCGATCGAGAAACTTGGTTTATGGTTCTAAAAATATGCCAACCCAATATAAGATAAAGGATTTTTTTTTTAGGGGAAAGATAAATGATTTTTTAATAAGAATAATACAAACTTTGGCGTTCTCTCGCAATAATATAAACTTTTGATTATTTTTAAATAATTCAAACTTTACATCAAAATTCCTCTAGTAGACATTACCGGTTGTTAACTTGTTGTAGGAGGCAAAAAAGCTGACGTGGCATTCATTAAGACATGTGTCATTATTTTATTGGCTAATTGTTAAAATTTTGATTTAAATATCAAAAAACATTATAAGTTTTTTTTTTCTTTCTTCTCTCCTGCTTCCACCCCACCCCATCCCAGCACCCCTAGACTACCCAACCACCGTTTCTCTCTCTTCATCCTCCCCCTAGCCAAACCAACTGAAACCCTCCTCCACCCCCCACCCTCACCTTCATCCTATCTTCAACATCTCCAGTCAACTCCGACGCCATTCTCGATCACTCGAACTCCAATCCGATCCTCCCGCACAACAAGAAGTTGAATCGTCGCAGACACAAGTCGAAGCGGAAGGAATCAAACCCTAACTCACCATCATCGCGCGAAATCAATACGATCTTCGAAAATGGCGGTCATGTTGATATTATCGGCGAATTGGAGGAGGAGGAGATGTCGTCGTCGTTGTCGACTATTTCGCACAGTTACTCGAGGATGTTCGCGGTTTGGGAGTTGAGAGAAGAGAGTTTAAGGGTGGTGGTGAGTTTGAGGAGGTGGTAGGAATTGGTTCCTGTGGTGGAGAACCCCTAAACCGTGGGGGGTGGGTCTGGGGAAGTGGTTTCGTGGTGGGGGAGTTTGAGGCGGTTTTGTGGGTGGTGAGTTTGAGGCGGTTTCGTGGTGGGGGAGGGGGTGGTGAGGGTGGTTTCATCCGTGGGGGTGGGGGTGGGGGTGGAGGTGGGTGGGGGAAGGGGTAGGGTTTCAGATTTTCAGTTGGTTGGCAAGGGGAAGGAGGAAGAGATTTTGGAGCTAACAAATTTTTTTTAACTTGTTTTACAGGTTAGCGGTCAACTTGACCTACTGGAGGAATTTTGATGTAAAGTTTGTATTATTTAAAAATAATCAAAAGTTTGTATTATTGCGAGATAATGGCCAAAAATTTGTATTATTCTTGTTTAAAAATCCTAAGATAAATGAGTTTTTTCTTTTTGGGTTTTGATATATGTCTTGTCATATCTTTAGTTACTTAGAACTAGAGGTGACATTAAGATAAGATACCCGGCAAGTGTACTACGCAATCAAAACTCGACTCAAACAACTCTTAATTCAACTCGAAATACTTCCAAAGAAATTGAAATTCTTTATTATAGTATTTTCTATCTATATAAAACAACTGTGATTTTAAATTTTTATAATTTATTTCTTCATAAATGTTCAATTTTCTCTTAACAAAGTAGTAAAAGAAAAAGACCTTCAATCTAAAAAGCACGTGTCAAACAAGTACAAAATCAACTTTAGATGTTCAAGTTTTTACATTTCTAATTCATAAGTTTTCAAGTTCAATTGATTTCGTTTAAAAAACATGATATACGAGTGAATTGTGATAGTATAACAACTATTGATCCATATTAAAAACCACATATTATTATTAAGTTGAAATTAAAGGCAAGAAAAGCATAAATTGAGACAAAGAATATTGAGTTTCTTTTTGTATGTGCTCAAATATGTTTATACTATAATACTACAAAGAAACTCTGTTTTAAATATGTATGTTTGTCCCTTTTTTGTGGCCTTAGTTTCCTTAACTAATGGACTGCGGAAAAGAACAGCCAAAAAACGAATGAATGAAGTTGGAGCAACTTTTCACCGGGATCCAGGGCTAGAACTGTGACCTTCATCATTTGCCTATCGTGCAACCCAAACCTCAACTTTTGTTCCTTAAGATTAAAATCATAAAGCTCCAAAGTTGTGTCTTTGCTCTCTTTTTGCCTTTATTTTGGTTTGGATAAATTTTGGCGGACTTCATTAACTTGTTCAGTTTTTACTTTTTAATCCTTTTTCTTTTGCTTTCTTTATTCTTTTTTTTTTCTTTCTTAGGTAGTTTATGATCTTCAGGTGCTAATTCTTTACTGGAAAGTAAGCCAAACCTATCAATACTTTAATGGAAAACATAAGAGTATGGCTAAACTGCAAATAATTTGTAAGTAAAAGAGAGGAAATGGGAAGGTATCAGTGCAAATGGAATTGCCTAAATGACACCCCTCTTTATTGTTTGGTAACAAATAGTTTGTAATTTAGTTTTTTTCAATACATAATACGTAATACTTCGACTTAAATTCCGAAATAATTTAAGTCCTTAGTAAAGGGTATTGTAAAGTTTTTTAACCCGAAAAAATGACTCAAAAAACGACCTACAACGTGGAGTAAAATTTACTTAACCAACTGATTTGATAAGTGTTGTGACTCTAAGTCAATGTAATTTTGATGATGATAAACGCTTTATGCTATAATATGTATGTATGTAACAGTGATCTAAGAAAGCTAACAAGATTGGATGTTCATGAAAGATCAACAACTTGAAGATATGGAAGTTTAGGTCTAGTTATGTTCTTAGTCATGTTTATGCAATGTAATTAACGTATTGGAACTCTGTGCTAAATTAGAAATATGAAATTAGGATGGTTAACTATTTTCTAAGAGTTAAGCAAATAGGTAATTATATTAATTTCATGTATCTATATTTAAAGAATATAAAAAAGGGGAGTTTTTTTATTTTTGAAAATAAGTTTTGAAAAGAAAAAGATTTTTATTTTCGAAAATCAGTTTTTAAAAGATAAAAGATTTTTTATTATCGAAAAACATCATAAAAAACGTTTTTAAAGATTTTCCGGAAAAAAGGAGAATGTTTGTAAAAAGAAAAACTGATTTTTGAAGAAAAGATTTTGATAAAGATTTTGGATTTAAAAAAAATGGATATGATTAAAATTAGCATAAGATATGGAGGAATCCTTATCTTATAAGAAAAGAAAGAAATTCAATTTTTATAAAAGATAAAGTTTGATTTTGAAAAGAAAAATATTTTATCCCTTTATTTTAGGAATATAAATTATTCAAGAAGATAATTATTTCTTGGAGAATAATTCTTATTCAATTGATGAAATTATATAAGGGATAGAAATCAGCATACGATCACACGTTTTCAGATTTGGCAAGATTACTATTTTGAGAGCTGAAAACGATCTCCCAGAGCACAGTATACGACACAGAGTTCTAGTAAGTTAAGGTCTAAACAACGATTGTAACGATCCTATATTTACTTGAATAAGAAGCACGCTTTTGATGAATCATTCTTTCTGTAATTTTCATATTATAGAGGGTACCAACACTTAGGGTTAAGTGTTGGGGAGCACTACTATAGTTAGTGGTGGGGGAATCGAATTGTATCAAGAGTTTGGTATTTTACGATTCAAATAATAAAATAGTAGTTTGTGTGGACGTAGATCTTATAGGTGAGATTGAACTACTTTAAATTCTTGTGTCTTATTATTTGATTTCATTGTTTTCTTGTTTGATACAATTTCGTTCGAGCAAAAACATCAATCAGAGAGTTTACGAGTGAAATAACACAGTGCACAATACTGTGCCATAAGAGTGTTTTTGCAAAAATCGATTAGTTTTAGTCACTCAATTCATCCCCCTTTTTTGAGTGTCACCTTGTACTCCAACAATAAGTATGTATGACACCATCTCTCAGACAATTGAAACTTTTTTTTTAGAGGAAAGTTGTAAACATAAACTGTAATGATAACTAAAAAAAGTAAAAATCATAATACTTCTATATAGGCTTATATAAATCTCAACCCACCTGCTAATTTTAGATCAGGTTTGGATTGGTAGACCGATTGCTTTTGTCATCCCTAGTTTATCTACTGTAATTGTGTTTAATTCCTCCCTACAAATTTTAATTAAAATAAGAGTTTACTAAAAGTTTAGCACATGCCAATCCCTCGTCGAAAGCTGACATGGCTGGCTATGAACAAGTTGCAACTGTTGCATGCTGTAAAACTTTGGGTATTTCATTTTCATAGTACTTTAAAAGAATATAGGGGACCACGCACGAACCATCGAATATAAAGCATGGATATATCAAAGAGTAGATAATCTAAGTACACTTTATCTATAGTGACAATTTTAGCTAAGACATCAACTCTTCTTTTCTCTCGGTTCCTCTAAGCCTTTGTGTATAGTACTAAGTTTTTTAACTTAATTATTTGTCTATTTGTCTCCAGGATTGTATCACTATGATGATAAGCTGCCTTATCAGTTTCTAGTTCCGCTATGATGATAAGCTACCTTATCAGTTTCAACATTTTACCAGTTTCATGCTCAACTATACTTTATCAATTTCACCTAACTTATCAGTTTCAACTTCTTTTAACTAGCTAGTATTGCCAAATCTACCCATTTGTATAATTTTTTATTATAAAATTTTAATCAATTAATATCAAAGCATATAAATTTGATATTTCAAAAATATCCACTAAAACAAATCTAACAAAATAGATTATTTAAGTTAGTGGTGTCAAACTGGGCCAGTGGGTGGGTTTGGGTTGACCCAACCTGGGTCTGAATGATTTGGGTCGGAATAAGCTGGGTGAGAGTGTGCCATGGGTCGGAACTGGGTGGGTTTGAGTCGGGTACAACTGGGTGAGGGAGCTATCGAAACTAGTTTGGGTCTAAATGGGTCGGTTGGTGGCTGGGTTGGGTGAATTTGGGTCGGAATGGAATAGGGTGAAGTCGGCTCATCTCGGCTCTTGGCTGGACTTGGGTCGGAATAAATCGGCTCTCAGAATGACTTGGGTCGGAATAAATCGGCTCTCGGAATGACTTGGGTCGGAACTAATCGGATCTCGGAAGGACTTGGGTTGGAATAAAAACCGGCTCTCGGAAGGACTTGGGTCGGCCCAAATCGGCTCTCGAAAAGACTTGGATCGGCTCAAGCTGGCGCCGTGTTGACTTGGGTCGAAACAAATCGGCTCTCGGAATGACATGGGTCGGAACAAATCGGCTAACGGAACAAGACGGCATCAGGTGCGGTTGGGTCGGCTTAAGCTGGCTTTCGGAATAACTTGGGTTGGAACAAATCGGCATCAGGTGGAGTTTGTTTGGCTCGGGCCGCCTTTCGGGTGGACTTTGACTCTTAGAGAGTCTAAGTTTTACAATTGCCGTTTTGGCATTTTCATATATATTAAGTTACGAAGTCGGAAGTTATAACTAGTGGTGTCAATTCAGTTAATCAGTTCAGTTTTGGTTCAAACCAAACAGTTCAGTTATTTCAGTTCGTTTTTCCCAACTTAATTCATTCAGTTTAGATTTTTTCGGTTTCAGTTTCAATCCATGCAGTTAATTCAATTTTCATTTCAGTTTACAGTTGTCTTTTGGTTTGACCCATACAGTTTTGGTTCAAACAATTGAATATTTATCTATTACTATCAGTTAAACAGTTATTTTCAGTTCGGATTCGTGAATTTCAGTTTTGTACAGAAAACCGAATCAACTCGTGCAAAGTTCAATATCAATTATGCCATATGCATCATTTCTTTACTTCATGTCGCGTTTTCGGGTCAAGTGCTTAACTGTGCCGGGTAAATTGAACTCAAATGAATTTTTATCATTTCGGTTGAACTTGTCGGAACCAGCGATACCATTAAGAGACGTGCATATATTTGTCTACAAAACGAGGTTGAAAGTTTATCTATTCATTGTGAAATTATTGTATTAAAGGTTCAACATTTGACCGAAATTCACAATTTTAATTTCAAATTCTTCATTATAAGATTTCTAATCATTGCTTATTTGTATATAGATTATAATTATGTTAGCAGTACTGAAATTTACATTAATATGTATAATAACTTGTAATGTTACTACATGTAAATGTGTATATTTACTTGTACCTTTTAATGATGAATTGATGATTGATGATGATCAAGGATTCAAGGTGATGATGGCTGATAATGATGAATGATCATAGTTGGTGCAAATGATGATAAAAGTCGATAAACCCAAAGTAATACAAGTATAATGTGATCAAAGTTAATGCAAGTGGGTAATCATTAGGCTAAACTAGACTGGTGTGTGTATAGGTCAATGTATTTACATGCTCTTTTTTCCATACATTTCCTTTCAGGATCAGTTGTGGTCTTCTAAACTCTACCGATGATGTATAGTAAATTTTAAATAACATTATACAATCTCAATTATATAAGCCAACTCTTGAGGACTTTGGTGTCCACCTAAAGTGTTTATATTACCCATGCATGCTCAACTAATATTTAACTCATTCAAGTAGTTCAAAAAGTGTTGATGTTTTAGTGATAAATTTATATGCCAAGGATATTTTTTTTCTATTAATTATGATATTCTGACACTAATACACGCATCGCGTGCATATAATGTAAATGTATTATATTAGTATAAGTATGTAACACTGCATAATAACTAATTATACCTAAAAAGGTTGGGTCTGGGTCAGATGCGGGTTCACCCGTGGGTCGGCCCAGTTTTTGACACCTCTAGTTTAAGTAGTGCAAAACTTCAACGAGTAATTAGCATACGAATAAGATTTTTTTTTTGTGGCATCATTGACTCATGGGTATGGTGTGTGTCATTTATTAGAAGTTGGTGCCACATTGGCTAGAATTAGAGTGTTGGTATTATTTTTATTTGAATATAGATTCAAATTTTAAAACAAAAAACTGACGAACTAGCAAAAATATTGGCTAATTTCTATATTAGATACCATATTGTTTAGATATATATCTATATTGGAAAATTGAAAATATAATACATTTCTACTATTACTTCAGTCAAATATTTAATCAAGTTGCTTCTTTCATATTAATATTATATATTAAATATGTTACTTCCTTTTTCTAATCTAAATAAATTGTCTTTCACGTTTGCCAATATAGAAATTTAATCATTATATCTTAATATCTTAAGAAAGTTGATATTATTTGAACAATATATGTGGAAACGAATCTAATAAAATCTCAGATGACTATATTTTTTCTTACATACAATATAATCAAAATGAAGTATGTGGATAGTGTAAATATACAAAATGTGTAGTTAAAAAAGACACATAAGGAGTCTTAAACTAATAACTAAGCCAAAGCGGTTGGAATTTCTATTTTCATTTTGAAACTTCTTAATATACGGAGAACAACACTCTGGCTATGTTCTTTTCAACTTATTTAAGCACTCTAGTGCTTATTTTAGATTTGATCAGATCAGATCAAAAAAGTTCAGATCAAATAATAAAAGTTCAGATCAGATCAGAAAAGAAATAACATATTGCACGAGTTGGGTAAATCAGAAAAGTTTATCGGATAGATCGGATCAGAAAAAATCGAGATCGGATCGGATCGAAAAGAACATAGCCTATTGTAACTTGTAATCCTATTAATGATCCCTATTCAATAGAAGGAAAATAACTCACAAATCAATTCGAGCTAGTGTTCTTTTTGGGTCCAATTTTTATCGATCGATGAAGTTCTCGATCGATCCGATCGATCGATGTGATCGAACTTTTCGATCTCGATAAGTTCGGTCCGATCTCGAACTTTTATTAGTCGATCGATCCGAACTTTTCTGATTTACCCAACTCGTGCAATATGTTATTTTTTTTTCGATCGGATCGATCGATTAGAAAAATTCCGATCAAAACCGAATTTCCGATCGAAAAGAACACCCAACTCTGTATGTTATTTTTTATCCTATTAATGATCAACCCTCTATTCAATAGAAGGAAAAAGAACTCACAAATCAATTCCACAAATCAGTCCTTAGCTTAATTAAGAACTAGATTAGCTTCACTTAAACAATCCATTATATATGACTAGGTCACTTTATATATTGATTATCCTAGTTTAAATATTGTTGAAAGGCGGGGGAAGGTAGGGAAAATTGATCTGATACTTTATGATCGAATTTGTATTTTGTGCAGTATCTCCAAGCACCACAAACAAGAGTGGCCGATTAGGTCGGGACTTGGGAGCAGAATTACAAGATTCCAGAATTTGAGGCAAAATTTTCTGCATGCCATCAAATTTTCTGCAGTATATATAGTTGGAATTTTTTTTGATGGCCAACATACTAGTTGGAATTGAGCGAGGTTGTACGACGTTCAATCATCATCTCAAAGTTGAAATAAGTTCGGCCATATGTACCCATTGTCCCATCATCATTAAGCATGGTTTAAGGAATCGGGACCCATATGCTAGGTTGGGTCGGGTTGGGTAAAATTTAACTTGATTCAACAATATAATCTAAATTTAACTTTAAATAAGCGGTTTAGGATTGAAAATTTCAACCCACTATATTAAATGGATTACAATAAACCAATTTAGTTGAATGGAAATAAATCGTAATTCGTTTAAGTTTTTATACACTATGATTGTATTGATAGAACAAAAACATAGGAAAAATGCTAAACATGTCAAAAACAATTTCAATGAAATATAAACATGAGTACTTTATGAATGAAATTTATCATAACTTTTTTCTGATAAATAATTAATAATTATGATTTAAATGGATTGAGCGAGTTATATGGATCAGTATAATTACGTTGGGTTAGACTTAGTTTTCCAACCATTTTTTAAATGATTTAAGTTCATATATATCATAAAATATTCAATTTATTTGTTATCGACTCGAACATGAACTTTGATATCCATATCCTAAATCTTGGAATCTTTTTTTCCATGGGGACCACATATTATAATTAGATGAATTAATTTCATAAATCACACCGTATGTCACCCTTCCATGTGATGATCATGAGTATCTTGGGATTATAGTTATTATTCCAATTTGGTAAGGTATCTTGACAACGGTTGACATTTATTCTACTTGTCTACATTTGATCAGAATGTGGTTTTTGGACTACATGTTATCAATCTATACCTAGTTTTTAAAAACAACTAACTCAAATGACAATAATTTTATATTAAAAAAGAAATTCTATATAGTATTCATACATTATTGACTTTTTCTAGTGATACCATCAAATTTTTTAGAATTTTATATTTTTATGTAGTACCCCTCACTTATTGACATTTATATGCGGTACTATCTCAAATAATTATAATACCTCCCACCAGACCGCCACCATAACTACCCCTAGCCATCTCCCTACAATCCCCACCACCACTATCGTCACCAAGTATACTCACAACGTCCCCTTTGAGCATCGAATTGATCTATCAATCATTATTGTAAAATTTGGTGGAAGTATTAATGGATGATGAATGGATTGCAAACAAGTAGGAACAAGAAAAAAAGGATATCACACCAAAAGGAATGGGAAGAAAAAACTCACAGGAGAAATATAAAAGTAAGCAATTTAAAAAAGAGGTAAACTAGTTTTTAAGCCCGTTTAAAGCAAGGCTACATCATATATATATAGGATTTTTTTGGTGTAAATAAGCAACTAAGCAGTAAGCACAGTGAGTGATCCCAGGTCTTGGGTACCACCCCCACAAAACTTTACTAACCAAGCTAGATGCCATCCACATATATAAGATTAATCAATTGTCAATGAATTTTATTTTTGAAGTTCATATACATATTTTTTGTGTGGAACTTTTATTTAAGGTCGTGATGGATATATTGTCATTTTATATCAAAAGCATACCAATTATGTCAACTTTGGCACAATTATACGGGGAAGTAAAAATGTATAGAGAAAAAATTGAGTGGGTGCATGTGAAGTCCAACTTCAGAGATAAAGTAGAGAGAAAATACTTGCCAAAAAACGCGATAGCTAGTTTGGGGCATCTGAAAAATGAATATCTATCAACAATATCGACATAAAGGGAGTAACATAATAATAATAAGGATTTTTTGGTTAAAATAC
The DNA here is from genome assembly GCA_947646795.1 of Beta lomatogona. Taxonomy (NCBI): domain Eukaryota; kingdom Viridiplantae; phylum Streptophyta; class Magnoliopsida; order Caryophyllales; family Amaranthaceae; genus Beta; species Beta lomatogona. The sequence goes on from CANSNZ010001115.1 coordinate 1,436,037, forward strand.
CCTTATGTTCGCTGATTTTTAAAACAATCCCCCTTTTTTTTTTTTTAAACTAACTGAACCCCCAAATGTTTTATAAAAATTTTGGTTGCACCCCCAGAACCTAACTTCCGTCAAATCCAGACGTTTATGGGGCCTTTTTTTCCATTTTCCCTCCTAAATGTTGCGTGAAATGACATTTGTATCCTTGGGTAATTAAAACCCTTCAACAAACCTCTTCATCTATCTCATTCAATTCCTTCGTTTCTGATTTTATCTCTCTCACCTGCTTCACTCAGTAATTCATCCTCTCTCTCTTGTCATCATCTACACCTTTTCTTCTTCTTTTCAGTCTCTCTCATCCAACTGGGGTTGCAACACTCTCTCTCTTTCTCCCTCGTCATCATGGAGAATTCTGCAATGACAGAAAAGGGAAAACTTTTATGGACGGTAAAACAAGAGCATGGTACCCAAAATAGGTAATTCACTGTGCTTTGGGTAAAATTACCTTTATTTTCATTAAATTAGATTTTTTTAATTGTTGATTTATTGGATTACTGTAATGGTGCTTATAAGCCCTAATTTTTTAATTGCTTTTTTTTTTGAGGGGAATTTTTTAATTGCTTGTTGATGTTAAAAATTGATTCTTTAAAATTTGCTTGTTATTGGTAACCCAACAATTAACCCAAATTAAAATAAGCAAATAAACCCTAGAATCGCTAAACTGCCCAAAATTGAAATGCCTAGAAACGAATGTAACACTTACCTGATTTGAAGGATGTCAGGAATTGTCAATTGAGAGTGGAATTGCAATTTTCCGTTCGAAATTTTGGAGTAACAGCTTCAATTTGGGGGTGTCGGAAAATGACCGTTGTGAGAGAGGGAAGATCCTGATTTGGGGATGAAGAGGTTGTTATATAATAGCATAGGTGGCCCCCACAAACGTTTGGATTTGACGGAAGTTAGGTTTTGGGGGTGCAACCAAAATTTTTATAAAACGTTTGGGGGTTCAGTTTTAAAAAAAACAAAAGGGGGATTGTTTAAAAAATCAGCAAACATTAAGGGTGGTCTAACCAAAAAATCCTAATAATAATCATAATAGCACTATCAATATTGTAATAGGAGTAACATAATACTCTTCTGTCTTTTTTTACTTGCTACAATTTATCATTTGCTAACAATAGTTCAAGGAAAACCAGGAAAACTTGTTGAAGTGTGAAAAAATTATAGCATGTTTCAAAATGACCATGATTTGGTCATGAAGCCAATTATATAATTTGAAGAAACAACATAAATCTGATAGAAAATAGACTCATATTATAAAAATTTGGGAGTCCATTTTTCAAGAATCATTTGTAGGATTGTCTATAAATATTATTACTATGGAGTCCTTACAAAATTACGATTATTTTTGAAGTAAGAGTAGTCATAACAAATGTTCTATCGTTAAGAGTAGTAATAACAAAATTTCTATCGTTATTGCAAAAAAAAAATTTAATTTTCTTATTTGTTTCGAGTTTTAAACTTATGTTTGCTGAACTTAATTTATTATCAAACTTAACTTATTAATGAACTTGACTTATTATTGAGCTTAGCTTTTTATTACTTAAATTATATCTATTGAACTTATTTTTGTTAAACTTAACCTTTTTTTACTTAATTTATTTTTGTGGACCTAAACTTAGACCCTATTTAGTTGACCTTAAAAAGAGTATATAGTCAAAATAGGTTTTGTTTAGTAGAAAGAAGTTCCATTTAATAAAAATCAATAAACTATATAAGAGAAAACAATATAAGTTCGATTCATTTTTTTAATAAGTTGAGGAGAATATATCTACAAATGCAATTAAGTTACGTTAAATCCAATTACAATTGAATAACTCATCATATATTTGTCATCTTTTGATCTATAATGACTTTAGTCGAAGGTTCAACATAAAACATCATTTCAAATGATAAAGGAGATCAAGACCCAAAATGAGAAAAACTACAAAGCATAAAATGATAAAGAGTAAAAACATCCCTTATGTATCATCAAATCTGCCGCTTGATTCACTTTCCTAAAATAATGACGAAATCGAACATTTTGAAAAGGGATCAATAGTGCCCACCAAGACCAAGATAAATTAGTAGACATTGGTTGCACTTGCACACAACTCACACTCTCCTCAGTCCTCACAAACTGTCAAACTCACACTCTCCTCAGCTTGTTCTCAATTCTCAAATTTCCACATTTCACTCTCCACCCAAAAGAGTGTGAGGGCGAAAAGTGTCAAAACTCATAAAGTGTGGGGAATCTCAAATCTCAACTCCATTCTCACACTGTACTACTACAGTACTACTACTATTTGAGTTGAAACAACTAATTAAATTATCCAGATTTCTCTTTTTCTCAGTCTCATTTTTACTGTTACTTAGCATGTAATCAGAGTGAAACTTAAGATAATTCATTCCTCCTTATATAACAATGGAGTTTCTTTCTCTCGATCTCCATTTTTCTCTCTCCTCCTTGTGATCTTCTTCATTGACAAACTAAATTAAATCCCCACAAATTTTATTTTACGTCATTAATGGTTGCTGTGAATGAAACCTGCAACTTTCTCTCTCCTAAAATACACAACAACTTTGATGTGACTAAACCTTTGTAAAAAAAAAAAACTCTCTTCCCCAGAAAAAAAGTCTATTATTTTACAGAAATTTAAACTTTTTCCGCCATTGTTGAGTGCTCTTGAAAAAAACCCAGATGTTGACTTGTATAGCTTGCACAAAGCATTTAAATGGCGGATCCTTGGGAACTCAACAACAACGGGAAGAAGACGATGATGTTGTCGCAACACCCAGCAAAAAACAACCCATCAAAACCCTCACTACTCAAGTAAGTTTTTACCAAAAATATGCAATATTTAGTGCTTTTTAGTTATTTGGTTGTTTTTATTTTATTGATATATAAATACCCATGTTAATTTAAGGATGGAGGAAAAAACCCTTGTTGAATCAATAATATTTGTACCAATAATGATAATTTTGAAGTATTTATTGATGTGAAAAAAATAGACTTATTTTTGAAATGTTTGGAAAAAATGGCAGATAAAGGGAATGGCGTTGAGGGCATCAGGGGCATACAAGAACTGTAAGCCGTGTGCAGGGGGGAAGAGTGAGAATAGGAAGAGTTATGAGGAATCAAATGGTGGGTCTGGTTCTTCTGGAAGATTCCATTGTGGGTATCAAAGGGCGAATTCGACGGCCAGGGTTTGGGGGAAGGAATTGGATGGGAGGGTTACGATTAAGGGAGTGGGAATGCTTTCGAGTGGCGAAGGGACACCGGTGTCTGTGAGCGGGAGGTCGGAATCAGTGGTGTTGATGGAGGAGGATGAGCCTAAGGAGTGGGTTGCTCAAGTGGAGCCTGGTGTTCTTATTACTTTTGTTTCCATGATTCAGGGTGGTAATGATCTCAAGCGCATTCGCTTTAGGTATAATTTCGATTTTGATTTTGGTTTTTCGTGGTTGTTTTTTGTTTTGATCTGAAATTGTTTGATGTTTGTTGGGTTGCTAGAGCAATTGTTGAAATGAAAAGGGTTTTTTCTGTTTTTATGATTGTGATTTGCGAATTTATATAAAATTTTGTGGTTTTATTGGTTTAGAGTATGTGCTAAAATGTACTTCTGTTAAATTGTGCTGTTTTATTTGAATGTGGGTTATTTAGTGATTTGACCCGTCACTTTGTAGTTGGACAGAGTCACCGGCATTGTGGTGTTTCTGGATTGTGCAACAACTTATTTTTCCAACTTTAAGTTGTCGATTCATTTGTAGATTATGAAAATGCTGGATTGTTGAAGTCAATTTTGGAACTATGGATCCTGTTAAGTATTGGCTGCCTACTAAATCAGTGAGAGGTTTGTGAGTTGTGACAGTGATGTAACTAAATGAATTTTAGTGGATCATTTGAGAGTTGTGACTGTTGTTGTTGGAGAACTTTTGGCTTGCCCCTACTTTTGAAATTTTAGGTTGAAACTTGGCGACATTTGTGATTGTGATTTACAGCCCTGGTTGCTTGACAAATTTTGTGGACGTCTTGGTACTTTGTGCATCTGGTATACCAAGAAGTGGTCAGGACACTGGCTTCAGTGTCTAGAATATTGATTACTTGATTAGATAATATTGATCTTATCGTATTTGTGTCTTCTCTAGATCAATTAATTTCCACAGGTAGTGGGTTTTGGAATAGTTATTAGACCGTATGTGACAGATGATGCTTACATTCAACCACAAAACAAGGGCTTTTGTGGGCCTCTCTATTAAGCCATAAGTGGTCTGTAATATGTTGTTAAAGTGCTCTCCAGCATGATTGTGTTCTGTTTATCATGGACCCATACACTTTCTCTGCAAACTGTTTTTCTGATAATTTTTTTATACAAATTTTCTAGTTGACTCTTTATATGGTGTTTCTTTTTTATTTTTGAGTTCTTATCTTTTCTTCTTGGGGGGGGGGATGGCTAGTTGTTGGCAGAAAATTACTATGTACAGTATGTACTACGGAGTGGCCGAAATTATGGTCTTATACTTCTTTGGCTCTTCCAAGTCGAAGCAAATCTTGCCTGAGCCTTTTGCACATGCCCTTAAGATTTTCTCTCATTCAGAATGGGTTCCTAGTGTTGCTGCTTTTGTGCAGATTTTAGTACCCCCACAATTCCAGCTTGGAGATGACGTTGAGTTGCATCACGAAGATTAAGAAGAGATAAAATAATGGGTGGGTGGAGGTGGGTCCCAACTATAGAAAAGAAGTGAAAAGACAAAGAGGGTAAAAGTAGAATGTTTAATCTGAGCTTGAGCATCTTCTTTTGGTTGATTTTAATCTTGAGCAGGGATGGAGGGACTAGGGAGTAAGTGACTGTGAACTAGATGTAATTTTAAGATTGTGGATACGAGAGAGGATTAGAATTTAAGAATGTTGCATGCCCTTATACTCGTGTTTCCATGTCCCATAATTGCAGTTGACAAAAGATGTGCGTATCAGATGGATTGCTTAAATATATTAAAGAGCTCAAAAATCCAAACTAAAACCATGTGCTACAAAGGCTAATAATATCTAAGGGTATGCTTTGCTTAATTATCAACATAAATTACGAGTGTCACTAGGACAAGGAGATGTTCTAACTTGCTTTATTCAGCATATTGCTTTTCTATCTTGAATGGAAAATCATGTGGAAGAACCGAAGAAGGGAGGTGCAATACCTGCAGCTGATTCTGTTTTTGTTGATTTAGCTTGAAAAAACTTGCACTGTATGTTTTCCATGAAATGTAGTTGGTACTTGGTAACTAGAGAGTAAAGGAAAAAGGATGGTCTTTTTTTGTTTTTTTGTTTTGCCAACAGATATAAGTAGCACAAGGGAGAAAAAGGGATCCCAAAGCCATAAATATAAGATCTTTAGCAATAATGATTTGCCTAGAATCAACAAGTTTTACGGGTTTACCTCATTTTGTTTCGCCTGATAGAATAATGGCAAGTAGTCATCAAATGCTTTTATGATATTCTATTACACTGTTATCTTTGGAATTTTGAAATTTGAATTGTATCTTTTAAAGTTTGTCAGAAATATTTGCTTTTAATTTTGAGAGGGGGTCCGTTATCTATTTGCACTGAAGGCAAAGTCTTTTTGATGATATACACTCTGCATATATTACAATTTGTCATCTTCTACATCTTCTCTTTTTTTTTTTCCTGAGGTTCTCCTTGTTCAATTGAGTATGAAGGTAAATAAAGCAAAGAAGCAGAAGATTTTCACATTAATTGCTTGACATTCGAATTTTTGTGCCTAAAATACTACTATAAGAGTACACACAGATGACAACAAATCAACAATAGGGTCAATACATATTCATCTTGCTCAACTGAAACCTTCAGAATAAAGACATTGCTCTCTAGTTTTCTTGTAGTCTGAACAACATATTGGTTTATAATCTAGCAAACCAAATTGTTCAAGTATTGTCACTTCTCGTTGTAGATATGGTTGTCCTATTTGAGGCACCCTTCAAATGTTGGAAGAGCCTTGGATTTTGTAAGTAGAGGATTGTTTTTTTTATGAACTTCTAATTACTTATCTCTCCCTTCTTCCAAAAAAAGTTAAAAAGAGCGGAATGTTCTTAACCTAATTTTCACGGGAAGAAGTATGGTGCTCAGTTGATCATGTGGCCTGATGTTTCTATTATTGTTTTGCTGCTTTTTTGTCTGTGCCTTGAGCTTTCCAGGAAATGGAAGCTCAAAAATGAGCTTTTGTTTCTCAATAAATTATTATTTGCTTACTAGGAGCTTTATCGTCTGAAAACTATGTGAAATCACTACCTTCTTTCTTCATGCCATGTTACTCTTTTGTCTTCTCAGCCGTGAGCTTTTTAACAAGTGGCAAGCTCAAAGATGGTGGGCAGAGAACTATGACAAGGTGATGGAACTTTATAATGTTCAAAAATTCAATCAACAAGCTGTACCGCTAGCAACCCCTCCTAGGTCTGAAGACGAGGTGAGCTCTCATTACTTTTATGGTTTTACCTTTTCAAGGGTTGATTTTTGTTGTTAGGAAATAAGGAATGAGATAGCAGGCCTCTGTACTTGGCAAATTGCATGTATAAGGATGGTTTCATACTGTTTTCTGTGACCGGAGCTAAGAATCTTAGCAGGCTTTTTAAATATACAATCTTTATTTTGATGTCCGAGCTTTTGACATTTCTGTAGATCTCGAAGATTGGATCTGCACAGGGTAGTCCTGCAACACCCCCATTGAGTAAAGAATGTTTGCCTCGGAACTTCCACCGTCCAACTGGGTTGGCATATTCTTCATCAGATTCACTTGATCAGCATGCATCTCGCCAATACTATGAGTCGTGTGGACTTGCTTCGACGCCTAAGCTCTCTAACATTAGTGCTTCAAAAACAGAGACATCCTCAATTGATGCCTCTGTTAGGAGCAGCTTATCAAGAGAGGTAGATCACTCGGGTGAACTCTCGGCCAGCATAGCTAGTGACGTTGAGACTGAATGGGTTGAGCAGGATGAACCTGGGGTCTACATCACTATCAGAGCATTGCCTAATGGCTCTCGGGAGCTTCGACGTGTTAGATTCAGGTGAGCATTAGTAATAATAACAAATCTGTCAATAGCCATTGGCTGTGTACCCATTAATCATGAACTCTCAGAAAGTAGCATTAATCTCAATTAAGATTCTGAACATCCATAGATACTCATGATAAGCTTATTTGGTTAGTCACTACCAAAGGGCAATAAAGGAAAAAAACCCTTGTCAACATTAACTATTCTTTCAGGATTAAGATCCCAGAAAGCAGTACGAGATCAGGATTCAACAGCGCCAGAGTAGTCTGCTCAGTTGCTGCCTCCTACCCTGAGTCTCATCATCTATTTTTAGTTTCTTCACTGAATAGTTGAGTCATAACTAATTCTGGCTTTGGTGAACATGTCATAACTCATAAGCACCATCTTATTTAGTGGAAACCTTTTTCCTATACCATCATGACCATTGACTTGCTTAATTCCTGATCTCCCATGCCTTGATTATTGACTTAGTTTCCATGGAGTCGAAAGACAATGTCTAAAATGGCCCTTTAACATGCTGATTTGATGCAATTAATTTGATTCGTTGATGGCTTGATGCAGTCGAGAGAGATTTGGTGAAATGCATGCAAGAGTATGGTGGGAAGAGAACAAGGGCAGGATCCAGGAACAATACTTGTAATCTGAGCTGCTCGTCGACTTACTGGATCTCTGTTACGTGCACAAGAGTTCAATTAAGGGAGCAGAAAGACTGATGGGGGAATATTGAACACACATACAGGAAACATTTTATTTTTATTTTTACCTTGGGTTTATATATAGTTCTCTAAATATAGATTTTAATGTAGTTGAAGTATGGTTGGAGCATTAGGTAGAAAGATGTTCAGAAATGAGGTCGGTGAATACAGAAGTTGAAGAGAAATTTTGGTATGAAATGACTTTGTAAAAACTCCAAGTATCGCATGCAAGAAATTAGTCGAATTATACTCGAGAACTTCCAGTACTTTGTGTAAATCTTCTCCATGTTTAGACGTTAGAAAGTAATTTCGAACGAACTTGATATATAATGAACTTTTAACATGCTTGATATGTAGCTTAACTTTGTTAATCCAATTTTAAGCAGTGGTTATGAGTACTTTGGATCATTTTCAATCGATTATCTGATCATATGGATTTTGATAGAGTTAAATATGAAAGTCTATATAGCAACTATTCATTATTCTGTAATGGGCAGAGTATAATCTACGATAAAACTCTTACCGTGAATGACATTCTTCATAATGTGTTCTAAGTCACCCTTTTGCAAGTCTTTGTTGAAAGTCATTGCATCATAATTCTCTGCTCTGCAAAGTTGACTTAGAAATCATAAATTCCCCCTGTCACACGATACATAGGCTAAGTGGCTAACGTCCCTATTGATAGAAATGTCAATCTCTTTATTACTTTCCAGTTTTCCTTATTCTTCGATGAGTGTTAATCTCCTTTATTCATAATTATCTATAGAGTTGACATAGGACGTCGTGACTTATGCATGTTTTGTGGTGTACTTGAGCAGTTGAGCCAATGATACAGCCGAGCCACTAATATAAGATTTTCATCAACAATTCACAATTTTAATCTTGTACTCCATATTGCACGAGCTACCAAGTAGGTAGTTACAACAACAATAATGATCAATTTAATCATACATAAGCATTTGGGAGTATCATTTAGAAATGTCATACTCCTTAATTAAACAATTTTTAGCTTAAACTGTGTAGCCTAACTTTTGTTTTACGCCTTTAAAGCTCTAGCTTTTCGGCTTACTCAATGGATTAATTTGAGGTGTTTTGTGTTGAACTATAGTAAGCATTATAATGACTTAAAAGAGAAGTCAAAATTCGCACCTTTGGTATATTAGGTGCTGAAGAGGATGAAACTAGAATAACAATATACTTAAGCACAATGTTTTCCGCTCTCTTGGTTCAAGTAGATAAAGAAATCGTAGAGGCTAAAGTAATGACAAAAGGCATCAACATCCACCAAGGCTAGTCCATAATCCATTCGAGTCTATTAAGTTTAGTTGGTTTAATGGTCGAACCCATTAACAATATAAACACCTAGAAGATTATCTTATATAATAACATCTCGTGCACCTCAAACTAGTTACCCTAAAAACTTGCCAACATCATAGCACCTAGGCCCCTGTGTTGAAAATTATTGGCATTGCACCAAACCAAAAACTTTGTAGAAAATGAGCATAAGAAAGAAAAAGGTTCCAAACATAGGAGTGGGCAGTGGGCTAAACTCTAAAGACTCCAACTTTCTAACCCAATTACCCAAACCGTGTTCAAAATTCCATCCCATTTACACACCCAAAAGAGGGAAAGTGGGCAAGAAATCAAAAAACATTTTAAAAAATTAATTTATTTGAAATAAAATAAAACCTTCCTAAAATGAAGCCTTCAACACCAAAAAGGTGGAAAAATTAATTCAAAACCCTTAAAACTCTTCTCTCTCTCTCTCTCCCCCAAAAAAAACTTCCCTCTCCCTCTTTTTTTCTCTCTCCTCTTTCCTCTTCTTCATTAGCTTTCTCTCTCATCTAATGCATAGCAAACCCTAAAACCCTAATTTAACACACCCTCTTTCTTTTTCTTAGGGTTTTTATCTTATATTAGTACGTAAATTAAGGGTAAAGAAAAATTAAATTTTGCTGCTTTTTTTGTTTTCTGGGAAAAAAATGGTTACTTTGTTGAAGGCTGAAGGTGGGACGCAAATTGTTTCAGCTAAAGTTCAGAAAACTATTCAATCGATCAAAGAAATTGTGGGTAATCATTCTGATTCTGAAATTTACAACACTCTTCAAGAAAGTAATATGGACCCTAATGAAACTGCTCAAAAATTATTAAACCAAGGTAAATTTGTGTTTTTTTGATTTATTTCGTTTGTGGGTTTTGTAATTTGTTGCCATTTTTTGTGGGTTTGTTTTTTGGGTGGATATTGTTAACTATTATTATGGTAATGGAAGGGTTTTAGGTACTGATGTACTATTTCAAGTAGCTAATTGAAGTTCAAATAAATTTAATATGTGAAAAGGTGCTTGATTGGTGGGTGTAATTATGGAGTTTTGGTAGTTAAAAGTTTAAATGGTGTGATTTTGGTTTGATGATTGAGTTACTGTATGTGCTTATTATGTCTTTCTTATTCATTTGTGCTTTTGGGAGCTGGGAAAGAAGAGAAGGTAAAAATATAGTGCCCCTCTTTTATATAAAGGAGAATAAGCTGAGAAGTAGAAGGAATGAGGTCACTTATGTCGAATGCTGAGTACTTGTGTTCGTGCTGTTGTAGCTAGTTGTTTTAGTTGATGTAAGGCATTGGTTTGATACTCTAGTTTTGAAATGTGAAACCCTTTTTTGTGTGGAGACGGTAATCACATATGCTATTTTCGGATGTCCGAATGAAGATGCTACCTTCGTGTAATAGCATGGTTTACGACTGTTTTGATGCCGTGATTGAGATTAATTGATCCTAATATTATAGTGTCTATTATTAATATTATGTCATTGATTTCAATGATGAGGGTTTAGAGAATATAACTTTTATATTGAGATGGAGGGTGCATTTTTGTTTTATTGTCAGTTTCCTATTAGTGGTTCTTAAGAGAAGTGTTACATGCATGTCTACGCAACATCTAGCTGGGTAGTTGGGAAAATCTTACTTAATAAACCATCTAATTTTGTTGTTTGGTGAGCTGTAGTGTGTTAGTATATTATTCGCCGACTGAACATGCTAGTTACAGTCAAATTAACAACCGTAAGGATACTAAATCTGATGACTTTCATCTGTCAGATCCCTTTCATGAAGTGAGGAGGAGACGAGATAAGAAAAAAGAGGTAATTTGTTTTTGAATTTTACAGTTTTCTGGTTTAATTTTTTTATGTAGTGATTCAGCAAGTGAACTGCTCGTGTTCAGACTTCACAGCTCATATTGTTGCTGCTGGAAGTTGTTGCCTTACATTGTCTTCATGATTCACATTGACTTTGGCTCTTTGTGGTTGTTTCTTTGTTAATTTTGTTTATGGAAGTTGTTATACCCCTTGACCTATTAAACTTCGAATAATCCCTTTTGTTTGAGTGGTACAAGTGGATGTGCTGCTTTACCGGGTAGTGGGGTCAGCTGTTTGAGTATTTAGCTGTAGTTTACGACTTATTATGTATTTACTTTGTAAATGCTGTCCAATTGGGTTGGTTTCAATACTTGCTATGAACATGTGCTATGGAACTTTTGGATTGCCATTCTGAGTATAGAATTGCTGGTCCATAGTCTTTATAGAGACAGTTGCATATTTGACTGTACATTGACACTGTATTCATTTCATTGGTCGTATTAGTGTCTTAAGGTCCTGAGGATGCTACTTTATAATCCATATTGTCATGTATGATCATGCTTTATCTTCACTCTTTTAATTTTGTTATAGTCTAGGACTGATTGATTAAGGATTTGAGTGCAATGTTTACTGAGTGTACATAAATGCATAAAAGTTATTTTAAAAGGTCATGGATACTGAATATGTGGCATTACTTTGCAGAATGCAGGATATAGTGATCACGTTGAACCGAGGAAGCGTACTGAATATACAGGTCAAGGGGTGAAGTTTTATGGTTCTGATCGTAATGTTCACAGAGGTGGCTATAAAAGGAGTCCTGTAAATGGTAAGTGAAATTTTGAGAATTGAGAAGCCTTTTCCTTTTTTTTTGATTCTTTTTCCCCTCAGATTTTTTCTTATTTAATACTAGTAGGAATGTTGTGGACAAAGACCTTTGTGTGATAGAATATAAATCTCAATTAGATATAGGAACATATCATTTCTTGGCGCCGATTTTGCTACCAGCACTCAGTTTTTTCAGTTTATGGTCGCATTGGTTTGCGTCAAATTTTGGTTGCTTGTTGGATAACATTGTGGTTGCTATCCTCCAATTGGCGTTGAAATTGTCTGCACACTTAACTTTTGTAGTGTGCTTTCGAGAATGTTCTTGGGAATAGTATGTGTTGCTCACTGAGAAGGCATGCGTGACAGACATTACTACCTTTCCCTATTATGAAGTTGCAATAGGTAATCGATGAACAATTAAGATAAATTGGTGGTGAAAACTGCAGAGTTGGTTTGTTTCATGTTTTTCACTTCTGTTTTAATGGATTGCCATGTTTTCGTTTCTCTTTGAGATGTTCTGATGTTATTTGGGTTAATTTCTGTTTTCTGATGGAGGATGACAAAAACTAGAATAATATGACAAATTCTAAAATGTTTGAATCATGTTAGGTTTATGTTTAGACGATAGATACTATACACCATGTAAAACTGATAAGTTTGGTGCTCTCATGTAAGGTGTTCATGTAACATATGGAATCCTCCCTTTGATATTTTTTGGACATAGTTGAAGCTTGAACCTTATACTTCATTCATTATAAGATAACTATCCTCCCTCTTGTTTTGGTCTGTCCTAGTTTATGCTCCATTTTGTATTGCTTACGTATATATGTGAACATCTTTACTTATTTTCACTAACTTATATTACTCCTGTATTTTTATGAAAATGCCTAATCTAGGACATAGAACAATTTTGATATGAGAGAATGTATCAGTAGAATAAGTAATATTGTTTTCTTTTTAATTGATAATACTTTCTGCTCTAGATGCAGGAATGAGTCAGGAGTTTCGTGTTGTGAGAGACAACAGAGTTAATCAGAATTCTGAAAGAGAAGCTAAGCCTTCAACTCAAGTTTCATTGTTGGCCAATGTCCAGCGGATTAATAATGCTTCTGAGAGAAGGTATATTTTACTGTCTCATTTATATTGCATTTTCCATGGCAGATATGCCTGTCCTCTTTTCTTGCGTTCTTTTATTTATATGCTTTTTCTTCTTTTCCTCTGGCTTGGTGGAAGTGATGAACTATAGAGAACAAGCAACTTCTCCTATTAGGATTTAGGTGTTTGTTTTATGCAGTATCTCATTTGTCAACGTAGTTATTGTTTTGAAGACCCGTCATCAGATTACTGCTGTTGTTGTGGTGTTGATCTATATGTATTCTCCTTTGTTATGTGCATATTGAAGGATGGTCCACGCTATTGTTTGTCCATCATTTTATCTTCTGCGTTCTTCTACTGAATCTACTGACCTTTTTTCTATGTACATCTCTCTAATGAAAATCATTTTACTGCATATCATAGATTATCAGTGTATGTCCCAAATAATCTGGTTCGTTGTGGTACGAGAAATGGTGGATCAGGTGGGATAATGTACATATGTGCTGCTGTAATTGCATTTGGTTGTTTTTGCAATATGTTTGTTGAATTTCACCTGTTGCTTTATGATTCCTTATAAGAATTATGCTTATCTCTCTTTGATGTGTCTTCTTTGCTTTCCTGTTTCCTGAGCTGCCTGTCACTGAAGCTCTATTATAATGTGGCAGTTCATCTGTAGTGCCAAACTATCACAGACACCCAGGTAGACGTTTTCAAACTCCCAACGGGATGCGTGATTTTCGCCCCAAAGTGTCTCGGGACTCTAATACTGACTCTCGAAATGGACATTTTGAGAAGAAATCAACTGTTACAGGTTCTGAATCTCAGGTCACATTGATGAAGCCAAACGATTCGCACTCTCAAGCTGATGGGACTGTATCTTCCAGTGCTGTAGGTGTTTACGCTTCTGCTTCAGATCCTGTGCATGTTCCATCTCCTGATTCTAGATCTTCTGCGGCTATTGGGGCTATAAGGCGTGAAGTTGGGGTTGTTGGCAGTCGTCGACAATCTTTGGATAATAGTTCAAAGCAGTCTCTTCAGCAAAGTAATTCTAATACTAATTCAGTCTTGGGAAATTCATCAGCGGCAGAACCATTTCGTCAGATAAATGCTCTTTCTCGAAAAGACCAATCTCATTCTACTGCTGTGGAACCTGTAGTGGTTAGCTCTACTGGAACCAGATCAAGCAGTCACTTCAATGGTAGATTGCATCAGCAAACTGTTGCTCATCAAAAAGGTATGTTTTTCACTAATTGCTTATCTGTGAGAAGTGAAAAGTTCCAGGGTATCTCAATTCTTATCTAGCTGCCGATAAATCAAACTACTTCAGAAAATGAACCTTGAAACAGAACTTCTGTACAGATCCTCATAGAGTAGCATCAGAGTAAGTAAACAATTCTTATCAAACAAAGCCCCTCAACTTGTCCTATACTCCTATGTCTTAAAATTCTATCATTCACAGCTAGCTATAAGCCCAAAGAATCACTAGAAAACTGATCCCTGAAAACGCTGGTGCAGTTCATAAGGTGTGCAAAAACAGAGGGTGAGTCGACCCATTGAACTTCCATAAACTTGTGAAACCTAACCAGTGGAACATAGCTGCATGCTGTGAAAAAAACCAATCTCTGAACTCATAATCACAAAGTATAAACACCTTTTGGCACGAATATATGGAACTTGTCACTTGTGGAGTCTTTTAGAATAAGCTAATCTTGTAAATGCTGTTGAGCTTTCTTGAGACCTAAAGTAATTCCTCCTATCTTGTGAGAAAAAGGACTGGTGTAGCTTTGAGGAGTGATTAAGTTTTCTTGCTGGAATGGTGGTTATAGTGTCTTCATTTTTACGATTTGTTATTCTTCTTGATATAAGTGAAGAAGTTGCACATGTGGAATATGCTTTAGGACCTCACTCCCATATAGCCGAGATTCAAGCTGTTCATGCAAAGGTCCTTATCTTTTTTATACGTGGTGAACGGAATAGAAGGTCCACGTGGTGAATTTTTACAAATTATCGTGGAGTCTGTGCTTCCCCATAACCTGCTAGAAGATATTATTGTTGCTTTGAGAAGGGGAGTTGAATTCTCTTTGCAGGGATTCTGGTGACCTTAGATTTAAAAGGCGCAAGGCGCAACGCGAAGGGAGGCGCAACGCGAAGGCGAAGGCGCGCGCATCTTTTAGGCGAGGCGCACTTTTTATTTTTGTTATTATTTAGCTTTTGTGGTACTAAAATTTCAACAGATGAGTCCCATTTCAAAGTAAAATAAATATACTTGTAAAAAAAAGGTAAAATAAATATAGTTTTAAGAGAAAATATAATATAATGTAAAAAGTGACATTTCTATTAAAAAAAGGAAAAAAATTGCACATAAAGGACAACATTGCTACAGTGGGTCAGGTCAAGGGAGTGTGTACCCCCATTTTACTTCAATAATAAAAATAAAAAAGGAAAAAAAAATATGTTGATCTCAAAGCTCAAGAAGAGCAGAAGAAGAAATTATTATCGAAGAAGAGAAGACATCGAAGAAGAGAGAAGATCGAAGAAGAGAAGACAGAGAAGACAGAGAAGAAGAGAGAAGATCGAAGAAGAGAAGAAGTTCGAAGAAAGAGAAAGAGGAGGTACCTGAATGTTGCCTGTCCGTCGCCGGCCGCCGGAGATATGGTGTCGGGGATGATGGTGGTTGGATCGCCAGCATCCTCTGTCACCTTCGGTGAGTTGGCGGCCATCAATTGCAACCAATTCGTGAGTTAGGGTTTTCTCCCAAATTAGGGATTTTTAATTAGGGTTTGATTTCATGAAATTTACTACAATTAACAAAGGGCTTTTGCTCGAAATCGCTAAATACAAACGAAGGAAGTCTAAATTTGAAAGTTATTGGGATTTTATCAACTTTTTAACCCATATCTATTCTCTCCCCCTCTCTTCCGCGCCTTCTCACTAAAAGAGGCAAGGCGGTGCGCCTTGCGCCTCTGTCAAAGGCGGCAAAAAGCGCGCGCCTCCGTGCGCCTCTCGTTGCTCGCCTCGCCTGGGATGGTTAAGGCTTTTTTCTCGTCGCCTGAGGTCGCCTTATGCCTAGGCGCGCTTTTTATAACTAAGCTGGTGACATAGTTTTGTTTGTATATGACATTTTTCTTCATAGAAAGTTAAGGAAGTTGAACAGATATCGCTTTGCCATGCCATTCCCAAATGCTTGACAGTTCAAGTTCATGCAGAAATCTTTGCTTTTTCTTGGGCCTCTGGATTTTCGAAAATGGTGGCTAAAGATTTGTAAGATTTATGTTGAGACTCGCAACTTGGTATGAAATGAGTTACTAGCTCCTCATGAGAAAAGGACATTGTGGCTTTAAGGAGTAGGATCTTGCAGGGACTATGCTCATGTTGTTTTTATTTCTTTTTGATATTTCAATTTATCTCATAGAATAGTTGAATAAACACAGTTTACATTGCCACCTCATTTCCATTCTTTTATTGGGTGATAACGGTCGAGCCGAGCTCGATCTTGGGATTGCTTGGCTTGACTTGGTTTACTTACATTTGAGCTCGAGCTTTACCGAGCTCAAGTTTTCAAGTTCAAATATAACTTAAAATTGAACTTAAGGTTGGTAATTTTAATTTTTAAGCAAATAAATACCTTTTAATGTTATAACATGTTTATTTATTTAGTATATGATAGTAATTAAAGATTCTCATAGTCTTGTTCAATTTTTTAATCATTATCTATGCATCAAAATTTTGCTGATGTGAAATAAAATAGTTAAAAATATTTCGAGCCTGTTCACAAGTCTCTCAAGTCGAGTTAGACTAGTTTGCGAGCCAACTAAGCTCATGATCACCCTTATGTTCTTATGCTTGGGTGTTAATTTAGGGCGCAGATTGTTACTTCAATATCCTAATTGAATGGTATAAGGAAAGTTAGACCTTTGATCCCTAAGGAAATTGAACTTTGGTTCTAGTTATCACTTGCTAATTCCAACCGAAGGCTAGTAATTGAGCCGAAGTCTCTCAAGCCGAGTCTGAGTCGTTTGCAAGCCGATTAGGCTCATTATCTCCTCCACATTCTAATGCTTGGCGTTAATCCAGGGCTCAGGTTGTTACTTCCAATATCCAAATATAGTAGTTTATATTTGCTAATTCCAACTCAGGGCTAGTAATTGAGTCGAAGCCTAAGATTAAGCCTAAAGGTGTGTTTGATAGACAATAGGTTGATTTCTGTTAGGCTATAAACACCCCCTCCCCCGCCCGCGCGGCTTGTTCCTCTCAAGTGTCTTGTTGGCCAAATGACACAGGAGGCTAGGTCAGCCAAATAATGATGTCAATTTCTGTAAGCAAGGTGATCCTGTTTGCCTGGATAAGGACAGATGATGTAATTGTTTTTGAGCCAATATTTATGTTTTAGACACTACAATTCTGAGGTAATACCTTCCTGGTTTTGAGGAAAAGTTCAAAAAGATCTTCAGCTCAAGGGTTCTTGTAGTTCATTTTAGTACAAGATAGTTAAGAATACCAAAGTAAGTGAGACAACTCTCTCAAAGGTAGCTGGTGCAACTGCTGCACAACTTCAGATGTCACGTTTCATGAGCTATCATCTACTATGTACTAGTGGACTTATTGGTTTTTATGATGTTAGTCTTTTCTGATTTTCAGTCTTACCTGTATAGTAATAATTCCTTTTTATGCAATAGAAAGAGGGGTTTTGTGCTGGCATCTGTGATGAATAGATGGTTTTTAAAACCTTGGTATTGTTATTTTGTCTAGGTGCCTTGCCTGGTAAAGAATGGAAGCCCAAGACAAACCAGAAGTCTATTGTTTCAAGTCCAGGTGTGATCGGATCACCTGTAAAGTCTGTTTCGCATCTGGTTGATAATTCCAAGAATGATGAGAGTGAAACAGAGCAGTTGCAAGATAAGCTTTCACAAGTAAACATTAAGGAGAGTCAAAATGTCATCATAGCCCAGCACATTCGGGTTCCCGAGAATGACCGTTGTAGGCTGACTTTTGGAACTTTTGGTACGGAATCAGATAGAGCCGAGAACCCTGTTTCCACATTCCAAGCAGTTGATAGAGTCGAAGAGCCAATGGAGCCATCTTCTTGGTATGCTGAACTCTACTGGCCTATAGTTGTCATTAAGATTTATCTTTGGAATTTACGCTGCTTTTACAATCATAAGCACTAACCTTAAATCTGATGTAAATTTTTGTGAATAATACTTGAGCTCCCTGGAGAAGGCCATTAGAAAAAACTCGAACTTCTTGTTGATTAGATTGCAGTATTTGTTTGCTTGTGAAGGTGTCATGACAGCTCTCATTGTGACTTTTTAATTCTATTATGTAGGGAGAGAAGCCATCCTGCTCTTGTAATATTTTCCTTTCATTTAATCTGTTTCTCTCGGAATATTAGTAACTAAGCCAAGCATAAGAGAAAGTGAAAAACTGATGATCTGATAGACCTTTTTTTTTTCTTATGACTTCTAATAATCATTGCCTAGGATTGATTGCAAACAACTGTTTTTTTTTTTTCCCGCCGTTGTGTGAACTGAGTGTAATCCATTTTTTATCTGCAATGCAGCAGCCAGCAGATAAATTCTGTTCATGATCAAGTTCGAAATTCTGGTTCTAGTAGTCCATCAGGTGCATCATCTGAGAATCAGTCGCCTGACAAGAAGGATTCTTCCGGAATCTCCAATGTTGAAGATTTTAGTGATATGGTTTTGGTCCACAACAGCTCATCTTTGACTGCTTCAAAGCCTCAGCAGCACCAGGAGTCCACTGATTTGTCCAACTTTTCTGTAAGTTTAGTTGCTTCTGTTGTCTTTGTTTCCAAAATTGTGTGTTTCCTTGATTTTTTTTTATCTGATTTCTCAAGACAAGGTAAACTTGTGAACATACTTATGGACTAATGCCAGGATAAGATTCTCACTGCCTTGTTAGTTGACGAATATGTCAGATCTATGTGTTCGTTAATTGTAATACTGCATGTCAGATTGTCAGTATTGGAGTAAGGCTGGGGAAAAGAGTTTTCTTTTGGCTCAGGGCCTGTGACATTAGAGAGAAACATAGACCTCTGACCATTATGAGAGGATAACTTGCGTTTTCTTTTAGTTGAAAATTCATGTTTCTTGGAACTAGCCAGAGAAAAATGTGTTGGATTCTCCATTTGCTGTCTTGTCTTGAACAAGCGTAATGCGTTGTTTCTTTTACTTGAAGTAATGGACTATATTACCTGGACGTGATGTGACAGGACATGGGTGCAGGTATAAAATCAGTGTCAATTGCCATCTTGCACTTGGATATGCCAACCTGAATTTAAAAGAAAATGGGCAGGAGAGGGAGGGAGGGACGGTGAGAGAGTGCGTGATTTTACTGAAAAAGAATCTTGTACGGATCTGTTTTACAATAAGTTTGTTGTAGACCCATGCTCATATTTGCAAAAATTATCGTTTTTGCTTTAAAAGTCTATTTTTAATGCTTTGAGTTGTTCGTTTTTAAAACTCCAACTATCTAGCATGTGCATGTAATAATGGTCACTTAAAAACATACAAGGGTAACTTATGCATGAGTCCACCACAAACCTACCAAAGACTGGGTCAATACAAGATTTGGCATTTCTATATTGGGCTTGAGAGGAATCTCCTGAATCTTCCATATAAAAAAAAAGATAATTAGAATGTGTGAGAACTTGGAAATTGGATTTGCAGGTCAGGCAGAATAACCCTTCAGTTTTGTGATACATTGCATATGTAATTTTATGTTTGGTCTGAGGATGATTCTACAATTTTAATATTATGTTGAGAGTTGAGACCCTCAAACTTCCCATTGCATCTGGAATGACATAGTGTATGAGTCTAGTGGCCTTTTCTCATGTTGTCGAGTGTTGCTTTCAGGCGTATGATCAGCAACCGGTTTATGACATATCATATTTTAGGCCTTCTATTGATGATGCCGTACGTGGATCTGGCCTGCCATCTCCTCAGGAGGTAATCTTGTTTACAGTTCATTTACTGAATGAACATGGTTTTTCTTTTCTTTTTCTGATGATTTAGATTTGCCATATTAAATTTATGTTATTTTGAATCACTGTCCAAATTTTTTGCTCACATACTTATTTTTAAAGTAAGTTCTCGGGTTGTTGGGCAGTAGGGGTGGGGTTAGTGGCATGAGGAAGGGTTGGATTTTGGCTCTTTTGCACAAAGACGAGAAACATGTTGCTTTTGTCATAATTCAATGATTTGTCAAATGAATTACCAGGAGCGCAGTTGATCACTCTGGAAGGACAGTAAAGGGAATTGCATTCCCATTGCTAAACTCCTCTCCAATGCTGTTTGATGTTGCATTGAGCACGTGGCATGTTTAATGAGCATCTTCTGCTTGAAACATGGATTCTTGTGTTTATGTTTAGTTAGCGTTTGAAATTAGCTCCTTCAATCACAGGCTTTACCATCACACATTGGCAACAATGCCCCCACATCATCTGTAGGAATGGTGCAGCAGCAGGCACCTATGGCTCAGATGTATCCACAAGTCCACCTTTCGCATTTTGCTAATGTCATGCCATATCGACAGTTCATTCCTCCACTCTATGTTCCACCAATGGTTCCTGGATTTTCTGGTAATCCTGGCTATCCCCACCTCTCGAATGGAAGCAGTTATGTTTTGATGCCTGGTGGAAGTTCTCATCTACCTGCAAATAGCCTCAAGTATGGAGTTCAACAATTCAAACCTTATCCCGTTGGCAGTCCTACTGGCTTTGGGAATGTGCCAAACCCCAATGGATATGCCATCAATGCTCCCGGAGTTGTTGGTGGACCTACAGGTCTTGATGATTCATCCCGTATTAAGTACAAAGATAATAACCTTTATGTTCCAAATCCACAGGTAATATGATTGCACTATCCTTGTTTATACTTGAAGTTTTTACTTCCAAATTTTCTAAATCTTTTTCTGCCTGACTACGTAATGCACTTAAACATTATGGGTCTTTCTCTCGCCGTAACTGAAATTTATCATTCTGTTGCTTTGAGTGAAACTTTTTCTGACTTGATAAAAAATGTGTTGATTTGATGGCAAGACTAGATTGCCAGATATTTGAATTAGTTCCAACGATAAATTTTGGTATGTCCATTCATTTTTTGTTTTGAAATTTTCAGGCTGAAACTTCTGAAGTTTGGATACCAAACCACAGAGATCTTCCTGGCATGCAACAAAATCCATATTTCAACATGCAGGGGCAGACAGCTCACCCTGCTGCTGCATATATACAATCCCACACAGGTCATACTTCTTTCAATGGAGCAGGCATAGCGCAATCATCCCAAATGCAATATCCTGGGATGTATCCTCCTCAGGCCACTGGTATTCCCAATGCTCATCATCTGGGTGGCGGTAATATCGGAGTTGGAGTTGCTCCACCAGCTCCTGGTGCTCAAGTTGGGGCCTACCAGCAGCCTCAGATCAGTCATCTCAACTGGACAACAAACTTCTAAGAAACAAGATGCTAATCCTTTCCATGCCTTGTTATTGTCAGGGATGGATAATCTAGGTACAGGTTCCAAATTTCCTTGTTAATTATGACCCTAACTCTTATCATTTTTGTTTAATAGAAAATGTGGTGTTAACCCCCTATCTCTTTCTCTCTTTCTCAAATTTCCGCTGTCGATTCTTGTTATCTAGGTTATGATACAAGCTAACATAGTGCTTTCTGAACATCGTACAATCTCGACGCTGTTCTTTCAAAAGCTAAGCTTAACTTAACATAAATTAGGGTATTGCTCTATCTAACAAAACTTTGCTTTGTCAGTTTGAAGATTTCCCATAGATCTTGTATGACTTGTATTGGTTTGAATGAGGAGCAAAATGTTATCAGGTACAAGACTTGTATGATGAAAGTGAGTAGTTCAGAGAGGAAAAGCAGTTTCCTACTTTATTTTGAGTAGCTCTTTTAATCTTGATGGGAATAAAGCTGGTCTGGGTGTTTGGCTTTAATACAGTGAAACTGTGACGGGCAAAAGAGTTTTAGCCGGCAAAAGATGCGGCAGTTCTTTGGTGATCCCAAGAAACAGTAATTGTCATTTGTCACAATATCTGCCCTGCTTTATGTTTTTTGCTTTCTGAGCCACAAATTGAAATGTTCCCTCAATTTTCACTAGGCCACTTTTTAAGACTCTTTAATGATATTCACTACTGCCCATGTTATTTTGTGGTGAAGATGTCTGTTGATTGCAAGTTTTTGCAACTAAAGAACCCCCTCTCCCATTGGGAAAAAGGCTACAGCTACGCAGTGGATTAAATACACTCGATAGATAGATGTTAATGCTTAGTGTAATTTAACTTCGAAATGAAGAATATTTTTTTAATGGTCTGTCGCTAGTGGGTGGATAACTCAGTGTGTAGATGTAGCATATCTCACAGTGGGTTGCGATCACGTCCCATGTCATATGCTAAAATCAACTACCTTAAAAAAAAAATACTTCATTCTTTAAAGGATGCAAGATTTGCATTGGAACTACATTTATCTATCAACTTTATCCCATATTATGTCACAAATGTATAAGAAAAAAATATAATCAAGTGAGATCTTTATTGATTCGTCTTAATGTATACTTTCATAGTATCAACTTTTTTTTTATAATTTTTACTTGCATAAAATTAAAGATATTAACGATCTAAGTAGTGGATATGCAAATGTTGCATTCTTTAGAGAACGGGGTATTATATATAAGTGGGTCAGTTGCAAAATGAGAACCTTATGGTATACTAATTGAGAGTTGAGACTTAATGTGACATAGGATTCCTTGCTTTCTAATACGTTCTTACTCTTTTCACATAGAAATTTGAGTGCTTACTCTATAACATAGAAAATTAGGATCCCTTGATTTCTAATGCGTTCTTACTTCTTCAAGGTGGATGTATCTGTTTTTTCCCCCCCTTTTTTTCATAATCCATCAAGAAAGATGTTAGTTTTTGAAAACTCTTAAACATACTCTTGCTCGTGCGAGTGCATGATTACATATTATCTAGCTTTGGTTTAGGTAATGATCTTGCTTTTCTGAAGAAAAAAAAAAAAACTAAATAGAGAAAGCTTTTACCGGTAAACAAGAAAACTGAATTAGTGTAGATTTTATACTGAATTAGTGTGGACTTTATAGCTATTAAATTTAGGCAAAATTGGCCTCAACACCCTAAATTATAGCGCAGGTGCATCAAACACCCCCTACTAAGACTTATAGCTAGAACTAGGGCTGTGCAAAGACCATAGGCGGATCGGAATTTGGACCGGAAATTCTATTATTTTAGGATTTCATCATATACACTTGACAAAAAATTTTATTCACCAAATACCCTTACTTTTTTTTTCAAAATTCACCATATACGCCTGATTTTCTTGAAAATTACAAAAAATAACCTTTTGGCTAACACACGTTAGATCTCCGTTAGTGGATAACCTAATTAACTCATTTAAACCTAACCTCCTCTAACCCTAACCCTAACACCTAATCTAATACCCTAACCTTAACCACGTTTATGGTACAGAGTGCACCCAAGTCCGTACTTTGGGGTGTTCTGGCTATAAGTCTTAGTTGGGGGTGTTTGGTGCACCCGCGCTATAGTTCAGGGTGTTGAGGCCAATTTTGCTTTAAATTTACCATATTATTCCTCTCACACGTTCTGGATAAAATCGTTGAAGTTGTATCTCATAAATACTTTTGGCTTAGTAGTGTTTTTTTTTTTTCAATTTTTTGTGCACTATGTGTAATGGGAGGAAATATATATCATGGTTTGCCGAAACATTTATTGTAAATCCTAAGACGGGAAAAATCTTGGAAAATATGACCCTTATTTGGAATAGTTTATGAGATATTTTGAAGCAATTAATCATTTATTGATTTGAGGCAAGTACTTTGTTTTAATGTGTTTGTTTAGAGATTTGAAACAGTGAAAGTTACATATCAAGATTATTGTGCCAAGCAAAACCGGCCAGATAAGCATATTTGCCACCTTGACCTTATTAGCTTGGCATATGTCACATATCTTATAATAACACTGTTGTTCTGATGTTGGAAAAAGCACTATCAACTTAAATTCATTGAGTAGTATCTTTCTTTAGGATTATATACGTAATTTCCTACTAATTTCAAACTTGTTTTACTGTTTGATTTCAAAATACAATACACTAAAAAAATTTAAATCTTAAGTGACATTTTACATACAATACACAGGAAAAAAAGAGAGACACCACCTCTCGCATCTTTCTCCTCCACCATCGTCCATGCCAGTGACAACTGACAACTCTTGTTGAATCTATCGTTGTCTTATTGGTGTCAACTATCAGTAATGGTATTATATGAATTAGCATCAACTAAAGTGGGCGTATAGAGCAACATATTCTTTAATGTTGGAAGTAAAGGGCAACAATGGCGTATTGTTATAGATTTTTCTAGTTTCAAGCGTTCAACCTTTTTTACATATTTTTCTTACGCCAAAAATGATAAGATTAACTAAAATTTGGCATAGGGTCATGTGTTATTATTAGGGATGGCAATGGATCGGAGATGGGTCGGGTGGAGCTCCATCCGCCCCATCACCCGTGACACAAAACTCCATCCACACCATCCATCACCCGCCAAAAATTTCACCCATATCCGCTCCACCCATCATTCGCGGGTGGGGAGGGCATCCATCACCCGCTTCACCACGGGTGATCACCCAATTATTCGGGGCGGGTGGGTGGATAATCCACTCACCCATGGATAATTGCCATCTCTAGTTGTTATGCGCTCCTAAACATAAGTTGGTGTTGCTCCACTGATATTATATCGGCTAATCTTCCAAAAGAAACCGGAAGAAAGTATATAAAGGTAACTTCTTGGATTATAATGTTTTCTTCGATAGTTTAATTTAATTTAATTTATTAAGGCTATGTTCTTTTGGACTGAATTAATGAAAATTCAGTTTACTTCAGGTTCAGTCAGTTCAGTTCAGTTAGTTTCCTCTCACAGTTTTCATTCACTTCAGTTCAGTTCAGGTTTATTCAATTTATTTCAGTTCAATTCAGGTTAGACAAATTTAGTTCAGTTCAGTTTAATTCAGTCCAAAAGAACAGAGCCTAACTTTAGTAGTAAATCAATTATTAATCGGCTTTCAAGTTGAGATTTTGACAACCCCTCCCCCCTCTCTAGATACCACAGGAGCATCATTATTGTTGGTGATGATAGTAAATAGTAAATGCTTTAGATGGGTGGTAGAGAATTAGACATATGTATATGAGGGTAAGGATATTTTATTCACTTTATTTTTTATGAGCTTGTTGTAACTTGGAACAGTAAAATTGACCTATCTTTAAGGTGAAAGGAATTCATCCTAAATGTATGTAAACCAATAAAAAGTAGTAGCATACTAAAAACAAGTTTAACGGTTAGAATAATAGATATATGACTTTGAAGATAAAGGGTGAAAAAAAATTAAAAAAAAAATCAAATTTAAAAGATTTCCTTTTGCATTGAAAGGGATTGAGTAGATAAAAAAGATACACTTGGATGGCTTGATAGAATAAGAAAAACTCTAGATAAACTTTAGTTAGCTAAATGTGAGATAGAGTTTCGGTGGGTTTCTCACGGAATTTATATAAAGTTTTACTCCCTCTAGAGTCATAGGACAACTAGCTAAAATCAATCAATATATATATATAAAGGAGGAACTTTTCGGGAGCATAGAGAGCTCCTTAAAATTTCGAGCTCATAGAGCGCGCCACGTAGGATTGCCACGTCATCAATTTTTATTTTTATTTTTTACAAAAATAGAGTTCTAGATGATTTAAATACATATAAGGAGATTTGGATAAGCGAAAATTAGAGGAAGTATGTAAATACAATGATATTGAAAGATCTCATTTTACAACACCACAAAATCAACAATAATTTTAACAAAAAATTTGCAATAAAATAAAATAAACAACAACCCGTGCAACGCACGGGCTTCAAACCTAGTTTAGTAAAATAGCTAAACTTATAGAAAATAATATGTCCCAACGTCTCATATTAACAATTTAGGAATTGAACCACTGACATATTATAAAATCTACCGCTACTATATTGTCCTATATTCTACCTCCTTCAATTTCGTAAAATAATTCTACTAACTCCTGTCACAAAGGGGGTATCTTTAATAATGTAGCAGGTTGGATATTATTGTTATTGTATAAAAAGAAAACGGGAAACAAAATGTAACAATCTTATCAAAATGAAATGGTAATGTCATATTCATGACATGAGTGTATGTATTGTTGAGTATAATAAATAAGGTGATGTTGGATCATCCTAGTTTCGTAGGAGATGTATGAACAAGAATGACTCAAAACTCTTTGGGGTTCAACATCTCCACTATCGGTTCACGTGCCACACGAGATATGGGCCTAATATTGAAAAGGAAATCCCTGTAATGTTTTTACATTTATAATGGGCCCTATTGTCCTTAATTAAGGTTTACTTTTTGGGCTTCTTCCCATGCTTACCAGGATAACTTTTTCTTTTGGTAGGTTACGACTCTTTTGGCATGAGAAGATAACAATGAAAAAGAAATGAGGCGTTTATACGAGGCAGTTATTAAATGTGGCCCCCTAAAATTAACTCAAAACCTATAGTTCACTCAAATGTATTTCATTGCTCGAAACTGATTTTTTACTCATTTGACATCTTACAAATGAACAATGAGCAAGATATAACCTCGAGTATGTGGTACATCCTAGAGTAGTGCATAATATAAATTGAAAAAATTACTGTGCATAGGCGGTGATTCTATGTTTAAATGGCCCATCAAGCTACTCGAGCTTGTTTCATAATCCATGACTTTGAGAGAACCGCTATGCTCGACTTGAGAAACAACGAACAAACTCAAAATATTTTTGCTTTTTTATATTAGAAAGTTCTTAGTGGTAGTCTTTAATTTTGGCTTTTTATCGTTGGTAGCCAAAAAAAAGTTTGATTATTAGAAATAACCTTGAGGTTTTGGCTATACTTGAAAATATGGTATTAACAACCATTTTCTGTCATAAACAATTGTTGAGAAGGTTGTTTTCATCGTAATTAAAGTCTCTATAGTGTCTGAAATAACTTAAAATTGTCCTTGACAAACTTTATTTTGTTCATATCTTTTGTAAAATCGAGTGAAATAAGTTTTTAATAAGACACGAAGGCAAAATTTATAAAGGAAACTCATATCATTCTAGCTTATGGAACCATACTTAGTTCAAAGACAACCCTTTCAACAATTGTTTTTAACGAAAAATCGTTGTTAATGCGAAATTTTCAAATATAGCCAAAACCTCAAGGCTATTTCTGATAATCAAACTTTTTTTGGCTACCAATGATAAAAAACCAAAGTTGAAGGCTAACACTGAGAATTTCCTTTTTATATTTTATATCTTGATGCCAACCTTTTCACCTCTTTAGAGTGTAGACAAGTGATGAGTAGGATTACTTATATTTCGAAAGATCGTAACTTAAAGTTCATGTGATCAAGTTGTATAATTTTTTTATGTGGAATTTTTTAAGGTTGTGAATAGGAAACAATGGTGTTGAAGAAGAATATAAAATGGTTGATGCTAACACCTAATTGTACAACATACAAATAAAAAACCAGAATTATTTGGGCAATCCCATGACCGAAGGAAGTAAGGAAATAAAGAAAAACATTGAAGGTTGAAAATAGGTAGAAGTTTGTCAAACATAATTGCTATATTTTTCATTCTAATATTAATAAATATTTCCTCCTTTTTTCAATACCTGCGGCGTTGAAATGTGCACAAAGACTAAGAAGAAAAGAGAGATAAAAAGAAACCCCATGTGCTAGGAGAGATAAAGAGAGAATATATTGTCGAAAATGTCAACGTTGCAAGTAACAGATAACTTCCTACAATTGAAAAAGTTGTAAGTATTAAAAAACGAAGGAAGTATATATTGATCAAATAATGCAATTAGACTACCAAATTAGTGTCTAAGTGTGACTGTTATAATTCAATGATAGTGTGACTGTTATAATTCAATGATTGTATCGGTACAAAATCTCTAATATATATGACAACAGGGGTAGGACACTAAAAAATAGAAAAAGAAAAAAAAGAAAACAAGGATGTAATTACCTAATTAATTTTAAAAAATTAAAAGATAAAAAAGGTCCAACAAGAAGAAAATAGCGAGAATTTATTACACAGTCAGTTACTTCCCTCTCAAAAATTTTAAAAAATCCCTGACTTTGTTGGATAAACTGATTAATTTTTTATTATATATCCGGGTATACCATGAGCATGGTACACCCAATGCTTTTTTTTTTGCTCATTTGGAACCACCTTCCTCGGAGTCAGGTAATCACATAAATAGGTAGAGCACCAAAGGAGCAAATAAGCAAAAAATAGCATTGGGTGTACCATGCACATGGTACACCTGGGTGTATGATGAATGCACTCGATTATAAACTGATTAAACATCCTTGATTTATTAGATTTAATTAGCAATTAATTTAATTGTCTACATGTGTTCGCACGTCGCGTGTATATAAGGTTAGTTTTTAATAATTGTAACTATGGTACTTTGAAAACAAATCCCAAAGAAATATGGGGATCATTTTTTAAAAGATTGACATGTGTCATTTCGAGTATCCATTTTCAAAAATTAGGCATTTTTTGCACGGTGTGCAATTAAAGATACTAATAGTAGTAAAATAAAGTATCATTAGAGATTGTAAAAAACTAAAGCTAACTATTGCAAAAAGCAACATGAGAACTATTGTGCTTAAATTTGAAGATACTTCGTTTAAATTAATCTTACATTTTTCCTTTTCTACTTAGACTATTGGCATACCTATCCCAACACATTACTTTAACTAATTATATTTTTAATTCTACATCAGTTAAATCATAGAATATATGTATTATGAAATATATATATATATATATAGAAATAGATAATCAAAAAACGCAAAGAGTATATATGAATTATTGCCTGTTTATTAATTATAATACAACGATATAATTTAAAGGCTAACAAAATATACTTACAAAAGTCAAATTTAGCCTTTAATTATATTGAATAATGGAATAGTCAATATCAGATTAATTCTACTCATGTAAATCTCCCATATTCCTTTAGTTCCAAGTCCCAACTATTGAAAATTCAAGCATCTTATTGAATTAAAAGGGATCCTAAATTAGCAATCATTTCAATCTATCCAAATACTATTAGCAAGAGGTTGAGTAATTAATCCACCTTCCTAGATCCAACCTTCCAACTCAAGGATATTATTTCTAAGGAGGATATGATGAAAAGCATGGACATAAGAGGTCATTGGTCTCTAGTCTTTCCTAATAATTTTGGTGGGTGTGCTACAACATCAAGTGGGTAACAATTTTTGAGGACCTAATAAAACTCAATCAAAAGATGCAACATTGTACCTTTAAAATAAATTGAAGCCACAAATTTTAGAAGTTTCCACTAAGGCAGGATTTTTTACTAGCTTGAGCTTAGTGCATGAGTACATTGCATTTTAGTTACGTCGCATCAGAGTGAGAAAAACGCATTTGCACTATAATGGACGTACGTCAACATTTGTATTAAATATTAATCAAGCTATCTAATTACTATATATAGTCAGACAAACTATACGTGCAACTTATCGTGTTGTTTTCTTAATGCACTATATGCACATACGTTTTATTTGAAAGAAGAAGTTCTTTGGATTTTGATAATTGTATCCAAGCCTCAGTAGTTTTTGGATTTTTCTCATGGATTAGTTTTTAATTAGTTCTTTAAGGAGACTTAAAAGGTCTTTTAACTAGCTACTTTATACTTAGATTTAGGTGCTAATTGCATGTCTTCTCATCTTTGTAGCTTAGAGGGATGGTGGTATATATATTGATCATACAGATTGAAAACCATTATGTTGTCATTTGTTATACTTCACATGAGAATAAATTGAGAGAAGAGGTAAGATAAGTAGTACAAAACTTTTGTGTCAAAAATGTAGAATGATAGAAACAATATGTAGTTTCCATTTTAATATATATAAGTATATATATAGCAATACAACGACAAGCGTGAAAATATAAAATGGCACAACTATTTTTAAATGGAGGAAATAGCTGATTTATAATGAAATACATTTTCAACAAAATTAATTAGCATTAAACTTCCATGATTAGAATGGAATCTTGTCCTAGCTTCTTTCTTGCCACCCCATGATCTTGTGGGGTACTAAAGCTTAGCTGAGTGTTAATTACTTGATCAGAATTCTATACTATAATTTGAAGCTATAGACAAGGACATATGTCAATTATAATGATCATACATATACTTCATGCTTGTACTGTATATATCAATTGTAAATTTTTATATGCGACCTAGCATAAATGCTTTATTAGGCAAGGTTACCTAGCTATGATAGTTACGACTAGTAGTATAGTAGTCTTGAATTACCAGTCACTAATCTTAACTTTAAGATCGTACTAAAGAGTTCAATTTCCATTGATTAATGCTACTATAATGATGCTGAATTATAATATATATATATATTGATTGATCTTAGTGATGTATAGTAAGTTTGTTTCTTTAAGTATACGTGGCTTGGTTCTATAAAGTAAAAACAATCAACTATTAGCATGCATAAACAATCAAAACTACCTATAAGGCTATAACTCTATATAAGACTGTAACTCCCTTTTTTCCATCTTTGTTGATGTTTTAACCTTTGACAATGTTACTAAGGGTATTCATGCATGTTGGCTGATTTTATTCCTTTTGGATTATAAAAGATGATGCAATTTAATCATGCAACTCTTCTTGTTCTGATCTGTTTCACCAGCTTTCACTCTTCACCGTTGATTTAATCTTTAAAAGTGACGCTAGTCGCTACATGATCAACAAGGATTTCAAAAAAAGTTCTTTTTTTTTGGTGTTTAGAGAGCCACAAGGAAGGGATGATAATCGATCCTAGTATCTCCTGAAATTGAGAGGGAACTCTAACCAACTGAGCTACCCCTCACTCTCGGATTTCAAAAAAAGATAGTAATGTCTTTTTCTTGAAAACCTCCTTTATAGGTATATAATGTAATTTATTCAACTGTTTTTGACTTATTTAGAAAAAAAAGGTCTAAATAAGTTTTAGATAGCTCAAATCAGTCAAAATCAGTTTAATAGAAAATATCTTAAATAAATATAAAACATCAATTAAGCTATATTGTTAAGGAAAAAAATTCTAAAAATCATTTGGAAATGGATTGTATAGGAAGTGATTGCTAATAAACCACTACCCCTTATTAAAGGAGGCCACATGCATCATGTACATGGAATTTAGTTCTTGTGTGTTACAAAAAAAAATAGGGCAAAATAATATTTCAAGGGAAAAAGAACACAGTTATATCCGGCTGATCTAATTGTAGATTAATTTTCTTACTGGGTACATTCATGATTTGATAAAATGTATAGTGCACATGTGCAATTTCATTAACTGTTTCTAATAGTTATTAACTTCAGGAAGTTGACGTGACATAGCATTATTATAACTGATTTTAGAATTTTGCACCCATGGTATTCCTGTAGTTGGCCATAGTTGTACACCTTAGCCAACTAATTGTAATGATTACTGATTAGATTCTGCTTTACAATTAGACCTCACAAAATCAACTTTTACCATACTTACACCTGTATGGTTTATCTAAAACTAATTCTTACTTATTGCACCATTGAAGAAGTCTAAATAAGCAAAAATTAACACCACAGAATTAAGAGCTTCAAATTATAAACGTAAGGGAAGGAAAAAAACAAGGCTGGAGGTATATATCATATACATGGTACACTTGAATTTATAGTGAATTCAAAATGTTATTTCAATAACCTACCCCCCTCTTGAGTTTTTAACATGTATTTGTAACACTAAACTTACCAAATCACAAAATTCCACTCCTATTACAGTATTATTCCAACAATTCAAGATCAATCATAGTAAGGTTCAAAGTGGAACTATAAGCATATGCGTACTCCTTCCATTCGTTGTTATTTGCTACATTTTCCGTTTTAGGCTTTGTTTGATTGAGAAATATTTTCTTTGAAAAAACATTTTTCTAGCGAAAACTCAATTGCAGATTAATTTTCTTTAATTGACTCTTTGCAAAGAGAGACAAACAAGAAGGAAAATAGAAGGAATATGATATATGATATTAGGGGTTTAACGAGCCTAGATGGCTCGCAAACTATTTGAGCTTGCCTAAGAATTTTCTAAAGCTGAGAATTGAGAAGTTCTCCCCGAGAAACTTGTGAGTAGGCTCAAAATATATTTTATCTATATTATTAATCATATTATAGAATTTAAATGAAATATTATAATTAAATTGTGCACAATACTTGTGAAAAACTCAAAGAGAGTAGAATTTAAATTTATTATGAAAAATATTATGACATAAATTTAAAATACAAGTTGAGGTTTAAGGTTAAAAAAATAGAAAATTTAAGCTCGAAAAGGTTTGAGACTCGGCTCGAGTTCGAGTAAAAGTTTTACGAGTCGAGTCAAGCAACCCCAAGCTCGGTCTCGGTTTGGCTCGTAACACTCCTATATGGGATCATGGGAAGGGAAGATAGTGGAAGTTAAAAAGAAAATATTACCATTCTTTTCTTTAAGAAGAAAAATGTTTTTCAATCGTTTTTTTAAATGTTTGTATCAAAACAAAATTCTCAGGATAAAATCAATTAGAGTTTAAAAATGCTTTTAATCAATATTTATTAATTAGATTTATTTACACCTTTTATAAACCAAACAAAGGAAAATATATGAAAATACTACTTTTCTTGGAGATATTTTTCCTCCCAACCAAAACTCTCTTAGAATATCAGTATTTACAATATAGCCTTTTTGGTAATTAATTTCTCTCGGCTTTTCTTTAGAATTGGACTTCGCAATCAACCAACCAACAACTTTTTGTTCTAAAACGTTTTCACTTATTTTCTTACGATTATCTATGTTGATTTTGTGGTGGTCATCTAAGAAACGAACACAAAAATAAAATATATTAGTGAAATTATAAACCCATATCTTTTATTATAAAACTATTATAGACCACCAGATATTCTATGTTCATCTTTTAAATCACCCCTTTAAAATTTTCCAAACTAGGTATGGTACAGAAATACTAGAAATCATGGTAGCCTGCTGAAACTAGATAAAGACGATTATTTAATCTAAAGGAAATGTTTTTAAACGAATAATTGGAAAGTTGGTATCATTATATTTAACGTGAATTTGAAGGGACGAAGAAAGAGGGGAAAGGAATAGAAAGAGCAAAGAAGCATGGAATTCATTTTCATAATATTTTTGAAGTACTATTACTATATAATATAGTATTATATTGATCCGTTATAATCCCCTTTATGATTTGTTCTAATCCTTTGCTTAAATCAATCAATCAACATAAAAAATCAAATCTTACTTTTCTTGTAGCTAAACCTACAAGTGATCCTATCTTTTTTTTTTATTTCTTCTTTCTCTCACTAAAATAGCTAGAAGAGCCACGAGTGCAATCATTATTATGCATATTAAGGGTAGCCCCCACTAAAGACACCAAATTCTCCTCTTTCTAATATGCACATGCGCACACAAAGGATCCTCCAACTAATTAAAGTGTGTTTTAACTAATTACAGTCTCATTTTGTACGATAACATTAATCAAATTGTGTAGCCGTTTTCATAATCTCTTGCTTTCTTCTTGAAAAGGCTAAGACCAGTTCATATTAAGCTATTCGTACCACACTTATTATGCAAGTACGATAAAGCTATGGAATTGGAACTCCTTACGTGAAAGAATGGAAGAGACAACTATATATGACCACTTTTTTCTTCTTAGTTGAATTTTGAAAGACAAAGATATTAGAAGAGGTTAAGAACTCCTTGTGTCTTTTTTAGCTCATTAAATGGTTTTTCGGCCCAGGATACTTTAACATGTGATGTAAAAGATGATCATAAGGAGAAGTTCTAATAAATATATATTTAGGACATCTGATACATGGAAATGGAAGTATGAGGGTGAGATGGTCAAGGAGGTCGAGTGGGATTTATTAAGTAGAAATTTAGTAATATGTTGTCAGACCCTTGTTTCGTAGATCTTAGTATTATATTGGAAATTTATATTAAAAAAAATTCCAAAATTGCTTTTAGTAAAACATTTCTTTCTTCCCTCGCTTATATTGTAAAAAGGCCATTTAGCTTGACCAATTTTTATTTCAAAATTGTTATTACTAAACATAACTTATTTTAAGTAATGAAACTGTTTTTATTGGTTAAAACATAATCTATCTGACCAAAACTAATTTTTGTTGATTCCACATGATTTTAAATATTGGATATTGTTAATTCTCTATTGTTTCTCACAAATGCATCTACTAATTTTATGACGAAAATTCGTGTTTGACCAATTACAATTTAATTTTACTAATTAGAGCTGATCAAAACATGATCTGTACATAACATCAGTTTGGAAGTTGCTAAGTAAGGAAGGGTAAACACGTACGAGATTATGTTAAGTCTAAGAGTGGCTTTTATTTTCTATATTAAAATTTTAATACTATACTTTTTTTTTTGAAAGAAATTTTAATTCTATACTTAAAGTTTTGACATTTAGTCATTTGATTAAGATAATTATATTAGGATGGAAAGAGTATCAAAGGGTACTTCATAAACTAAGAAATTACTTAGTTGTCAACTTGTCATGATTCAGGAGAGGAATTGTTGGGAAAAGAAAACTTATGTGCAAGAGAAAATTGGGCTGGAAGTTGCGAATATCAAGGGTATGTTCTCTTCACTTGAAATCTCCTGAACTTACTATAGTAAATTTAATTGAACTATTACTTACAACAAGTCTTGGTTGGGTACCGAGTTCACAATAATTTATTATTAAACCCATACTGAATATATCACACAAAAAGAGAATATTGACTATATCGCATAAAAATTAACTATAACAGAGAATACTAAGGCTATGTTCTTTTCAACTTATTTAAGCACTCTAGTGCTTATTTCAGATTTGATCAGATCAGATCAGATCAGAAAATTTCCGATCAGATCAGAAAAAATCAGATCATATCATATCAGAAAAGTTCGGGCCTTATCCTTAATTCTTTTTCTAATTATTATTATTATTATTATTATTATTATTATTATTATTATCATCATTATTATCATTATTATTATTATTATTATTATTATTATTATTATTATTATTATTATTATTATTATTATTATTATTATTATTATTATTATTATTATTATTATTATGTAAGAAATGACATGACACGGCAATACGACTAGAACTCAACACGAAATAAATGGATTCGGGTCAAAGTTTGTGACACGTTTTGAGTAAATGGGTCAACATGACACGACAGAAGTTAACTCCCAAAGTTGGAACAGTTGTGAGATAATCAAAAGTTGAGCATTTTAATAAATCGACCATAGTTAAAACTGGTATTGTCAATTTTCCAAAAAAAAAAATAATATGAGCGGCAGTTGTGACTTGTGATTATGTATGTCTATGGCTTAGCCATTGCATTACCCCCAAAATGAATAGAGTGAGTACATAATTTTTGAGCTCAAAAACTTGGAACTTTGGAGGCATCCTATTATTATTGTTGTTTTTTGTTGGTTATATTTTTTCTTTTTTGATATTATTTACTTTTATTAGTAGTAAAAAGTAGGTAATGCTACAATAGAATGTAGTAGTTGTTGTAACTGGAGTTGTAAATTTTAATGATATTGACAAAAAGTCTGCAATTGCTTAATAACAATAATAATAATAATAATTATTATTATTATTATTATTATTATTATTTTATAATACTAATAATAATAATAATAATTATAATACTAATAATAATTATTATTATTATAATACTAATAATAATAATAATAATTTCTTGGACGTTAATAATAATAAGAATAATAATCGAACAGAAAAGTTCAGATCAGACCAGATCAGAAAAATTCAGATCAGATCAGACCAGATCAGAAAAGTTCAGTTCAGATCAGATCATACCAGATCAGATCAGATCAGATCAGACCAGACGAAAAGAACATAGCCTAGTATGTCGGAGAAAAATAACTATAGGACTGATAGGGAGAATCTATCGTCTTATTAGTTAGTTATCGCTCATCATATAGTCCCTTTGAAAATAAGAAGGTGGGTTCCAAACCTCTTGAGTTATGCTTCTGTTTATTCTTCCTAAACTTGTATTGCCGGACATCGTCCTTCAATCCGCTCTTAGAATTCGAGAATCCAAGCGCAATAGAGAATATTGAGTGTATCGAAAAAAGAACTATAACAGAGAGTCTGAGTATTTCGCATAAAAACTAACTATAACAGTCAACAGAGAAAACTGACTACTATATCATACAAAAAATGACTACATAAAAACTGACCATATCATACAAAACTGACTATAAAAAATTGACTTTATCATACAAAAGCTGACTATATAAAAGATAATTATATCATAAAAAAACTAACTATATCAAAAGATATTTTTTGCACACTAAGTTATTGTGCATTGAGTCCATTAATTTTTTTTTCCTAGAACAAGTATGGAAGTTTATTTTATAAGGTGATAAACTTAACTGGACTTATTGGAACTTAAATGAACTTATTAAGGGCCTGTTCTCTTCGATATAAAACAACTGAACTGAACTGAATTGAACTGAACTGATTGCACACTAAGTTATTGTGCATTGAGCCCATTAAATTTTTTTTCTAGAAGAAGTATGGAAGTTTATTTTATAAGGTGATAAACTTAACTGGACTTACTGGAACTTAAATGAACTTATTAAGGGTATGTTCTCTTCGGTATAAAACAACTGAACTGAACTGAATTGAACTCAACTGATTGCAACTGAACTGAACTGATTGCAACTGAACTGAACTGAATTAAATAATAACTAATAGTATTGATAATAATTTAGGAACTGAACTGAACTGAACTGATTGGAACTGAACTGATTGCAACTGAACTGAAAATAAGCTGGGGAGAACAGGCCATAACTTTGAACTAACTTTTTTTTTTTTTTTAAGTGAAGAGATCTCCAACTCCCTAAGTGTACGACTAGCTGTTAAACACTCCGAGTAAGCTGGAGTTTCGTTGTTAGGAGAAAGCATAGTCGAGTACAACTAAATCCAAATTGCCGAATGAGAGAGAAAACTAGAGAGAGAAGGAGAGGAAAGAAAAAAAGCAACCCTAGCCCCACAACCCAAAGAACAAACCCTAGATCTGAAGCGAGAAAATTACCCAATTCCTTCACTCATCTCAGCCTAATTGCTTGTCTAATCTTCACATACAAATCTTGCGATTCACCCATCAGTCAACAAAAATATGAAAAATCCTTTAACCCAAAGAGAAGTCTCGAAAGAAACCAACGGGTAAAAATCAGACCTGCAAAATGGGTCTAAGCAAAAGAAATGGAGTCAAACCAGTACAAGACCTCTCTGTTACTCGGCGGATAAAATGCTTCTCACAAATCGACCAAAGCTAATATCCCACTCAAGACAAACTCCTATGGTATTTCAAGAACCCTTTTAGAAGACTCCATTGGTTCCTTTTCCGAAATCCAAAAGCAAAAATCCCAGATCTAGGGTGTAGGGCGATTCTTCATCTACCAAAAAACAAACCCACTTCCAAATTGGTGTATGAGGCGTGGAATCCGAAACGGTTGAAGTGTAAAAGAGAGGGGGAACCAGTTTCCCCCTTCAAAATTACGTGGTTTAATCAAAGATTGGGGAGCGAAAATCAAGAATTCAAGAGCAGAAGCCAAGTTGAAGCAGAGGTCAAAGCAAAGAAAAAGGTGTAGCCCAATTCATAAGTCAAGGACCACTCCTCCCTATAAAATGGGACGCAAGGTATGTAGCACTCACTCAAATTTCTCTAAGTATCTCCCCTCTCTTACTAGCAAAGTTGTGTTTGGAAAGTTTATGTCTAATACCACTACAATGTCTGGAAAAAAAACATTCAAAGAAGCTGTAGTCCAGGGCACTAAGGAAACTACTGTTCCCTCATTTTCCCCCTCCCCAACTAAAAATTGTCCTAGTGATAATCCTCAGATGCATATTCCGTCCCCATTTCAACCTGAGTCAGACCCCCAGAACCCCACCTAAAATTCCAATCATGTTGACCAGCCCACAATGGATGAGCTCCCCCAAGTCCAGCAGGATATTGAGGAGCTCACCATGACCTATTTATTTGGGAAAATTCTAGGAGACCTCTTGGATGTGTGCACCATTATATCCAAAACAAAAGCTGATTGGAAAATGGTGAGAGGGGACGTTGAATACCATGAGATAAGTAATCAATGGCTTCTCTTGCGCTTTGCAAACAAGGCTGATAAGGAGTTGGTTTGGGAGGAGCGCCCCTGGCATGTGCAAGAGGAACTCCTTGTACTCCAACCATGGAGGCCCTTTTTTATCCTTTCTCTGAAGAAATCCAAAATGCTGACCTTTGGATTCGAATTCCTCGTTTCCCTGCTGAACTCCTTAATGCTCAATCTGTAGCAAATCTAGTCGAACTAAATAATGCTGGTAAGTTCATTCGCCTAGACCAATGGTCCCTTTTGCGAAACAATATTTGTTTCGCAAGAGCTTGTGTCTCAGTCAACATTCTTGAACCTCTAAAAACTTATGATGAGATTGTGAGAAAAGGTGGTAAAGCCTTTGGTTATTTAATTTGGTTTGAAGATTTTTCTGAAGGATGTGCTTTTTGTGGTGAAACCTCTCATATTATTGATGTGTATCCATTACTTCATTCTCCTCCCAAGGAAGTGAAAATAGTCCTCGAAAAGGCTCGTCCATTTGCTAATATGGCAGGTAAGAGGCCCACCCCCTTTGCTAGGCAAGATACGCATGACACCACAGCGCAATCAGCCTATGTGGTGCATGCAAGGCCTAGGCAGAGGACAAAAGTCTCTCCCCATGCTGAAGGTGCTACAAAAAACAAAGAAGGTGCTACCTACAATCATCCCATTCCTTCAGCCAAGGAGTCGGGTCAACATAAAATCCATCATATGCAAGGTAAGGATAAACTTCAGAACATGATCAGGGTTGGATCTCTATCCCACAAAATGCAAAAGGTAAAAGAACATTTCGAGTGGCAACCAACAAAGTCCCGACTGTCCCTTCTAGTGATGAGAATGTAGCTGGTCTCTTTCTTAGTCCAACTCTTATCTTCATGGAAAGAATCAGGAAGGAGAAATAGGAGTTATTGTTGTTGCTCCCTCGATGCTCAATATTTGCGGTCAAAAGAATGACCAGAATCTGCCACTGATTATCCCAGATCAAGACACTGATTTTATAGAGGCCCGGTTGGGAAAAATGGAAAAGGAAAGGTGGGCTATGGACCCGGAAAAAGGTCAAATTTTGTTTGACAACACAAGCAATAGCACGAGCCACTCAAATATGCCAAATAATATGTTTCTCTATTTGATCTCAGATGACTCATTCTTGAAGCAAATTGAAGGCTTAGAGGTCGAGCAACCAGGTAACTCCCACACCTCTCTTCCTTCGGATGCATCCAAAAGGAAGGAGAAGGATGGTGATGAAGTCGACTCAACATCTACCTCTCTGAAGAGGGCAAGAAACTAATTCCACTAAGTAAGGTAAGATGAATATTGGCTTTTGGAATATAAGGGGAATTATGAGGAAGAACACACAAGTAGAAATCCGGGACTTTTATAGCAACAACCATATTAGTATTATGGCTATTTGCGAAATAAAACATGTACCCCCCCTAATGATCAAGTAAGAAAATGTGGGTTAAATTTTTATGAGCACCTTCCATCATTTGGCCTCTTAGGAGGAATTTGGTTGCTTTGGAAGGATAATTTTGTAAACCTTTTTGATTTGAGAATCGTATTCAAAGCCAATCGTTTTTTAGCAAGTGAAATTAGACTCCTAAATTCTAATTCTATGTTTATTGCAATTTTCTTGTATGCGCCACCAAAATACTTAGACAATAAAGAGCAGTTTTGGTGTGAACTAGACCAATTCATAAACTCTCTATCTATCATGTATATCATAATTGACGACTTTAATGAGATAGGGGCATTTCATGAAAAATTGGGAGGGACAGCCCTATCTCGTTCTAGATTCAAACGAATTGAAAGATTAAAAAATAGTTGTGATAGCATTGACATTCCCCTTAACTGGCCAAACATTTACCTGGAGAAAAAAATTATTACGAGAAAATAATAACTGGGAAAGACTAGACAGAGCAATGATATCTTCCAAGTTTGTAGAACGGTTCCCAACAGTTAGTGTAATGAACCATGTATTCACATCCTCAGACCACTGTCAAGTCCAACTTTTGTCGTTTACAGATAGCATTGAACAACGTAAGGCGTTACCATTTAGATTCGAAAAACAATGGACTTACCGCAAAGACTTCTCAATATTGGTAGCAAAAATATGGAACAAAAGACTTATGGGCTCAAATATGTATTGTTTTACCCAAAAATGCAAAATGTTGAAAAAAAAGCAAAAGAATGGAGCCAAAATAAAATTGGCAACGTAGCAGAGCAACTACGAAGAGTATATGCTCAGATCACCACGATTCAGCCAAGAATTATAAACAATAGTGCATCAACAACGATTATAGCTGAATATAGCAGATTATTAAAATAAAGACACGCATTACTATCTTTTTCAACAGCTTACTGGCATCAAATAAGTAAAATAAAACACCTCAAACTGGGTGACCAAAATAACAACTTCTTCCATAGGGCAGCGTCTATTCGAAGAAACAGATTCATGATCAAAATCTATATAGGCCAAAACACTGAAAACTCACAGAATTCAGAAAAGATAAGAAAATTGATTGAAATGGACTTTAAAGAAAGATTCAAAACAGACCCAATGTGCACTTATGATGCGTCAAATAGACTTCCAAATACTTGACACAACCATCAACCAAGATGACAATGCGGAATTATGTGCCCATGTCTCATACAAAGAAATTCACGACGCGGTTTTCCAACTGGTAAATCCTTGGGCCCAAATGGTTATCCACCACTATTCTTCCAAAAATATTGGGGAATAATAGGAAAGTCAATCATCAGATCTGTCAAAGCTTTTTTTTCATTCTGGCAAATTACTAAAGGAAACTAATCACACCTTCATAGCGTTGATCCCAAAAATAGAAAATCCTTCGGCATCAAATCACTTTAGACCAATAAGTTTATGCTCCACAATTTATAAAATCATTTCCATTATACTCGTAAACATACTTAAGCAAGTACTCCATCCGTTCTCTTTTGTTGTTCCTATTTGGAATCGGAGAAGAAACCAATGCAACTCAAAAAATGGGTAAGATTCCACACTTTTTAAATAAAGTTAAATGAATAAAATAAAGATTCTAGCCCTTTTGATTTATTATATGTTAGGCAACCAATCATACAAAAAAGTTTGAGGGGTAAAAGAGAAAAGTAACTACAAACTAGTGTGAACACATTTATTGTTCTTTGAGTAACTCTATGTTAGACAACCAATTAGACAAAAGTTTGAGGGGTAGAAAGGTAAAAAAATGACTACTCAATAGTGTGAACACATTTATTACATTTTAAAACTAATGGGAAATTTAATTCATAAATTATATTATATATGGAAAGATTCAAAATAGGAACAACATATTGAAATTTCCCAATGGGGAATACAGGAACAACAAAAGAAAACGGAGGGAGTATTAGGTTAAATAATACACCCTCTCCAAGGGGCTTTTGTGCCGAAAAGACTGATCCAAGATAACATATTAATGGCACACGAAGTCTTTCATGCATTTAAGAAGAAAACGGGAGTTTTTGGATGGATAGCAATTAAACTAGATATGGAAAAAGCGTATGATAGATTAGAATGGGATTATGTCTTTACCACTCTAGAAAAATTAGGCTTCCGCCAACAATGGATAGGTTGGATTAGGGAATGCATAACCACAATGTCATTCTCAATTATAGTCAACGGTATTACCACAGAACAATTTTACCCCACAAGAGGACTACGACATGGGGAACCGCTCTCTCCATACTTATTCATTTTATGTGCAGAAATTCTTGCGAGGCAACTGTACTATGAAGGACTAGAAAGAGGTCAGATTCTGGGAGTTAGCCCAGGGCATTCTAGAATGCGTATCCCGTTCCTTACATTTGCGGATGACACAATGATATTTGCAAAAGCAAACCATCAGGCCTGTCAAAATATTAAACAAATACTGTACTATGTCAGGTCAATTGGTCAACTACCACAAATCAGCATTCCAATGCACAAGTAATGTTCCTGCTCACCTTATTTCAGATTTCCAATCCATACTAGAAATGGACTATGTCTCCACCTTGGACTCATACCTTGGATGCCCTATTATAGATTAGAGGGTTAACTCTTCTACTTTTGGAAAAATCATAACCAACACTAACAACCAATTAGCAAAATGGACAGTAAACTCCATATTACAAGAAGGCAGGACTACATTAATAAGATCTTGTCTAGCCACAAAACCGAACCATAAAATGCAAAGCTTCACTTTGCCCAACAACACTTTAACTAGCCTTGATAAAATTTGCATAAACTTCTTATGGAATCGCGAGCCAGACTCTTCATCCCCCAACCTTATTTGGTGGGATAGAATCTGCAAACCTAAATTCTTAGGTGGGTTGGGGCTTAGGAAAGCGGAAGTAAACAACAAAGCAATGCAAATGAAATTTCTTTGGCGTATTCTTAAGGAACCAGACAATCTTTGGGTCCAACTAATAAAGAAAAAATACCTTAAATCAGCCTCACTTTTCGATTATACCCCTTCACAGTCAGGCTCCTAGCAATGGAAAAACCTAATGAAACTAAGAAACAAATTTATCAAAGGTCTGCAGTGGAAAGTTGGTAACGGAAAATCTATCTATTTTGGAAAGACAAATGGATTTTCCCCTACCCATTAGTGGATATCATCCCAGCAATAAGTAACTTGCAACAAAAGGTGGAGGATTTCTTCCTCCCAAATAAAACGTGGAATATACAAGCCTTAAAGGATTGCCTTCCAGACCAAATGGTTCAAACAATAAGTAACATCACTATCCCCTCCAATGACATTCAAGATACTTTGTTCTGGAGACTTATTCCTAGTGGTGAGTTCTCGCAGCTATCCTGATCCAAGGGATTACCCCAGAAAATATCCAAAAATGTTCCTTCCGATGGATTTGGAAACTTCAAATCCCCCCCAAAGTCGGCAATTTTATATGGAAAACTTGTAATGATGGTCTACCTACAAAAGAGAGACTATTATGGAGCCATGTTGTTGTTCCTCTCTCTTGTGTGTTTTGCAACCATCACACTGAAACAACTAAGCACCTCCTTCTAGAATCCCCCTTTGCCCAAGATCTATTTTCGAGTATAGCTAGTCACTACTCTTGGACAAAGATCAGGGAGCAGTCATTCCAAGAAAATGAGATGGTTGACATTGTTAACAACTTACGTAGCCACAACACTTCCCAAGAACTGGAAAAAATTATGATCGGATGGTGGTTCATCTGGTTTTTCCGCAATAGAGTTTGCTTTAATGACGATACTATTAATGTCCATCAAGCCTCAATCATAATAATTAAATATTGTGAAGCTTGGAATAGTAACTTTAATGTGACAACAGGAGAAGTGGAAGATAGAGAGTCCGCTAGGAGCCATTCTTCCTCCCCCCCTCTCGCTCTATTTCTTGGACCCCTCCCCCAGAAGGTTGGCTAAAACTCAATTTTGATGGATCGAAGTCAGGAAACGAACATTGCTCTTTTGGGTTCATCATAAGGAATCATTTAGGCCTCCCAATTTCGATTGGGGCTAAAGCCCTCCCCCCTCATTGGTCCATCCTAATGGCCGAAGCTATGGACTTCTATATTGGGCTTAAGACTGCTATTTCTCTTGGTATTAGAAAACTGGAAGTAGAAGATGATAATCTTTCAGTGATTAATTCCATTAGGAGAGAATGGCTAATTTCGTGGGAAATTTCTAATATTATTGTTGATGCAGGGCAGGACGTAAACAAGTTGGATGCTTTTGTGGCCAACCATTACTTCAGGGAAGCTAACCAGGCGGCGGACCTGCTAGCGAATTGGGGAAAAAATTATCAACAATTTTGGCTGTCCTCTTCAGAGTTTCCTCTAGGGCTCTCTATTATCATCCGCAAGAATGAGTTAGGTTTTTCCACTATAAGGGTGTAACCTAGTTTCCTTTCCTTTGTTAAAAAAAAAAATCCAGATTGCCGAAATTGGGTTAATTGGAAATTTTCATATCAAGCGTGCTTTCGTCCTTATAGCTGCGTCGATCTGGCACTGCACCAACGAAGTAGGGATGGATGAACTAATCAAAATCTTCAAAAAGTCATTTTGACAGAAAAAAAATATGGTATAATCAAATCTTTCTTAACTAATCAAAATCTTTGAAAAGTAAATCATCACCAGTGGAAAAAAACGGAAGGGCTGCGGTCAAAGCAGCCCTAAGGGCTGCGTTTTTGGCTAGCAGCCCTTTCCATAGCAGCCCTTCGGCAAAAATGAAGGGGCTGCAGTTTTGGACCAAAACCGCAGCCCTTTATTACTTGTAATTCCCACGACTATGATGAGTTCGGAGGTAATGCCAATACCACTAGACCATAACCAGTTACTAAAATTTTAATTTGTGCAGGGTTGTTTTTAACATTTAAAATTTTAATTATTTGTCATCAGGTGTAACAATAAATTTAATATTTTTATATGTTCTCTTTGTCCTTTTATTTTATCTTAATTATTTGTCATTAGGTGTAACAATAAAGTAATATCTTTTCATATGTTCTCTACTTCTCTTTGTCTTTTTTTCTCTTTTTATTTTTATTATTATACATTGTTTCTATTTTATGGTACAATCAT
Organism: Beta lomatogona; assembly: GCA_947646795.1. Classification (NCBI taxonomy): domain Eukaryota; kingdom Viridiplantae; phylum Streptophyta; class Magnoliopsida; order Caryophyllales; family Amaranthaceae; genus Beta; species Beta lomatogona. The sequence continues at coordinate 1,480,781 of CANSNZ010001115.1, forward strand.
ATTAATGTAGTTTCTATCTACCGAACTGTTATTCAAATTAAATAGCTAATATCATTGGCTGACTCAAACAGACAATTTAAACAATTAGTACCAATAGTTGGTTAAAGTAATCAAATGAAACTCTTTTAAAAAAAATAGTAATCAAATGAAACTCTAATCGTGATGGTCAAAGAAGGACTTGCTACTATACTAGTGTAAAGAAAAAAGATGTAATAATTTTGAAGGTAGTTAAATTACTTTGTCTGCCTCTTTTTTTTTTTTTTTTTTTTTTCCATTTTCACATATATAGCATTGAACAAAATAGTAGTAGCGACTTACCTTTTATCTAAAAATATGTGCAAATTAAAAAAATTATGATTTTGCATTTTTTTACTGCTATATCTTTTAGTGTAAACAAAAGTAGATTTCTCATAGACTTGAGGAAAGCAGGGTACATTTTTCATAGACTTGATGAAACGAAAATGTTACATCCTACATGGTCTTGTGTCTCCTATAGGCTATATGACTAGCCATCACAGCAAAGCAGGGCTTTTGTTTGTGGAATAATGTAGGTTGATAGTTCTTTGTTAAAAAAAAATAAAAAAATTATTTATGGGAATGTAGGTTGATGGGTTATTTTCATAATGAGTATGGATGAACATCAAAACGTTTGCTACCAAATAAAATAGAAAAAGGAAATGAAATTGAATTGTCCTCCATCATCATTGCTTTTTTTTTTTAAAGAGAAAATTTCATTAATTGAAGGCCAAACGACATCTAGAATAGATATTAAAAAAAAACAAGATACAATCAAACAATGTTAAGTCAAATTCGTCTTCGAAGAAACTACAATGAACCAGATCGAGCAATACAGCGCAACCCCCTTGTATTTGCTGAATTAAGCAGCTATTGATAAGGAAGTCTATCATTCTGACATAGTTTGGGAAGAACATTATTGATCGAACCATGTTGATCGCATCCGAGATGTCAATACCTTCATATTGAGTCTTGAACTTTAACTAATGAGAACAATTTCTCATATCTAAAGACAAAAAAACCATACTCACAACTCTCATAGGGGAGAAGGAGATCTCTACAATAGAGACTAAAATTCCCATAACAGGGTTTGAAAAAATCTCACAAAGAGAGACTAATTTATTCAACAAAACAAGAAATAAATGAACTAAAAACTGAAAATAAAAGGGGGAAAGGGGCTTACCATGGATGAAATCATCCATGGCAGCCTCTAATTGATGAAAAAGGCGTAGGGGAGGCTAGGGTTTGAGAGAGAGAAGAGAGAAGGGGCGGCTAGGGTTTAATGTTTTCCAAAATTTTAATAAGTAAATTTTCCATCATCATTGCTTGTTAACACACGGTTTGCTATTCGGTGATTAATTTTTCTATAATACTAACCACCAATGATTAACACTAGTCCTTTTTGCACGCAATACGTGCGTTGATATACTTCATCCGTTCCATAATAAGTGAAACACTTACTATTTTAGAACGTTTCAAAATAAGTAAAACATACATTAAATGGAAAAAAGAAAGTGACAAAATGACAAGAGTACCCATCACAAACTTGTGTGGTTTGCTTTTCTCTCTTCTCCTTTTGATAATGAAAAGGGTATATTATGACTTTTTTGCTTTTGAAAGTGATGTTTATTAAATCTTGTGCCCAATCCCAATGTTTCACTAATTATGGAACGGAGGAAGTATATAAAAACATAATTGGTAGAAAGAATAGCTTTATAATTTTTATTTCATTACTAAAACAATGACGTTTTTCTAACAATTTAAATATCAATTACATAAGGGTATTTTAGGCATTTAAAGAGGAAGCCAAAATTCTTGAATAAATCCTTATAAAATAGAGATTCAGATTATCCACCCTCTTTTTTAAAAAATAAAAAAATAAATCCTCTTTCATAATGGAAAGGTAAGAAAATTCATGTCATATCATGTGAAGCGCAAAAGAGGAGTGAATAGGAAAGTAATTAATGTTTCCATGTCATACTACCCTACTTGTCTTCCTCCATCCAGCTAAGCATGTTCTTCTATGGACTATGATCTATTAAAAAGAGTTATATTTTAATAATTTTCAAATTATATCACTATACTCTTAAGACTGTTAAGAGTACTACAAATCAATGTAATTTTGTAAAGTTAATTGATCGTGGCACCTTGGGGCTCACCTTCAAAAGAAGGGTTTCTTAGATTCTCCATATAACATTTACAAAAATTATTTAATTTGGATCGAAGAATTGTTAAGAAATACTTACCCTTTAGTACTATATGCATATAACTACTATCACATTGAGTTTGAGCAGTTAGTATACCATTTTTTTTCCACTTATCTCAAGTGTTTGATTTAAAACTTCAAATTCACATTGGTAAAAGATCCGGACATTGTTCGTTTCAACAACTAGTTTTGTTTCTATTAGATGTTTAGCCAATGTACTAAGCCTAGAAAACTACTCCCTCCGTTTCATTTTAATTTACTCACTTCACTTTGGGGGAGAACCAAGGAGAAAGTGCAAAAATATGAGAGAGAAACTGAAAAGGTGGAGAGAGAAATTGAAAAGTGAGAGAGAGAAATTAAAAAATGGGTTAAAATATTAAAAAGTGGATGACATGGGTGGAAAAAGAGGAGAAAGTAGATGTGACATGTTATCAAAAATAGAAAAAGCAACAGTGTCTAAATTAAAAAGAAACGGACCAAAAAGAAAAAGTATGCAGATTAAAAAGAAACGGAAGGAGTAAAACATAACTAAAATAATTAAAGTAAGTTATCTTCATGTGAGGAATTGATTTTGTTTCTATGCAAAAACACCATCTGCCGGACCTCTAATGATCAATGTAGTGCACACTTGGTTAGCTCTGACACTTCAATCTTGTTATAGTACTTGAGTATTATCATCCTCAATAATTAATAATGGAAAACGAGCATCCCAAAATAGGAATCATTTTTTGTCTTTGTTACCTCCCGTGCTACTTCCTCACAAGATCTTAAGTGCCATTGACAAACAGAACTACTCATGATTCAGGAAACCTTGACTTCAAACTCTCAACATTTCTGATCCATATGTTATGTGAGACAAATCAAAACTACTGTCGTCTTGTGTTATCATTTGCCTCTTCTAGTTTATATAATATATTCTATATTTCTATATATAATAAGAAGAAATGTAAGAACAAAAAATGGTGTTTTATCTCTTTTTCTTTTGATTTGCATTTATTTCGATCTACATATTAATCGGTTATATAAAAATCACTTGCAATTGTAAGTGATATGGTCGAAATTTTCAGAATTTGTTATATGATATTATATGTACGTTAGTACGTATTCTAAAGATACTTTGTAATATCTTGTATATGTCTTTAATTATTATTTAGTTATGAAAATAAACGTCTTGCATGTGGAAGTGATCCAACATGTTTCTACTTTCATAAGTAGGCAAGACCAAATCTATGTAGTACTATTACGTAATAAAAATTAACATTGTATCAAAACTTGAGCAACTTGTTTGATATTGGAAACTTTAAATCATAGATCAATTGCTTAAAAACTTTACTTTTATTGTCAATCCGGCCAATTCTAATAAGGATTAATGTTGTCTGCATGTAACATTGTTTACTTTCAAGGTTGGCTAATGTCTAAAGGCGCACAATTATCTAAGTTATGTTGAGTCACATATATCTCCACTCAGAGAAGAGGCGACAAAATACATTGTATTATCATTAAATCTGAAATAGAAACCTTACTCAAACTAAACATGTACGTTTTTTTTTTCCGAAAAAACACGCAAAGGAAACCTTTAACTTACCGAATTTTTCCAAACTTGCCCCAATATAATTAGGAGTGTAGGACTCAAAATAACCCTAATCATCTTTTTCAAATTGACCTTTAGTTTTATAATTTTCTTAGTAGGGTACAACTCAATGTTGTTCATCGATCATATGCATCCTCTGCTGATAATATTTTGACATATTTTCTATCAACGAAATAATAATTCCAATACCTATAAATACTAATTACTTACAAAAAACCTCAATAGATTAAAATCATTTGAAAAAGAAAATACATCAAGCTAGTAAGAGGGTCACCTTTCACCAAGTATAACATCCCGAAACCATCCTAAACTAGAAGCTACAAACAGAGGTTTTCCCTTCTATAATTCCTTCCTACTTAAAAGTATCAAAACTTAAAAAATAATTGCACTAAAAATTCTATATATTTCCTCCGTAATATAATAACTGCAATAAATGAGTATTATTTGTGAGGTATAAAATATTCATTTGTTGTAGACTTGTAGTTATTATGTTACGGAGGAAATACATGATTTATTAAAAATCAATAAACTCAATGCATTCAACATTTTAAATCTTAAACAACACCAATTATTTTACATCTTAAACTTCAATTAAAAATTTCCCCATAAACTAAAATAATCAAGCACGACTCAACAAAGCCTCCATAGTGCTTTCAAAAACATCTAAAACTAGTTACTCCCTGTCACATATTTTACACATCTTATATTTGCACATATTACATTATTCTCATCTAACAAAAATAAATATATAACAAATATATAAAAATATATACTTAAAAGCACATTGTGTTAGAGCAACACCAATGGTAGAGCAAAATGGAAGTTGGCTTATAGTGCCACCTAGGTTTTTGTAGCTAACTCAACTTTAAGCCAAAACACTCATAATGGTTAGCCAATATACTTGTTACTTGAATAAGTCCCACTTGAAGTAATACAGTTTGTTTTTGTAGAGAAAAATATAGAAATTGTTTACGAAAATTCTCACATGAGCCCACAGGTTTAGCTCTAGTAAATTGGCTTAGTTAAGCTACATTAGCTAGCAAATGAAATTCCAGCTACTCACTCCAATAATTAGACTAATTGCTTAGCTTTTTATATTTCCTAACAAATCCCTAATGCTCACCATTGAAGTTGTTCTTACATGCTCGAAAAAGCACCTAAGAATTTGCAACGACTCAAATATTACCCAAGGTTATCCTTGAAAACAAAACATCATTCTCTACGCGCGTATATACATCCCCATACCGCCTTTATAAGAACAGCCGACTCTCTTCATACACATTACACTCTCTAGTCTCTCTCTCTCTATCTCTCTCTAAATTGTCTCCTCCTTTGGCGTGGAATTAGGCTTTCATTACTGTCTCTCTTCTACACTCCCATCAATCACTCTTGTACTAACAATCACTAAACACTACTCATTTTCCCTCCCCCCTCTTATTATTTATTTCTACCCCCAACACAAACACCATCAATTTCCCCTGTTTTCTTTCTCTCTCCATTTTCTCCTCATTTCACCCCCCAAATATTGCAAAATGAGCAGCAGAAGATCTTCACTCATTGATCATTACAATCATCCTTCCTTCTCTTCCTCACTTCTCGAAGAAATTTATCGCTCTTTCGACGAAGATCAACCAGATCATTCCAACAACGACAACAACAACAACAATTACAGGAAGTTCAGGATGAATCATCATCATCATCATCATAAAACCTGTAATTACATGGAGAGAGAAAAACATCATGATGATAATGATCGATTTCCAGTTAATCAGTTTGTTTTAGATCAATGGATGCAGAATAATGACAAGAGTAATTCAATGTCGTCGTCGTCGTCGGCGATCAATTCCGTCGCTAAATTTAACTCGTCGTCTTCAACAAGTTCGTCGGATTCTAGCTCTGGAATTGGCGGATTTTCTTCCTCTGATACTGAATCTGTTTACAAATCGAAGACGAAACCAAAGATTTTGACGTTGAAGCCGATAAAAACGAACGTAAATCCGCCGGAATTTCACCGGAAATGTTACTCCGATGAGATTCCGGCGAAGAAAAAGGAAGGAAACCTTCAAAAAAGAGCGTTGAAGTTGTATGGAGATTTGAAGAAGGTGAAACAACCAATTTCTCCTGGAGGAAAACTCGCGAGTTTTCTCAACTCGTTGTTTAACTCAAATGCATCCAAAAAACCGAAAATATCGACGTCGACCTCATCTAACGGTTTAAAATACTCCACGTCAACTCCATCGACGGCTTCTTCGTACTCTAGGTCTTGCCTAAGCAAAACTCCGTCGTCCGCCGGAAGATTCGAGAGGCGGTCAGTTAGGTTTTGTCCTGTAAACACGGTGATCGCCGTCGCCAATTACGACGACGACGATGAAAAAAAGTAAGAGAAGGATGGAGAGACAATAATACTAATACAACATCTTCAAGAGGTCATCATGAAGAGTTAAAAGTTCAAATTATGGAGAAGCATAGGAGAGTAGAGGAAGTTGCTAAGGAATTGTTGAAGAATTATCATAATGGACGAAAATCATATCAAAATGACGTTTGTAGTAATAATAATAGTAATAATAAAAATAATATTCGACGGTATAAACAACAAGATGATGATGAAGATGAAGAAGATGATGATGATGCTAGTTGTTGTAGTTCGGATCTTTTCGAGCTCGAAATCGGAGTTGATCGGAGGTACCGTGAAGAGTTGCCGGTGTATGAAACTACTCATGTTCATACTAATAGAGCTATTGCTAATGGATTTATTTTGTAATATGGGGATTGATTTTTATTAGATAGTCATTAGTTAAATATATAATTATATATTATGTTCTATATATATATATCTTGATTTTAATTAGGTGCTTTTGTGTTAATATTACGTAATTGATCATTTTCTTTATGTCTATTACTCACTATTTAGTAGTATTACATTGGATTCTTGGTCATATCACTTATACGGGGCATTGCTATAGTCCTATAGATTGCAATGTAGTATAGTTCTTACATGTGGGTCTTGTTTTATTGATGGAGAAGTGAATCATGTTGCGGCTATGTTTTTTTTTTTTTTTTTGAAAAATGATACTCCTATTAATCTAAGATGCATAATTGAAATATTGGATATCGAAATTATGGATGGATGCATTAAAATTAAAGTTTGATTTTTTGATTTTTAAAATTTTCAAAATATAGGTCATTATCTCTTGTTATATAAGAAAAAAATATCCAAAAAGTAAGATGGTAATGTCAGAGAAACAATTGTAACGAAGAACCTCTTAGTGAATGAGCTATATATTAATTTGTTTCAAACCTTTAATACTAAAATTATGGCACGAATTTACAAAGAAAAAAATAATTATAATTGTAATAGTGTTATTATTCCTACTCTTTTTTTTAAGGGTATTCCTACTTTTTTCGTTAGTCTTTCTTATGAAGTAAAATTCACAGCTTGCTCAACTTAATTTTAGATATCGATCATGACACTTTTTTCTAGAGATTTTGAAATATTAGTGACAGTGACTTTCACTCATGGACAAAAGTGTGCAGTAAATTCGTTATAAAATATACACCACTAGAATTATTTAGATTCTTCATATGAGTTGTAATTTCTAAGAACAAATTATAAGTCACTCATACTAGATTCTTTCCCTCCCCTCTTCTATGTTAGCTTATTCTTATCATCTTATGTCCACTAATAATTTCAGTCAACTTAGGAAGTCATATATATACTCCATAGCCTAAAGACTAAGCTAACCTAATAACACAAGAAAAGAATAAATATTGCTTAGTTATAAATTGAAAATAATGCTCAAGCTAAGCAATTATGCATCGTTCTACAAAATTTCTACTTTGTGTACAAAAGTTATTGATGGTAAAAACCAAAAAATAAGGGGGGAAAAACAGGGCATTTATGAAAAGGAGGAGATGAGGGAGAGTAAAGATGAAGTAACCAGAGATTCCAAATCATGTTCACACACCAGAAAAGGGTGATTGATGATCAAAAGGAGATAAATAACCTGGGAAAATAAGTCTTTTAAACCTTCCATGCACTTCTACTGTATTATTGTAATTGATAGTTCATCCCATTCATGTAAACTATAAATAAAAGAGAGTGAGCAGATATGCTATTTTTTTTTTAAGAAAAAACTAAAAATAAAAAAATTCTGCTTTTTTTCCCCTCTCCAAAAATATAATGGTTTTTGTAGGGTATCTTGTTATAACTTAGATTGGGACCTGGCCAATAGTATCACCATAAATATTCCCAACAAATCTCTGACTGTTGTTGTTTGGGGGTTGGTTCACCAATGCAACTGTGGTCAAAAGTGTTGGGCTCACTAATCCCATGCAAAGTTACCTCTTTCTTTCTTTTTCTTTTCTTTTCTAATTTCTATAATTTTTCAAAACAAAATTTTAAACTACTTAAGTAAAAATTGTCTAAATCATCACATGCACTAATTTTGAATTCTCCTATGTTTAGTGCCGATGTGCCATAGAGGAAAAGGGATTTTAAAATATACAAAACTAACGTGACGGATTATGATTACCTTTTGTGTATTTCCATATTTCCACTCCTGTACATCTCATATATATACTTCCCATGTTTTAAATTTGTTGTAACATTTTTCATTTTTAAAGTTTCAAATTAGTTGCAACAAAATTATATATTTGTCTATGAGTTTTCTTTATATCTTTACTCATCACATGGATCCTTCTTTTAATTTATCTTTATCTCTTCTCTTCTCGTGCACTTCCTAAAACTTTCTTCAGCAAATTTAATTAAAACGACTCATATGCTCACCACAATTTGTAGGACATCTTCAATATTTGCCTGCTTTCCCATTTAAAGAGAATCCATACATAACACTCCATTTGCTTGGCAATGCAACTTAAACTGGAGAGCATACAAGGAAATCTACTGTCTTTTGTTGCTGGAAAGAAGTAGTGATCACTGATCATGTAAGTTGGTTAATAATAGTATATTTTATACTAAAATATAATATAATTGCTAGCTAGCAAGGGCTAATTGTAGGATAAAGGAGGGTAACAGTACTTAGTTACAACTTACAAGGGGATGAGAGGTGAAAAATAGAAAAGTAGAAAAATGTCATGGTCTGTAAAGCACTAGACACAAGATCCACTAAGGAGATCTTTGCTGGTCATTAATCCCTTAAGTGAATCATTTAAAAGGTATTTGATGAGGAATTTATTTTAAAATAACTTCAGATAAATCTTTCTGCCATATTTGCTTGATGTCAATATTGGTTGGCTATTGAGAGCATTGGTTAAAACTTTAAAGTTGATTGTAACTACCATATGCATGTCAATATTTTAGCTTGAGTGTGATTTTGCCAACCCACCCACACAAACACGAACTCTTCTATATTAGGTTTCACAAACTTCTCATTACATTGCTCACAATTTGAGTTAGGATTATCTCCTGATCGATCTCTTTTCTTCATGTCATTTCTTCAGCTTATCATGAAATTTTAAATTTAAACACTTCCCTATTAATTTCCTACTACATTCATTATTATAACCCATGATAAAGAAAAAAAAAGATCACCATCAATTCTTTTAGAAAAGGCAAAAGTTGGTCTCAACATCACAAAGTATAGCGCGGGTGCACGCAGCACCATCAACTTTTACTAGTAGCCAAAGCGCAAATTATTGGCCTGGGTGCAGTGATTGTCATAAATTGATGCCATAGCTACCTTTTTTTGCCGGCATTGAGGAATCCGTACTAATTTTTTTTCTATTCCCCCTTTTCCTTTTATCATTAATTATAAGCCTAAGTCACGTGAACATGTGTCGAGAAAAGTTAATTTCGGCGTTATTTATGACACTTGCTGCACCGAGGCCAATAGTTTGTGGTGTTTTGACTACTAGTCAAAGTTGGTAGCGCTGGATGCACTCGCGCCATAGTTTATAATGTTGAGGCCAATTTTGCCTTTCGAAAATAGAAAGTATTTCGTACATTCTAGGTATGTTTCCCCACAACTGCTAAAATCTAAGTCGCTGCCATCTTTTAATTACTATGCAGACTATTAGGTCAACTTGGGGAAATCTCTACTGCTAAGATATGCATTAAATAAAATTTTACAAAGAGATTGGAATATATTAAACTCTTTTTTGTATGGTTCTAAGAAAAACCTACCTATTAATTAATAGTTGTAAAATGTGCTACATTACATTGAAGTATATAGGTAGACAGATTTTCCCACACCAAATCAAATGAAAACAAAAGTAGCCCACTAATTGGAATCTTAATTCAAAAGCCTAATAGATTGATGATCATCATAAAATTGTAATTTTTTTTGGGAGATGAACTCCTAACTTGATTTAATATGAACATGACAACAATAATTTGAAGAAAAAAGATTACCCCTACAATTCTACCCTAGCAAAATAATCTACAGGAGGACCCTTATAATCTTCTAGTATTCTTTTAGCGCCTAATTTATATTTCTTTCTGTAGGAGGTGGACGACCACTAAATCATAACATCGTGATATGCTAATTATCATAATGTACACATTTCTAACTGTAATATTAGTACTTTAATTTATGGCATGCTTTAATCTAGAGGTAGGGAACTTGAACTTAGAGCAAAAGGCAAGATGCAAAAGGCTTTCCCTATGACCAAAGTGATGTATAGGTTTAGTTGGTACTTTATAGGTTAGTTATTTAATTTAGAGTCCCCCTTTGATTAGTCAAATTAAGGTGGATTTAGCTTTGTTTTAATGTTATTTTAATGGATATACTATAATGAGCTTTGAAGTTATATACTCTTCGTACACTTAAGTTGGTGAGAAATAGCAAAGTTGACAGCTTTGGTGATCATGTGAATATATAGGGTTGTGACCACCATTTTAAGCTACATAGGTATAGCTAGCTAGCAGTTCAAAGATTTGACTTAATTTAATTTGTAGTTCCTCATTATATTCATGCAATGCGTAACAATGCAAACATCTTTTTGCTAGTTATAGGGCCGGATTTTGGCATGTGCAAAAAGACCTCTAGCACAGGGCCACATTTTTCAAGGGGCCCAAATTTAAGGCTAAGCCCAATTGGAAAAAAAAATCTAATATTTTGTCAAACAATAAACGCTCCCTTCTCTCTCCTCTATTTACTGATATCCTTTCCCAAAAAAAAACCCAATTTCTTTTTTCTGTTTCTCAAGGGAAAGAAAAATCTCGAATTATTTTTTACTTTCTTGTTTTTTTACTATTTATTGATGGTTGTAGAAGATGATTGATGACATTGTGTGTGGATTGCTAAGAAGGTTAAGTAGGTTTAAACTTTGAATGCATTGAGCAACTGTGTATAAACTTAATTTCTTGAAAAAAAATTTACTGCTAAGTTTATTGGGTTGTGTGTTTCTGCAAGAACACACTAATTCGTATACAACTTCATACTGACTTGGTTAAGAGTACGAAGGATTATTTTGCATTACTTTTATCTGAAAATTCTTTTCCCCACTGAAACTTGTTAAAAAAACTTTCCTCCACTATGATTAAATATGCATTAATTTGTGTCTAATCTGTGGTCAGAAGGTTTGATTATGATGATCAATATAGCAGTTTCTACCAAAGTATTGGAGAATTTCAATAATAAATTCTGTTTTTTTGAAGGTTGTGCTTATACTTACAATAGGGGCCTCATTTTGTTATAAGAACGGGGCCACAATAATCTAAAAAACGGCCCTGCTAGTTATTTATCCTTAACTAGCTATTTAGTTGGAAGAACATAATAGAAGTACGGAAAACATGTTTTACGGCCTCGTTTATCAATAAGCTAATGGCAGGGTTAAAAGGTTAATAGATATACTTATATATATATTACTAGTTTTGAAGCCCGTGCGTTGCACGGGTTGTTACTTATTTTATCTTTTTGTAAATTTTTTTGTTAATATTATTGTCAATTTTGTGTTGTTGTGAAATGAAATTTTTCAACACTATTGTATTTATAACTTTCTCCATTCCTTTTCTATTACAACAATTACCGCTTTGGGTAGTTTCATCTTTTGTAACCATTTCACTTTTGGTAAAACAAAAGCAACTATTGTTGACAATATTGCCTTTATTTTATGTTAATAAAACCCTCATTAATTATCTAAATTGCCTCATAAAGTTGCGTTTACTTTATTAAGGATTATTTATCCCCTACTCTAGTTAACTAAAGGGGTACCTCTATGCTAAATCACCCATTTTTTATTTCCTTAAAAACCATGCCCACACCAATTGTTGTAGTAGAAAAAGAACAGAGAAGTATATGTCATTATACTATAATTTCTAGATTTGTTATTACAATATATAAATTTTATAATTTTTAATATCCAATTAAATATTGTAACTAACTCTATTATTAAATGGTATCCTAATAATAGGTATGACCAACAATAATTAACACAGTTTTAACATGAATAATACCCGAATGATAATTTAAGAAAGTAGAGCGAGGGTAATAATTTAATAGATGTAGAACAGAAAGAATAGAGAAAAACATGAGTGTCAGCCACAACTTCAACTTTGAATATAGCACATAAACATTAATGCATATAGAATGGAAGATGAAAAAACAAAAAAGAAGATCATAATGATAGTTTCATGAATAAAATTAATTAAATGTAAAACTAACCTCTATTAATAATTGAAAATACTATTTAAGAGAGAAAAAAAATACCTCTTCATCAATCATGACCATATCAAGACTTATCAAACTTCCCCCTTTTTTATGATCCGTGACCTTAAACAGTCTAGAAACGCGAATCTTGATTTCCAAATTGTTTTAATAGAATTAAGTTCATGGAGAAAAGAATAAGAGCTTACATATATATAGATATATGGGAAAAAACATTGATTCTTCATGTAATGCCATCATGGAATGCTATAGGTTCAAAACTATGGATATGAATTTTTTATCTTTATATAACTCAATTTTTAAAAGTATGATTCTTAAAGACATAATTTGTATTGTCAGGTGTAATACGCTATTTTTATATATTTAAAATAAAGAATAAATAATATGTTATTTTTCATCTAAATAAATACATTTTCATAAGCTGTAAAACAATATTGTATATAGATCTTATTTCAAATCATATCTCGAGCACTCTCCGAAGGCAAAAAAAACTATACTATTGCGAATTATGTAGCAAAAGTTATAATCAATTTACATTGTATAATAGTTTAGATGTTTTATTTAAAATCAGACTATCAATTTTACATTGTTGTTTATCTTATTATATTTCATAAGTTGTAGAACTATATTGTAAATTGATCTTATTTCAAAGCATATCTAGAGCACTATCCAATGGTACAAAAATTATTATACACAATTAAGATAATATAATAATTTAGGTTGTTAATTCAAAACCAAACTCTAATTTTCGCTTATCAAAAGCTCCTTATATGCATTTAAATCTATGTAAAACTCTATTCTTTAAATATTTTCATGATTTGTGACCCTATATTGTAAATGGATTTTACTTTGAAGCATATTTCAAGCACTCTCCAATGGTAGACGAATTATAATGTTTTGAATTAGGTAGCAAAATTTATACACAATTTACATAATATAATAATTTAGGTTGTTTATTCAAAATGAAACTCTAATTTTCCCTATCCAAAACTACTTTTAGGTATTTAAATATATGTAGAACTCTATTTTTTATAATATTTAAATTTAAAACTAATGACATGGCAATCCTACGTGGCGCTTTCTATTTCATAAGTTGTCGAACTATATTCTAAATGGATCTTATTTCGATGTATATTTCGAGCACTATCTAATGGTACAAAAATTATAATATTCCGAATTACGTATCAAAAGTTATACGAAATTTACATAATATAATTATTTGGGTTGTTAATTCAAAATCAAACTCTAATTTTCGCTTATCCAAAACTCCTTGTACGTATTTAAATTTTTGTAGAACTCTATTTTTGTAAAAAATAAAAATAATAATTAAGGACATGACAATCCTACGTGGCTATTTTTTATAGTATTTAAATTTAAAACTAATGACATGGCAATTCCTACGTGGCGCTCTCTATTTCATAAGTTGTCGAACTATATTGTAAATGGATCTTATTTCGAAGTATATTTCGAGCACTACCCAATGGTACAAAAATTATAATATTTCGAATTACGTAGCAAAAGTTATACGAAATTTACATAATATAATTATTTGGGTTGTTAATTCAAAATTCGCTTATCCAAAACTCTTTATACATATTTAAATTTTTGTAGAACTCTATTTTTGTAAAAAATAAAAATAATAATTAATGACATGACAATCCTACGTGGCGCGCTCTATGGCCTCGAAATCTTGAGGAGCTCCATATGCTCCCGAAAAGTTCCTCCTAAATATATATTGATTCTATCCTACTTACCTGGTTTATGAATAAACCAAGTAGGTTTCAAAGAATACACGAAGTACACTCATGTTTAGTTAAATCCATTGTGTACCATTAAGATTTGCGGATAATCCGATCCATCACATGTCCTCAAAGGCTAATGGAACCGAACTCTGTTAAATAAATATGGAGTACCTCATGCATATCATAATATTATCCTAACAAGTGTTTTTTTGGTGTATGAATAAGAAATACAAAGGACAAATGTACATATATGGGCAGAATCTTGGATAACACTACCAAAATTTTACGTAACTAAGGACCGTCGTTGAATTTTGGAATCATTGTTAGTTTTCAGTTTTTGGTTTTATGAGTTTAAAAGTCTTGTGACACAACTCACACAAGTAGTATAATAAGCTTAAAAAATTAACGGTTTTTTCACCAGGTACCCCTGAGGTTTCACGAAATGCACCAGGTACCCTCGTTGTTTCGGAAATGCACCAAATGCCCTTGTGATTTACATAAAATGCACCAGACACCCTTAATGATTAACGGCGTCAAATTTCCGTTAGCTTTATTTACCATTTTGCCATCTTTAAGCCTAACCCTAACCCCTAACTTCCTAAACCCTAACCCTAACCCTAAACCCTAACCCCCTAACCCTCCCCCACCAACCCAGCAGCCCCCTCATCTCCCACCACCCTAGCAGCCCACCCCCCCCCCCGTAGCCGCCCTCCCCCCACCCTGCAGCCCCCTCCCCCACCCCCGCGGCCCCCTCCCCCGCACCCCCGCACCCCAGTAGCCCCTCCCGCACCCACGCCGCCCCCTCCCCGCACCTCGCAGCCCCCTCCCGCACCCACGCAGCCCCTCCGCACCCCGCGGCCCCCTCCCGTACCCACGCGGAACCCCTCCCCCTCTGCCCTTCCCCTCGGAGAAGTTTTTGAAGTTTTCGAATTGGTTTTCGAAGCGGAGAAGGGGGTGGGGGACGGGAACTCGGCAGGGGGTGGGGGTGGGGGGGGGTGGAGGATTCGGCGAGGGTGGGGGGGGAGCGGCTGCGGGGAGGGTCAACGGTGGGCTACGAAGGGGTGAGGGAGGGGACAGGGGCTGCGGGAGGGTCGAGGGTAGAGGCTGCGAGGGGTGAGGGAGGGGAGGGGGGCTCGGGAGGGTCGACGGTGGGCTGCGATGGGGTGAGGGGGGAGGGGGGCTGCGGGAGGGTCGAGTGGTGGTGGTGGTTGGGTGGTCTTTGGTTGAGTGGTGGTGGTGGGGTTAGGGTTTGAAGTTAGGGGTTAAGGTTAGGTTAGGGTTTGAAGCTAATTAGGGTTTAATTAGGGCTAATTAGGGTTTAATTGAGGTTAGAGGGTTAATTAACCCTAAAAGCTAACGGAAACTTAACACCGTTATTCATTAAGGGTATTTGGTGCATTTTATGCAAATGACAAGGGTATACGGTGCATTTTTGAAACAACGAGTGTACCAGTGCATTTCGTGAAACCTCGAGTGCAGTGAAAAACCGAAAAATTAATCATAGTTATACTTATCCTGTCGGTTTGGATTACATACGGCAAAAACCGAAAACTATCTTTCCCTAATTTCATATCTTTTTTTTTTTATTTTTTTCTAAAAACTAAAAACTGAAAACAAAAATGATTTTTTAACTAGAATAATACAAACTTTTTTAAGTTTCTGCCATGATAATACAAACTTTTGCCCAAAATTCCTCCAGTTGGCATGACCGGTTAGTGACTTGTTGGTGCAGGTAAATTGCTTACGTGGCACTTACTTCTTCCTCCATTTTTTTTCATTTCATTCTTCTCTCCTGCTCCCCCTCCACTGTCTTTCTCCCTTGCCCACCCCTGACCACACCCCCACCCCCACCCCCACCCCCACCCATAGCCCCGAAACCGATCTCCTCAACCACTGCCCTTTTCCCCTGACAAAACCGCCCTACCCCGAAATCAGCCCCACCCAGAAACCATGTCTGTTTCGGAGCAAACTTCAAACAATATTAAAGTCGCCAGGAAATTAATTCACAAAAATGGCGCAATCATTAAAGATTTCCAGTCTCACTCCCACTCAATCGTCGCACTCAATGAACAATGGCGGAATTTGCAGTTCTTTCGAAACGGCTTAGTATTCGTTGGAGAATCGAGTCAAGGACTTGGAGTCAAAGGAGAGAGAAATTAATTTGAACATGAATCAAATTGAGAATTCTCAATAAACAGTTTGAATTAAGGCACAAAAAGATGGAGTTTGAGGAGAAATCATTAAGGGAAAGGATTGAAAGAGTGGAGGTGAAAGAGAAGCAAGTGAAGGATCGGATGAGGGCGGTGAAGGAGAGGCAGAGGATGGTGGAGGAGAGAGAAAAGGATGGGTGATATGGGGTTTGATGTGGTGAGTGTGGTGTTGATAGGATTTGGTGGGTGGGGTTCATGGTGGTTGTGGCTGGGTTTTTGTGTATTTCGGGGGTGAGGGGGTGGCTGGGTTTGGTGGTTTTCGGGGGTGGGGTGGCTGGGTTTGGTGGTTTTCGGGGGTGGGATGGCTGGGTTTGGTGGTTTTCGAGGGTGAGGTGGCTGGTTTTGGTGGTTTTTCGGGGTGAAGGAGTGGAGGGGGTGGTTTTCGGGGGTGAAGGAGCGGTTTCGTGGTGGGGTTTCAGTTGGTAGGGGAGGGGAGGAGAGAGAAAGAAATTTTGGGTTTTTTTTACCTGTTTTACAGGTTAAAGATCACATTGCTCTACTGGAGGAATTTTGGGCAAAAGTTTGTATTATTTAAAAATAATCAAAAGCTTGTATTATTGCGAGAGAACGAGCAAAATTTGTATTATTCTAGTTAAAAAATCCAAACAAAAAAGATAATAAATGGACCTCTAGTGCTTGTTTGTTATCGTTTTTGGTTTTTAGTTTTTAGTTTTTTTGAAAACCAAAAACAAAAATATGGAAACCAAAGAAAGTAGTTTTTAGTTTTTTGTTGCCAATTTTCTAAATTGACAGGTTTAGTATAAGTGTAACTAATTTTAAGTTTATCATACCCCTAACATCATATGACTTTTACATTCACAAAACCAAAAATAAAAATTTGACAGTAATACCGAACGAGCTCAATCTAATGATTGTGATTTATGACTTCTCAACATTTTGTGAAATAGTAAGTTGAAATGTCAATATGAGAACTTGAAACTTTCACTTTCCTATGTTATAATACTTCCATTGCAAGAAATCTAGCAATTTCAAAATTCATTAACCACAATTATTATATAAATTAGGTATCAATATTCTCCCATACTTTTCCCCCTCCTACCCTTCTTTAGCACTTTCCCCTCAACAACAATCTTTGTGGTAGCCACCCCGTAAAGATTAATCTTCTTCTTGGGATCTCATCCCTCTCTTTCACTAGGTAACGACGACGATAGGGGAGGGAGTAGGGGAGTGAGGGTAAGAGATACAAGTAGGGATTATAAGGGTAGGATTTAGACTCAGAAAGCTGAGATGAAAATAGTATGATGTATACTTTCCTTTTTTCTAATTAGTTACAATATGTCAACATTTTCAAAATACGAGATCTTAGCTTGTTAGATGTGTCTGAATGTGTCTTTTCAATATATTAATCCTTTTGCTGCTCAATAAGCTTAACGCTTAGGCCCCGTTCTTATGGACTTAAAGAAACTAAACTGAACTAAATTAAACTGAAATTAACTGAACTGAACTAAACTGAGAGAAACTAAGTTACAGAGAGAAACTAAGCTGAACCGAGCTGAAATTAACTGAACTGAAAATAAGTCCAAAAAACAGGCCTTACTCCTTTTGTCTCCTTCCATCCCATTGAATGAAGAAGTAATGTAGACATGTAAATATATGCAATAGGACAGAGTGGGCACAGCATTGGTCCACTTTAATTAATTTATATATGTAAAACAATATATATTCTAATATAGCTCGTACATAGCATGTATTTCAATGTTAGTTTGTACAAATACATACATAGGAACAAAAATAATACAAAACCTATGATCTCACTCCTATAAAAACAAAGAAAATATGTTAAAACTGCCCTTTTCTGAAGCTATGTTAAAACTATCTCAAACATTATGTTAGAGATTAAGGGAGAAAGAGTAAGAGAAGTTGATGCAAAATGTAAGTGGATTGATTGTACATCTTGCTGATACAAGTGCGGTGATTTATGCACCAAGGTTGCGTACAAAGTTACGCATATACTACAATGTACGGGACAATTGCATAGTAAAGGTTGATTATTCGCTTATCTACATTCTGTTCTCAACACTCCCCCTTGAATAATCATCCATAGACATTGGAACTAACTGCCTCATTAAAAACCTTGTCAGGAAAAACCTAGTGGGATAAAAACCTGAACGAAGGAAAAAAGAGTGCAATGTGTATAATACTCCCCCTGAATTTAACACATGTCACGAAGGTGACGCATTCCTATTTTGTACACCAATTCTTGAAATCTCTTTGCTGGGAGTGATTTGGTGAATAGGTCTGCAAGATTTTGAGATGATAGAATTTGTTGAACATCAATTTTTCCGTCTTTATGGAGGTCATGGGTGTAGAAAAGTTTTGGTGATAAATGTTTGGTCTTGTCTCCTTTGATAAACCCTTCAATTACTTGTGTGATGCACGCATTGTTGTCTTCGTAGATCACAATTGAATTATCCGGAATTGTTCTCATCCCGCGTTCTTCTTGAATGTGAGTAATCATTGACCTGAGCCACACGGATTCTCGTCCTGCTTCATAAAGAGCTATCAATTCTGCATGATTCTAGGATGTAGCTGTCAAGGTTTGTTTTGTTGATTTCCATGATGTGGCAGTACCTCTATAAGTGAATAGGTAACCAGTCTGTGATTTCGCCTTTTGTGGATCTGATAAGTACCCAGCATCTGCATATCCAATAAGTGATGCGTTTGGCTTTGATTGATAATACAACTCGAGATCGTGTGTTCCCCGGAGATAACGAAATATGTGTTTAACTCCGTTCCAATGCCTCTTTGTTGGTGAGTTACTGTATCTTACTAACAAGTTTACTGGAAAAGCAATATCCGGTCGTGTGTTGTTAGCTAAGCACATTAAAGCACCAATCGCACTTAAGTATGGCACTTCAGGACCAAGAATTTCCTCGTTCTCTTCTCGCAGATGGAAAGGGTCATCTTTAATGTTTAGAGATCGAACTATCATTGGAGAGCTTAGTGGATGGGCTTTATCCATGTAAAAACGTTTAAGGATTCGTCCTGTATAGTTTGACTGATGAACGAAAATTCCATTCTTCAAATGCTCAATTTGCAGCCCAAGACAAAATTTTGTCTTCCCTAAATCTTTCATCTCAAATTCTTTCATTAAGTACTTGGCAGTTATTTCAAGTTCTCTAGGGGTTCCAATGATGTTCAAGTCATCAACATAAACTGCGATTATAGCAAAACCTGATTGAGATCGTTTAATGAATACACAAGGACTGATTGGGTTATTTTTGAATCCTTCCTTTAGAAGATATGCACTAAGACGATTATACCACATTCTACCAGATTGTTTTAACCCATATAGTGACCTTTTTAATTTTATGGAGAACATTTCTCTCGGTATATGATTTTTTGGTAATTTTAACCCATCAGGAACCTTCATATAAATATCTGCATCCAACAACCCATATAAATATGCCGTCACGACATCCATTAGTCGCATCTGCAATCTGTTTGAGACTGTAAAACTCACCACAAATCTCAGAGTTGTCGCATCAACTACTGGAGAATATGTCTCATCATAATCGATTCCTGACATTTGAGAAAATCCTTGGGCGACAAGTCTTGCCTTGTATCTAAGAATCTCATTTTTCTCATTTCGTTTTCTTACAAATACCCATTTATATCCGATTGGCTTCACACCTATAGGAGTGCGGGTTATTTGTCCAAATACATCACGTTTTTCAAGTGATTTTAGTTCTACTTGAATTGCTTCTTTCCATTTTGGCCAATCTTGTCTACGTCGACATTCGTTTACTGTCTTTGGTTCCATATCATGTTCATCATATATTATATCACCGCTATGGAGTAAGCAAAGATGTCATTCATAACAATATTTTTCCGATTCCACTGTTTCTTTGTGGAAATGTAATTAATCGATGTCTCATTGTTGTCTATGATTTCATGTTCTTCATCTTTTGAGGCGTCTTTATCTTTATTTTCAGCTTGGATTTTATTATTTTCAGTTGGAAGAACCATCTTTATTTCATCTACTAATTCCTCTTTTTTTTTTTTCATTTTTCTTGGCTTTGAATCTTTAGAGCCAGGCGGTCTTCCTCGCTTACGTGCCATCGGTTCATTATCCAATGCCTTATTCACAGTTGGAATTTCAATACGTGCAGGGGCATTTTCAGCTAGTACGTGTGATTTTGTCACCTTTTTAATATCCATAAATGCATCTGGAAATTGGTTTGCAACACTTTGTAAATGGATGATTTTCTTCACTTCTTGTTCACAAGAATTAGTTTGTGGATCTATAAATTATAATTGTGTTGCATTCCATGTGATCTCAAATTGTTTATTCTTTGGGTCCATCTTTGCTCCCCCTAAGGGTGGGAATATTGCCTCATTAAAATGGCAGTCAGCAAATCTAGTTGTGAATAGATCACCTGTCATTGATTCAAGATACTTTATAATGGATGGTGATTCAAAACCAACATAGATTCCCAGCCTTCTTTGTGGACCCATTTTTGTGCGTTGTGGTGGAGCAATGAGGACATATACAGCGCATCCAAAGATTTTCAAGTGTGAGACATTTGGTTCTCTTCTAGAGACTAACTGTAATGGGGAGAATTTATGATAGGCAGTGGGTCTCAACTGAATTAGTGATGCTGCATGTAATATAGCATGACCCCAAACAGATGAAGGCAACTTTGACTTCATTAATAATGGTCTTGCAATTACCTCTTAATTAATGCTTCCGCTAGACCGTTTTGTGTGTGAACATGTGGAACAGGGATGTAACTTCCCCTGCATTATCAAGCCTCAATTTCTTTATTGTGTGATCTGGGAATTGAGTTCATAATCGGATAATTTGAGCAAGAAGTTTTGTAAAAGCAATATTCCTACTTGACAAAAGACTCACATGTGACCATCGTGTTGAGGCATCAATTAATACCATGAAGTATCGGAATGGTCCACATGGAGGGTTAATTGGCCCACAAATATTGCCTTGTATTCTCCTCCAAAAATGTTGGGAATTCAGTTGCAATTTTATTTCTAGAAGGCCTATCAATTTGCCAAGAGAACATGCAACACATGATAATTCATCTGATTTAGGAACTCTTATGTTTCTTATCGAATGTCCAATTAAATTATCGATTATCTTCTGCATCATTCCTGTGCCAGGATGAACTAAGCAGTCATGCCATAAAGTAATCAATGTTTTGTTCTCTAATTTTAGCTTAGAGATCATATTTATTTCAATTCGATGTGTATCAATAAGATATAATCCTGATAAATATGCTGGCAATTTTTCACATATAAATTTCTTGCCACATTTATTTTCTATGATACAGAGATATTCCTTCTGGCTATCCATCATTGTTTCTAGATGATAACCGTTTTTACGCACATCTCGAAAACTTATGAGATTTCTTCGAGATTTACTTGAGTATAGTGCATCATTGATGGCTAATTTTGTCCCATTTGGGAGCATTATGCAAGCCTTTCCGAGCCTTCTATTAATTTGGATGTTCGGATATGGTGTTAACATCGGCTTGGAACATTACCAATTCTGAAAAATACTCTTTATTTTTCAATATGGTATGTGTTGTTCCACTATCCAAAAGGCATTGATATTCATTTCCATCTCGATCCATATCTTTCAGAGTAAAATAAATATATAGTTAGTTTAAGAGAAAACAAATACGTATTTTATTGATAGTAATGAAGTACATGACTGAAATAAAAGTACAAGTGAACAAGAAATAAAACTTCGTGATACATGCATTAGCTAAACATTGTTGTTTTCTCCCAGTGTAAAGTCTTTTCCTGAGTTGGCTTCATCCATGAAAAAGTCAGATATGTCAAGGCTGGGCATGGAGGTATTTGCCTCATTGACAAAGTTGGCTTCCGCATCCTTTCCTTTTCTTTTGGAAGCTTGGTAGAGTTCTACTAAATGTTTGGCTGTGCGGCAAGTGCGGCCCCAATGCCCAATCATACCACATCTGTAACATGCATCTTTCCCTTTTGGGGTTTGCTTGTAATTTCCTTGTTGTCCCCTTCCGAAATTTTTGAAATTATTGTTTCTCGGGAAAAATTGGCCTCTGCCACGTCCACGCCCTCGACCACGATAATTACCACGTCCTCTCCCACGACCGTTGTAATTACCTCGTCCACCCCTATGTATAGCATTTGCTTCTGGTGGATCAGAGCTTTCTATTGCATTTATTTCATGTGAGGCTGAAGACCCTGTAGGTTTAAGATTATGATTTTTCAATAAAAGATCATTATTCTGTTCAGCCACAAGCAGCACTAAGAGTAGCTCAGAGTATTTTTTGAAAGCTCTTAACCTATATTGTTGTGCCAATATTATATTCGTAGCGTGGAAAGTGGAGAGTGTTTTATCTATCATCTCCTCTTCTGTTATGGGATGATCACAATATTTCAACAATGATACAATTCTAAACAATGTTGAATTGTAATCACTGACTGTTTTAAAATCCTAGAACCTCAGATTGGTCCAGTCAAAATGTGACTTAGGGAGGAGCACACTTTTGTGATGCCCATATCTTTCATTTAAGTTGTCCCATAATTCTTTGGGATCCTCCACAAGTAGATATTGAGTTTTCAAACTGTCATGTAAGTGATGCCTGAGAAGGACTAAGGCTTTTGCCTTTTCTTGTTCAGTTGCTATTTTAACCGACGTGGTTGATGTAGTTGCATCATTTTGTTGGGCCGTGATACTTTGAATTGTATGTTCCAATCCCTGGGCCTTTAAATTCATTTGGGCGTCCACCTTCCATTCTAAAAATTTATGCCTAGATAGATCTAGTATGTTAAATTGTCTTTTCATTAAATCTCCCATCTTTTACTACAAACATGTAAATATTTGAAATTAGTAAATGATAATAAATCATATATATTGTCTCCCCCTGATTTTTATCATTATAAATATTATGCAAAGAAATATTACAAACACATAATTCATATAAGTTTAGTATATAACAACTACTAATCTTTTTAAAAAACAAAACAAAAAAAAACAAAAATAAATGATAACAAGAAAGGAACAAAAGACTATAATACACACTAAAACAAAAATCTAGTAAAATGCACAAATAATGAAATTTTTTGTGCATTTTTGGACTATTTCGCCGGAGGGGGGTATGTGTTTGGATTTTATTTTTGTGTAAAAAAGAAAACAATTATCCCCATTAATAAGGCTATTAGAGCCATAATGAGGGATAAATAAAACCGTATCATCATAAAATCTTCTTCAAAAGAAGAAGATGAAGGTTGGTTGTTGTTGTTGGGATTCATGGTGGCCGGGAAAAAAAATGGGGGACGAAATTAGGTGGAAGAAGAAAAGTGGGAGATGGATATATTTTGGATAAAAAGTGAAGATAAGATAAGGGGTTTGTGGTGGTAAGAGACGGGTAATCCGGTATTTATAGAGGTAATTGCCAAACTGTATTTTACAATATGTAAATGTATACGTGTTGGTAATAAACAGATAATTATTTAATAATATTGGAGAAACTAAGGCACGTGACCAGGAGTAACTATTACTAGTGATAACAATATTAACAGAAACAAGAAGGAACTACTAAACTTATTTGATAATACGAAGCAATACCCAAAAGAACTTGTCAGAACAATATAAGTATTTCATAAGATGACCATTGTATTATATATATCATCAGTTTTAGTTCTCTCTTGTAAGGTTAAATGAAAGACAAAAGGAACAAAAACAACAATAATACTATAAAAGGAAATAAATGCTAGATAATAAGAACAAGGGGAAAATGCCAAAAATAGGTAGGAAATTTCAAAAAATATTCTTAGCTTGTACGTGATATGCAGTCATAGGAAACAAATGATGAGTGATAAGCTAGAGCAATGATGTATTCCTCACAACTACATGCTACAGTAAAAACTAATTTTTCTTTATGCAGTGGAGTGTCTTCATGCATGAAAGCCATATGTATTATGAAAGAAAAAAAAACATGACCTTGGATTCTTTTACAGCTTATAAGAAGTAGATCATTCTTACTTTCCCTCTTATTTCTCATATTCAAAAGTCATATATTATTTCTCTCTCTATTTTTCTTCTTAAGTATTATGATATCTAGTGTATGTCCAATAAAAGAAAATTCATGATTCGATTACACCATATTATTAGAGTGAGTACCAAAATGGAAAAAAAAAGAGATGAAGGTATGCACTGGATATGGTGAGTATATTTTTACTTTGTATAAAATAATTTCACGGGAAGTTTAGTGGAGTTAGATATGAAAGGTTTCTAAATTTTTTTTTTATGAGTTTCTGATATAGAAGGTCCGAGTTCTCGGCAACTATAGAGCATGCTTCTCACAAAAAAACTAAAGTAGTTTGTAGTAATTTTTTGTGAAGTAGAGAAAAAAAATTTATACCTTAGAGTTGTTCGTGCTGATAACGTGTTTGAGATTAAGGGAGAAAGAGTAAGAGAAGTTGATGCAAAATGTAAGTGGATTGATTGTACATCTTGCTGATACAAGTGCGGTGATTTATACACCAAGGTTGCGTACAAAGTTAAGCATATACTACAGTGTACGGTACAATTGCATAGTAAAGGCTGATTATTCACTTATCTACATTCAGTTCTCAACAGTCTACAATTTTTTAGTGAATTTGATGAACCACAAAAATCTTTATGCCGATAATCAATCACTAACTGTCAATCGAACCCGTGACCTTTTTGTCACGCTGGCTCTTGATACCATGTCAAAGGACCAACTCAATCAAAAGTTTAAGCTAATGTTTAAGGCCTCGGAATAGTTTTATACTCTATCATTAACAACTAGTATAATATGTATTAATCAAGAAATTAACAAACTTAAGCTTCTCTGACCTTGCCTTTCAAATAGATGGAATACAGAATCTTGACCTATATCTCGTAGAAAAAAAGAGTAGATCTTTAGTATTAGTTGTATAAGGTGCAAAATGTGGGTTAGCTTTTACAGAGAGTGTTACACATCAACCCTACATATCTTGCTCAAATCACTGTATCAAGAATGTAATAGTACCTTTACATGGCTATTCCATAAAAGACATATATATATATATACACTCAAATATGAGAAATCCTTAATTACAAAATGTATAACAATAAAAAAAATTGTTTTTCCCTGTCCTTTTTAGTATTGCCCAATAAGAAGGGCACATGTTGGGTCCCATTTATTATTTACATAACAAGCTAAATACTACTATATTCAAATTAATAGTTTAACTTCACCTTGCCTAAGTAAACAACTAACAATGATTAATAGCAATGTATAAGGACGTTTCCTCCTGTTTCAATGAATGTTTCATATTTATCAAGTGGTTAGGAGAATATAAAACTAGATAATTGGAATTGTCAGATCAAGTTCACAGGTTTCTATTTTAGTAATCTTTGTAGATTACTATCTTTGTATAATTAATAATTGTATGCTAAAAGTTAGACAAGTATAAGAAGATTTAAGGACGACTGAAAAATCTGAACAGTGGTTATATCTTTGAGAGTAGAGATTCTGTTTGCTCCATTATGATCATACAAGTTGTCGTTAAAGTATGGAGTAACATATCTATATCCATATATATGTTAGTTGGGAACAAATAATTCGCAAACCTCCCTCTTCATTGTGGGAGCAAAACCATGTTATTAAGCTGAATTTAAGGCTTTTCCCTTTAGTTTGTCATTTGATTTTTTTCACTAGCCAAATTTTTTTTTTTGAAAGGAACCTCAAGGGAACTTACTTCATTAAATCATCTTGAACCAAAGCAACAATAGCACCCGGAAAGTCAGTCCTCCACACTCGTTGGCCACCTTCCACAACATGAAAGTGAGCTAACTCACGCGCTACATGATTTCCTGATCGTTTAACAAAAGACCATAAAACAGACAAAAAAAAAGGAACCAAACTAAAGATATCCTCTTATACAAGGTGGAAGTCATTAGACCCCGATTGTTTTGTCTTCAAAGCATGAATCACAATCAAATTGTCATATTCCATCACCACATGCGAATAGCCCAACAACTTCGCCAGCTTCAAGCCTTTGAATATTGCCTTGGCTTCAGCAGTGCGCGTCTCCCGGCACGAGGGTGAGTGAATGGCTGCACACCCCACCAACTCTCCTCTATAATCACGGCATACCACCCCCACTCCCGAGCCCAGCACTCCCAGCACACCTGCATCCGTGTTTACCTTTAACCAACCCGCATCAGGGGCAATCCAAGTCGTCGGATGAACCTCCCTCGTCTGCACTCCTTTCACCTTTCGACCCTCAGCTACTTCTCGAACCTGCCTGCAGGTGTTCAGAGTAAATGCCACTACCGTCGCTGGATCAATGGCCCCCCCCTCTATCGATGCGCGACATCTTGCACCCCAAATCGCCCAGCACATAGTGAGAAAAACTTCAAGCTTATCACCATCCAGCTTTGAAAACATATCGCCCCACCAGTCCGCCACACGCACATAGCCTCCATGAACATCAACATCAAACTCACTTTTCTCCCACACCGCACGAGCAAGCCCACAGAGAGCCAAAGCATGCAGCCCTGATTCAGAAGGGGCGCCACAAGTATTACAGCAAGGAGGGAAACTAACAATGCGTTTACTAATGCCCAAGCAAGTAGGGAGGGATTCAATACTTGCTATCCATGCAAACATCTTCACGCGAGGCAAAGTATTTGTCTTCCATATGTGCCGCCATAAATCAGTAGAGTGGGAAGTAGTAGCTTCTGTTTCGCTCCAAGCATCACCAACAAGAGCTTTATAGGCGGATCGAACGATGTACTCCCCATTCTTCTCTAAATCCTAACACCACGAATCACTAGGCAAACGATGACTAATAGGAATACTTAAGATTCTATCCACTTCAAAAGGTAAGAATAGTTGAGTGACAAGCTCCCTATTCCACGCCTTCCTAATAGGATTAATCAACACTCCCACTTCAACATCGACATTCGCCTCACCTCTAGGAGATAGAATTCTCCTAGATTGGGTACCCGGAATCCAAGCATCCTTCCAAACACGAATCGATTCCCCATCACCTACTCGCCACCGAAGCCCACGCTCAAGGACCCACTTCGCTTCCGAGATACCTCTCCAAGTATAGCTTGGTCTCACACCTAACCCCGTCACCATGAAAGTGAAGTTAGGATAATACCGAGCCTTAAGAATTTGTTCAATTAAGCTCCCCGGATGCATTACAAGTCTCCATGCCTTTTCCTAAGTAAGGCCCAGTTAAACATTTTCATGTCTCTAAAGCCAATACCCCCCTCCGCTTTTGGTCTACATAATTTCTTCCAAGCCACCCAATGAATCTTTCTCTCACCATGCTTTTGACCCCATCAAAACTGAGCTATAAGGGAGCGGATCTCATCACAGAAAGAAGATGGAAATTTGCCACATCCTTTATCATGACCTTCCTACCAGCTTTAGAGAAAACCATCCACTTCCACCCTTGCAGCTTCTTCCACAACTTCTCCTTCACACCTCTTGTTATCACTTTTTTGGAATGACATACAATCGTTGGGAGCCCTAAATATTTAGCGTGAAAGACTACCTCTCGTACACCAAGAAAATGAGATATAACCTCACGCCTAGTTGCCGGAACACCACTACTGAAAGTCACATCAGTTTTCTCAAAGTTCACCTTTTTGCCCCGAAGATAGCTCATACGAATGCAAAACCTGTTTAATAGTCTCTGCATCTGTCATAGCTGCTCGGGAGAAGATGAGACAGTCATCAGCAAATAACAAGTGATTTACAAACGGTGCAGTAGGAGCCACCTTAATCCCCTTCAAAGAAATATTCTCTTCCGCTCTCCGAAGTAGATGGGAAAAAATTTCCGCACATAAGATAAACAAATAGGGAGACAAAGGATCACCCTGACGAATACCTCAATGGGGAATAAAATCATCAGTAAGGCGGCCATTCACAAGCACAGAAAAAGACACAGATCGCACACATTCCATCACTCTATTACTCCAACCTGTATCAAAACAAAATATGACCATCACAGCAACCAAAAAATCCCACTCCACCCTATCATAGGCTTTGGACATGTCTAATTTCACCGCCATCCCTCCCTCCTGACTTTTCAATTTTTTCATATGATGAAACATTTCAAAAGCCACAAGAATGTTATCTGTAATAAGACGACCAAGAGTAAAGGCACTCTGATTAACAGACACAATTTTATCTAAGAAAGCTTTTAGACGATTAGCCAACACCTTAGAAATGAGCTTAAACACCACATTACAGAGGGAAATAGGACGAAAATCTTTCATGCAATCAGAATTACTCTTTTTAGGAATAAGAGTAATAAAAGTACGGTTTAGATGAGCAGGGATCGGATTACCTCGAAGAATACCAAGAACCGTACTAGTAACAGAGGACCCCACAATGTGCCAATAAGATTGAAAAAACATCGGGCACATCCCATCAGGGCCAGGAGCTTTGATGGGATGCATTTGACCAAGGGCAACTTTGATATCATCTTCAGTGTATTCAGCTTGCAAGCTTGCATTCATATCACAAGTGACCCGAGCATGAAAATCACTC
Source organism: Beta lomatogona (assembly GCA_947646795.1). NCBI lineage: Eukaryota > Viridiplantae > Streptophyta > Magnoliopsida > Caryophyllales > Amaranthaceae > Beta > Beta lomatogona. Next base: position 1,509,717 of record CANSNZ010001115.1, read on the forward strand.
AGCACCTGTTGAATAAGAGTAGGATGAGAGGAGGTGAACATCTCAGTGAAATAGTTAACGGCCACCCTCCCCACCTTCTCATCTCCTCTATGCTCACGGCCCCCCTCATCCTTAATCATTCGGATCATGTTTTTACTTTTTCGCCCTGAAGCTCTTAAATGAAAGAACTTTGAATTACGATCACCTTCTTCCAACCACAAGACCCTCGAACGCTGCCTCCAATAGCTCTCCTCAAGCGCTAGCAGCCCCGAGATTTCTTGAAGAATGCTCCGCCTTTTTTGGACTTGGCGAGCAGTGAAATTACCCTTGTTCAACTTAAATAGAGCCTTGCGTTTTTTTTTTCAGCGATTTGAATGCTGGCCCAAACTTCTTACTCCCCCAATCCTTGAGATCCCCAGCGCAAGCTTCGAGTTTCGAAGCTGAATTCGAGCCACCAAGCCATGCGTTTTCGACTACCGCTTCACACGCATCCTCCGTAGCCCAATATTGCTCAAACCGAAAAGGTTTCGGTCCAAGGTTTACCTACGCATTTGTTTGACAACACTAACTTTATGGGAGAGTGATCCGACCATTCACGCTCCAAATGCCACAAATGACCATTCGGGAAAAAGCCCTATCAAGCCTACATTGAATATTTTCCCCAACCTCCCTGCCATTATCATAAGTAAACTCATTTCCCGTAAAAGGAATCTCACGGAGACCACAAGCATCCACATCACTTCGAAAATTAGCCATCTGCCACTCAGCTATCTCATTACCCCCTTTCGTTTCATGTAAAAAGAGGATTTCATTAAAATCACCCATACACAGCCACATAAGCTCAGATTGTCCCGCAAGAGACTCGAGAAACCTCCACGAAAGATATCTATTACTCACCTCTGGCCATCCATAAAACCCCGTAAATCTCCACTCTTCATCTCCTAACCCCGCTTCCGACAATAACATCAATGTGATGAACTGACATGGTCCGAAGCATAACATCAACATCTTTTCGCCACAACAAAATCAAACCCCCGAGCGACCCATGGAATAAACCACGAGGCTATTAAAGTCACCCAATCTATTCTTGATTAGACCAAACTCCACACTACTAAGCTTTGTCTCTGCAAGAAAAACAATAGCTAGGGCCTCTCTCCGGATCAAGTCCCGGAGACTAGTAACTGTAGAGGGGTTGCCTAACCCTCTGCAATTATAACTTAACACATTCATTGGGCTTGGCAATCTGCTCCACGGCAGACCTCGCCTCACGTCATCTAGAAATATCAAGATTGTCACATAGTTTCTTCGAAGCATTAAAACCCTCACTCACCCAATTCCCTTTCTCCCCAGCACGCTTCCCCAAAACTTCTTCTACATTCCCATCCATATCAACACCCTCCATAAAACTCCCCTGATCTCGAGCCATCTTACGCCACCTCATACCCCCACCCTTATTAGCAACCATTTTTACGAGACTTGAGGTGCAAGATTTTAAGCGCACCCCACTCGATGCTGCTCCCCCTTCATTCTCATTTATCTCATCTCCTTGCCCCCCTTCAGCCTCACTCTCATTACTCTTATCCACTTCCTCTTCCTGCTCGTGATTAGTGCCAGTAAAATTCACTAGCACTCCGCCCATTTTATCCAGCTCCCCCAGGCTACTTTCATCATTTACACCTCCACCACCCACCCCTACTTCACTACTAGCAACCTTCTGCTCCACTACATTCAAATTCTCCCCTTCTACATTTGTATCACAATCACTAGAGCTGCCAGCCCTCGACGGTTTCGCCACAAAAAATACTTTTCGACATGCTCTCACATTATCTACTTCTTCCATAAATCTCTGAAATCCCTTCCCTGGGGTAGCATGTAAATGTTTGCCCCACCCCAAAGATTTCTCTTGCTCATCATCATCATCATTACAACAATCCTTTTCACTATGCCCAATTACACCACACATGAAACGAGAAAAAAGGTAGACGTTCGTAAGCAAACGAAACTTTGATTACTCGCCCATCCCTTCCCTTAACGTTTTGGAAACGGCAAAGAGGTTTTGAAATGTCCATCATGATGCGAACCCTACGATAATTGTCCAACCGAACACCATCATCCTCCACATCCATAACAAAGCCAAGGTTCGAGGCAATAGCTTTGCATAATTGATTCGATCTACAGTTAAAGGGCAAGTCTTTTATTCGAATCCAAAACGGGGAATGATTTAGGGTTACCTCTAATGGTTGTTCGTGACTAGAAATTTCGCTAAGGACCAACAAATGATTGTCGAAGGAGCATGGACGACCTTCCAGCACCTTCTCTTTGTCCTTCCAATGAAAGAACCTGGAAAATAAAACGATTCGGGCCAATCATGCGTATCACCGTTTTTTGATACGCCCATGATTGGATCATCGTTCTTTTGAACGCTTCGACATTGAAATTGCGTTCAGTGACGACGCGCCCAACTAACACCAAAGACACCCGATCAGTATTTTCTTCGTCACACAAGTCATCTACGTTGACAATACCGGATTCGACATCATTTATTTTGAGGCGCCGACATTGAGAAACCAAATCCCCCTCCATAATTGAAGAGAGAAAGAACCCCTAGGGTTGAGCGCAGACCTTTCTTTCGAGGAGAAAAAACACCCTTTCTTTCGAGGGAAAATTCTCGTTGTCACCACTAGCCAAGTTATTTAAGTATTGTTGGAAACTAAAATGACGTAATGGTGGCAGATTAGGTAGTAATTATATATTTGGGTTTTTCAGTAGGTATCATTGTGTCTATTTAAAATATATGAAAATTTGCCTAAAAAAATCTTTTAAAAGTTCAATTTTATGAAAAAAAAAATCCTTTTTGAAACATCCTTTGCAAAAAAAATCATAAACTTTTTTTTTTTTTGCAAGATGAAAGCTATTCCCATTTTCCGAAATTAACCATCTCGATTCCGGTGTTGACCCTTCTATTTTCCTTCTTTCTCCATAACCACCACCTAGCCAAGCACTACCACCACCTCCCGCCAACCCCCACCCTACCCCCTGCGGCCCCCACCCCCCCCACCTGCAGCCCACCCGATCCCCACCGGTACCCCCCACCTCCCGCAGCCGCAACCCCACACCCACCCTCCACCCCTTTGTCCCTCCCTCTTCTCCTCTCCCTTCGTCCTTGCCTCCCCGCCACCGCGCCGCTCGAACTAGCAATGATGCGAGTTTAGTTCGAGTTTGAGCTAGCCCGGCTCTACTCGTTAGCATTTCGAGTCGAGTTTGAGTTGAGTAGAGCTCACTCGAGTCGTTTGACCGAGTCGAGCTTTGACCAAGTAGATTTCGAGTAGCTTACAAGTGTCTCATGTTAAAAGCATCAATAAGGTAGAAAAATGTTGAATGTAAGTATTTTGCTATTGATAATTGGGTATTCGAGCCTCTTACGAGTTTTTGAATCGAGTATCGAGTTGCTCAACTCGACTCACCAACATCTCGAGTCGAGCTCACTCGAGTCGAGTTTTGACCGAGTCGATCTTGAGTAGCTCGCGAGTTGTCTCTTTTTATTGACACCCCTACTCGGATTCCCCCTCCGCCCCCCCCAAAAAAAAAAACCCAACCAAGGTTGAAAAATTATAGAGGCAACCTTTGAAGAGAAAGGAAATAGGGGGTTAAAAGAAGGTGGAAGAGTCAACGCCGGAATTGAGATGGTCAACACCGGAAAATGGGAATAGATATCATCTTGCAAAAAAAATTAAGTTTGTGGATTTTTTTTTTGTGCAAAGAATGTTTATTAAGAATGTTTTTTCACAAAACTGAACTTTTAAAAAAAAATTGGTAAATTTTCCTAAAATATAGTAATAATCTACCTTCATTTGTTCCAAAGACTTCACAATATTATTTTGGTTTTACGGCATGTTAGAAAACACTTTATTGAATTGGTGTCGAGATATGGCAAATTATATCTTTATGATTAATCCATATAGGTGTAGTAATAGCATGACATAGGGCTTCACAAATAACTTTGATTTTTATAGCTCGTTTTTCACTAAGGATATCTTGTACTTCATTAAAGTTTATATCGGGCTGGGCCTTTATTTCTTCAGGAATGATGTACGCAGATGTACATCCTATTTTCACAAATCTCATGGCTGGTTTTATCTCTGGATAAGTAAATTCCCCGGTAGCTGTGTAACACCGTAAAAAAACCATTTTAGATTTTGTAATATGTAAATAACTTATGGTTACCTTGTATAGGCTAGGGATTAAGGATAACTCTTCTCCGGTTAGCGTGTATACGGAATTGAGTAATCCGTAATCATAAGCTGCTTTTATTAACTTTGCATTACAACCTGGTAATGTGATTATCTCATTTGTTTTTCGAAGAGGATTAGTAACATATCCTCTTTCTATTTCTCCATGTTTATCTTGGATAGTAACTTGGAGAGCTGTGTTTAGGTTATTGGCAATAGTTAGGAAATTTGATATATAATGTCTAACTAAGGGGTTCATTGTCCTGTTTTGTTCCAAGGGTTAATTTGTCCTTAAAGGAAGTAGTATCTCGGGACTAAGTTGGGGTAATCTTCGTCATTGATAAATGTTTTGGGAGAAGTCTTTATTTGATAGTTTAGGAAATCTTTTTTTTTGAGAAGGAAGGTGGAAGAGTCAACGCCGGAATTGAGATGGTCAACACTCGGAAAATAGGAATAGGTATCATCTTGCTAAAAAAAATTAAGTTTGTGGTTTTTTTGTGCAAAGTAATATTTATTAAGAACGTTTTTTCGCAAAACTGAACTTTTAAAAAAAAAATTTGGGAAATTTTCCTAAAATATATAATAATCTACCTTCATTTGTTCCAAAGACTTCACAGTATTATTTTGGTTTTACGGCATGTTAGAAAACACTTTTTTGAATTGGTGTCGAGATATGGCAAATTCAAAATTCTTAGAAAGGACATACTTGGATTGAGTTGTACATTAAGTGGTAATAAAGACAAAATAAAGAAAATAAATGTCAATGTAGGTGGTAGCAAAAGAGATGATGTAGATAATACAAGGAGGAGAGATGGAAAGACGATCTATATATTACTCTCATTTCGGGGATAAGCATGTATTACCCTAGGCGTGGTGAATAATGCATTAAGCTACTCCTGTTGTATAATTTTTCATGTTCAAAATTAGAATGTTGCTGTCGAAAATCTAAAACTAAAACTGCTTTGAAAGAGCGAATGCAAGAAGTAATAAAGTAATCGTTGGGTTCGTGAAATGTAAAAATCAACATAATTTTTACTAATAGTACTTACTTAAATTTACAGAGCATATTGGTTTAGATGAGCTTTATTTTATGACTTTTTTTTATAAGTTTAAGACACTTTTATATTAGTTTAATTTAGGCTATAAAAAAAAAATCAGTTTAAGCCATATATTTCTCAGTTTATATATACTTTTTATCAGTTTATGAACTTATTTTATCAGTTTACGGTCAGTTTTTTTAATTAATTTAAGCACATCTTTTGTCAGTTTATAATCTATCAGTTTGTGAACATCTTTTACCAGTTTATGAGCAATGGCCAACCAAAACCATGATTCCGGCAACATACAAATCAGTAGGGGTGTTCATTTCGGATATCCGACCCGATCCGAAAATAATCCTATCCGAAAAAATCGGATATTCGAAATTCCGGATCGGATATCCGAAAACTAAAAAAATTGGAAATTTCGGATCGGATCGGATCGAATCATCGGGTATTTCGGATATCCGACATTGAAAACGTATATTTTCATATATTTTGGATCGGATATCCGATAATATACGACAAAAACCAAGGTTTCAGATATCTGATCCGAAAATTTTCGGATATCCGATCCGAAATATTAGAAAACTAAAAAATCGGATCCGATATCCAAAAATCGGATCGGATCGGATCGACCGGATCAAATATTTATGAACACCCCTACAAATCACTGATTTTGGTTGGCCATCTCAATGACTGAGGCAGTCTCATCCAAGATTTTTCGTTAAATATATTAATCATCAAAGATCTGCATTATGTTATTAAGAACATTTTGAAAAAGCAAATTCAATGAACAATTAAAAGGCGAGGGGATTAACACATTAATATACGCACCATGTTTAAGGGAGATCTTAGTTTAATTTCTCGCACATCGTGTTTCATCTTATTACAATCTTTTTTTTTTTGATTTTTCATCCGAATTAATCATAATAGAATGAGGAAGAAAGATACATTTGCAACTTAACATGATAAGGAACAAATATTTCTTCTGATGTATTCAGTCAATTAACATTTTCAATTACTAGATTGAACCTTACCTCATGTCTAAAATTAGAACACCTGATCTGCAATAGACCAATACATTACCTAATATATATCATCTTACCATCTTTTCTCTCACCATGCGAATTTGATTGTCGCCTTGAGTTTTTTAATACTTTATTTGCTCCAAAATTATTGTAATGCTTGCCTTTTTAGTTATTGTAAATTGATGCGGGGTCTCAAGCTTATAGGAGGTCACCACTCCTCCGTCTTGAGTCTTTTCACGCCGTAGTATAAAACCCGGAAACTCAGGTAGGTCTCGGCCTGCATCACACAGGTGGTTAACACTTCTATAAATGGAAAAAAGATATACTCACCCTTGGGACTATTCACACTAAACAACTTTTCTCTCTCCTTATTATTTCAACACAAATATTAACACATCAATACCCACTTCCAATTCTTTCATAAATCCCCGTGTCAAAGACTATAGTTGCATTAATTTTGGAGCGGAGGAAGTATTTGCCTTGTTTCCACTCTTTGGCCATCGTTTTACCTAGTGGAACTATATTTGACAAAATCAATTAGAATAATAAGATAAATTTTCCGAGCATTCCAAATTAGTATATAGTCATTTTGAACAAATGAAACATTAAGTAATCATTTATGTGAGACGGGTATGGGCTTATGGCTGTTGAATATGACACTACTTGTCTTGAGTAAGGACAAAAATGAAGAAAATCAGAGACTCGCATTTTTGAAATATGATGGATGCAGTGTTAAAATTTGGTAGAGTATTCAACCATTCGAAAGCAATTTGACGTGAATAATTCCATATCTCAGTGGGATTTTGGCGTCAATCTGTCTCCGAAATAAAACCCACTTCACATGGCAGTGTTGGATGACTAACATATTTACATATCATCAAGTGAGGACCTCCCTACCCATCACCCATGCGTTGGAAGAAGGTATACATTGTACACTTTCAAACAAAATTAACATCACAATCATATCTTTGATTACATATTACTAGCAATTATAAAATGTTGATATTGTATATAGAACTGCTAGGATGAGAAGCAATTTAGACCAGTTGACTGAGTTGTTGAATTCTAGGTGAGAGGTCAGGGTTGGATTCTCACAAAGCTCACCTTTTGAAGTTTCCTTGAGTGTCAGGAAATTGGAGATTCCTCCGTGTATGGGGTGAGAGGTGATGACAATACCATTAGATTATCACATGCTGCTCCTTTAATTTCATCTTATATAAATACAAAATGTTAGCTAAGATGACTATAATACAAACAGAAATAATAATAGTAACTTTTTCCCTATAAATTTATGAGTTTACAGATAAAGGTTGTATTTAACCCCTAAAAATTAAAGCAACTAATTATAGATAGGAAAAAATATATAATTAATTATATCGTGATCTTATGATAAATAGAAAAATAAAGTAAAACATTAAACATGAAGAACCAGTTCACCATCTAAATATAATAAATATGATAGCTACATCTTCTAATATTCAAGTTGACATATCATTGACCGAAGATAGCCTTAAAAAGAAGCAAACTCAAATAAAAAAGGGACTTGGACTCATGCATATCCGTCCCAAATTGAGCGTATAATTAAGGCAAGTATGCACTTCATGTTTTAGGTCCTCCACAAAAATTATGAACGAAATCTTTTTACAAGCATGCTTACAAGGATTGATTGCTAAATCTCATATGAAAACTTAAATACTATATTGTATAGTAAGTGTATGAATTAATTAAAAGACCATCTATTTAAAGACAACCACAAATATTATCATGGCCAACATGTCTCATACATGTTTAGCATGCACACGTGTGTACTCGGTTCAAAGAAAATGAAAAAATAAAACATAAGAAAATGGGCCTTCCTCTTAAATATGCTTGCCTCCTAGCAACGTAACATTGTTGTAAATACTGATCTCCTGGCACTTGTCTAAGTGGGACTGTTATATACAAATGTTATGGTACGTAATTAAGTCTATACATTAATACATCACTAGCAAAGAAAAGTTTTCAGACATTTTGATAATGTTGTCCTCAAAAAAATGTCATGGTAAACGGGTCCTTGGGTGTTGATGTGATTCGAATCAATTCAATACTTTCGGTCATGTTTAGCTTAAGTAATTAATTTGGTTGGATATCAGATTGATTTGCGCGATTTCACCATATTAAAATCTATTGTGACCATTGTTTGCTTGATCATATGAAAAACTAATCAATATTTGCCTTACTAATTACTGTTTGGATTGAAATCATATTTAATTTAATTAATATGAATCTGATCATCGGATACGGATATGTTATATCATATCTAATAGTGAGAATTAGAAGTTAAATTGCTGACTTAGTAGCTCGATTTGAACATGACACGCAATTACCGAATCTCAGTTAAGGTATTCAAATTGTTTAAATAAGCGGATTGACTTTGGATTAGGATAAATTTTCTAGCACAAACCTGATAAGACAACAACTTTCTTAGCTAAATTGTTATTGGCGTCATTAGATTGAGATGTAAGAACTTGAATTTTTTTTCGTAGCTTATTTAGTTTTGCTCTTTGGTTGTTGTATTTGATCCATTTGACAGTGAGTTAATTAAGTTACCAGGCTAATTTGTTTGGTTATATGGAGGCAATATTGATGAATGGGTTGGATGATCCGTTCAATAGACATACCGATTCGATTCGAGATCTTGGAATTGGAATAAGTTTGGCAGCGGATTATGAAATCTTAGTGATCTTCTCTATCTAATGAAAAGGGAGTCCGGTTTGAAATTTCGCGGTGGGAGGCTCATGTGGCAGAGGCGAGGGCTGTTGTAGAAGGCTTGGTGATGGCTCGTGAGATTGGTGCTTTGTGTGTGGAGGTAGAAGGAGATTGCTTGGCAGTCATTCAAGCACTGAAGAGTAAGAAGAAGGGTTCGATTGAGTACTATCTCGTAGTAGATGATATTTTCAGCTTAGTTCCTTGTTTTTTCTTCTATTAAATGGTCTTTTGTTAAGAGGACGGAAAATATAGTAGCTCACGAGTTAGCTCACTTCCAACCAGTGGATTTCGGCAAACGAGTGTAGTTAGATAATGTTCCTGAGTCGGTTGTTTCATTGTCATGTTCTGATTTAATAAATTAGTTCCCTTTGGTGGTTCCCCTTTTAAAAAAAAAGAAAGAGAGTCCGCTTTAAAATCGTCCATTCTGCGATTTCAGATTATGGATGAGGGTTAGATATAAATGAAGGAGCTGAGTTAATATTAAGAGAAATGTACCCATAAATTAGAAAGTTGACACGACTGGACGTGTATGTGTTTCGCATGTGAATTGATCTTAGACATAGGCAAAACTGAAAGAAAGAATAATTGGGAGGGGAGCAGCTTTAGCAAAAGCTCAAAAGGAAAAGAGTTTGATTTTTGGGAGGATTAAAAAGAGAAAGGTGAAAGAGAATTTTTGGCGATCCCGAGAAGATTTAGATAGTTGTATCTTATTCTTAGGGACTGTTTTACTTAGAATTATCAGCTTTTTCTTTTTAGGAGTATAAATTTGGTCATCTTTGAAGCTGGAAGAGGGAGCAAGCAGAATAAGGTGACTAACACATTGAGAATAAAGAAAAGAGATATGGGTTGTGAATTGTGATCAATCTATTTTGCCTTGCCTTTTCAACATCCCACCTCCTTTAGTTCACTATTTATGATTGGGTATTGTGCTACGCATTCTCATGAATGTTACATCACCTTTTCTTTCATCTCCTCATCAAAATAAAGTTCCATTTCCTACTATAAATGTGCACCTAGTACTGAAAATACTACAAATCATAGTAAAAAAAAAAAAAAGTTAAATATTGAAAATGTGTAATATCAAACATAAAAATGGTGGGTCCATTTCAGTATAAAATTTCAAAAGGAATGGAGTATACTCTCCAATTTTTTTCAAAAGAATTATTAAGAGTTACTCTCCCCCTCCCTAGTAAAACGATTCTATCCATCCATTTATTTATTTTTCTATAATTCCCATCTTTTTAAGGAAATGACACTTAAGCTCAAAAAAAATTATTTGATTCCGAACCTATAGTATTTACTATTCGTTTCTTTTATATTTTCCTTCTATATAGATCTCAACATCAAATTATAATAAAAAACTTTCAATTTAAATAATTTTCATCAGAACATCAAAAGTATATTTAAAATTATAGGATTCAAACAATATTAATAATGTTCGCAATTTTCAAGATCATTGAACTTAAAGATTTCAAAATTAAGAGTCCGACGAGATTATCATATTATAGTCAATAGGATACGATATCATATTATATCTACCCTTGTATCTACGTTATAAACGTACTTAATTCTAGTTTAGTGACGAGGTTTAAAATTGATCATGAGTACGTATAAACTAGAGATGATCAAAGTGAGCCCGACCCGGCCAGAAAAATGCCCGGGTTTGGGTAGATTTTTTGGTCTCGAACTCCCTTTTTTGTTTGGGATGGGTTTTGAGCGACATAAAAATAACTTTTTAGTTTTGCCCAGTCCGATTTTGTTCCTAAAAATACGTTGTTTTTTGGCCCGAAAAAGCGGACGTTAGACATAAAAATTACCCCGAATTTTGGCCCGGCCCGACATGTGGGCAATTTTTGTGGAGGCGGCTCGACTCGTTATTTGATCATTTCTAGTATAAACCCAATTTAAGGTTTTGAAGAGAAGTTCATAGATTTATTACAATGAAAGGAATTTAAATTTGATCTTGAGACCTTCTCCTCCAAAAACCTACATTAATTTAAGAGTATTCCCCTAATAAGTATAACTAGTTAAACAGGCCAAATACATGAGTTAGATGTATAGGCCATAGACTTATTTAGTAGGCTTTCAACCGACCACCATCTGCAGGGCCCGCCTACCCAATTTTCTTCTAACCTTTGTCTTTAAGATCGAGTTATAGCGCATCCAATAATGTATATGTGCAGCTTTCTTCATTAGTTCAACTTGAGAAGAGTAATGAGGGTGGTCCTCAGCCTCCATATTTCTCATGTCCTAGCTAGAAGAGCTACTAACTACTAATATTGGTTACTTATATAGTTATATTATGCTATAGTGCATTAGTTAGGCAATCCCTAGCTAATAATTGAGTTGCACGGACACGGGACACTGACACGGACACGTGGACACGTAGACACGGGGAAACGCCAATTCTAAAAGTGAGAAAACGCGGGGGAAACGTTAGAAAACACAATATTTTACAGTTTTGATAGTAGATTAGGCTATATTTTGAGAGATTTTAAGATTTTGCAAGGAAAAAATAGGGTTGAGAGGGAAAACATTTCTTCTAGTAACAAAAAACTATGTCGGTCTCGTTTCAATCCACTATTTATCTTCAAAAGAAAATTCAAAGTTTTTGATAGTGTCCCGAAGTGTTGGGAGCGTTTAAAGTGTCGGAAATGGGAAACATTGACTAGTAGAGAGTATCCATGCATCTATAGACAAATCCTGTATCTGAACATAATTAGCTAGCACTAACCATGACATATGTCCTCATATGACTCGTTTGGTAGACGATAATGATTATGAATCCAAATAAGATAGGCTTATATATGCAAATTTCCAAGGTAATAATGTTTCTTCAATATACGTATCTTCTCTTAAAAATTTTATTCATACAAGTAAGAAATATGAGATTGAGAAAGTGATATGTGAGATATATATCGCCATTGTTGCTCCTTGAAGCTAAGGCTCTATGTGAGACATAATTTCTTAGCTACATTAAAAGTGTTTATTATAACTGATCTATTTGAAATATCTAGGTAGGAATTAGATAGTACTCCCTCTATTTTTTTTATCTTTCTCACTTGGAATATTGACACTATTCATACTTAGAGAGAATCTTCTTAATTTTTTTCAATTTATAAGAAAAAATATAGTCATGTGGGGTCTTGTTTGATTCGTCTCAATTAGTACATTTTTAATATCCAATCATTATAATTTTTACTAATATATAATGAAAGATATTTAAGTTCAAAGAGGTGCATTGGGAGACGCGCACAGGAAAGTGATAATGATAAAAAAAAACAGAGGGAGTATTATACAAGTATTCGATCCCTGCGTTCCTACTTGTTCTTTTTATTTAGAATCTTTTTGAGAGATAAAATAGTCAAAGTAAAATAAAATTAATAGAAACGGAGGAAATATAATATAACATAAAATATATACAACTATGTTCTTTTTTGAGTTATAAGTAGGGATGGCAATCCAGTCCGGATCAGACCTTGGTCTCGATCCGCTCCGAGGCAAAAAATCCGAGCCGACTCCGAGAAAAAAAAATCCGCATCCGACTCCATTGAAAAAGTACGACTCCGAGTCGGAGTAGGGTCGGAGTCGGATCTCATTAAAAATCCGACTCATCCGATCCGACGGATGTCTGACATAATCCGACCCCGACTCCGACTCCGACTTTGAGGCAATTAGTCTTATTTTTCTTATATTAATGTATTACATATGTATACTCTAACTTTGATTTTAACTTTCAAGACATTGGTCTTATTTTATATTAATATTATTTTATGTATGCTATATAAAATGTATGTGGCAAAAGATATATATAGCCATAATACACATATCATGTCATTTATAATAATTACTTTTAGTTAATTATATACTTTGGAAGATTTTTAACTATCATTTGAAATATATACAAGATTTTTTTCGTAATATAAAACCGTTGCAAAAAAAAGTCAAAGTCAGAGTCGGATGTTCGAATTTTAAGTCGGATCGGATTCGGATTATCGGAGTCAGATGTCGGAGTAGGGTCGGAGTCGGATGTTCGGATTTTAAGTCGGACCGGAGTCGGATTATCGGGGTCAGATGTCGGAGTCGGAGTCAAATTTAAAATCCGACTTCTTGTAGGGTCGGAGTCGGATTATGCATAGTCGGATCCAAGTCCCACCCGTTGCCATTCCTAGTTATAAGTTATGAGTTATGACCAAGAAGTTCACCCAACTTGGAAGAATGAAGCAGTTATCGATGAACTTTCATGTGGGCTTATGTGTTGGACGTGAATCATGGACCTTAAATCCTCAATATCTCAACATTTATATTAACACTTTCCAGATGGTATCAAATGGTAGTTTATGATCAGAGCCCAGAGGTACTAAGTTCCTTCTCATTGATCCGATATTGACATATACAAATCGATATATAAATTTGTTACCATTATTCCTATATATTACCACGTACAAAATTTATAGTTTTAAGAAAATTTATTTTGCATTGATACGTAATTTTAAATAAATATGACAGAAGTACGAATATATTTTAAATGAACGTATTTTGAATAACTGACAAATTATAAAGTTTTCGATTACGAACGAATTACTATTTATAAAGTAAGAAAATTTATTTTGCATTGATACGTAATTATAAATAAATATGACAGAAGTACAAAGATATTTTAAATGAATGTATTTTGAATGACGACAAATTATAAAGTTTTCGATTACGAAAGAATGACTATTTTCCAATATCTGCCACCCAGTTTTGAGCCAATCCTTTTGGGGTTAGGGGGTTGGATTTTATTTGTAGCGTGAAGTACAAAGAATGATTGATACAATCATGGAACATAATAAGTCGAAATAATATTTGGATTCATTGTTTATTGTTTTTGAATAATGCATGTGTGGACTGTAGAAATTATTTAGTGTCAACTTCACCATACAATTTGGCCATTTACCAAACTGCCGAAAATTAGAAAGTTGATCGTTGTTATATGGCTATATGCCTATGTCTAAAACGATATATCAGCTACCTAGAAGATTTGTAGCAAGACGACACTAGTTTTGGGCTTTTCTATTTCAATTTTCGTAAATGTCTTTTTCTTCTTTTGATGTTTATTTGATTGCTAGCTAATTTTTTCTGTTGCAAATGAAGCTAATTCCACCCTAGGCCAAACTTTTTTTGACTAATTTCGAGCCACGAAAAATATTATTTCCTAAATCTATATATCTAGAAGTGTTTATCTACACATATCTAGAAGTGTTGTTTAGAGATAATATTTCTTAGTATTATATCTAATTTAGGATATGTTTTCCTAATTCTACCTAAGTTAGGTTTTCTATGATCTACTATAAATATCCCCTTTGGGTTAATAATAATTCCAACATTTTTCCCTTCAATCTATTTTGTCATGGTATCAAGAGCAAGTTAATATCTTCGGTTAAAACTCGAAAAATATTATTCTCCTGCCGGTGGGTTTAAATATTAAACCTACCGGCCAAATTTTTCCCTCAAAAATAGATTTTTTTTTGTATGATCTTATGAAAACCACATAACTCTCTGTTAATGTCTGGTGTTTCCCTACTCTATGAAGCGTCCACTCTCTCTCCCTGACCACAAGCAAGAGGAGGCTTTGTTGACTTACAATGCTTGTTGCTGCCATCATTAGATAATGGTTTCTACTTTTATTTTTGGCTCGTGTCTGCTACTGTTGCTGCACTTCTGATGTGGCTCCTTACTACTTTCTCTAATTTCCAAGCCAAGTTTCTTCTGGCTGGCCTGGTTTCTCTTCATGAATTGATTTGGTTTGGGACGAGTTGTTTCGTCTCATACCACTCCACCAATCAAGAACCTAACTTACTTAGTTCTTAACCATAAAATCTCCCCACCTCTCCCTGTGCTATGATGTGAGCGTGATCTGCTCAAGAATTGTTACGGGTTCGACGAAAATAACGTTCCCGTTTTGTTAAAATATTTGGTGAGTTCGAAAAGAATAACGCTCTCATCGAAAAGAAGAAAAAAAATTAGCGGGTTCGAAAAGAATGGTGTTCCCAACAATATATCTGTTTAATTTTATTTTACTTAAATTTTCTTGTTTCTCCAATCGTAACGTTCGTGTTACTGCCGTTACGATTGCGGGAGGGTGTTAAGATAGATTTAGAGTATTTCCTAAATCTATCTATCTAGAAATGTTTATCTAGACATATCTAGAAGTGTTTGTTTAGAGATAATATTTCTTAGTATTATATTTAATTTAGGATATGTTTACCTAATTCTACCTAAGTTAGGTTTCCTATGATGTACTATAAATATCCCCTTTGGGTTAATAATAATTCCAACATTTTCCCCTTCAATCTATTTTGTCAATAGCCGAAAGTGGTGAAAATTGTCTTGGTATTTTTCTATGTAATATTTTCCTCAACAAGTTAAAGTACTTTGATTGCTGGAAACTATATATTCCACGAATTAATTGCTTAGCTTGGCTAAAATTTTGAAGTGGAATTAGCATAGATATCTAGTTGTGGAATAATTAAGTTATTGTTACAGTATCTGATTCTTGTGATGAAGAAATGCTGAAGCTTATTCAACTCAAGAACACAAACAATTTCATCCTTCACTGCTCTAACTTCTGAGCTCGGGATCTAAAACCAATTCATTATTGAGGAAAGTTTCTCAGAGAGAATTACAACCTAGTCTTCTAATTTTCTGAATGAATAAAAGCTAATGATAAGACAAGAGTTTATATACAAGCTGTAGAATAGGGAAGAGAAGGAAGATAACAAACTAAATAACAGAAAATGACTTAAGCTAACAAACTCTATACTGATGCTAACTAACTTCTGCTGAGCTGGCTGACTCATGTGAGCTTGTGGCTATTTCTGTTGCTTCAGTAATGTTAAATTTAACACCCCTCCCCTCAAACTTGGCAAGGTATCAACCATGCCTAGTTTGGAAAGTAAATAAGAAAACTGATGGGAAGGTAAAGTCTTTGTAAACACATCTGCATTCTGAGAAGTTGTAGGCAAGTAGGTAATTTGAAGCAACCCTTCCAAGACTTTATCTCTTGTAAAATGAACATATATTTCTATGTGCTTTGTGCGCTCATGGTGGACTGGATTTTTAGCTATGTGAATAGAACTCTGATTATCACAATGTAATGTCACTGGTTTAAGCTTTGTTACCCCAAGTTCTTCAAGAAGCCTTACCAACCATGTCACTTCACTAGCTGCAGCTAACATAGCTCTATACTCGCTTCGATGAACTTTTAGACACAATGCCTTGTTTCTTGGACTTCCAACATATGGACCTTCTTGAATCAATACAAGCTCCCCGGTCCGAACTGAGTATGCTTGCGGTGTTAAGTGGTACGATGCTTTAAGTACAATACCTTGTCCCATAGTAGAGGCTACATACTTAAGAGCATGAGTCAATGCTGCAAAAATGTGGAACTCTAGTAGCCTGAAGAAACTGACTGAGGTGCTGTACAGTATAGGCTAAATCAGGCCTTATATGAGTGAGAAAGTTCAACTTTCCCACTTATAAGCATCTATACTTGCTAGGATCTTCGTAAAGAACTCCCTCTTCAGTTGATAACTTGAGATTGATGGGCAGAGGAGTAGCTACTGCTTTTGTAGTGTTTGTTCCAGCAGTAGCAAGTAATTCTCTAGTGAATTTCTTCGAGTGAGGCATATTCCGAAGCAAAGTATCCAATTTCAATGCCTAAAAAGAAAATTAGCTTCCCTAGATCTTTAATGCTGAAAACATGATCTAGATGAGCTTTATAATGTCCTGTATAACATCCAAATCATCTCATGTGATGATTATATCATCCACATAAACAACCAAATTAAAATTGTAATGTGACCACCATATGTGTGTTTAATGAATAAGGAATAATCATTCTTGGACTAAATGAATCCTTGAGCAACAACTCCCCCATAAGCTTGGCAAACCATTGCCTACTAGCTTGTTTTAGGCCATATAGGGATTTGACAAGCTTGCAAACTTTATGAGAGGGATTAGGCATACCTTCAGGCACTGTCATGTATACCTCTTCTTGCAAATCACCATGCAAGAATGCATTGTTCACATCTAGCTGAAATAAATCCCAACTTTTGGTTGCTGCTAAAGTAATTAAACATCTCATAGTAGTTAGTTTAATCATAGGAGAGAAAGTTTCATCAAAATCAATCCCCCAGTTCTGATTATATCCCTTGGCAACTAATCTGGCCTTAAACCTTTCTATGCTGCCATCTGCTTTATGCTTGATCTTATAGACCCATTTACATCCTATGGGTTTCTTGGATGGTGGGAGATCAACTAGAATCCAGATATTATTCTTTTGTAAAGCATCAATTTCCTTGTTCATGGCCTCTATCCATCTATCATTAGATTTTGCTTCTTGATAAGTGGTAGGCTCAGTCAAGGTTTTAGTGGAAGAAATAGTAGCTTTGTGAGAAGAAGGTAAATCATTGTAGGGAACAAGAGCACACCAAGAAGTAGAAGTGGCATTACAAATATAATCTAAAAGATCAGAGGGTGGAGCTGCATTTCTAGAACTCCTTCTAAGAGGAGGAGAACTGATATCAACAATGTCATTATCATGAGTGTGGGAATCAGTGTTTGGAGAAAAAGAAATAGTAGGAGTGGAAGTATTAGAAGTATCAGGAGAAGGTGAAGAAAAAGATGGAGATAATGATGTATTGGAAGGAGTAGAATGATGTGAAGAATCATGATCATTAGAAGTATGCTGTGAGAAAGATGTAGCAATGTTGTGAAATATATCGAGAATTTCTTCAAAAGGAATAATAGTAGTGTTTGTAATGAGTAGGAAGAAAGAACTGAAATATAAAGAAGAGGTTTTTGTGGAAGATTGATAATGGAAATGGAAGTGTTGTTCATGAAAAACAACATCCCTAGACACTGAAATTTAAAGAGTGTCTAAATTGAGGACCTTATAAGCCTTTTGTCTTGAGGGATAGCCTATAATGACATGAGGTGTAGCTTTAGGATGGAATTTAGACCTTTGTTGCCTTGGTGTAGATACAAAGCATAAACTCCCAAAGACTCTTAAGTAATCAAGGTTAGGAGCCTCACCAAACAATTTTTCATAGGGACCGATATTGTGCAAGACTTGCAATGGCATTCTATTGATGAGATGCACTACACACGTAACACATTCCCCCTAAAATTGTGCGGGGAGTCTAGCTTGAAAGAATAAGGCTTTAGAAATTTCTAAAATATGCCTATGTTTCCTTTCAACCACCCCATTTTGTTGGGGTATATCAACACAACTCTTATGGTTAATAATACGGTTTTTTTCACCAAGTACCCTCGAGGTTTCACGAAATGCACCAGGTACCCTCGTTGTTTCAGAAATGCACCAGATGCCCTTGTCATTTGCATAAAATGCACCAAATACCCTTAATGAATAACGATGTTAAGTTTCCGTTAGCTTTATTTACTATTTTGCCATTATTAACCCTAACCATAACCCTTAAACCCCTAAACCCCTAAACCCTAACCCTAAACCTAAACCTAAACCTAAACCTAAACCCTAACCCTAAAACCTAACCCCCTAACCCCTCCCCCCCCCCCACAGCCCCCCTCTCCCCCCAGCCGGCCCCCCTCGCCCCCCTATACCCCCGGCGGCCCCCCTTCCTCGTCGAACCCCTCCCCCGTTGACCTTCCTCGCAGCTCCCCTCTCCCCCACCCTCCCCGCAGCTCCCCCCACCCCGTCGACCCTCCCTCCTGCAGCTTCCCCCCACCTCCCCCACCCTCCCCCAATCCACTAAAACGACGCAGCAACAACTCCATTTCAAGTTTCATTATAATCCAAAGAATGGAATTCTCGCAAATAATTTAAGCAAAATTAAAAAAAAAAAAAAAGAGCTCAAAATGAGAATTGGGGGGCGGAATTCGACGGGGGTGGGGGGGTGGGGGGGGGGATTCGACAGGGGTGGGGAGGGGGGAGGGGAGATTCGACAGGGGTGGGGGGAGGGAGCGCTGCGGGAGGGCCCACGGTGGGGCTGGGGGGGTGAGGAAGGGGAGGGGGGCTGCAGTGAGGGTCGACGGTGGGTTGCAGGGGGGTGAGGGAGGGGAGGGGGTTGCGGGAGGGTCGACGGTGGGGCTGCGAGGGGAGGGAGGGGGAGGGGCGTGGGGGGGGTTGGAGGAGGGGGGTTCTTTGGGGATGGTGAGGGGGGAAATCGACGGTGGAGGGGGTTGCGGGGGGGGGGGGGGGGAGGGGGAGGGGAGGTTGTGGTGGTGGTGGTTGAGTGGTGGTGGTGGGGTTAGGGTTTGAAGTTAGGGGGTTAAGTTTAGGTTAGGGTTTGAAGTTAATTAGGGCTAATTAGGGTTTAATTAGGGCTAATTAGGGTTTAATTATGGTTAGAGGGTTAATTAACCCTATAAGCTAACGGAAACTTAACACCGTTATTCATTAAGGGTATTTGGTGCATTTTATGCAAATGACAAGGGCATCTGGTGCATTTCTGAAACAACGAGGGTACCTGGTGCATTTCTGAAACAACGAGGGTACCTGGTGCATTTCGTGAAACCTCAGGGGTACCTGGTGAAAAAACCGTTTATCTTTCTTCAAGTAAAATTGCTTAAGAAAACCTTCACACAATTCTGGTGCATTATCTGTTCTAATAAATTGCACTAAACCTTTAAAATGTGTTTGAAGGTACTGCACAAACTGAGGAATGATGTTAATCAGATCTGATTTATGATGCATAAGAAAAACCCAGGTCATTCTAGTGTAATCATCCACAACAATGAGGAAGAATTTGCATCCATTATAAGTAGAAATTCTATAAGCTCCCCACACATCTACATGTAACATTTGAAAAGCAACAGTGTTTCTTATACTATTGGTAGAGAAAGAGCATCTTGTTTGTCTAGCAGTTGGGCAGATTTGACAAACACAATCTAAAGTAGACTTACTATCAAACATGGGAACAACATGATGCAACTGAGAAACAGGTAGGTGACCCAACCTAAGATGCCAAAGTTTGGCTTTATTTTCACTATTTACAACATTAACCAAAACAGTAGAGGAACTTGTACTTGGACTAGTAGGGACTAGAGAAGCCTCTAAGTAGTACAAACCATGCTTTAAGTTACCAAGACGATGTGGCCTCATTAAAGGGCCCTGTATATAACAAGCATTGTCATCAAATATGGTAGTGTAGTTCAAATCCTTGCATAATCTGGGAATAGAGACAAGATTAAACTTGAACTCTGGCACATATAAGATATATTGTAACTCAAGCCCATTTTTCAAGTGTATGCTTCCTATATGTGAGACTTTAACTTGCTTTCCATTTGGAATAGTAATGTTTTGTTCAGTGGATGCTATTTTGTAAGATGTAAACAAAGATAGATCATAACACATATTATCACTTGCTCCACTATCCACAATCCATGTTGAACTAGAAAAGGAACTGAAACAGAATGTACCTGCTACATGTGCTGAGGATGTAGGTTGATCAACAACAGCTGACTTGTGTTGATTCATCATCTGCACAAACATCTCATATTGATCTGCTGTGTATGTGACATTATCCTTCTCATTCTCCTTGTCTTCAGTATGAGCTACATCAACTTTCTTCTTGAAATAGTTAGCTGGATAGCCAACAATTCTAAAGCATTTCTGCTTAGTATGCCCTGACATGTGGCAATGGTCACAGAACGGGTTGCTGTTCCACCTTCTTGAATAATTCATGGAATCATTTCCATAGTTCTGCCTGTTTGAAGAGTTATTGTAACTCTTGTTTCTATCTCCATAATCAGTGAATTTCCTCTTAGAGGCAATGAATGCCATATTATCTTCTGAACCAAAATTGTTGTGAGATAATTGCTTGTGTCTCTCTTCTTTCATTAACAATTTATAAGCTTGAGAGATTGTAGGAAGTGGTGACATCATCAATATACTCCCTCTTATCACTTCATATCCTTAGTTCATTCAGCTTCATTAGGAACTCAATAAGTCTCATATCTTGCTGAGACTTCAACAACTTTCTTGTAATTGAACATGTACAATTCTTACACTCATAGAGAGGTATAGGATCTATTATATCAATTTGATCCCAAAGCTTTTTCAGTTTGGTGTAGTAACCAGAAATATTATCTTGCCCTTGCTTAATGTCATTTAGATATTGTTTTAAAGAGAAAAGTTGAGATACTGAGGATTGTCCATATCTTTCTTCAAGATTAGTCCAAATCTCGTGTGTTGTGCTAAAATATAATACACTTCTGGCTATGTTCTGATCTAGCACTCCAAGCAACCAGGATATCAACATATTGTTGCATCTTTCCCAAGCATTGAATGCAGATCAGATGCAGGTTTAGTTGATCCATTTACAAAACCTATATTATTCTTTGCAAATAAGCTAATTAACATTGAAAGCTTCCAATCGCTATAACAACTTCCATCAAATTGGAGAGAAATTAATTTCATTCCAGGATTGTATGATGGATGAATGTAATATGGAGATGCAGGATTTTGCACATTTTCAGTAGAATCATCATTAGAAGAAGGCGACATTTTAGGATTTTAAGATTTTAGAATTGATTGCAAACAATCAATAGAATTGGAAGAATGCAGGAAAATCAACTGAAGAATTTGAATCAGATGATGAATGATGATGAATGATTGTTGAATCGCAACACAGATTTACAGATTCAACTTAAAATTTGAACAAGAATCAAAATCAAACAATTGAAGAATTGATTTCAACCTAAAATTGCGCACAAAAATGCAGCAACAATTCACAGCGGACTTTATGAAAAAATGTGAAGAAATACCTCCACGGCTCCACTAATTCTGAATGAAGGAAGATTGAACTAGATTGCTTCTAGAATCGAAATCTGGAGCTCTAATACCATGTTACATTATCTGATTCTTGTAATGAAGAAATGCTGAAGCTTAAACAGCTCAAGAACACAAACAATTTCATCCTTCACTGCTCTAAGTTATGAGCTTAGGATCTAATACTAATTCATTACTGAGGAAAGTTTCTCAGAGAGAATTACAACCTAGTCTTCTAATTTTCTGAATGAATAAAAGCTAATGCTAAGACAAGAGTTTATATACAAGCTGTAGAACAGAGAAGAGAAGGAAGATAATAAACTAATTAACAGAAAAGGACTTAAGCTAACAAACTCTAAACTAACGCTAACTAAATTCTGCTGAGCTGGTAACTTCTGCTTTGCTGGCTGACTGATGTGAGCTTGTGGCTGCTTCTGTTGCTTAAGTAATGTTATATTTAACAGTTATAATTAAAATCTTAAGACACCATGGAATGGGTTGACTAGACACATCTGCACGCATTAGCTAAGAAGTTTAGTAATGGAGTTATAACAAGAAATCTTAAGACACCATGCAATTAAGTTTATTAACATTGTTCTTCGTTTTAGTGAGTCGGAGTCGCAAAGTACTTGGTCAATGCCCGGAAAATGGGTCAAGGTTGTTCCTCGCAAAAAGAATTATTATTAAGGTCTTATGTTGCCAGATTTTCTTTTAAAATGTTGTTTCTCGCAAAAACTTGTATTCAAAAGGTTGTTTCTGACAAATTTTCCTTATATAAATAACGCAACATTATAAAATATTAAGATATCTCAGATGATGATGGTCTGAGCTGCAATATATAGACAGGAGGGAATACGTAACAAGAAATCAAGAATTATCAGATATGTTATGAAGTATATTTTTGATCAGTAACAGTCTTGTGTTTTGTCTTGCTGCTAATAGTCTAGTGTTTTAGTAGTTTTACATTTGTTTATTTTATTTTTGGTAGACGAGACTCAAGAGTAAGTATATTGCTTATCCAAACAAACACCATATACGACCTAAAGATCTGAGTTAAGAACGAACCATCTAGGACAGACCCTTCTATGATCACCTGAGTTCAGAACAAAACAAGGCTTACTGGCAAGCCTATTACAATTTACAACCAATAGTATGTACTTGTGTTAGGATATTAGAGATATTTTATGTGATATTGTTATTTATGGTTATCTACAATATCTCTCTAATTGATGTACTTTACTTATTTAGGGACTCTTGTCCTTGTATACATATGGCAGTCATGGAATGAGAAAGGCAACACACATCATTCTTGCTTGTTAACGTTTATTATGGTATCAGATTGCTTAGGTTAAACCTTTGTCTTCTCCTATCTTCATCACCATGGCAGGCGATGAGCAGCCCACTCCACCACCAAAAATTGAGTCTAACTCACCCTATTTTCTTGGTCCACAAGATAGACCAGGAGACTTTATTACTCCTCTTCGTTTGAATGGCGATAATTATGCGGAATGGGCCGATGCAATCCAAACCGCTTTGGAGGCACGAAGGAAATTCGTCTTCCTCGACGGCACTATCACAACACCGTCATCTCTCTGCACTTCTACGGACTGGACCACCATCAACGCTATGCTCATTTCATGGCTTATGAACACCATCGAACCCGAGGTAAAACGTTCCCTTTCTAAGTTTAAAGAGGCTAAACGTTTATGGGACACTCTAAAAACTCGTTATGCCATTGTTAACGGACCTCGCATTCATCAATTAAAATCTTCCATTGCTAAATGTGAACAAACCAAGTCCATGTCTGTTCAAACTTATTTTGCTCAATTATCTGTGTTGTGGGAAGAACTTCATCATCATGAGCCATTAATTGCTTGCACGTGTTCTGCTAATACTCACCATGCCGAACGTCGTGAAACCAATAAACTGCATGATTTTCTCATGGGTCTTGATTCAGATTTTTATTCCCAAACTCGGTCCAATATCTTGGCTCAAGATCCTCTTCCTTCTCTTGATCGAGCCTACCAGTTGGTTATTCAGGACGAACGAGTTCGTCTCGCCACAAATTCTCTTCGCTGCTTGTCCTTCCTACTTCGTGGGCTTTGCCCTCCAAACTCCGGCCGGCTTGACAGGTCGTGGTCGTGGCAGGGTTGACAAACCCGATAAATCTCATCTCTCTTGCACCCATTGTCACAAAACTGGCCACGAGGTTACTCAGTGCTTTGAACTACATGGGTATCCTGCGTGGTACGAGGAACGCTTACAACAGGCGTCTCTGCCGCCACCTTGCTTCGTGGAGGCCGTGGTGGCCGTGGTCGCGGCGGTCCAGCCCGCGCACATGCTGCCGCTGCTCCTGCAGCATCTCCTGCCGTAGGTGGCCCTTCCACCTCCACTTCTTCTTTCTTTACCGCAGACCAATGGAAGGTATTGGCCGGTTTGATTGGTAGTACCAAGGTTCCCGACGACAGGTTAACGGGTAAGTTTGATACATCATCATGGATTCTTGACACTGGCGCTTCCCGTCATGTTACTGGTAATCTTACTTGGCTTTATGATCTTGTTAACTTGTCATCTCCTTGTCCGGTTGGTTTACCCAATGGTACTACTGTTGTTGCAACCCAAGAGGGTTCGGTTCGTCTTTCTTCTCATATTGTTCTCTCTCATGTTCTATATGTTCCGTCCTTGAACTGCAATTTGGTTTCTATTTCTCAATTAATCGATTATTTGCATTGTATTGTTCACTTTGACTTACATACGTGTGTTATTCAGGACCAGTCGCAGAAGCGGATTGGAACGGGTGTTAGACGGGATGGACTTTACTACTTCGGAACGGATGAGATTCAACATGTCACGGTTCATAATGTCTCTTCTTCTCTTACTCTTTGGCATCACCGCATGGGTCATCCTTCCGAGAAAGTTGTAAAATTACTTCCCCCTGTTTTTGGTTTAAGAGGTAGTTTGAATAAAGCATGTGAAATTTGTTTTCGTGCTAAACACTCTAGAGATAAGTTTCCTTTAAGTGAAAATCGAGCCTCTAGGATTTTTGAGAAAATTCATTGTGATTTATGGGGGCCTTATAAGCATTCATCTTCTTGTGGTGCTCGTTATTTTTTGACCTTTGTGGATGATTTTTCTCGTGCTGTGTGGATTTATTTGCTGGTGGATAAAACTGAAGTATTTCGTATGTTTATGTCCTTTGTTGCTATGGTTGATCGTCAATACTCTCAAACCATCAAAATAGTTCAAAGTGATAATGGTACGGAATTTCATTGTTTACATGATTATTTTTCTGCCATGGGGATTCTCTTTTATACTTCTTGTACTCATACTCCACAACAAAATGGGCGGGTTGAGCGCAAACACAAACATATTTTGAATGTTGGGAGAGCTTTGCGATTTCACGCCAATTTGCCTATCTATTTTTGGGGGGAAAGCGTGCTTGCCGCCGCTCATTTAATCAATCGTACTCCTACCCCTCTTCTTGGCAACAAAACCCCTTATGAAACTTTGACTGGCACTTGTCCCTCGTATGATGAAATTCGCATTTTTGGATGTCTTTGTTTTGCTCATAATTTGAAATCCAAAAGTGATAAATTTGCCAGCAAAAGTAGAAAATGTCTTTTTATGGGGTATCCGTTTGGTAAGAAAGGGTGGAAACTTTTTGATCTTGATGCTCAGGAATTTTTTATTTCTCGTGATGTCAAATTTTTTGAGGATATTTTCCCATTTATTCATCCAGAAAAAGCAAACATCACTTCTGATTCTATCGTTCCCATTTGCTTGGATATTCATGAGGATTTTGCCCCTCTTACTGCTACTGATTTTCCTGAGCCCAACACTTTTTCTCATCCTACTTCTTCCTCATCCATTAATCTGGGCCCTGAAAATCCGTCAAACACTTCCCCTGAGTCCACTACTTCTCTCCTTACCCACCCAGCGCCTCAAATCACCTCTCCTTGTGACTTCTCCACACCCGACCAATCTGGGCCACCTACTGGGCCTATTCCATCAGCTGCCGCTGCTGCTGACCCTATTCCTTCTGGGCCTTCTTCTGGACCCCTTGCTAGTGCTGCTCCTTCCACTGAGCCCCTAAACACCGAATTCATCTCCTCCTCTCCTTCCTCCACAACTGCTGGGCCTGCTACTCCTTCAGCGCCCCCTTCTCCATCCCAGCCCCCTACTCCCTCTTCTCCTACTGACTTGGGTCGTGGCATGCGAACCAAAATTCCTTCTGTTTTGTTGCGAGATTATGTAACAAACTCCGTTGTTGTTCAAGGTCCGTCCTGCTCCACTCCGTCTCTACAGTCTGCTTCAGGTACTCCCTATCCTATTTCACACTATGTTAATTGTGACAATTTTTCTATGCAATATCGACACTTTATTGCAGCTATTACTTCCGGGACGGAACCTAAGTCTTTTAAAGAGGCTATGAGGAGTAGTGATTGGCAGCGCTCTATGTCTGATGAAATCCACGCCTTGGAGGCTAATGACACTTGGTCTCTTGTTCATCTTCCTCCTGGTAAACGTGCTCTTGGTTGCCAGTGGGTCTATCGGGTCAAGTATCACTCAAATGGCTCTGTTGAACGTCTTAAGTCTCGTTTGGTTGCTCTTGGCAATCATCAGGAAGAAGGCATTGACTACACTGAAACTTTTGCTCCCGTTGCCAAAATGGTTACTGTTCGTGCTTTTTTGGCTATTGCTGCATCCAAGAATTGGGAACTTCATCAAATGGATGTTCATAATGCCTTCTTACATGGAGATCTTGATGAGGAGGTTTACATGAAACTTCCTCCTGGCTTTACTTCTTCTGATCCAAATTTGGTATGTCGGCTCCGGAAGTCTTTGTATGGCCTTAAACAGGCTCCTCGATGTTGGTTCGCCAAATTAGTTACTGCTTTACGAGGTTATGGTTTCTCACAATCCTGCTCTGACTATTCCTTGTTCACTTTCACTCATGGCACTATTCAGATGAATGTTCTTGTTTATGTTGATGATTTAATCATTTCTGGGAATAATTCAGCTTCCTTGACGGCTTTCAAAGCCTATCTCAGTGACTGCTTTCATATGAAAGACCTTGGCTCTTTAAAATACTTTCTTGGGATTGAGGTTGCTCGTAGCTCCTCCGGCTTATTCTTATGTCAACGGAAGTACACTCTTGACATTGTGTCGGAAGTTGGATTATTGGGCTCCAAGCCTGTTGATTTTCCCATTGAGCAGAATCACAAGCTTGGATTAGCTGCTGGTGCTCTCTATTCTGATCCTGCTGCCTATCGTCGTCTTGTGGGGCGACTTATCTATTTGGCTGTCACTAGGCCTGATCTAGCCTATTCGGTCCATATTCTCTCTCAATTTATGCAGGAACCTCGTGTTGAGCATTGGGATGCTGCTCTTCGAGTAGTTCGTTATTTGAAAGGTACTCCAGGTCAGGGTATTCTTCTTCGTGCCGATAGTGATCTCACCCTACAGGGGTGGTGTGATTCTGACTGGGCTGCTTGCCCCGTTACTCGACGTTCTCTTACTGGTTGGCTTGTTTTCCTAGGACACTCTCCTATTTCCTGGAAAACTAAAAAGCAACAAACTGTTTCTCGCTCCTCTGCCGAAGCTGAATATCGGTCCATGGCTGCTGTTACATGTGAACTAAAGTGGTTGAAAGGTTTGTTACTTAATCTTGGAATTCATCATCCCAAGGCTATTCGACTCTTTTGTGATAGTCAGTCGGCCTTGCATATTGCTAAGAACCCTGTTTTCCATGAACGCACGAAGCACATTGAAGTTGATTGTCACTTTGTGCGTGATGCCATTAAAGATGGCTTGATTTTACCTTCTTATGTGCCTACTACTTCACAACTGGCGGACATCTTCACCAAAGCTCTTGGCAAGCGCCAATTCGAGTTTCTTCTTGCCAAGTTGGGCATTTCTAACCCCCATGCTCCAACTTGAGGGGGGGTGTTAGGATATTAGAGATATTTTATGTGATATTGTTATTTATGGTTATCTACAATATCTCTCTAATTGATGTACTTTACTTATTTAGGGACTCTTGTCCTTGTATACATATGGCAGTCATGGAATGAGAAAGGCAACACACATCATTCTTGCTTGTTAACGTTTATTAACTTGCAAGACTTTTGAATCAATAATCTTGGTTACTTACATTATTTTGGGGAAAAATACTATGCATTATGTATGTTATATCAATTTGTATATGCTTACAATATTATGAAGTATGAACACATCTACCATGCAAATTCCAGTACAAGGCATCAGTTCTCTGTTTCCATATATGAACTATGGTAACTGTGCACATTTAGAGCAGCAGCAAACATTACTCTTTTGAACTTGCTCCATTTTCTTTTCTCTAACCCAATGGACTACATCTAAAAAGTTTGTGAAGTTCCGGCTTACACCTAGCCACTCCTTAATTCTGACACAGCATCCGTCGCTCCGTCGCTGTAAGAATGACTTTCACCTAGCTACATTGTCACAGAGGAAACAACTAGCATCCTAAGCAACCCATGTTTTCAATAATATGTCCCTGGTGAGCAATCTGTTAAGCATAGCTAGTAAGCCATCTAGGAGATGAACCGTACCTATGCTTTGGAAGACCTAATCTAAACTTGTTGTATGTATGAAGTTGTGCATTTGTTGTGTGTAAGAAGTTGTAGTGTTGTACTCTTAATTTATGTTAATCCTTTTCTTAATATTGTGTGAGATTATTTTCTTGGTCTGGTGATATGTCTATTTTATATAGAATTTTACCCCAATTTCCCATGGATTATTGGTGTTAATTGCGCTCTTCGGAGCCCTTTTTAGTACTAATGTGTGTCTTGTAGTGTGGTTGTGTTTTCAGATTGATTTTTGTAGGAATAACCT
The DNA here is from genome assembly GCA_947646795.1 of Beta lomatogona. Taxonomy (NCBI): domain Eukaryota; kingdom Viridiplantae; phylum Streptophyta; class Magnoliopsida; order Caryophyllales; family Amaranthaceae; genus Beta; species Beta lomatogona. Next base: position 1,538,407 of record CANSNZ010001115.1, read on the forward strand.
ATTTTTGGTGCATTTCCTAATCTTTGAGATCGCTACATGAGACAAGAAGTCGGGACGTACAAAAATCTCACATCGAGCCCCAAAAACTGTAACCGCCCGACCGGGCGAAATCCGCCCGGGTGGTCGGGCGAACCTTACTTAGCGCATTTTCAGAAAAGTTAAGCTGCCAGGCAAACCTTACATGCGGGCCCGACCGGGCGAAATCCGCCCGGGCTGTCGGGCGAGGCGAACGAAGACCTGCTGAAAGGCGCCCGGTCAGGCGCGACGAAGAATTATAATAACTGATGATCGCCCGACCGGGCGAAATCCGCCCGACCGGTCGGGCAAGACGATCTTTGAGCGTTTTAAGCGCGTGTTGCACCCGATTTAGGAGACATATAAATACCTATTTTCTTAGAATTAGAAAACGCCTTTTTACTAGAGAAGACATTTTATAACTTTTTAGAGAGCTTTTGAGTTTACTCCATTGTTAAACATTGATTACTACGCTTTGATTCCTTCAAGTAAAGACTAAGTTTTCTTAATCTCTTCTTTCCTTTCATTATTATTATGTCTCTTAATTTGTTTATTATTTGTTTTGCTATTTCAATTATGTGTGAGTAGTCCATTAATCTAGGGTTAAGTAAAACCCTAGCAATGATTTAATATATGAATTCTTCCATTAATCCCAAGTTTATATGATCAATTGTTCTTGTTTGATTGGATTGTTCTTATGCTCATTATCATACTAGGGATAGGTGATTTTGATTTGACTCCGTATATCTTATTTTCAATGGGAATTGAATTTAGATGGTTTTGTTGATCCAATCAATGGTATGAATATCTTCTATGGGAATAGTTAGATGGGATTGCTAGGAATTTAATTGTGATGCTATGCGTAATGCCTCTTTCTTGCATGATTCTATGGGAATATGTTTGATTGCTTGTTTAGAGTAGCCATTGGTACTCGGGAGAGGTCTTTGGTAGTTATAGGGTGCATTACTCCTCTTGAACCATTGATTATGTTTATTTGGGATGGAAATTATTCATGTATTGGTCATGCTAGTGGTAATGCTTAATTCTAGATGTTTTAATTAACTGATTATACCTTGTGCGTTTCTAGTGATTGTCATAGTTTAGTGTTAGAATTAGTTCAACACCCCTTTGATCATTGTTTGTCATCCGTTTAGTTAGATTGAGTCAAGATATCTAGTGTTTGATGCTTGTTTGTCCCCGTGGATTCGACCCCGACTTGCTCGCTACATAGTTGGGTAGTTGGTTAGGTAATTACTTTTGATAGGTGCGCGACACGCCTACCAAATTTTGGCGCCGTTGCCGGGGACTAACGGTATTAGATTAGTTTATCTTTGATTTTATTTAGCTAAACTGTCTTTGTTCGATCATTGTCACTCTATTTCTTTGTTTGATCTCTTTTCTTTCGGTCTTTTTGTTGCATGCGTACTCGTAGCAAGGGTCCACAAGATCGATTACTCTTGATCGCGAGATCGAAGCTACAAAGAAGGAGATTAGGAGGCCGAAGAAGACAACAACAACAAGAACCAACAATGGGAGACGAAGCACCACCAAAGTCTCTACGGGAATATGCTATGCCCGATGAGACCACCACCACCATAAACAGACCGACAACCGCTGCCAATCATTTTGAGCTCAAGCCACAATTCATCCAGTTTATCTCACGGGATTCCTATGCGGGAACACCCAAAGAGAGCCCTACCGATCATTTGGCTAATTTTTTAGAAAAATGCAATACCTTGAAATTAACTAATGTTTCGACGATTTAATTCGGTATTGTGCTTTTCCTTTTTCTCTCAGGGGACGAAGCAAAGGAATGGTTTAAGGAAGAAGAAGTGAGGAAGATTTCCACATGGCCGTAATCGAAGAAGGCTTTCCTTTACAAATTCTTCCCTCCTATGAGAACTTCCAAGTTCGGAAACGAGATATCGGCTTTCAACAACATGAATTGGAGTCTCTCTACGAAGCATGGCAGAGATACAAGGCTTTGCAAAGGCAAAGTGTCCACACCACGGCATTCCTGAGTGGTTGCTGATTCGGACATTCTACAATGGTCCGAAGCATGAAGTTCGAAGTTCTATTGATGCCGCATCTCGGCGGTACTTTCATGGCAAAAACTCCGGAAGCCGCGAAGACATTGTTGGATGATATGGCTGCCAACAATTACCCGAATGATCGGAGTATATCTCGTGGAGCCCCTAAAAAGGGAGGTAAGTATGAGGTTGATGCTATTGCTACTTTAACTAACACCGTGCAAGTTTTGGCAGCTAAAGTTGATCGGTTGAGTAGCGGACCAGCAGCGCCTATTTGTGAGATTTGTGAAGTGCAAGGTCACTCTTTCACCGAGTGTCAATATAATAATCTGGGAGCGGGAACCGAGCATGTCAACGCCCTCCTTAACACAAATACAAGGCCACAAAACAACCCATACTCAAACACATTTAACCCAGGTTGGAAGCATCACCCAAATTTCTCCTACGTAAATAACCAACCTCAACCTCCACACACCAACTACTCCCGCCCACCTGGTTTCCAACAAAGACCACCATTCAACCCTTCATCATCATCCTCTCGACCCAACCTTGAGACTATCATGGAGAATTTAGCTTCCTCTCGGGCTAAGCAAGTTGAATACCAAGCCAAGCGTGAATGACTTTTTCAACAACTCTCTCCAACAAATCACTTCGCTCATAATAAATTGATGGAGAGTCGGATGACCCAACTAGCCCAACAAATAAGCCACCTCTCTAAACCTTCGGGCCAACTTCCTGGGCAACCGAACCAAATCCCAAAGGGCATATCAATGCCATTTCATTGAGGAGCGGTAAGGAATTGCAAGAGCCTACAAGGAGGGTAACCGAGCACCACAACACTCGCAAAAGAGGTTATAGAGTTGAGTGAGGAAGTTCAAGAGAAGACGGGTTTGGAAGATGAAGCTAATAAGTCTGAGAAGGAGGAACCCACTGTCGTTCCTATTAAACCATACAAGCCACCTGTTCCGTTCCCTCAAAGATTGGCACAGGCAAAACTTGAAAAGAAATATGGGAAGTTCCTTGACATCCTGAAGAAGCTACACATCAACATACCCTTCTTGGATGCCATATCTGAGATGCCTTCTTACGCTAAGTTTTTGAAAGACATGCTTTCTAACAAACGAAAAATTGAAGAAAATGTCCTTTGTTTCCCTAACTGCTGAGTGTAGTGCTATTTTGCGAGGAATACGCTTCCGGAAAAGCTAGGAGATCCGGGCAGCTATTCCATTCCTGTCAAGCTTGGAGACATTGCTATCAAGAATGCTCGTGTGATCTTGGGGCTAGTGTTAGTCTCATGCCGTTATCTATCTCGCAAGCAACTCAACATGGGCGAACTAAAACCCACACGCATCTCTCTACAACTAGGCGACAGACCGTGAAGTTTCCACTTGGTATACTTGAAGATGTTCCTCTTCGAGTGGGTAAATTCTTTATTCCTTGTGATTTTGTCGTCATGGAGATGAAGGAGGATGCACAAGTTCCCATAATTCTTGGAAGACCTTTTTTGGCCACTGCTGGAGCCATTATTGACATGAAGAAGGGTAAAATCACTTTTGAAGTAGGTGATGAAAAGATGGAGTACACACTCACAAACTCCATGACTTCTCCTTCTATGGGAGAAACTGTTTATAGAGTGGATGCTCTTGATGAGGTGATAGAAGCCGAGGCTTTCAATCTGCAACTGGATGATTCGCTACAAACGGTCTTAATGGGTAGTGCTGATGAGGAAGATTGGGAGACTAAGGAATACAAGAGACTTCTAGAGGAAACACGAGCCACTGAATCTGCAGAGCCTCTCCAGGAATTGCTGCATTCTGAGGACACCAAGGAGAGTACTACGCCTCCTAAGGTAGAACTGAAACCTCTCCCCTCTACTTTGAAATATGTGTTCATGGGTCCCAATGATACATACCCTATTATTGTTAATGCTGAGCTTGATGACATTCAAATTGAAAAATTGCTCAATGTTTTAAGGAAATATAAGAATGTCATTGGGTACACCATTGATGATATTAAGGGTATTAACCCCTCATTTTGCATGCACAAAATCATCCTTGAGGACGAACATGCTTCTTCTATAGAATCTCAACGAAGACTTAATCCAAATATGATGGAAGTAGTCAAGAAAGAGGTTCTTAAATTACTTGATGCAGGTATAATCTACCCTATCTCAGATAGTAAGTGGGTTAGTCCTGTTCAAGTAGTCCCTAAGAAAGGAGGTATGACCGTTGTCAAGAATGATAAGGGTGAGCAAGTTCCCACTAGGAGTGTGACGGGGTGGCGCATGTGTATTGATTATAGAAGATTGAATAAGGCCACCCGAAAGGATCATTTTCCCCTCCCCTTCATTGATCGGATGTTGGAAAGGTTGGCAAAACATTCTTTTTTCGTTGGTTGGATGGATACTCTGGTTTTTTCCAAATCCCTATTCATCCAAGTGACCAGGAAAAGACTACTTTTACATGTCCTTATGGCACTTTTGCATATCGAAGGATGCCATTTGGATTATGTAATGCTCCTGCCACTTTTCAGCGTTGCATGATGGCAATTTTCTCCAGTCTTATTGAGAACTCTATGGAAGTATTTATGGATGACTTCTCCGTCTATGGAACATCTTTTGATGTTTGCCTTGCTAATTTACAAAAGGTGCTCCATAGATGCAAAGAAGTTAATTTGATTCTCAACTGGGAAAAATGTCATTTTATGGTGCAACAAGGAGTCGTTCTGGGTCATATTGTTTCTCATCGGGGCATTGAAGTCGACAAAGCAAAAATAGAGGTCATTGAGCGTTTACCACCTCCTAACTCGTCAAAGGAGTAAGGAGTTTTCTTGGTCATGCGGGATTCTACCGCCGCTTCATAAAAGATTTTTCAAAAATTGCTCGACCTCTAAGCGTGCTTTTAGGCAAAGATGTCCCCTTTGTGTTTGCGATGCTTGTACCGAGGCTTTTCACGGGTTAAAAGAGCTCTTATTTCTGCTCCTATAATTCAATCGCCTGACTGGAATCTCCCTTTCGAGATTATGTGCGATGCTAGTGACTACGCAGTGGGAGCAGTATTGGGTCAGAGGGAGGATGGTAAACTGCATGCCATCTACTATACAAGCAAGACTCTTACTCCGGCCCAGATGAACTATGCCACAACTGAGAAGGAACTGTTAGCAGTGGTGTATGCGATGGAGAAATTTCGGTCCTATCTAGTGGGGTCGAAGGTGATAATTCACACTGATCATGCGGCTCTTAAATATTTGATGAGCAAGAAGGATGCTAAGCCCCGTTTGATTCGGTGGATTTTGTTGTTACAAGAGTTTGACTTGGAGATTCGAGACAAGAAGGGTGTTGAGAATGTTGTTGCGAGATCACCTTTCTCGAATTGTTTCGGATGCCGAGGGTGATGAGGCTCTACCAATTGATGATACTTTTCCCGATGAGCGGCTTCTAGCTTTAGCCACCTGCAGAGACCCCATGGTATGCCGACATAGCCAACTATTTTGCTAGTGACACTATTCCTCATGGATATTCATCTCAACAAAAGAAGAAATTCTTTAAGGATGTGAGGAGGTATTTTTTGGGATGAGCCCTTCCTTTACAAGTCTTGCGTTGAGATGGGGTGATTAGAAGGTGTATTCCCGGAAATGAGGTATCCTCTATTATATCTCATTGTCATGATTTACCTTGTGGAGGTCATGCTAGTACTAATAAAACCGCAGCGAAAATTCTTCAATGTGGTTTTTATTGGCCTACTTTGTTCAAGGATGTTCATCATTATGTGCATTCTTGTGATCGCTGTCAAAGAACTCGGAAATCTTTCCCGTCGGAATGAGATGCCTCTTAACGCTATTCTTGAAGTGGAGATCTTTGATGTGTGGGGTGTAGACTTCATGGGTCCGTTTCCTTCTTCTTATGGGAACAAGTATATTCTGGTTGCTGTGGACTATGTCTCCAAATGGGTGGAGGCTCTTGCTTCTCCAACTAATGATGCTCGTGTGGTTAGTAGATTTTTCAAGAAAACTATTTTTCCTCGCTTTGGCATTCCACGGGTTTTGATTAGTGATGGAGGTAAGCATTTTCTGGAGAATAAATTTGAAGTTATGCTTAAGAAGTATGGGGTACATCATAGAGTGGGACTTTCATATCATCCCCAAACTAGTGGACAAGTGGAGGTTTCCAACCGTGAGATCAAAACTATCCTAGAGAAGACGGTTGCACGAACACGAAAAGATTGGGCTGCTAAACTTGATGATGCATTATGGGCTTACAGGACAGCATTCAAGACCCCCATAGGTACCACACCATATCGTCTTGTTTATGGGAAAGCATGTCATCTCCCTGTTGAGTTAGAGCATCGTGCATTTTGGGCTATTAAGAGCCTCAATTTCGACTCTCACACGGTGGGCGAGAAGAGACTCCTTCAACTTGTTGAGCTTGATGAGCTTCGTCTGGATGCTTATGAGAGTTCTAGATTGTACAAGGAGAAGACTAAGAGATGGCATGACAAGGGAATTGTGCGACGCGAGTTCAAGGAAGGGGACTTGGTTCTTCTTTTTAATTCTCGTCTGAAGCTATTTCCTGGTAAACTTCGTTCGCGGTGGTCCGGTCCATTCAAGGTCTACAAGGTTTTTCCTTATGGTTCAGTGGAGCTTTGGAACCGGCAAGGAGACACTTTCAAAGTCAATGGCCACCGATTGAAGCATTACCGAGCTTGGAGATCCCATTCTTGAGCAAGTTGACATCATACTCTCCATCCCTTCACCTGAGTGATACTAGAGGAGGTCGAGCTAATGACCTTAAAAACTAGCGCTTATTGGGAGGCAACCCAATTTCCTACTTTTTCATTTCTTTTTCTTTTGATTTGATTTGATTTTATTTTTCTTTTTGGAGTGAAAAAAAAAAAAAAAAAAAAAAAAAAAAAAAATTTGCACAAGTGTGGAACTCTACTGCAGGAACATGAGAAAAAAACGGACTAAAGCGGAACAAAATTATATGCACTGGGAACCGCCCGGATGGTCGGGCGAATTCTGACCGGGCGGGCGCGCAAGCACACTTAAGCTGGGCCATCCACAACGTGAAAATTGACTAAGGACGAAATTCCGCCCGGGCGGTCGGGCGCAATCCGCCCGGTCGGGCGCGCAAGCACAAATCCAAGAGAGAAATTCAGAAAACACGAAAAAAAAAAAAAAAAAAAAAAGAAGAATTTCCGCCCGGGCGGTCGGGCGAAACCCGCCCGGTCGGGCGAGACGCAGATTCTCGAGTAAAACCCACGAAAAATCTTTTCTTTTCCTTCACTCTCTTTCAAACCCCCATCTAACTTCATCTTCTTCCTCTCACTCTTTCTCTCTCCTCTCAACACCCTAACCCCAATTCTCTCTTTCCTCACCATATCCACTCTCAAATTCCTTCAAAATTTCTAATCTTTCACTCATCCTCACCAAATTCCCCATCTTACTTTCAAACTTTTCCCCCTCACTCTCTCTCCTCTTCCTCCTTCTTCTCACTCCTCCTCTTTGGGTTTTTCTTGAGTAAAGGTTTGATTTTTATGGTGATTTTTGCTAGATTAACCTTCACAATTGCGTTTTCAAACTTTATAGTGCATTATGAGATGATTTCCTTCAAATTTTTGTGAAATTCTCAATTTCTTCACCATTGCTCTGTTTTTGCAGGTTTTCATCATCTCTAATGGCGGGTCGTCGAGGTACACGTGGCTCTCACCCTACTGCAATTGAGGTAGATCCTGACTTTCCTCATATAATTTTCAAGGATGAGGCTCAAAAGGTGCGTTTTCAAAAACTTAAGCACCGTATGATTGCCCCCACCCGATTTGTTCATAGTGACCTCTTGCATGTCTTGGGTATTGCTGAAATTACCCGCACATTATTTGTTGGTATGGGAATAGAACAATTCCTCACCTTGTACCATGGCACATATGCAGACCTGACCCTAGAATTTCTAAGTTCCTTAGAGATTCGAAAACACGCTCAAAATGATCATGTCCTGTATTTTCGCATTTCCAATGTGGATAGGAGACTGACCCTCCGTCAATTTGCACAGCTATTTGGTATGACCGTTAGGGGGGAAAGGAAGAAACCCGAGACATTTCTGCTAGGCCAACTCGGGAAGCCCCTCACCGGTGTTAGACCACCCAACTGTCGGCATTTACGGATTAAGTCGGTCCATCATCCTAGCATTCGATTCCTGTTAAAATTCTTGGGGAGTACTATCTTTGGGCGGTGGGAGCCCAACACCTCTAGGACTGAGGAACTAAGTGCTCTTGGCACTTATCTGTGGCCCGTCACCATGCCTATGCCGTTTGATCTTGCGTATGCATTTATGCATCATCTGCATAAGATTTCTACGACTTACCCCACTTTTGAGGAGGACGGCAGTGTCCGTTCCTCCGTACCTATTGTCATTGGGGGACCGGTCACCCACATCGCTTGTCATTTCGGCCATGTTGAGATTCGGGCCAATCTTTGTTCAGGGCCTTCTTACCTTGACCTTGACCACTTCTTATGCGCCCGGTACATTGTCCCTAGTGGTCGGAATTATAGGTGGATGATTGCCGCTAACCGGGCCTATACTTCTTCCGGACCCCACCTTAGCCCGGCCGCTTATAGAGGATGACCACACAGGGAATGCCGCTCTACCCACCTATCTCCTTCCTGTTGGAGATGCGGCCCACCCACCTGCGACTGGTCCCGTACCTGAGCCTCCACACGTCTACCGTAGGCGAGAGGCCGATTCCTTCAGGCCCTCCTCTTCCTTCATGCCCTCCTCCTCTACCCAACCCCGTCCCCCTACTGCTGACTTTGAGGGAATGATGAGTGTGTTGCAGCGTATGGAACTGAATATGACTGCCAACACTCAAGCTCTAGAGCGCCTAGAGCGCCGCGTAGACACCATCTACGATGACCAACGCCTTGCTATGTTCCCTATGTATGATGATTATTGCAGGCTTGGTACGATCGCACAGGCGGGTCCCCACCCTAGTTGGTACACCCGGAACCCCGCCTATGGTGGAGCTGGAGGGAGTGGCGCAGCACCGGCACTCGGGATCCCGCCGTCGATGATTCCGATTCCGATTCTATGGCCGACTGAGGGCCGTGTTCCTTGCCTTCTCCTTGTTGCAATGCGGACATTGCCAAGTTCAGCTTGGGGGAGGATCTTCAGTGCACATATGGTATCTTCTATCACTTCTTAGGTAGTTTACAACTTTTGTAGTTCAGTTTAGCATTGTTTTCTTTGTGTGTTTGGTGTGTTTTGTGTGTTTTTTTTTTCTTTTCTTTTTCTTTCTTTCTTTTTCTTTTGGTTTGTTTTGTCTTCACCATGTATGATGTGTGAAGCCTGCTGAAATAAAAAAAAAAAAAAAAAAAAAAAAGGAGAAAAATCAAAGTCCAGGTTGAATAGTTGTTTCCCTGTGCCCCATGCTATCATAATGCTGTTTTGACTTTGGATTGTTGATGGACACGAAACAATGATTGATCACCAAGGCATGGCATAACTGTACTTAGATCTATGATAAGAATCAAGATTGTGGCACTCTATATGTCCTGCAAGCATGTTTAGGCTTATCTGTGAGCTTCTGTGCCTTAACGTCATGCTTTTCTTGTGTGTATGCCCACTTCATGAGGGATGCTAGAACTTGTGTTTTCTCTCCATTGATGCATTAGTTATACAATGTCTAAACAAAAATGATTATGACTCACGTAGGAATTTGCACCAAAAGACCAAATGACCTTCCCTGCATTCATTTCCCCTAGTTAACCACTCTGAGCTGAGCCTGTTTCTTTTGACAACTACATTATGAGCTCCTCACTTTTCCAAAAATACGTCTCTTTACCATTGGTAGTGAAGTATTTAGGAATTTTTGGTTGATTAACTTGTGGTTTATGAAATTGGTTGTTGGTATGAATGAAAAGATTGCAAGAAAGAGAACAAATATGATTGATTACATGTGCAAAAGAAATTCTTCTCTATCCTCATTAGGTAGTAGCTAAAGTAGAGAACTCCTAAAAACATGACAAGTAAGATTTCCAAGAGCAATTATGAAAATCAAATTGAAAAAAAAAAAAAAAAAAAAAAAAAAAAAAATTTCTAAGAGAGAGATCTCATTTGAATTATGTCATATTGGAAGTCATTACTTGGGTTATATGAAGAATAAAGGAGGTGAGATGAAAGAAAAATGGGTCATAGTTGTGTTGCAATTTATTTGATGTGTGGGATGTTCGTTCAAAAGTTGTAGTAATACTTCACTACCCTAAGCACCACATTCCCAAATATATGCCACACCTACCACCTTAAGCCCCATTACAACCTTAATTGAGTCATATGATTTGTTTGCATGTATAACTACCTCGATGTGGAGAGATGATACAAGCCTATGGACTAACTTGGTGAAGTGGAGCAATTGAGCGCCATATATCACCCCTTCAAACACACGAGTGTGAGAGTAGGGAAGTGGTACTGGGATGGAAAGAAGCAGTCATTTTAATCGCTTGGAGAGTGCTTTACAAATGAGTGGTGAGTCCCCTTGTGAGATCCTTCTCATTGATTTGCAACGCATATTTAGTGGCCTCTCGTTGATTCTTATCCCTGATTGGTATTTGTTTTTGTCGAACCTTATCAATTATGACTTGTGGTGTGTTTGGATACGATCTATTATCATTTCAAAAAAAAAAATTTATGATGGGGTGAAACTACTATTGATGCTTTGAACTGTTGATTTTCGGACGAGGTTTTGCTTAGGGGCAAGCAAAAGTCTAGCTTGGGGGAGTTTGATATGTCTATTTTATATAGAATTTTACCCCAATTTCCCATGGATTATTGGTGTTAATTGCGCTCTTTGGAGCCCTTTTTAGTACTAATGTGTGTCTTGTAGTGTGGTTGTGTTTTCAGATTGATTTTTGTAGGAATAACCTATTTTTGGTGCATTTCCTAATCTTTGAGATCGCTACATGAGACAAGAAGTCGGGACGTACAAAAATCTCACATCGAGCCCAAAAACCCGGTAACCGCCCCGACCGGCGAAATCCGCCCGGTGGTCGGGCGAACCTTACTTAGCGCATTTTCGGAAAAGTTAAGCCGCTGTGCAAACCTTACATGCGGGCCCGACCGGGCGAAATCCGCCCGGCCGTCGGGCGAGGCGAACGAAGACCCCTGAAAGGCGCCCGGTCAGGCGCGACGAAGAATTATAATAACTGATGATCGCCCGACCGGGCGAAATCCGCCCGACCGGTCGGGCAAGACGATCTTTGAGCGTTTTAAGCGCGTGTTGCGCCCGATTTAGGAGACATATAAATACCTATTTTCTTAGAATTAGAAAACGCCTTTTTACTAGAGAAGACATTTTATAACTTTTTAGAGAGCTTTTGAGTTTACTCCATTGTTAAACATTGATTACTACGCTTTGATTCCTTCAAGTAAAGACTAAGTTTTCTTAATCTCTTCTTTCCTTTCATTATTATTATGTCTCTTAATTTGTTTATTATTTGTTTTGCTATTTCAATTATGTGTGAGTAGTCCATTAATCTAGGGTTAAGTAAAACCCTAGCAATGATTTAATATATGAATTCTTCCATTAATCCCAAGTTTATATGATCAATTGTTCTTGTTTGATTGGATTGTTCTTATGCTCATTATCATACTAGGGATAGGTGATTTTGATTTGACTCCGTATATCTTATTTTCAATGGGAATTAAATTTAGATGGTTTTGTTGATCCAATCAATGGTATGAATATCTTCTATGGGAATAGTTAGATGGGATTGCTAGGAATTTAATTGTGATGCTATGCGTAATGCCTCTTTCTTGCATGATTCTATGGGAATATGTTTGATTGCTTGTTTAGAGTAGCCATTGGTACTCGGGAGAGGTCTTTGGTAGTTATAGGGTGCATTACTCCTCTTGAACCGTTGATTATGTTTATTTGGGATGGAAATTATTCATGTATTGGTCATGCTAGTAATTCTAGATGTTTTAATTAACTGATTATACCTTGTGCGTTTCTAGTGATTGTCATAGTTTAGTGTTAGAATTAGTTCAACACCCCTTTGATCATTGTTTGTCATCCGTTTAGTTAGATTGAGTCAAGATATCTAGTGTTTGATGCTGTTTGTCCCTGTGGATTCGACCCTGACTTGCTCTGCTACATAGTTGGGTAGTTGGTTAGGTAATTACTTTTGATAGGTGCGCGACACGCCTACCATCTGGAAAAGAGAATATGCTTCTATATGCATTGCGCTTCCTTCATTTCACAATGATTGTATCATTTTATTTTCACGATTTCTAACATACAATTTTGAAACTAATATCTTAATTCAATAATATTTTTTGAGTCTTAATTCTATATAAGTAAAATTATAAGAAAAGTTGATATTTTATCACATACGATAAAACCAACAACATTAAACATGACAATATGTAGTAATATGGACAACGTCAAAGTTCATCAATTTGACTTCACATCTTTGAGTTTAGGATTATAAGCTACAAGAACTATAGTTTTAGTAACCCATTCATATATTGGCTTGGCCCTTTGACCATAGGATTAAGCTGGTAATTTCTTGACATGCTAAAACTGTTTATTGTTCTATCAAATTAAAAAAGTGTGTTTATTGTCCATATACAACAACAATAAACCCAATTTGAAACCATACCCAAGACCCACACACCAATCTTCTACCATGACAGGTCCAGATGTAGAAATCCTTCTTTATAAGCATGATTTGGGCCCAATCACTATTGAACATCTCCACGAAAACGCAAATCAAATTCCACATAAACGAAATGACTTACGAAGGTCCAATCCCCAAAAAATGCGCTAACCTTTTACCACTAAAGTCTAGAGTCTAGATCACACGGAAACTTACAATAATATCTTTAAGTTTTTTTTTTTTTTTTGGAAATTCTATAGAGTAGCCTCCAACTTATAAATTTTCTATATGGCAGCAGCGCAAAACAAATATTATAAAAAGTGACTCCCAGCTTTGACAAATTCTTCCTAGTGACCTTCTATGAGTTCTATCAATAATTGGTGGCTAACCAATTAAACCTAACTCAATCTCTCTCCTACCTTCATTCATCATTACCCAATAAATCAAGCAAACATGATCAAAATAGGATGAATAAAATATATTGTTATCAGAATGCTTTCATTAATTGAATTTGACGTCATATAGCAGCAGTACATAACACTACTAGTTTCAAAAAAAAAAAAAAAAATAATTAAGTATACTATCAACTACAGCTTAGATCTCACTTAATCAGCTAATCAATCATACCATTACCGCAACCTACTGCAAATCCATAACCAAATATATTCATGTCACGCGAAATAAAACCAACCTTTCTACTTAGCATAGATCTAAGAGACTAAGACTAGTAACATAATAAATAAAAAAATCAAATTAGATCAATATAGTAAAAAACAATCAAATTAGTTCAATACTACCCAGTTTTTCAATCCTTTTCTTTTTCAGCTAATTTCTAATTACATCAATACTAACCATAAGTCGAGTAGCTCCTTTTTATATAACCTGCAACTCCTTTTTTGCTGCCTCCAAATCTTCTGTGATTGACTGCTAGCCTGTTTTGTTCTTCATCCTTTGGCTTTTATGAATTCTATAATCCATCTCGTGAAAAAAGTAAGTTGTCATATTGCAATACATTGACATCTAAATTGCTATGTTCAATCTTTTTTTTTTTTACCTCATTTCTTAGAATACTAATCTTCTTTCTTGAGTCCTCAATCTGGAATGAATGATTGTCCTTTTTTCCTTTGATCTGACCTTCAATTTCTGCAAGTGGGCGTTTTTTTGGGTGGTTGGGATGGTGTTTGGGTGTTTGTGGTGGTGGTAGGGTTGTGTTGTGGTTGTGGTTGTGATAGGTTATCTTAATATAGGCTTAATAAGGTCATTATGTGTATTTACATAAAGTTGGAGGTCACTTGATATAAATCTTTTTTGGCCTTGCCACCAAATAGAAAAAGGTAAACTAGGAGGCCACCATGTAGAATTTCCCTTTTTTTTAAAAGAGAAATTTCATTAATTGAAGGCCAAACGGCATATACAATAGATATTAAAGAAAAACATAATATAATCGAACAAGGTTAAGGCCCTGTTCTTTTGGACTTATTTTCAGCAAAAATAAGTAAAAATAAGTTCAGTTCAGCAAAAATAAGTTAAGTTCAGCAAAAATAAGTTCATTTCAGCAAAAATAAGTAAAAATAAGTTCAGTTCAGCCAAAATAAGTTCAGTTCAGCAAAAATAAGTTTAGTCTTGTCTAATGTTGTAATTATTATTTTTGTTTTCAATATTAGTATTACTATTGTTATTATTATTATTAATATTATAATTAAAATAACGATGAATTTGTATTTATTATTTTTTTTTTATTTATTAATTATTATTATTATTATTATTTATTATTATTATTTATTATTTATTATTTATTATTATTTATTATTTATTATTTATTATTATTATTTATTATTTATTATTTATTATTTATTATTTATTATTATTATTATTATTATTATTATTTATTATTATTATTATTATTGATTATTTATTATTTATTATTATTATTATTATTATTATTATTATTGTTATTGTAATTATTTATTATTTATTATTATTATTTATCATTATTATTATTATTATTATTATTATTATTTTATTATTTATTATTTATCATTTATTATTATTATTATTATTATTATTTATATTATTATTATTCATTATTTATTATCTATTATTTATTTATTTATTATTATTATTATTATTATTATTATTTATTATTTATTATTTATTATTAATTATTTTTTATTATTTATTATTTATTATTTTTTATTATTTATTATTTATTATTTATTATTTATTATTACTATTTATTATTTATTATTTATTATTTATTATTACTATTTATTATTTATTATTTATTATTTATATTTATTATTTTTTATTATTTATTATTTATTATTTATTATTTATTATTATTTATTATTATATATTATTATTATTTATTATTTATTATTTCTTATTTTTTATTTATTATTTTTTATTATATATTATTATTATTATTATTATTATTTATTATTTTTTATTATTAATATTATTTTTTTATGATTTAATATTTATTATTTATTATTTATTATTATTAATATTATATATTATTATTTATTATTTATTATTATTATTATTTATTATTATTATTTATTATTATTATTATTTATTATTTATTACTATTATTTATTATTATTATTTATTATTATTATTATTATTTATTATTTATTATTTATTATTTATTATTATAAAATAATAAAATAATAATAATAAGTATTGATAATATTAGGTTAATACAGTTTAGTTCAACAAAAATAAGTTCAGTTCAGCAAAAATAAGTTCAGTTCAGCCAAAATAAGTCCAGTTCAGCAAAAATAAGTTCAGTTCAGCCAAAATAAGTTCAGTTCAGCAAAAATAAGTAAAAATAAGTTCAGTTCAGCAAAAATAAGTTCAGTTCAGTTCAGCCAAAATAAAATAAGTTCAGTTCAGTTCAGCCAAAATAAGTTCAAAAGAACAGGGCCTAAATCAAATTCTTCTTCGAATAAACTACAATGAACCAGATCGAGCAATACAACGCAACCCCATTGTATTTGCTAAATCAAGCAACTATTGATGAGGAAGTTTATCATTCTGACATAGTTTGGGAAGAACATTCTTGATCGAGCCATGTTGACCGCATCCGAGATTCCAATACCTTCATATTGAGTCTCGAACTTCAACCAATAAGAACAATTTATCATACCTAAAGACAAAAAAAACATACTCACAACTCCCATAAGGGAGAAAAAGATCTCCACAACAGATACTAAAATCTCCATAACAGGGTTTGAAAAAATCTCATAAAGAGAGACTAATTTATTCAACAAAACAAGAAAATGGACTAAAAACTGAAAATAAAAGGGGAAAAGGGGCTTACCATGGATGAAATCATCCATGGCAGCCCCTAATTAATGAAGAAGGGGTAGGAAAGGCTAGGATTTGAGAGAAAAAAAAAAGAGAGAGGGAACGTTTTTTATAATATCTTTAAGTTGATTTGGTGTATCATGAAAATATTAATAAAAGTAAATCTGAATTTTTTAATAGCTGATAGTAATTAGTTGATTGTAAAAGTTACTTTTATTAGCTAATATAACTACCTAATTGTATTAGCTATTTGTATAAATGTGTTTGGTATATAGCTGATTGCTGATAGTTACTTGATTGTGTAAATTGACAATCAGGATGTATGTGTAATCCATTCTTGTACTTTCGATGTACTCAGGTAAGGGTAGTAATTTTCAATGACTTTAGAACAATATTTTTGCCCACTCATTCCCATATCTCTGATGTCAAAAGGCAGCTTCCTCAGCTTTTCTAAAATGAGCTTTTTTAGCCCAATAAGTTATTCCAAACCTCTATGTAACAAACACTCAAATTAAAGGATTAATTAGTCGAATCCTCTAATATGAGTTTAAAAGTCTAATTTTTCTCCAAATCTTTTTTTATCAAATAGGGTCATACTTACAGAAAATAACACACATATTAGGATACTTGTAACTTGTAAGTTGTGTATGAAGATATGATGAAAATATTAAGGATAGTTGCTTTTTGGTATCAAAATAGTGCACATAAATAATGTATTTTGCAAAGTGAGGTATTTTTTCAAAACTTTTATTGGTTAAAAATTGGGAATATGTATAGTTGTTAAAATGTAAACCATATTTGCACTAATTCCAAAAGGCTAAAGTAACAACTAACTAATAAATGTCATGAACTTAAAGATATAGGCGACAATAGTACTGATAAAAAAAGTGATCAACTAAGCTGCGCCTTGTAGTTTACTCACTAGTACCCTATATTAGTATATTTATACCCCAATTTTGTGTAAAAGGTTATTTTGAGCCATACACACCACCGTGCGCTTAACGTAAAGCTTGCGCGCCCAATGCTTAGATCCCGCGATGCACGCAATACTATTGCGTCTCGCTCACAGTGTTATGGAGAATAGCACCTTATAAACTATCCGCACCACATTATAACAATAATTAAAGTTGTTTGCTTGGTGGTTTGTTGGGCTGTGTGAAGCTTTCACCCTTGATGTTGCGAGTTCAATTCCTGTGAACAACATTTCGACTCCTTTTTCCTTTGTTTTGCTTTTTTCTTTTCCTTATTTTGATAGCAACATCCTCTCAAGAGTCAAGATGGTTAGCTTTCCTGTTTTTTTTTTCAATTTCACATATGCTCTACTCTTTACATTTTTGTGGATAAAAAAGTATTCCAAGAATTTCAGAATTTTAATTGTTCTTTTGTACATTGATATTTTTTAATGCTTAACAAGCACTACGCAATTGTTTTGTATTGAAGTTTTTAATCAATTTATCTCGATTTTATTTTCAAACGGCTTGAAACCTAGGTGGGTCAAATCCTGGATTCGTCATTGTGCACTCCCAAGTATAAAATCCTGGCTCCGTTACTGCCCATACTCCTCTTCCATTGCCTTTCCCTATCTTTTCTTCCCTTCTAATGCTTAACCTCATACCCCCATCTTCCCTTTCATTCTTTCTTCCCACCACTATTGAAGACACCCAACATATTTTATTTCTTTCTTCCCATGCCGGAAAGTTGCACCTTTGGCCACCATAGTTCGTTGAGGCCGAAATCTTGAACACCGCGTCAGAATCTAGCCGGAAAAGGTAATCTTTTGCAAAATACCTCGGGCGCGTCTTCATGCTGCCAAACAATAGGTTGGGGAGATTGAAGCTTCAACCCATGTTTGGGCGAAAGTATCATACATCCCAACATATGGTCAGATGCCTGAGAATTTCACCTAGCCATAGGTTGCAACGGAATTTCCAAATGCCTCAATAGATTGGCCAACGAGTTACTTTTTCGGCGAATTCTTCTTTTCAACTTTCTCCTTTTCACCAAATTTGTAGTTTCTGATTTTGGGTTATTTTGAAATTAACTCGTCCTCCTTAGCAAGGGCAACCCAAAGGGTTTCTTTTTTTTTTTTTTTTTATATAGGTAAGGAAAAAAAAACATTAGGGTACCCTCCTCTCGAGGGGAATACCTAATGCATCGGATACAAGAATAGAAGAAAGTGAAGAATTATTACAATTTGAGATATCAAAACTAGAATTAACTAGATGACCAACATTAGCAATCCAGTCAGCCGCTCTATTTGCTTCCCTAAAGACATGTCGAACTTGGAAAGAATTGAACTTTGTAAGTAGTAGCTTGGAGTCGTCGATGATTGAAGCAATCTTCCATGGAACAGACCACATATTATTAATAGCATTGATAACCAGAAGGTTGTCGCCTTCAACAATAATGTTGCGAATGTCCATTTGTAGAGCAATCTTGAGACCATGATGAAGCGTTGTGGCCTCGGCGATAAGCACCAAGGAGAAACCAAGGTTGAAAGCTTTTGCTTGAAGAAGATCACCTTGATGATTGCGAATAATAACGCCAGCTGCTGCGGCTGACCCACGAACCGAACCATCAAAATTAAGTTTGAGAGTAGCTGGGGGAGGAGGATCCCAGGCTACTTGAAGAGATGTGATAAGGAGGTAAGGGGATGGGGTGGTGCTCCTGCAAGAGAAGAGCCGTTAGTTTGACAAATATCTATATTAAGACGGGTTTGTCATTCATTAAGTGCAAACTTTGCACGGTGGGAAACACGAGACAGGCACCACTTGTCATTGTTGAAAATAACAACATTTCTTTCCTTCCAGATGCTCCAGAAAAAAAAAATGAAATGGGGCAATGAGTGTGTGCCTTTTGCATCCTGAAGAAATTGTAGGATAGAGGGAAAGGTAGTAGGAGGGGAGCACCAAGCCACCACTTCTTGCAGGCGCCAAAAGCTAATAGATTGCGTGCACTTGAAAAGTAAGTGGTTTATAGTTTCTGGCCCGTCATTACAACGAGGACAATGGTGAATTGGGATAATATGCCTGTTGAACATCGTATCTCTAACGACAAATCTGCCAAACAAAAATTCGTCGCTTAGGAGGGATGTCAAGTTTCCAAATCCATCGGAAAGGCCAAGGAGGCTTGGCAGGGAGATCATGAGCTAACCAAGTAGCAGATTTAACCGAGAATAGATCACTAGGGGTGGGACCCCAAATGGGAGTATCAGGCAAATCATTTGTAGGGAGTGGAATCCCTTGGATTTTCAGAGTTAAATGACGGGGTAGCACTGAGTTGAGCATATTTAAATCCCAAGAATGCTCCATGGGGATGAAGTGAGCTAATTTAAGATCTAGGTCAATAGTGTTGATATTTAACTTTAGCAAGGTGCAAAGATTTTCTCGACCTAACCAGTTGTCAAGCCAAAAAAGAATTTGCTTACCATTCCCTATTTTCCATCGAATACCCTTTCTTAATCGCATTGAGCCAAAATCTGTTTCCAGATATGAGAGTCAGTAGGCTTATGAGTATAATCAAAAAAACTTTTACCATGAAGATATTTCTCTTTGATCAGAGTAAACCAAAAACTGGTTTGTTGGGAGATTATATTCCAACCAATTTTCGCAAGGAAAGCTTTATTTAACGGTAGAGTTCGGCGAAGGCCTAACCCACCCTGGGATTTTGGGGAGCAGACGGTCTTCCATGCTATAAGAGGAGTGATGTTTTTGTCCTTATTTTGCCTCCAAAAAAAATGACGATGCATTGTGTCTATGGATTTACAGATGTCCGTAGGGATTAGCGAGGATGAGCAAGAGTAAGCTGGGAGAGATTCTAGATTAGTCTGAATAAGAGTATGGCGACCTGCTTTAGAGAAAATACCCGATTCCCATAATTGGATTCCATCCATTGTTTTAGCCAATAGGTGGCTATGGTCTCGTTTGGTAGGGTAATACGAGTTGAAGAATATTCCTAGGTAACAACCAAGGCATGCCTTTGGAGTCATATTGAAAAAACTAGCAATAGAGGACTTCCTAGCATTAGGAATTTTCTTTGAGATAACTATTGCTGATTTATGAAAGTTGATCAGTTGACCAGACATAGTACAAAACTAATCCAAGATAGCTTTTAATTTTGTGCACACAGAAGAAGTAGCTTTACAGAAAACGAGACTATCATCTGCAAACATTAAGCAGGGGATAGTTGATCCCCTTTTGCTTATTTTGAACCCTAACCCTGACTTTGGCAGCACCCTCTCAATAGTAAGCTTTTGAATAAGAACGTCCCTACAAATAATAAATAGGTAAAAGGATAGAGGGTCCCCTTCACGAAGTCCTCGAGATGGTTTAAACCACTCTGTAGAATTACCATTAACTTTGAGAGAGTAGGAAACAGTGGAAACACATTGCTTAATCCAGGCAATCCATTTGGTTGGGAAGCCTAATTTTAACAATGTTTGCCATAAAAAGTCCTATTCTATACAATCATAAGCTTTTTCCATATCGAGTTTTAATGCACACCATCCTGTTTTACTAGAAGAGTTTTGGAAGGAGTTCAAAATTTCTTGGACAATTAGGATATTATCATGAATGGACCTGTCCGGGGTGAAAACATTTTGGAGTGGGCTAATATGAGTTTTAAGAATAGGACATAATCTTTGGACAAGCAGTTTTGACATTGCTTTATAAATGGAATTAATCAAACTAATAGGCCTAAAATGATTAGGAGTTTCTGGAGTGGAGTTTTTCGGAATAAGAGCGATTATAGTGTGGTTTAAAGCAGGAGGAAGCTGGCCATGGTGAAAAAACCCATGGATAGCCAAGCAGATTTCGTATCCTATAATTGGCCAGTATGCCTGAAAAAATATTTCCCCAAAGCCATCTGAGCCAGGAGCTTTATGAGGGTTCATGTCAAAAAAACTGATTTGATATCCTCGATCATCTGAAAAAGGTGCAATAAGAGCAGAAGCATAAGAGTCAGACACTATAGGTTGGATAAAAGAGAGATCCATAAGCCTGGAAGAAGAACCAGAAGATGAGAAACGTTCTTGAAAAGATTTTAGAAGAAGATTTTCAATCCCCTCTTGGGAATCTATCCATTGATCCATATCGTTTTTTAGTCGAAAAATAGAGGTGTTGGCCGTTCGTTTTTTCATCTTGTTATGAAAGAATCGAGAGTTTCTGTCACCTTGTGATAGCCATTGCTTTCGACTAAATTTTCCCCAATTAGATTGTCCAAAGATAAGCCCTATAAAACGAGTGACAAAGAGGAAAGAGATTGGTAAATGATAAACTTGCAATTGCTCTATCAAGGCGTTCGTAGATTGAGTGGTTATGGATCACTTTCTTCCATGAAAAGGAAGATTGGGCCAATGGGACATCTAAACCATTAGAAGAAGCGAGAAGGCCCGGTAATATTTTTAATTGGGAGGGAGACAAAGGTCGACCTCCGAGCTTATCCTCATAACTAAGCATTTCGTTAAAATCTCCGATTGCAAGCCAAGGGAGAGAGGTCGATGCTAGAAAATCATCCAAATATTGCCAGAAAGATTGTTTATCTTGTTCTTGTGCTGGTCCATAAAGGCCAATAATGATGAAATCCTGATTAGGTGGCTTAAATTTTACATTTAAATGTGCACACCGATCAGTAGTGGAATGGGTCGAAACATGAACATTGCTATTATTCCAAACTATCCAAAGACCCCCACAATGGTTAATGGGATCAATGATTAGTTTATTATCAAAGTGGAGCGCTTCTAAAATGTTAATACTATTCTGACGCGATGTCATTGTTTCAAGGATGAACATGATGTCGGGTTTATATTTGTTTCGAAGATAGACAAGTTCGGCAAGAGCTTCGGGTTTCTTGCCCCCTTGTATATTCCAACTTATAATTTTCATATGATAACTACTTTTGCCAAAAGTGGTGCACAAAGCACCCAGTAGCCATAGCGGATGGTTAACATCCGGTTCATAGGGGTTCGAAACAACCCAGGCATAAGATACAAAATAAACATTCAAGGAATTAGGACATTAAGTGGGATAGAGAAGAGCAGCGCCCCACCCAACATATAATGCAACAGTAGGAAGTGCCTGCAAACTATGAGAAAAAAAAAAAGCAACAGGGTGAGATTAAGCAGAGAAAAAAAACATTGAACAGATCATGATGCTTAAGGCCTTACCAATCAAGAGGTTAAGAATATAAGGAACCCAGCAAGATAATGGAACAACATAACAAGGATAAAAATGAATATTCGATAAACCAATTTGCATAGTGTCCCCAATTGAAGTACTAGGTTCCCTGAACCAAGTTTCACAAAACACCCAACACTCCAAGCAATAACACATGAGGTGGATAATGAAACAATATGAATAAAAACTCAAAACATCACAGAATAAAAGAGGAGGTAGCATCCAATTGAAACTAATATAGAAATAATGCAATAAAAAAAACTTAAAGAGATACAGGACCATAAAACAAGCATTAAAGAAGTTCCCTTGATGAATGATAACTGAGCTACGAGGACAGCAGGGAACATACTGAACAAAGATTATAAAGGTGTTAATAATAATAACCCATGCATTTATGCTTGTGTTGTGTCACAACAAATACAGTGCAATTGCAAGAAAATAAAGTAAATCTTGTTTTCATTTTTTGGAGTGTAGACTCTTAGATAATTAAGGCTATAGCATATTAGCATGAGACATGGAGAAGAAGGGTCCAACTTGAAGCTTGAATTCTTTGTGAAGAAATTTAATAATCCCAGCCTCCAGTGTCCAAACTCAATTAGCACTAATAACTTCCATAAGTTAGAAATAATCCTACAAAGATCTAGAAGAAAAAACCAAGTTCCACGGGGGTGGAAGGTAGGAATAACATCATTGGTGAAACCAATATTCTCTTGAGAAAGGAGCATAAAAACAAACACCAAAGCATGTGACAGAGAGCAATCCAAAAATTGAAATGCAAAGATCTGCAAAGGAACAAGAGTAATCTGGAAGCTAGATCTTAGACACCCAATCAAAGCTTCATTAGAAAGATTTCCAATCCTCAAGGGGAGGTGAGTCATGAGTGGGTGTGTTTGGACTTTGGAGGAGCTTCTTTTCAATTTCTTGGGGAAACACTCGTAAAAAAAGTAACCAAGCAGATTCAAACCCTCAACCTCCATCGTGCCTATCCCCAATTTAAACAATAGGCACAGAACCACTGAACTACATACTTCATCATGACAATTTGATAAGATCAATTATATTAATGCCCTCTCATAGAGTACTTAAATACAATCTACCCCAAACCCCCCCAATGAGAATCGAACCTACAATCTGTGGGTGGAAAATGAAAGAGCTTACCACCCTTCCACTCCCTAATTCTCAAATGTGAGAGGTTAACCACTAATCCACTACAATTTCAGTAAAATGATTTATTCTTACCTTTCAAAAAAAATTGTGCAAAGTGTATAGTATATTGTTAATTATAAAATTTAAATAAACGTTACAAAAATATAATATGGTTTCCCATTTATTAGTCCTAAAATTTAAGGAAACAAACGCACATGGTAATAATGTAATTAAAACATAGGACGTCCCAACTCCCACTTCCATTTTTTCAATTACTGTCCTTAAAATTTCACACTTTTCTTGTTTGACATGGTCTACATTTTTTTTTCTTGCAGTTGTTGTTTCCTCTACAGGATAATGATATAATCAGTGGCAGATCTTGAAAATTTTACTATCGGGGCCAAAAAAATTTCATAGTAGAATATGAAAGTCTAAGATTATAAAAAACATACGAATATTATTTTCAAGTCCAAATTAAACAATTAAATATATACTATATAAAAATATCAAAGTAAAGTAAACTATAAATTAATTTTTACTTTTATTTAAGTAATCTACTAATAGTTGTCAATTTTTGGTATGAGTTATCAAATTCATATTATTCAATTTTTCGTCCTAAAGTTGGACACAAGTTCGACGATACGGCTTATTTATATATTTATGATATTTATTTAATTTTTAAATAATTTCCGACTTAAAAAAAGACGAGATGAAAAAGTCAAATGTTTAAAGCTCTAAATAGCATAAAGTAAAGCATATAAGAGAAATTGGATAAAGAGAAAAAAAATCAATAATATGAATTACCTGATTCATCTTGCTTAGAGATGGCCAACAGTGCGGGCCAATCCAGCCCATCCAGCCCAGCCCGCCTCTTGGGCCGTGTGGGCTGAGCCCACGAAAAGCCCGGTCCAGCCCAACTCGAACCGTGAAATTGGTGGGTGGGCCGTGGGCCAGATTTTTTGAGCCCAGCCCACGAAAGCCCGCTACTAAATCCGTCCAGTCCGGTCCACGAAATCGGTCCAACCCGGCCCATGAACCGGACCAGCCCAGCCCAAGTAATTATTCAACCAAATTGTGTATATTTTAATCAAATTGTATATATTTTAATCAAATTTCATATATTATAATTCAATCAAATTCAAAAATAATGAAATTATTCATTAATATTAATAATTGTATATATTTTAATTAATTTTAACGGTTTTATGTAACAATAATAAATGATTCTAATGATTAAATAATTATGAAAAAAAAATTCTCATGCCGGCCGCTTCAAAGAGGCCCACAAACCACCAAAACCGTTGTTCGAACCGTGAAAATCCGGTAGCAGCCAGGTGTGGGCAAGATTTTTCGGCCCGTGGACCAGCCCGCCCAAACCGTGAATTTCACGGTCCGGTCCTGGGCCGTGAAATCTCAGCCCGGCCCACTAAGGCCCGCGGACCAGCCCACCCAGCCCGCACCAGTGGCCATCTCTAATCTTGCTGATGTGCAAAAGCCTTTAAAAATAAAAGCCCTTAAAAAAAAATCCAGCATGTGGACTACAAGTCAACAGTACACAATGGCCAAAGCGTCAACATCAAGTGACATCACAGTGCTTTTAGCCAATGTGGTTCCTTTCCTAATCTCCTTTCGGCTTTCCACTTGTGTTTCGCTTAACAGTGTAAGGTATGGTATTTTGGGCTTATTTTTGTTGGGCCATAAAAAAAGAAATGTGTATTTTTTTTCTTTCAAAATCTTTCAGGGCCCTACTCCTGAGAAGATCCGCCCCTGGATGTAATGACTAATGAGCATTCACTTTGTTTATTATAAGCTCTTGTCCTCTTGATTATTATCAACTAAGTATGACGTATTCTTGCAATCGAATTCCCCACTGATTGATTAGTCATTACCACTCATTTTCAGGTGTCATGAACAACTAATCCAAAATAACCTTTTTTTGTCCTAATTGATACACAGAACTGCAGAAGAGAAGAATTTTCTAATATCTTCATGAATCTTCGTCGGTTTTTTATTTTTTTTTCTGTAGTATAATATTTTTGTTACTTTCGGTCAACGATTTACAAATTGCTGGACGATAGTACGGCAAACCAAAAACTTTTAGATGTCCAACAAAGACGCCTAACTTAATTCTACGTGGTTTTTTTAATAAGTTTGCACTAATCACCTCTTACCAGTTATGACAAGTTCATGTCGACAAATATAGTGAACAGTATATACCCTCATAAGAAAAAGAGAAAAACAGAAGTACTAATCAGTAAACACACGTTGACACTTGACCCTCTAATGAACCTATGTGTTGCTGCATGTTTATGATAAGCACAAACCACTTAAATATACCAATTACCCATCACTTTTAAAATTAAATTTTAACACACGTCATGTATGCCAACTAGGTTGTCTCACTTGTCTCGGGTTTTTATATAGACATTTTATTATAGGTCTGGAATCTTTGAATTCAGATGTTAGAGAATGCCATCAATATGTAATATGGCGCTTCGAAAAACCTACGGGAGTTTCGTTGACCGAAAATAACAAAAATACATGGAGTTTGCTTTTTGTTTTTCTGATTTGGGCCCTATTTTTGGCCTATTTCATTTAGGTTAATTAGAAGGATAATATATAAACCTTTAAATAAATTATGCCTTCATATTTTATTTTCCTAAAAATAATAAACCAGTTTCTCTCCTACCTGTAGATGTAGCTAGCACATAATTAGTAAACCACGTTAATTATGTGCCTCGATTCTCCTTTATTTCTTCGTTGTTTTATCATGTTCGTTATAACAGAAGAAATCGATGTTAAGTTGAAGAGGTGCGAGGATGGGAAAACCAAGGACAAAGTTCCAACATGGTTATGGACATTGGACCTGGATGGACGATGTGCTACCAAGCAAGGGCAGATCCAAGATTTTAGATTTGGGGGGACACCAATATTATAAATTAGTAACCAAATCATGTAGGGGTATCTACTATGCCTAATACACCAATTCTCGATCGCCAATCATTTTATCGCAAAAATAGCTTATGAGAAATTTAGATTTGATACTAACAAATTTAATATTAATATTATTTTTATACAGAGTTGTTAGGAATATTTGCAAATAATAGAGTCTATTCACATGTTTTCAGTCCCGCTATAGAGTTTAAAAAATAATTTGATATTCTTAACCAATTCGGCCTTGGTCCTTTCCAAAGAAACTATTCTTAGTGCTTAAGAGATAAATAAATATATCAAAAATATTTTCTGAATATTAAGGAATGATAGAAGCAAAAGAACTAGTTAAAAGCACTTTTAAATGAATAAATAGAGAATTGGAAGAATAGACAAAAAAAGTTGAAGGCAAAAACGGAACAAAGAAAGATGTGGAAGTCTGGAGGACTGCAGCTATGAAGAGTAGGAGGAAATAAATTTTTTAGCAAAAAGTAACCAAGCAGATTCGAACCCTTAACCCCCATCGTGCCTATCCCCAATTTAAACAATAGGCACAGAACCACTTAACTAGATACTTCATCATTTAATATTTATGCAAGTGCATTATTTTATTTTATAAAACTGCTCTAAAAGCCCAAAACATAATTTTTTTTCTTAATTTTTTTGGGGGGGCATGCTTATTGTATCCGCCCCTGCTACCAAGACGAGCAATTTTGTACCAATAAAGGGTTGTTTTGTCAAATTTGGGTTTTTGGTTTTTTTTAATCAATGACATCTACTCCCACTGTATTTTTTTTTTATCTTATGCATTTGAAATTTTGACGCTATTCATAATTAGAGAGAATATCTATATTCTTCTTAATATATAAAAAGAAAAAAGTAATCATGTGAGGTCTTGTTTGATTCTTTTCAATGAGTCCTCCCTATGTTTTTTCCGTTCTTCCTATTTGGAATCTTGACACTATTTACAATTAGAGAGTATCTTCTAAATTCTTTTGAATATATATTAAAAAACTATTGTTTGATTCGTCTTAATGAGTACTTTATTAATGTACAATCGTTATAATTTTTACTAATATGTAATGGAAGATATTTAAGGTCAAAGAAGTGCATTGACAAACGTGCACAGTTAAAGTAGGAAGAATAAAAAGAAAGAGAAGGAGTACTTTATTAATATTCAATAATTGTAATTTATACTAATATGTAATGAAAGATATTTAAGGCTAAAGATAAAGAAAATTTCAGCTGCTGATTGTGATAAAATTGTTGAAAAAATGTGTGCCATAATCAAATTGTGGAGCTCCATAAACTTGTCTTTTGCTGGGAGACTCACTTTGATTAATTATGTTTTGATGACTCTGCAAACTTACTGGGCTAAGATAATGATTCTTCCTAAAGGTATCTTCAAAAAAAGTAACAGCATATGCAGAAGCTTCTTATGGAGTGGCACGGCTGACTCAGGTAGCCTTGGGAAAGTTGCTTGGAAGGAGGTCTGCAAATCAAAGAAAGCAGGTGGACTTGGCATTATTAATCTTCAAATGTGGAACATGGCTGCAATGGGGAAACATGTGTGGATGATAGCCACTCAAAAAGAAAATTTGTGGGTTAAATGGGTTCACTCCATTTATCTCAAGGAGCAGAATTGGTGGGATTACTCACCTAAGAGTGGGGATAGTTGGTATTGGAGAGCAATATGCAAGGTGAAAGAGATCATGAAAGGGTATTTGACAGAAGAACAATTGAAGAATTTACCTCACTACTCAATCAAACAGAGCTATACAAGTCTTATTCCTGTCACTAGAGAAGTCTACTGGACTAAAGCTATATGGTCCAGATTAGGACAGCCTAAGCACAGATTCATCTTTTGGTTGGCTGCACTAGTAGAAAAATGACGATTTGCGTCTCACCATCTGCGTCGCACAACAGGACAAACGCCGCAGAAGACTCATTTGCGTCGCATGCAAAAGGGAATCGACGCAAAAGATGGCCTATCTGCGTCGCACGTTTCTTTAGTGCGATGCAAAAAGTTATTTGCGTCGGACTCTATGGACCATCCGACGCAGATGATTTGGGCTGATTATATAAAAAATGCAAGGCTTAAAATGATTTGGGCTTATCTGCGTCGCATGGGCCATATGTGCGACGCAGATAAATCCCGCTTCATTTTTTCTAAAACCTAACAAAGTAACAATTCCTCTTGCTGATTCATTCCACCAGCCGTCTCTCTCTCTCTCTCTCTCTCTTCTCCTTCTCCCTCTCTCCCTGTATCTTTCTCATAACACGTACAATGATGTTCACCGCTTCTCTCTCTCACTCTACCCTTCTTCATCTTCTCCTTCTTCTCACCAATGGCGATGAAAAGCTCGAGCAAGAGATTTCTCGAATACATGGGGCATCTGATTTAATGGGTCTTCTGATACTTGTTGAAGCTTCAAGTTTCTTCTTTTTGTTTCTTTAATGGTGATAAACTGAAGGAGATAGCAACCATTGCAGCAGTCGTTTTATCAAGGAATTTCGTCGCAGTAGAACTGAATTTTCTCGCAAATCTCTCAAAGCCTCATCGACGACGTCCTCGCTGACAGTCGATTTTAATGGATTCTAAGGGTTTGATTTTCTCTCTCCTCTTAAATGCATGCGCCGGCGAAGAAGCTTCACACCCTATGATGGACATCAAGGTCGAAAAACTTGTTTTGGGTATTTGGATCTGGTGAAAGTGTAGATCGTATCACCATAGCTGCAAAGGTTGATTTTAATGGATTTTTAGATTTTTTCTGGACTTTTTGTTCTGGGTATTTGAATCTGGTGTTGTAAAGTTGAATGTCTACTCCCCATTGTCGCACAACACTTCGAAATCGAAGGAATTCCGAAGAAATCAAAGTGTTCGGTTCGTCGATCTTTGTTGAAAGTCGGTTTTTACATATTTTTTTTTTTACATACTTGTTCAATACAATTGAGGTAAGTTCATATATTTTATATATTTTCAGTTTTAGATCTCGGAACTTAGGGATTTTTTTCCTCTCAGTGTAAGTTACAAGTATTAGATTAGTCAGTTTAGATATTTTATGTATTTTTCCATTTTTTCATTGTTGTATTTTCATTACATACTTTGTTGAATTGAATTTTTATATTGTAATTGATCTAATTGTGAAACTTAGTGTGAAAACTGGGGCATTTGTCAGATCAGATTTGATGTGTTTTTTGTTGTTTGATTTAATTTTTTTTTTTAATACAAATTACCTAATTTGCGTCGGACTTTGTAACTTCATCCGACGCATATCAAGGCCAGCAAGCCACATCTGCGTCGCTTGCACAGCTACATGCGACGCAAATGTGTGTCATGTGCGTCGCATGTAGCTCTGCATGCGACGCAGATGGGAGCCGCACAGGAAGGGAGGACGGGTCATGTGCGTCGCACTATGGGCTTGGTCCGACGCAAAAAGTAAATTAACTGCGTCGTGTCTTATCCGACGCAGATGCTGTATCTATCATCTGCGACGAGACCTGTGCCGTCGGACCTATGTCCGACGCAAATGGGGGTCCCAGGTCCGACGCAAATTGACGATTTTGTACTAGTGCTGCAAAGGAGAGATTCAACACAAAGGAAAGGCTGTAAAGAATGGGCATTACCCAGGATAATTTGTGTTTGCTATGTGGTGCTGAGATGGAAAGTCATCAACACATATTCTTTAAATGTTATTTCAGCAAGAGATGTATTGAGAATATATTGCAGTGGCTTGGCATGGAAAAAAATGCACAAGATATTTCTGAGATGATGAAATGGATACACAGGAAGAAACAAAACAAATTCAGAAGAGAAGTGCACTTCACTGCCATGATGTGTATTGTATATCATATATGGCAAGAAAGAAACAATTCTTTATGGAATAATCAAGTGAGATGTATAGATACTGTAACACCCCGTAATTTTCCCTCTTTATTTTTGGTGTTAGTTTATTTTAAAATGATATTCTTTTCGTAAAAAAAAAAATAATAAATAAATAATTTATTATTTTCTCTAGATCAATGATTTTTATTCTTTATAATTTGGGAGCCGAATTATTATTTTATTATATGGTGTGTTAATGTGTGCATTATATTTATATTTATAATATAATTTATTAGAATTATTTTCATTATTAAGTATTTTCAAAGTTTAGGCGCGATTTAGGAATTAACCGTTTTATCGCGTATCGGGCTTTCGGAGCATGGATCGTTGTTAAATTTGGGCCGAAAGTTTTGTGTAGGTGTTGGGCTTGCGGCAGCCGGCCAAGTGAAGGATTAAGGGGAGCCTTCTCCTTTTCTTTTCTCTTTTGTTTTTTTTCTCATGACTCTTTGTTGCTTTGTAACCCCCCCTAATCATTCTCCTTCATTAAAACCCTTTATTTCAACCATTAAACATCCATAAAATTCTGATTTTTATTCAAAGAAGTTCAGCAGCATCATTCTCATTTACCCCCCCACCGTTTCAAGAAAAGAAAGAGAGAAAAGGAAGAGCAAAAGAATAGAAAGTCCAACCCGGTTTTTCCTGTCGCACCTTCACGAAAATAACCGTAGCCGGAGATCTAACCGTTAGATCGTCTTCAAATTTGGACACAACGTTTACAACGCCTTGTTCTACATTCTGACCGGAGCGATTTAGAATCTAAGCTTTTGATCATCGGGAATCATGATCGTAACAGAGCAATACGAAACAAGAGTTTTCAACGTTCAAGAAGAAATGCCTAGTGTCTTGTTGCTACAATTCTCGTTCGTTATGCCTTGGGGTTAGAAGAGGATTTGGATTGCATGTTTAACTCGTGATTGTCTCTTTAAACTCAGCTCTCCTCCCGACGATCCAGGTAACTAGTTGTTATCTTAGAACCATAGTGATTAGGGTATTATTCGGTATTAGATTACTACGTTAGGAATTATCTAAAATACTTTTTGAATGATATTTTTGATGAAATTTGACATGAACATACGTGACACATGATATGTGAATACTGTGTAGAGAAAAATAATTTTCTCATGATTTTTAATATTTATTTGATTTAATTAGTATTTTGTGCGTTTTTGGCTAAATTTCGTAATAATTATTGAACGACTGTTAAAATTAATGAAATCATTTTTATTTGATCATTTTACATGCGTATAATGTATTCCATTCCTTAGAATAATTTTTATCTACTGTTTACTGTTTTAATTAATTGATATATCTGTTTTTGTAATTTCTGTTCAGTCAGTATATAATTCATGAAAATTATTTATAGAGGCATAAAAATTAATTTATTTGAATAATATGTATTTACGTGAGTTTTTACATGTTATGTGAATTTTTGGTAATTTTTGGGCATCTTTTTATATTTTTAATTATTATAATGGCTTATTTGAGGAATCTGTATATTAACTGTTAAAAATACTTTTTGAGTCCGAAAATTATAAATAAAAATTGTACCATGTTAGTAGAGCTATTAGGGTTATATGATAATTTTTGTGTGATTTTACTGCTCGAATTTGTAGGTTTAATAATTATTATGGTGTTTTTGTGATGAAATTGAGGACACACTATTAAATTGTTTGAGGGCTTGTAAATCAGATATAATTTATAATTTAATATATTCTGGGTTGCTGATTTTCAGTAGTATACAGTATACATCATTTGAGTAACCACATGTTTAGGTTTGATTTATGAAATAAAATGATTTAATTGTTATTACTCTTTTAATGAATATGATTTAGAGTTAATTGGTGATGTATTTGTGATTGAGTGTGGTTGCTGTAAAAATCAGTATATTGTCATTGTTGATGTTTTGGAATGTTCAAGTGTTATTGTGAGAGATATTTGTTGAAAATTTGTAAGTGATTTATTTTGAGGATTTTTTGAAGAATTACTTTTGATGAATTATGGGTATAAGGCCGGGTGGCATCCCTTTTGACGAATATTTTTGAGATGAATAATAATTTGATGATATTTATGATTTTATTTTGAGATAAGAACATCCGGTGGGATAGATGTAGTCCCCGGTGAAGAACATGCCAACCACCTGGTTTGCGAACTAGGGGTACACCTGGGTTAATTGTTGTCGTCCGAGAGTCAGGGAGTTCTGCGTGTTCTACCCGGCATCGGGAGTTTGGCCATTCTTAGACACAGGCAGTGGGGAACGTAAGCCCATAGACTGACCTGGAGATTGCGATCTGACAAACCTTAGGAAGTGATTTGCGAATCACTAGCGTTCGGTTTCTGTCTCAGTCACTTGTTTTACCTATACTTTTATTTTTTTCTAAAAGTACCCTTGAGATGATTTATTTATTTTTATCCAACACATTTGCTATTTATTATTCATTTGCGTTATTTGTGAGTTATATGGAAGTGAATGCATATTGTAGTTAACTTGACTTAATTATTTCCTTTCTTATTAATCTATGTCTGAATCGTACTTTGATTGCTTTTGTTCTGGGAGAACTGCTAGTTACTCCCCACTGATTGTGGATATTTGTTGTATATTTTGCAGGTTTTGTTGATGGGGATTTTCTTTGATTTTGGGCACGGGTTGAGATGCGAGAAATAAACTATTAGGGGTTTTGGTTCTAGACTTCTCTTTAGTGAGATAGTTTTCTCATTTTGATTTTAATCTAAGTAATTAATTTACTTATAGTATTTACTTATGTTTGTTTTTATCACTTAGTTATTTAAACACTATTCTTGTAGTAGTGACATTCCCAGAAGACGATGTTTCCGCCATCGTCCTATTAAATATATTATTATTTTTTTCTTTTCGGTCTTTGAAATTCTGGGGTGTTACAGATACAGTTACAGGGAACATAAAACAAAATGTATACAATAGAGTTCATAGTATCATACCTAGAAGTATTAGTCAATGTGATCAAAGATGGTTTGTAAATCTCATTAAGAGATAGAGGTTTAGGCTGTTGTTAGCCTGGTGTTTTTGTGTTCTTGCGTTGGAGGTTTGTCTTCAACTTTGAACTTGATCTGTACTTGTTTTTTTGATGCAATACAACTTATCTTGACTATCCAAAAAAAAAAAAAGATATGCATTGGGAAACGCGCACAGTCAAAATAGGTACGTAATATATACAAATACAGATGGAGTATTTCCTATATTCTCACGGACCGGAATAATTTTAAGATTTCTAGGTATAAACAGATTCACATGTCTTATAAATAGTTATTATTGGGTGATTGGAATTTCATTTTATTAAGAGTGTTTGTATATTCCTCTTGTGTCCCTCCATCAATTTTTAAGAAAAGCTCTCGATTTTCTCACCTCTACACATTGATCGAAGTACGTAAATCTCGTGTTTTTATTTCTCTCTTTTTTGCTTTTCCAATTAATATTGATCTTATTGTCGTTATTGCGCACTAATCGAATACTGCTACACAATTACTCTCAAAATTAAAATTAATTCTAATAGTTGCATTTGGATTCTTATATTTTACTTCCTTCATTTTTAATAGTTGCAATATTTTGACTTTTACACTTTTGTGCTTAGTTTGATCGGATATTTATGACTAATATATAATACAAATGTTAACATATAAGATATTGTTGGATTCATCTCCATATATATTTACAAGATTTTTTATACTTTTTACAAATAGGTAATTAGAAATGTTAATGGTCAAAGTCGTGGTTTGGCAAATGTAATCCCTTTTTAATATTTTAACCCATGTACTTTTTAGTTTCTTTCTCCACTTTTCATCTTCTCTCTCATACTTTTAGACTTTCTCCTTGGTTCTCCTTCAAAGTAAAATCTATACAAATATATTAAAAGGTATGATTGACAACGTCTATGCGCCACGTGGCACCCTCCTTCTCCCACTAGAATTTTCCCACGTGTACAATTAACCAACAATAAGTCAGATGATCATTATTTTTACAAATATATATGCTCAAGCTCAAGCTTGAAATCCCTGACCTTAGGTAAGATTTTCTAAAGACTCACCATCTGAGCTAACACCTTTTAATGATTCATATTTCCACAAAATAATGAATAAGTTTGTAAAGAATTTAGTAATGTGGCAATCAATGCCTACTTGCAGCAAGTTTATTTTTCTTATTTGTTTTTTTTTCCTTGCAGTCATCCCCTTGCTCCATCTCCCCTTTCGAAATTCACCATGAATGTCACTCTCCTCTACTTCGTACTTAATGGGCTAGCAGTACAAATTATACTTGCTACTAATTGAACTTTAAAATTGTAGTTCGAGAATACGGATTAAGAGATGGAGTTCAAAGATCAAACGACAACGCCCATAAAAAAGGTTAGTAACTGTTAATCGTAGCACAAATATGTTGATTGCATATATAATTTAATTCGCTAACCCCTCTCTATATGTATATATAACTAATAGTTATGGTAATTCTATGATCCCCAAACTTTTGTTGTTTCTCTTCAAGAAGGAATTAGCTAATTTGGCATTTTTTTTTTTTGGTTTTTGGGATAGATGGAACTTCATTTTTCAATTCTCTTTTGTTTATTTAACTAATTCGTTTTCTCTTGGTTTTTTTTCGTCTGACGATTTCTCCAATCAATCAACTTTACAAGGTAATATATATGTTCATCTTCTTCTCTTTTTCCTTTGGTATAAATTTAATAAGAACACATGTTTTATCTTTTATTTGTTTTCTAGATAGATTATTCCTCAAGAGTTTTGAGTAACCCACTTTTATGTTTATTGTACTGATGCTGGGGTGTGAAGTAGTTACTAATGGAACTAACTGGATATGGAGAGTAATTCAATTTGGTCATGTAGTGTTGGGTTAAACATTGGGATAAACGTTGGGTAGGTGGGTAGAACAAGTCATGCAATTAAAAAGTTAAATTGATAATGACAAATAAAAAGTTATGATTATGTTAATCAATGACAGTTTGGTTGTGAATTTGTCTTTAGTTAACCAATGTCAAAGTAATGATTATTGTTTTGACACACACTTGACATATTTCTATTGTCCTAAAAGTAAGGATGAATGAATTTCGTTAAAGATTATTCATTGCATAACGCAACTTACAAACTACATGGTATTACAAACGACATAAAGGAAATCACACGACAAACAATAGAAACAATAGTTAAACCATATAAAATTTAAACAATAGCCCTATGGGGCAACGTCCAGACTACACACTAGTGAGTAAATTAAAAAGAAACGGAGAGAGTGTGACTTAGTAGTATTAAGTTTGGGGTGGACGGATAAACCCACTTAACAGTATCTAGCATATATAAGACTTACCTTGAAGGCTCATTTATTTTCCGAGATATTGGTCTCTTATCAATAAGACAGAGGAAAGCGTATATGATACCTAAGACATGGTCAAAGATTGCAATTTTACATTTTTAAAACAATATATTACATCATTTAATTAAAAATAACACATAAACAATGTCCTTTCTTCTTTGTTGGAGACTTGGAGTCGGACAAGTTCGAGCTTTTCCTATATCTACAAGGATGATACGGTACCAGGCTGTTTATTAGTGTTGGGTTGCAACTTGACAGTAACGACTAACAAGTTTAAACTTATAAAATGATCATACAAAAGAGTGACTCATTACAAGCTGAATAATACAATGTACTTTGAATAAATTATTATAATTTCAATAAGTACGTTACTTAACCTATGAGTTGTACATATCATCTCCAAAAGCATTTCTATACTTAACCTATGAGTTGTACTTGCTTTTATTAATATATAAAAATATATATTACTGGTTGATAATTACGCAACATTTACAATCATAATAATCATACTTCCTCCGTTCTGTTTTAAATGAAACATTGGGTGAAATGATACTATTCATTAATCAATTTTGACTCCAATTTATCGCTATTATATAAAGAAAAACATAATCAAGTGGGATCTTGTTAGATTCGTCTCGATGCATACTATCAAATTATAACTTTTTTATATTTCTTACATGTGCACAACTAAAGATATTATTGATTAAAGAAGCGCGTTGGGTTGCGTGAAAAAGCAAACGTTTCATTTAAAACAGAATGGAGGAAGTATATAATTAAAGATATAATTAAAAAGTTGATCTATAATGGCAATGAACTATGTCTTATTCCATTACTCATATACTAATTTTATACCTTTGCACCGTTGTAACTTGTGTGTGTTCAATATCATCGGGGAATTCCAAAATTTGATTCAAGTTCTTCTTTAGATAAGAGCTATGAACAATACTAGTTATATATTTTTAACAACAGATATTTTACAGTGTATCGAGAACGATAGGTATTACATAGTGTCATAGTATATTTATTTACACCTCGGGTTTCTACAAAAAAATTTGCGTGATTTTTATTGCTAGTTTTTTTATGTCGTACAATTATAGCTTTTCATAATTTGTGCAAGTAGAGGTAAAAATAAAATATACTTCTATGAAACAACCGAATAAGTTGATTCTCATACCTCACAAAGTTGTGCAACAAATTAAAAGTGATGTGTTGGTAGAATTTTGTCTTTCGAAGTCCCTAGAGGCCCATCGTAGAGACAATAAATGACTTTTTTTTTTTTTTTCTGATGTAGCTAGGAGTAGCTTTCATGAAACAATTGTAGGCACAAGTTGCTCAAATTGCTCAGAGCTCAAAAGTCCTATCTCTTGTGCTAGACTTAATTGCATAAATCGTACAATTGTACAAAAAATGTCAGCAAATTATAATAATGAATTGAATCTCCACCTTCTCATATTGTCATGACCTCACTTAATTGAAAATGAAACAATCACTCTATAAGTTATGATTTATTATTGAAATTCTGAATGAGAATTATTATTAAACACATAATCTTTAAATTGGTGAAGCGAAACGTAATAAAGACAATGATGGTTTCACTCTCATAGCTAGGTTGCAGCTCATAAGAAGATATTACTCACTATTCAATATTCACTAGTACTATAGTTAGGCAAAGCAAGTTAATATGAAACCAATACAAGGGTTTCACACATCCAAAACTTAAAAGTTATCCCATCTAAAAGTCAATATTAGTTTCCTGGTTGGGTTCTCATACCATAAACTTATAATCTCATCACAAAGTCTTAAAAGACCAAAATAGTTATTTGTTAAATTTTCATTCGTATGACGAAGATAATATGAGTTAATGTGGCCCTAAAACTTTTAGGTTCGCTCCAAGATAGCTTCATCTATGGTATTACGCTCTTATAGGGTTTGAGTACTACACTTGTGCGAACAACTCAATTATGCGTTATCCTAACCCAAGGCTGGGTTCAGGTTAATTCTCATTGCTCTCATGCAAGTGGATTCCCTCTACTTTCTTTTGAGGAATAGGGGAGGGGTGATATCATTAATAAAAGAACATTGAAAGCGTACAATCAACCCATACACAAACTCTAAAAACAATACGAATATTAAAAACCCTAGACATATTAACGTCGCTTCTGATCCGCTCCAATTTCATATGGATGTCTTTGCATCTTTTCTATCAGAGCTTCGTAGGTGTATAATCTTTAGGTTAATAATACAAGACTGGTTCAGGAGATTGAAAAGCCCAAACCGACCAAACACAAGAAGCAAACAAAGAAACAAAACAAACAAACCCACCATGAAGGGAGTAACAACAACAACCCATATGGGGGACTAAAACTGATAAATCCAGTACGGAGGAGGAGAGTTCGGTCCACATACAAGCCCAAAGAAGGTTCCATACTAAAACCAATTGGCAATAGTAGGAGTAGCTCCTATAGCTTATATTGTGGTACTTTCTCTTCTTTTTCACCAATGTGGGACAACTCACATGTGCACAACATATATGGGGTTCAACACTCCCCCTCACATGTGAAAGTCCTTAGAATTATAGCATACTAGTAAGACAATCCTCATTGGGAATGATCGTCCAATAGAGGGACTTATCCAGTTGCATGAGAAATGCCCAACAACCTGGGCTCTGATACCATGATAAATTTGATATGACTGAGAATGGGCTTGGACAACCCAGTACGGAGGAGGAGAGTTCGGTCCACATACAAGCCCAAAGGAGGTTTCATACTAAAACCAATTGGCAATAGTAGGAGTAGCTCATATAGCTTATATTGTGGTACTTTCTCTCCTTTTTCTCCAATGTGGGACAACTCACATGTGCACAACATATATGTGGTTCAACAAAACCATCACACAGATGAGATTTATCGAAAAAAAAAAAACAAAGACAGAAAAAACAAAAGAAAGGAGGTCGACACACCCAGATATGGAGCGAAACGGTCTCGCCGTTAGCCACAAATCCTCCGGCCACTACCAAGCCGCGGGCACAGGGACGAGATATCCGGCACCCCTACTATAGCATGACGGGAGGGGAGCTCGTCGGTCGCCTGAGAGCGTCGTGCTAGCGCTGTATATTTGTTTCTATCATCTTTCAATTATTGAAAATAAATCAGTTAATAAACTGTAATAACTTGAATAACTCATTTATTTTCTAGTGATTTTTACCTCAAAATTGTAGTTCACAATACTAAAACTACTACTACTACTACTACTACTACTAATAATAATAATAATAATAATAATAATAATAATAATAATAATAATAATAAGACCCGGTAATTAAGACTTAATTTGGGTGATTTTTAATTGGAAAAATACTAGCGGCTGGTAGCTTCTTTAAGTACACTTATTTATTACTCATTTAATACACCCAAAATATGATAAGTTATAACAGTATTTCATGTAAAAGAAATTAATAAAAAATAGATTATGTAATTACCCACAGGAGTCCCCAAAAAGGCACTTATCTTTTGATATATGTGATAAGACCCCATTAGTACTCGTATATTCTTGATGCGGCGAATCAAAAGGATTCAAAGTT
Organism: Beta lomatogona; assembly: GCA_947646795.1. Lineage (NCBI taxonomy): Eukaryota > Viridiplantae > Streptophyta > Magnoliopsida > Caryophyllales > Amaranthaceae > Beta > Beta lomatogona. Next base: position 1,577,477 of record CANSNZ010001115.1, read on the forward strand.
TTATTTCTTAATTAATAGAAGTTCTGACTTTGTACTCTTGAATCTTGATTAATCATTTCTTTCTTAATTTAGAATCTTAACCCTTCATCAACACTTTTGTCCATACTTCGCTATTATATGTATAATATCTTACGTATGTACCCATTGGGGATCTCCATTGGCTTTATTATCAACTTTCATAATGTCAACGTTAACTTACTATATATACCTAATTAAGTGAGGGACTTGTATCCAACAACCTACTAGAAATCAACAACGACCAATACAGCTCTCATCATCTTCTACTACCGCACATTTGTACAACATTTCAAACCCTAAGAAAAAAAAACACACACAAAAACATCATCATCCATGGCTGGTGAACCGGGAAGCTCCATGCATGGAGTCACCGGAAGGGAACAAACGTTCGCCTTCTCGGTGTCCCCCTCCACGGTGCCTGTAGACCCCACGGCCAAGTTCGCTCTGCCAGTAGATGCAGAGCACAAGGCCACAAGGCTTAAGATTTTCTCCTTGGCAAAACCCCACATGACGACATTTCACCTTAGTTGGATATCCTTTTGTACATGTTACATATCCACATTCGCAGCGGCTCCCCTAGTCCCTATTATAAGGGACAACCTTGACCTAACAAGGAGGGACATTGGTAATGCTTCAGTTGCATCTGTCTCTGGAAGTGTTTTCTCTAGGCTTATCATGGGGACCCTTTGTGACCTAATGGGACCCCGGTACGCTTGCGCCTTCCTAGTCATGTTAACCGCCCCTACGGTGTTTTGCATGTCGTTGATAGAGGACGCGGCAGGGTACGTGGCCGTGAGGTTTATGATAGGGTTTTGTCTCGCAACCTTCGTGTCGTGCCAATATTGGATGAGTACCATGTTTAATGGCCGGATTATCGGCCTCGTCAACGGGACGGCTGCTGGATGGGGGAATGTAGGTGGTGGCGCGACCCAACTTCTTATGCCTTTGATTTATGAGGTCATCCGTCGTACAGGATCTACCCCCTTTACAGCATGGAGGATTTCATTTTTTATTCCTGGAATTCTTCATATTATTATGGGCATTTTGGTGCTTGTCCTTGGTCAAGATTTGCCCGATGGTAACCTTGGTGCCTTACAGAAGAAGGGTGAGGTTTCTAAGGACAAGTTCTCCAAGGTAATTTCATTTGTACTCCAATATATATGCATAAGAATAGGAATATAAGAAAATATGAGTTAATTAATTTATTTTGCATACTGTTTCATATTCTTATGGGAAAATATATTGAGTACTATGTTATATGACTACATAATTTAGGTGCTCTGGTATGCTATCTCCAACTACCGGACATGGGTCTTTGTGCTTCTCTATGGCTACTCTTTGGGCGTGGAGTTGACAACAGATAACGTCATTGCAGAATACTTCTTTGACAGGTATTATTCTCAAATTTTCGTCACGGAATTTAATAATCTAATTAACAGATATAAGTATTAGAGTAGTTGCTTCACGAAAGTGTCATAGAGAACGCCACCGTAACATGCTATGTGAATATACAAAATATTTTTTTTTATTAGAAATATATATAATCTAAAAGGAATCAATTAGATGTATTATTTGATCTAGACATCCCAAGATTCTAACAATTTTGTAACTAAAATTAGGAATCTCCAATATTTGTTTCTTTCATTTAATTTTCATTATTTACATGATGATACCTAAGCTGGGTAAAAAGTTAAGCTTAAAAAAATCAAATTTATTATTTCACGAATTCCATATCAATTGATACGTCCTCCGTTTCTTTTCACTTGCAACTGTTCAGCTTTTACATTATTATTCACCAACTCCTTAGTTTATCTTTAGTGATTTATAGTTAGTTAAGTAAAAAAAAGAAACATATTCATATGGAATCTTGTTAGATTAATCTCAATGTATATATTCCGAAAAACTATTTTTCATAATTTTTAATAATCAGTAATTGAAGATAAAGAAACACAGAAAGTATAAGAAATGGAAAATATCTGTAATGGTCAAAACTTGTTTCCATCATTGATGGGTGTACATTAAAATATCCCACCTAACCCCTTGTACGTCTTGTTTGACTTCATATTAGATGCGATAGGCGATAGCCCTTTAATATTATACTCCATCATAAAATTCTTTATTTACCTTCTATAGGATATTAATATCTTCCATTATTCGAATCTCTCTTTATACGAGAATCCAGCAAATCCTAGCCTAGAGTCACAAAATCCCCCACGTTTGTAAATAATGGCAAATGTGGAATAGGACAAAATAAACAAGTTTGATATATGCAGCTCTATTTTTTAGGAAAATAATATATACAGTCCTTCAAAATAAAATATTAAGCAATAGATAAGTATATATTACATTAATTAATGTGTGATTATCGTATAAATTTCTAAACTAATAGTATTTAGAAAATATATTTAATACTTATTTGCTACCCTAATGGCTATATATATATATATATATATATATATATATATATATATATATATATATATATATATATATATATATATATCAAAGTCCAATTTTTTAGTAATACTATAATTCTATATCTATCCCCTCAAATATAAAACTCTATATCTATTGTTTTAGGGAAATTTACTGAATTTCCGAATACAATTTATTAGGTCGTTCAAGTACTTAATACTAACGCCTTTTCAATATCTCTATTGCACATATCTAACTGCCTGCATATGTGTATGCCAATACTATATATGAAAGAAATGCACTGAAACATATATAACAAAATTGCAGATAAACATATCAAATAATTATTTGTTTCTTAATCTAACAAACAAATATATGTATTGAAAACGCTAATTACGTCTATGAATAAGATTGAACACCAGAAAAACATTAAGCACAGAAAAGACGTACATAATATTAGAATTGATACACCAATAAACAGGTATCACTATTATTTATGCCAATAAAAAAGTAAAGTGTGTGTTTTCCCACTTAATTACTCTGTATCATATTTGACCAATTTTATATCCTCTAACTTTAGTCAAACAATTCTTATGGAACAAGATGCTATACTATATATCTTATCATTTGATATGATAGCTAGTATATAGTATATGGCATTATGTTTATCCTAAAATCTGAAATTAGAAAGAGTAGGAACAAGATTCGTAAGTTGGACTATAGATAACATTATTAACATAATCTTGTGATTAACAGATTCAACCTCAAGTTACACACTGCCGGAATCATTGCAGCAAGTTTTGGGATGGCTAACTTATTTTCTAGGCCATTGGGAGGGCTAGCCTCGGACTGGAGCGCCCGATACTTTGGCATGAGAGGCCGCCTTTGGACCCTTTGGATCTTCCAGACGGCGGGCGGCCTATTTTGTGTTTGGCTAGGGTTAGCCACAACCCTACCAACTGCGGTTGTAGCTCTAATCCTTTTCTCCTTAGGGGCTCAAGCGGCGTGTGGAGCCACCTTTGGAATCGTCCCTTTCATCTCTCGACGATCACTTGGGATCATCTCCGGCCTCACTGGTGCAGGAGGCAACATTGGATCCGGATTGACTCAATTTATTTTCTTCACCACAGATACTTTTAGCACCCATCAAGGTCTAACCTACATGGGAATCATGACAATTGCATGCACCTTGCCAGTGGCTTTGGTGCACTTTCCACAATGGGGTAGTATGTTCTTACCCCCTTCTAAAAGTGCTAATGAAGAGGCTTACTATGTCTCTGAGTACAACGACGACGAGAAAAGGAAGGGAATGCATGAAGGGAGCGTAAAATTTGCAGAAAGTTCACGTTCTGAGCGAGGGAGAAAGGTGGCTTCTGCTACTACTCCACCAACACAAAGTCCTAATCCTAATAGTGTTTAATAAGCTAGTTATGTATTTAAGTTTTGGGATTGTGTTCAATACTTGAACTCCAATAATGATCCATGGGAGGTTTATATACATGTATAAGTTTTTTTTTCTTTTCAGTATTGTCAAAATATACTTGCTTATACATCATATATTTGTAACTATGTCGAAAATGTGAACAGTTTTTCTATTCAATATGCAAGCATATGGAAGTTTCCGTGAAATTTTGGTGCTTAATTTAGTTAATTACATGCATAATGTTAAATTTATAACTAAGAGAAAAGAGATGAGAGCATAGTGCAGCGAACAAAAGTACAAAACAATACTGCTACCTTTGCTTGACATTTAATTAATGAAGGATAAAAGCCTTTAAATAGGCATTACATCAACAACCAAAGCTAAACTTAAGCAACTTACTCAACTATTAAACTAACATTGAAAACGTGGTCCACTAATCAAACCATGCTAACTAAAAGATATTATGCCACTATGACCCACACACTAACAATAAAACTGAAAACTTGCAACTAAATCAGAATTGTTATTTCTATAGGAACACTACGAGAGGGGGGGTGAATTGTAGTGTGAAACTTATTGCCCAAATAATGCGGAATTTAAAACATAAGCAAGAAGGAACTGAAAGTGCAAGCGAGATTTTTACGTGGAAACTTCTTGTCTCAATACAATAAGAAAAACCATGACATCCATGGGATTTAAACTCTTCACTATAATAGGGAACCTCCTCTGTTACAACCTATTACATGCCCAAGTTCCACTCGAAAATTCAACTCTCTAACAAGTTCCACAAGGAACTCTAACTCTCTCACAATCTCCACTCTATACTCTATACTTAACTCTAAGTCTTTCAAGAGTTCCCACAACTCTTTACAAATGGTTTACTCAAACCCTTCACTCCTAGATAGACTTCATCCTTAGTCTACGCATAAACAACAAGAGCTTACTCAAGTTCCTAACTCGAAATTGATACAAGAATTCACTCAAACTCTTAACCAAGTCCCCATTACAAGAGTTCACTCAAACTCTTTAACCCCAAACTCAATTACAGACATTTGATAATATAGTTTGACTCTATTATGTAGCAACTCAAGAACTGTAAAGGAACATGACACTTGTAGGAACTTGGAACTCATAGGAACTGACTCAAAACAAAGAATAGAAAAACATAATTCTTTTGTAACATTATTCCTAAAGCCATACCTTATGGAATGACACAAGTCAGACCCTATGGAATGACACCAGTCAGACAATTTGAAACTTAATTGAACTTGTATATTTATAGTAGTCATTTAGAATGAACGTGGGATTAATCATGTGTTAGTGGTTAAACCATTTTCCCATGATGTTCCTCAACTAGAGGAACACGTTTCTTTTGTTACCCATGATCTCCACGATCTCAGTTGAACGTGGGAGACGGAAATGTTACTGCTTCCTAAAATCTAGCATTTACTTATGCAAAAGTATTCTAAATTTGGTTTCTAATTAAAAACTATTTTAATTAATAACACCAAAATAAATCTTTTTATCACATAATATCTTTAAAGGATTTTCTTTGAAATCCGAAAATGATTTGATTTTGGAATAAAGATAAAATCTTTTCCATTAAAGATCTTTCCTTTAATAGCAAATTTGAATCACATAAAATCATTTTCCTAAAATGTAGCCTTTAAAAACTTAACAGATTTCTTTTAAGCGTTGCATAATATTTTACACGCCTAGTTCCTTTAACTGCTACGTCGTTCCTTTAACTTAGATTAATAGTACCAGTACGTCTGTTCCTTAGAGACGAACAGACAGACAGTTTCTTTACAAAAATTGATTATACGAATTATAAATCTAGGCTTTTTATTTTCCAAAAACTGAAAAGATAAAATATAAATAAAAGAAATTAAAATCAGAATCCTAAATTAAAACCTATTTTATTTAAAACTATTTTATTAAAACTTATCTTTTATTTAAAAACTAAATCTTATCCTAAAACAACTAATGCATTTTATTTATAAATAATTAACCAAGTTGAGATTTATTAAGAAACAAACTCTAAATAAATTCCTATAGATTAAGATAATAATATGCATCAGACTTATTGACTCTTAAATACTTTTGACTCTAAGTTTCACGAGTTCCTTTAGACCTTACGAGTTCCTTTAGACCTTGTTCCATTGCCTTTCACGTTTCCACATACTTACATGAATCCAAGAAAATAAACTCATATTTTCTGCATTCATGCTCCATGCTGCTCCAACTCTAGAACTGCATGTTGATAGCTCCACCTCTGGAACTTCGGTGTGCAAGTTCCTTTAAGAAACTTCGCACTCATAGAGTCATAGTTCTCCTCGGGGAACTTCTTGTTTAAACTCTGAAACGTCATCTTGCTGCTCCCACTCAGGTGCTGCTCCAGAACTTCATATTCAATGTTCCTCTTAGGATGTACCTAGGAACCGCTCTGTTTGTGTTCCTTATAGGAACTCTTTTAGGAACTTCACTTGTTGGAAGTCCTTCATGATGTGACATATTCAACCTTCCATGACTTGTTTCATGTTAATGTAATATGCACATCTCAAACACACATGTTAGTTAGATAATCATCATTTGTTTACAATCATCAAAACACTACATAACTCAACAAGAATGTTGTTGCACTACTGGTACACTAATCATTTTGAAGAATATTTCCAACACATAATAGATCTGACATGTACGTGATCTATCTTGGCCCAAGAGGAGAATGATAAAAATCTAAATGTTCAATGCATCCAGGAAAGTTTGTGTATATACTCTAACAAATAATGTTGGTAGGTAAATAAATAGTTGCATCTAACAATTAGATGTTTATCATTTCTTGTCTAAGGAGAGCATAAAGTTAAGTTGAACTTTTGGGATGTTTCTATAACTTCCACAAGCCATTTAATTTGCATATTACTTCATCGTTGGAAACTTGGATTTTTTTAACGTGCATTCCAAATTTACAAGATCCTTCTCTTAAGGAAAAATACTAATAAAGTAAGTAAATAAAAATTAAAATTATAATGATAAAAAGGATATTTAAACTAGTTGCTAGGAACTGAACAAAGTGGCCTAGTAAGGCATTCCCTTAAATTTGGAAAAGAATTTGCAGAATTCATGCAATGTCGAAGCAGAGTTCTGAACTATATATTGATGGATTCACATGTCTCCTAATATGTTATGCCATAGAGAGGTGGATCCAGGATTTTAGATTTTGGGTCATAATCGAACCATCTAATTAAGAACATAAGGGGCAAAAAAAATAAATTGAACAATAATTTCACGACACATTTTTACAATTAGAAGCTGATGAGTTTTAGGATAACAAAGCTAAAGCTTTACACTAATCATGTCAGCTATTATAAAATACTTTCATCATATTATATTTTAATACATCATTTGTCTTTTTAAAATATCTAGCACTATGACTTTTGTACTCCCAGATACACAAATTTGACTATTAATTTCTTAATACTTATCTATTACTAAAAAGTATAAGAAATACTTGATACTTAGAAAATATATATACATATATAGAGATCAACAAGTTCAACATCTTGCATTACGTCATCTTTTTTTTTTTTATCAAACTCAGTATATAGAAATTGAATATAGTTGTTTTATTTGTTTGAAAATGACTATCAATTTAAAAAAGGTATGATAGAAAAATCAATGTTTAAGGACTAAGAGTTGGACATAAAATGAATTGTTAGTCTTTAGATAATTAAGAATATGGATGTCAAACAGAAGGAAAAGAAAAAAGGAATAAGGCTTCAAGCTAAGTGGACCAAAAAGCATTATTGTTTTTCCTTTCGGAAAAAAGCATTATTGTTTAAAATGACAAAATTAAAATTGACAATGGATGTCAAATAGCAAAGAAAAGAAAAAAGGATATAATGCTTCAAGCCAAGTGAAACAAAAAGCATAATTGCTTGAAATGAAAAAAAAAAAAAGATAAAAAGCAATACTAATTGTAGAAGGAATCGAAGTATCGAACACCACACCCCAGACATGTATTCAAGCGATATGGTAACTCGCTAACCACTGTGACAAGCTTCATTTTGTGAAACGATGGAGCAGAAAACTCCTTTTGACCGTTTTTCTTTATGTTTGACGCAAAGGAAAAAGTGGGTCTTTTTTTATTTTGGTTGGGCCTGTGCCATCCTAAACCCTTCATAGGTCCGCCAGTCCGCCCCTGATGCCATAGCCCCTTTTCATTTAGCTTTTTTTTCTTCTCAAAACACAATATACGTGTTTTTTAATATGTGGGCACTGGGCAGTGGGAATAATAGTTTTGGGATTGGAAAACAGGACCACAAGAAAGAATTAGTAAATGAGCATCTATGAAAGTATTGTCAGTACCTTAATTAGCTTGTTTAATTTGGTGTATAGTGAGAATTATAGATGGTAATGGATCAACTTTAGATTAGGTCCCATAAGACCCAGAGCGAAAGACATATTGCTAGATTAGGACCCAAACGCATTCTAGGGCTCAGACCAATAGTGTCAGAAAAATTGAAACCATTAATGTATTATTTTTAAAACATTGATGTGCAATTAAATCTTATCTTAACCCCCTCCCCCCTTTACGTATACAACAAATTTAGAACTGTAAACAACTGCGAAAGAATGTTGAGGCAATAAAATTACAACTCAACCAAAATTCATACTAACAGTTGTACTAACTTATAATTTGGTCTTTTGAGATTTCAATTTTTAAGGAAAAATATGTATTTGGTTGAATTTGGGTCAGGTTTAAGTTTGAAATCATTGGACCAGGATCCAAATCGAGCTATGAATACTTTAATTGGGTCCTAAACCTGAAACCAAGACCCTATATTGAACTGGGTCTTAATTTTGGTAAGAGTCGGGTCCTAACATTATTTTTCCCTAGTGGAATATATAAGTTGAGGACAAATAGCAAATGAGACATTTTATATGTGGCAAATATGGGAGTTTGGGATTTAAAGGTGGGATGAAGATTGGAAATGGGTAAATAAGAGGGTGGCAATCAGTGGCGTATCCAGGATTCCAACCCTATGGGTTCGGAGCCGGTAAAAAAAAATCTAAACCCTTCATAGTCACAATACAATCTACACAAGAAAGAAATTTCAACTCCATGAGTCTAGACACAACAAAGTTTAATCACATTCAATCATTCATTCATTCAACATTTATTCAACATTCACAATCCACAATCCACATTCATTCATTCAACCTTCATTCATTCAACATTTAAATTTGAAATTCATAAACCAACAAATTCAACTCCATGAGATTGAGTCAGTGACTAAAACGAAACATGCTTAAAGGGATACAACTCCACTAAGAAGACACTAAGGTAGTAATACAAGTCGACTAAAAAGAAACTAAGGTAGTATGCTATTATGTAATATAGTTAACATTCTCGTTAGAAAAAGGGTCTAGCGAGAGTGGCTTTAACAACTTTTGTCGTACATACTGAGTTTTCCTACAACACTCTTACACATGAAAAGCACAGCACAGACGCATAACCAGGACAACATCTTATTATGAGCCATATTGTATGGTAATTAGCAAGGTTATTATTTCAATACAAAGACTGAAACTTTACATGAAGTAGCGTAATCAAAGGTTAGAGTAAAACAAAGAGTATTCTGCTCTCTGTTCGGTGTTCATGACAGTGAGTCTAATAATACTAACAAGTAACAAGTAACAACTCCACATTCATTCCTTCAAGTATTCAACATTTAAATAATTAACAAAATTACATAATTACAAATTTACAATTACATATTCTAATGTCTAAAAGACAAAATATGAAATTCATATTCAAAATTGAAGAATTGGGCGTTACCGTTCAAAGTTCAAAGCCGTTGGCTAGATGCGGTCACCAGAAATGAAAGAACTTGAGTAGTCGCCGGCTCGCCGCAGTGCGCCGTCGCGGTGGGAGGACGGAAGTAGATGGCTCACCGCAGTTCTTCGAATCTTCGATGCTTACTTGCTTAGGGTCAGGGAGTTAGGGTTTTGGTTTTTGGGGAAAAAATGTCGGCTTTGTGTTTTGTTTAGTAGTTGAGGGAGAATTGCTGAATTGGGCTTAGTTATTGGGATAAAAAAAAGAGAAGGGGAAAAAAAGGTGTTTGTTCACTTGTTGGATTCGAACCTCAGACTTCAATCCCAACCCGCGCGCACAATGGAGAGACAAAACCACTGTGGCATCTGCTTCATTCCTGATCTACTTTGCACGCAAATAATATATATCTAATATCTAAAATATTTTTAATTTAAAAAAAAAAAACGGGGCAATTTTTTTCCAAAAATCACTGGGTTCATCTAAACCCAGTGAACCCATAGTAAATCCGCCCCTGGTGGCAATTCCTTATTTTATAAATGTTGGGAACGGATTGAAAATAAGTAACAAATTTACAAAAGCACCCTTAGCTTACTGATTAATCACTTTCTTCCAAATCATTTGGAAACCATGATTATCATGACCACATGTTCTATTATCATCCGCCTATTACGTACCACATAAAATGGAGTGGAAAAAAATCCTTTTTGATTTAATTTCCTTTCTAATCCCCCATATTCCCAAATCCCACTCCGTAGCTTCTAGTAGGGGTGAAAGTTTGGTGTACGGTTTGGATTTGGGCCTAATCCAATCCAATCCGAACAAAATTTGGATTTCAATTTTCCAATCCGAATCCAAACCAATTAGAGTTTGAATCCGATCCAATCCAATCCGAATTTTCAAACTCTAGATTGGATCCGATCCGAAAATCCAACTTTTTAATCTATTTTTTTATGAAATAAATTAGGTTTGACAAGTCGTCAACAACATTTACAATCACAAATTCATAATTCATTACATACCCCATAGTCCATTAATAAACTAATAACAAAACCATAGGCCATAATTCATTACAACAGAACGTAACATAATACATGAGGTTAGTCCAACAACACATAATACAACAGGTTCAGTTCAACAACAAAGAATACAACAACAGCACTTAAGCACTAGCTAGAAAATAAATCAGTTAAGCACTTAAGGCTAATTCAGAATACATAATACAAGGCATAATACTATTCGATTATATTGGATTTTCGGATCCAATTACCCTCAATCCAATCCGATCCAAAAATCCAATTTTTTTAAACAATCTCAATCCGAATCCAATCCTAACACAGTTCAAATCCAATCCGAATTACTAATTCAGATTGGATTGGATTGGATTTCGATTATTATCCGAATAACTTTCACCCCTAGCTTCTAGCCTTCTAGTGTTGTATTACTTGTATACTAAACATGATCAGATTAGAACTCTCATTCCCATACTCCCTCGACAAAACATAACCTTAAAGTCACAAATATACGCTTAGTATTTACTAACCTCTATTTTCTTCTCTTTCATAGTTTCATTAATGAAAAATTATCGTCTTACTTCCTATTCCAGTACTTAACTCTAATAATTCCCCCATGTAACAAAATTAAGCAAAAAATGTTTTTTTTACATCGAGAAAACTTGCATTAATTAAAAACGAAATTACAGCCTAATGCTAATAAAACCAAACAAAATATAAAACAAACTAAATGAAAGTGAGCTCCATTTGCTCTTACATACGTTGCAACACAAAACAAACTATTACTTGTCCAGTCCAACTTGAACAAGTGGTGATAGATGGGGTTGGGTTATACGTTTTGATGAAGAAGATCAGTTTGATATTTTTCAAATGCCATTATGCAAAGCAATGTTTACAGCAGATGTACAATTGGCTGAGAATTAAGAGCACCCAGGATAATTTTCATAGAATTATCCTATTTTTGGGAAAAAGCAAGAAAACCAGATTTCAGAGAAGAGTTATGGCAGCTGTGATTGTGGCTGTGGTTTATATGATTTGGTGGACTAAAAATGAGGCCATTTGGAATGGTGTTGTTTGGCGTGTGGAGAAACTTACAAAGCAAATTCAGCAGCTGGTTATAATGAGGCTTGATTCTGTGCTTCCACAAATTATCAGCTACAGATAGAGATTGATGGAATACAATTAAATATCAAACTGTATAGTCTTTTTGTTTCTTTTGAAGTCAGGCTATGTTTTGGCTGAGTTTTAGGTTGTAAATGGTTTGTCGATGTGAATATATGCCTCACTTACTTAGCAAAAAAAAGAAGATCTAATATGAGAGGGAATCTGTTAGGAGACAAAACCCAGACGATCTTCAGAAGTAGATTACCGCTTCGCATCTAGTATACCCCCATGTCTACTAGACGCTAAATCCCAAGGTTCTTAAATAGAAATATCTTCCTGGGATTCTACATATTGAGGTAACCAGGAAGTCACGTCCTTTGGTGACTTCGGACCCTTTCGCGAGGGTATCCAGAGTGCAGTGTTGGAAGACTGAAACTCAAAATGCGTGTAGGTCAAAACATGCCCCAAATTAAATTGGAGGGCCTCCCACAAGATGAATTTTAAAAGTATGAAGACTCCAAACGTCATCACATGAACTTGGGACAAATTATATTGAAATAATTCACCCAACTTATGGATCTGGGGATCTAACCTTGCAATCTCTAACCTAGCGGATCGAACCACACCAGCTTTAAAGTAAGAGCTTCCTCTCATCTTACCCAACATTGCCCACCTATTAGTACTAACTATCACCCAAGCACAATCATACAAAAAAAAAAAGCCAACGACGACAATTGGATCCCGGAGAACCCGAAAATAAGGCTAAAATATAATACATAAACAAAGCAAACCAAACAAATGACCACCCGAATCATAACACCCCGACGCCAACAACGCCACACTATCTTCAAAATTGCACAAAACCTTCACTTGTCAAGCGTATGCTTCTTTAGCAACCCGACCAAACAGACAACAACAACACAATCGGGGATCGGGGAAGGGAACCCTAACTCTAAAATCTCGAACCTAAACCAAGGGAACAAGAAACTAAACTAACCACTTTGAACTAGAAGGAGGACGGGGAAGGGGAACCTAATACCTAAACAACATGGGGGAATGGGGAGGGGATAACCGAAACACATAAAAAAGGGGAGGGGGATGAGAAGAATCATGACACGGCCGGGGATTCACACAACGACAAGGGGGAGCGTGCAAACGGGGAAGACAAGGCTACGACCCGAGGGACTACGAAACACCGAGGGGAAGGGGACGCCCTAACCGACGCTAAGGGAGGGGAGGAGAGATGCACAAACGGGGAAGGGGGGGACGCACGATAAACTCGATGGGGAAGCAACCTAACCTACACCACTAAGCTAAATAAAAGATAAGGGGGGGGAAGGCACACCGGCGACCGGTAGAGCAGCGCACTCGACTGGCCACCAGCGAGCCTACCGGGTGGCGCTGGAAACTGAGTTGTGGTTAGGGTTTGTTTGGGGCAGAAGGTAGAGAAAGGCGAGAGATAATTCTTTTACAGAGAAGTAGGTTTTTTTAGCAGCTATTGTTTTTTATAAGCAAAAAATGTTAACCTCATCAGTTTACCCCCCTTATAATCTCAATCTTTCTCCAATTTCTCTTGCCACAAAAAAATATGAGATTCAAAACTTTCATCTCCGCATTCGTTATCCTAAGCTCCAATTCCCTTCTAATAGACCTCCCAATAGAAACGACGAGAGTAGGACTTAACTCTGTTTTCTTCATCTTATTTTTGCTTAGCTTAATTTATTTTTGCTGAACTTAACTTACTTTTGCGGAACTTATTTTTACATAACTTACTTTTGCTGAACTTAATTGATTTTTGCTGAACTTATTTTTGGTGAGCATATTTTTGTTGAAACTTAGAGTAGATTTTTGTTGAACTAAACTTATTTTTGCTGGACTTATTTTTGCTGAACTTAACTTATTTTTGCTTAATCTAACTTATTTTTGCTGAATTTATTTTTACTGAACTTATCTTTGCTGAACTTATTTTTGATGAAGTAAACTTATTTTTATTGAAACTTATTTTGATAAGCTGAGGAGGCCTTATTTATTTTAAAATGATACATATATTCTATTATACCCAATTGTCCGCATTTGATGTTTTTCCTTCCTTCCCTTAAATACACTCCAACCCAGTCAAATGTTTATATTACTACTATTTTCTTTATAATTATTATTAACAGGAGCTGAATTAGTAATATATTTTAGAGGGAACCGAAAATATAATTTGTATTTTTAAAGGAGGTCAAATATGAAAATTAAGCTATTTCAATTATAAAATTTACATTTTGAGCCTTAATTTTTAGGAAAATTCAAAAGTTAGCCGGGCACGCGGCTCCCAACCATCCTCGTGATGTTCCGCCACTGATTACTACATTAGATATTGACAAATGACAACCAATCAGGTCCTTTTTTATTTTCAAGAATTCAATTCCGATGTGAAACATTACCAAAAAAAAAACGGACTTTGCTGAGAGAACAATGGAATGGTAAATTCCACTGTTAAGCATAGTGAATGTCCTGACATGCATTTAATGCATGTTGGAAAAAGTTTTCTTCTGCTGCTGCAATTGTTGAATTTGTAATTGTACACAGTAGAAGTTTTGCCTATAAATACCGTCAATGTAAGAAGTGAGTTTTGCACAATTCGAATACAATACACTCTTCTGATATATTTCTATCAATAGCTTCTCTTTCTATATATTTCTCACAACACGTTATCAGCACGAGTTTGCCACCGAAAAAAATTAAAGGTATCTTTAAAATCTTTACATCCATTATGTTTCAAGTTCTAAATTTTTTTTTCTCCAAGGCCAACCCTTTACTATCCGAACATGGATCAACAAAGTAACGGGATTAACATTGTTTTACACAATGTCTTTGTCTCGGGTTTTTATTTTTGGATAGAGCGAAACAATGTGCCATTCACTACCAACCCAACGAGGGAGGCGTCAAAGACAGCCCCGACCCAGTATCCTTAACGACGGTACAAATACCCATACCAGAGAAAATCCAGAAAACCCTGTTCTCAACACCAATAATAACCCTCCTATACAACCAACTGAAAATCAACCTCCACCAAGTAATAAAATAAATAAGGATCAACAGGAAGGGACTAGTAGTAAACGTCACCATGCCACTAACCCATAAAATAAGTAATTTGATAATAAAGCCACCTTTATGGAGGGCATGGATATTTATTTTATGTTATTTATTTTTACTCTTGAACCGCCTATATGGACGGGTTAATTATTTTTTTGAACTTGAGCCCTATATGGACGCCTAGTGAAGTGATAAAATTACTATCTCTTATATGTGCAATAATGTTATATGTATGCAGGAAACAAGCATTCAAAACACTATTATATATATTGTCTCTAATCTTCTTTTTTTTTTTTGCATTTGTTGTTACATATATTATATCACTATTTTACCAACATGCATAATAGTAGACCAATTTAGTACATATAATTTGCTCTAATATATATTTGCCAATAAAGAAATCTTAAAATTTTATTGCATTGTATATTTTTAATCGTAAATGAACCTACGCAGTTAGGGATAACCCTCTATAAAAGTGGATTACCCACCCTATTTTCACCACACATCCCTTATCTTCTTCCAACTTTTTTCTCTAAACTCACAAATTTTTTTCTCTTCTTCCTCAACCTTTCGCCCACCATGTTCCACGCCGACGACAACCATCCTCCACATTCATCTTCTTCTTTTGAGGAGGATTTTAGGATAATAAGGCTATACTTATTCCTTATAGCCTGTTTCTTTTTCCTTCTTATGGCATTAATGATATATCTCCTAATACACAAATAGGAGACAAAAAAAAAAAATTTATCTCCCCGAAAAAATGACGAAAAAAAATGCACATCCATACCATTTTCTTTTGTGTCTTTAAGTGCATTTTTAGGAAGTTTTTTTTCTTTCACTCGTTTTGTTTTCCCTATTTTTGGCATTCTTTTTGCTTCATTAATATTATACGCTATTTTAGCATTTTTTTTGCTTTTTTTGTTTGTACTATTTATGTATAATTATAATGATATAAATCAGGGGGAGATAATATATATGATTTATTATCATTTACTAATTTAGAATATTTACATGTTTGTAGTAAAAAACGGGAGATCTAGTGAAAAGACAATTTAACATACTAGATCTATCTGGGCAAAAGTTATTAGAATGGACGGTGAACACCCAAATGAATTTAAAGGCCCAAGGACTGGAACATACAATTAAGGGTGTGACAACCCAACAAGGTGATGCAACTACATCAGCCGCATCAGTTAAAAAAGCAACTGAACAAGAAAAGACAAAAGCCTTAGTCCTTCTCAGGCATCATTTACATGAAAGTTTAAAAACTGAATATCTACTTGTGGAGGATCCCAAAGAACTATGGGATAGCCTGAGTGAAAGACATGGGCATCACAAAAATGTGCTCCTCCCAAAGGCACGTTTTAACTGGCTCAATTTGAGGTTCTAGGATTTTCAAACAGTCAGTGATTACAATTCAACATTGTTTAGAATTGTATCATTGTTGAGAGCAGATGATAGATAAAATGCTTTCCACTTTCCACGCTTCTAATATAATATTGGCAGAATAATACAGGTTCAGAGCTTTCAAAAAGTACTCGAGCTAATATCGTTTTTACTTGATTTGAACAAAATAATGATCTTCTGCTTGAAAAATCATAATCTTAGACCTAAGGGGTCTTCACCACACATGAAATAAATGCAATAAAAAGCTCTGATCCACCAGAAGCAAATGCTATACATAGAGGTGGACGCGATACTTACGTTGTCGTGGGAGATGACGTGGTAATTATCGTGGCCGAGGGCGTGGATGTGGCAGAGGTCGATTTTCCTCAAGAAATAACAGTTTTTAAAATTCTGATAAAAATTGGGGACAATCATCTGGAAATCAGAGGCAGATGTCCTATAAAAGAAATGACACTTGCCACAGATGTGGCATGACTGGGCATTGGGGTCGCACATGTCGTATTGCCAAACACTTGGTAGACCTATATCAAGCTTCAATAAAGAACAAATGGAAAAATGTTGAAGCAAACGTTGTTAATGAAACTAATACATCCATGCCCAGCCTTGATGTTTTAGATTTTTTCATGGATAATGCTGAAACTGAAAGCAACTTTGCAATGCATTAATATGCTTAGTTTGTTTAAATTGCTTCAATATTCACTTTAATGTATTCCCTCTTTTGATTATTCATAAAATATGCATTTTCTTATACTGATCATCATATTTATTATTTATGAAGATATGGATTTACCAAAAGTTGGATCCAAAGAACAATGTCTCCTCGACAGTGGGACAACACACACCATATTGACAAATAAAGAGTATTTTTCAAAACTTACAATATTCCAGGCAAATGTTAGCACAATATCTGGGACAGCCAAGTTGAAAGCTCTAGGAAAGCCTGTATTATATTTTCAAATGGGATAAAATTGATAATCAATGACGCATTATATTAAAGTAAATCTCGAAAAAACCTCATAAGTTTCAAAGATGTACGTCCAAATGGTTACCATTTGGAAACAATGACAGAGAGCCGAGAGGAATTTATATGCCTCACGGCTAAAAAATACGGCAAGAAATACATCTATATGAAAAATTGCCAGCAATTTTCTCGGGACTATATCGCATAGATATACGTCCGATTGAAATTAATATGATACCTAACCAGAAGTTAGATAACAGAGAATCATTTACTCTATGGCATGACCGATTAGGCCATCCTAGCACAGGAATGATGCATAGAATCATTGAAAATTCAATTGGACACTCTATAAAGAATGTCAAAATTACTCGGTCAAATGAATTATCATGCTCTGCATGCTCACTTGGCAAATTGATAATCAGACCATCTATAAATAAGATTGCCACTGAATCTCCAATGTTTTTAGAAAGAATACAAGTAGATATTTGTGGGCCTATTCACTCCGCATGCAGACCATTCCGCTATTTCATGGTATTAATTAATGCATCTACTCGATGGTCACATGTGAGCCTTTTGTCAAATAGAAATGTTGCATTTGCAAACTTCTAGCTCAAACAATTCGATTAAGAACTCAATTCCCATATCAAAGAGAATAAGATTAGATAATGCTGGGGAATTTACATCCCAAACTTTTAATGACTATTGCGTGTCTATTGGGATTGTTGTAGAGCACCCTGTGCCTCATGTACATACACAAAATGGTCTTGCTGAATCATTAATCAAGAGACTACAATTAATTGCAAGACCATTAATAATGAGATCAAAATTGCCCTTTTCTGCTTGGGGTCATGCTATATTACATGCAGCAGCATTGATAAGATTAAGGCCGACAACCTATCACAAATTCTCACCGTTACAATTAGTATCAGGTCGAGAACCGAATGTCTCACATTTGAAAATTTTTGGGTGCGCTGTACATGTACCTATTGCTCCGCCCCAACGTACTAAAAGGGGTCCATAAAGAAGGATGGGAATATATGTTGGATTTGAATCTCCATCAATTATTTAATATTTAGAGCCAACAACTGGTGATTTATTTACGGCTCGATTTGCTGACTGTCATTTTAATGAGTCAGTATTCACATCCTTAAGGGGAGAGAAATTGGACCCACAAAATATAAAAACAGATTTTACATGGAACGCATCGCAAGTGTCGATCCTGGACCCAAGAACAAATTCATGTGAGCAAGAAGATAAGAAAATTGTTCATTTGCAAAGTATTGCAAACCAATTGCCAAATGCATTCACAGATACTAAGAAAGTGACAAAGTCACATATACCTGCTGAGAATACCCCTGTACGAATTGAAATTCCTAGTGATAATAAGGCCATTGAAAATGAGTCAATAGCACGTCGAAAACGTGGTAAACCACCCGATTCTAAAGACTCAAAACCGATAAAAATGAAAAAGCAAGGAGAAACAACGAACGAAATTAATATAAATCCTCCAAATTAAAGGATCATGATGAAAACAAAAATGAAGATAAGCATGTTCCAGAAGAAAAGAAACATGAAAGCATAGACAACACTGAAACTTCAATTAATTATGTTTCTACAATGAAACAATGGAATCGAAAAGATGTTGTCTTGAATGAAATCTTTACTTACTCCATAGCGGTTGAAATGGCATACGATGAAAATGATATAGAACCAAATACAGTAGATGAATGTCACCGCATAAAAGATTGGCCAAAATGGAAAGAAGCAATTCAAGCAGAATTGAAATCACTTGAAAAACATGAGGTATTCGGACAAATAACCCAAATACCAAAAGGTATAAAACCAGATGGGTACAAATGGGTATTCGTGAGAAAACGAAATAAGAAAAATGAAGTTACTAGATATAAGGCAAGGCTAGTAGCCCAAGGCTTCTCGCAAATGCCAAGGATTGATTATGATGAGACATATTCTCCAATAGTTGATGCAACTACACTAAGATTTCTGGTAAGCTTATCAATTTCGAAAGGATTACAAATGAGGTTAATGGAAGTAGTGACTGCATACTTATATGGGTCACTTGACACAGATATTTATATGAAAATCCCTGATGGACTAAAACTACCAGAAAATCACATGCCCAAAGAGATGTTTTCAATAAAATTGAAAAAGTCACTATATGGGTTAAAAGAATCTGGAAGAATGTGGTATAATCGTCTTAGTGAATACCTATTGAAAGAAGGATTCAAAAATAATCAAATCAGTCCTTGTGTTTTCATAAAGCGATACAAATCAGGATTCACCATCATTGCTGTCTATGTCGATGATTGAATATTATTGGAACTTCTAGAGAACTCGAAGTCACTGCAAAGTACTTGATGAAAGAATTTAAGATGAAAGATCTCGGGAGGATAAAATTTTGCCTTGGCTTGCAAATGGAACATTTGAGAAATGAGATTTTTATCCATCAATCAAACTATACAGAAAAAATTATGAGACGTTTTTTTCATGTTCAAAGCCCACCCAATAAGTTCTCCAATGATAGTGCGATCTCTGGATGTGAAAGATGATCCATTCAGACCACGAGAAGAAAATGAAGAAATTTTTGGTCCTGAAGTACCATATTTAAGTGCGATTGGTGCATTAATGTACTTGGCTAACAATACCCGACCTGACATAGCTTTTTTAGTAAACTTGTTAGCTAGATACAACAATACATCAACGAAGAGACATTGGAATGGAGTCAGACACTTGTTGCGCTATCTTCGAGGAACACAAGATCTTGGATTATTCTACCAGTTGAAACCAAATGCGTCACTCATTGGATATGCAGATGCTGGGTACCTATCAGATCCACATAAGGTGTAATCCCCCGTATTTTTATCAATTTTATAAGTATATTTTAATATATAGTTATTTAAATTTTAATATATTTAAGCATTTTAATGATTTCATATTTCAAAGGTTGACTATTTGAAAGTCAAAGGAATTGTTTTAGTAATTTATTCAGGTCAAATATTTTTATTAAAGACATGCTTTGAAAGTACTTGAAATTGTTTAAAACACTTAGTGGATTTGAAAAAGGAGTTTAAATGGGCTTGAGGAACCCAAATACTAATTCTAGTGATGTTAGGAGTTCAATCATCATTCCTATTCATCATCAAACTCTATTTGGCCCAATTGCCTTTTCCTAAGCCCATAAGGGAAACACCCATATAAATACCTTGAACCCAAATATTTCTCCACACATTATTTTCTCTCTCTTCCTTCCTCCCACACTTTTCGGTTCTCTCTCTCTCTCCTCTTCCACGTTTTCTTTTCTTCTCCTATTTTCTTTCTTCTTATTCAAGAAACACTTTCTTCTTCACCAAGAAACGTCACAACACCACAATTTCCTCCACCACCGCCGAATGTAGCTGCTGTCCTTCTTCACGCCGGCGCTTCCTTGTTCCTTCTCTTTGTTGTGTTGGTTTAATTCTTTTCTTCCTCCTCAAGTTTTGATTAAATATTATGTTTTTATGTTTTGTTTTAGTACTAATTATGATTAGAGGCTTTAATTTACTTCTTTAATGGTGAATCTATGATTATATAAATTATATATTGAAAGAATAAAATTTCAGATTTAATTATTATATTTAGATTGAGTTTTAATTATCCAAAGCATGAATTTTTAGGGTGTTAAAGATTGGAAAAACATAGTAGCATATTATAAACTATGAATTTGATTTAACTTATGAATTTAAGCATGTTTAAGTATGTTTAAAGGAAGTTTTAATAATTTATAAGTTGCTGGAATTTTAGAAAGGTTGTTATATTAATGGAGTTTTATGGATTTTAATGACTAGTATAGTAGTACTATGCTAGGTAATATAAGTAATTGAGGTTTTACTGATAAAAACAACTTTTAAATATTTTAAAGGGGATTTAAAGTATTTTAAAGTTGCTGGAATTTATTTGGAGTATTGATTTTAAATTTTATTGGTTGTTTTAGGCGGAGAATTCTCTGTAGGCGACTTTTAAGATCGTTAAAATGGCCAATCAGTTTGTTTACACAAGGTACGTACATACCTATGTGTTGATTGAGATAGTATCATGATTTAAGGAAGGAAATTATGTAGTATCATGTATAGGAACTATGTTGAGTTCATATGTGATATTTATTATGTTGGATTTTGCATGTTTTATGCTGTGGTGTAAACATGTGGATTATGAGATTATATTATGAGATTTATATATCATGTTTGTATGGAAGATTGATGCAAGCATGTTGGTTGGGAACTTTAATTTATTGTTATTAATTCACATGGGGGAATTAATATATTTATTAGTATTGGATATTGATTGATCATTGTTCCCTTTTAGTATTTCACTGCTTTATAAGGACCGAGGGCCTTATTTGGTAAGTTGATATTTTCTACCTATGAAAGGTAATTTGGTTGTTGGCTAGGTTCAACAAATAAGAAAGTTTGGATTAAAGTTGAAAGTAATCTTGGATTGTTAAGCTGTGTGATCACTTATCTAATCCTAAAATAAAAAAGAATTGTGGTTGTTTGATGATTTTATTATGTGTGCTGCTTGTGAGTCATAACAAGTAATGACTGGTAAATCATGTAAAGTGAAACTGGATAGCAATAGCTTTAGACTAGTGCACGTCTGAAGTATTGGACACTTAAGAGTTGGAGTACATGATGGTAGCCCATGGCTTTTTCTGGGTTTCGGGGTGATCACCGTTCCTATTTTATTAAAAGGTTCCTCGATATCGTAGGTCATTTTGGAATACGGAGTCGCGCCTGTATTTCGTCTTCCTAGGGGAAGGCTGTTTTAGATGAGACAACTCGGTCCATTGACTATTCCATTTAAAGTAATAAAAATGTTGTTTAAGTTTAGTTCACTAAAAGTTATCTGCAAGCTATTATCTATTCTTGCCTATTACTACCTCCGTCCCAGAATAGTTTGAACACTTTCCTTTTATGTTTGTCCCAAATTAATTTGAACACTTCCATTCTTGGCATGGTCCCACCATTAATACATTATTTCTTTTACACATCTTTGGCCCACACTCTACATTTTACCAATAAAAAGTTATCCAACTTTCTCTCTCCTTCAATAAAAAATACCCCACCAACTCCTATCACATCTACTTTTTAAATAAAATAACATTTGATAACCACACCACAACTTATCACCTTAAACTACGTGTCCCAACAAGTGTTCATATCTTTTTGGGACGGAGGGAGTATTTATTAGTATCATGTTAGGATGGTGTACTTGTTTGGTATGTAGTACTCAGCTGTGCTGATTACGTGCTTTTGTTGTGTATGTTGATCATGGATTTGCCTTATTGATCCTGTGATGACCCATTTTGGTGAGCAGTCTCTAGGGATCAATAGGCATAGTCCATCTAACAGGTTCGAAGATGATGCATCATTGGGATCGGGATTTTGGAGACCTTGTGTAGTTTATATTATGTACTTTTGAGTTATACATTTTATAGTTAATTGGTTTAATTTGGTTTTAAGGTTGACTTTGGTTGTTTGTTGGTTTTGGAGTTGACTATATTGTTGACTAAGTTTATTTAAAAAGTTTATTATTATTGTTTTCCGCTGCAAAATTCTAAATAAGCCGATACATTTTCACACGGGCGATAATACTTTGATAATTCTCTATGTTTTACATTAAAAGGGTATTTTAGAAAAGAGAGAATTGTCGGGGTGTTACAAAAGGCTAAGTCTCAATCCGGGTATCTATTCACTTATGGAGGTACTGCAATATCTTGGAAATCTATGAAGCAGACTTTGACGGCCACATCATCAAATCATGCAGATTTAATTGCTCTGTATGAAGCTGCTGGAAGGGAATGTGTATGGCTAATGTCAATGATCAAGAATATCCAAGAAGAATGTGGAATGAAAACAATAACAACGAATCCAACTATCATCTACGAAGACAATACTGCATGTATCTCCCAAGTAAGCGAAGGATACATCAAAGGAGACAAAACTAAACATTTATCACCAAAGCTCTTGTTTACTCATGACCTCCAAATGGAAGGGATGATAAACATCCAACAAATCCAATCATGTGAGAATCTTGCAGATTTATTCAACAAATCCCTTCCGGCGAAGAAATTTGAAGAATTAGTTCGAAAAATTGGAATGCGTCATCTTCGTGATATATGCTAGATTCAGGGGGAGCATTATATGTGCTGCAATCTTTTTCCCTTCGATCAGGTTTTTATCCTACCGGGTTTTTCCTGACAAGGTTTTTAATGAGGCAGTTAATTTTAAGCATATAAGGATACATAATAGTTGTATTCTTTTCCCTAGTTACGAATTTTTCCCTCAGGGTTTTTCCTAACAAGGTTCTTAATGAGACAACGTCTATTATGAGTTATCAGTGGACATTCAAGGGGGAGTGCTGAGAGAATAGTGGAATGGTAAATTCCACTGTTAGGAAAAGTTTTCTTCCGCCGCTGCAATTGTTGAATTTGTAATTGTACACAGTAGAAGTTTTGCCTATAAATACCGTCAATGTAATAAGTGAGTTTTGCACAATTCGAATACAATACACTCTTCTGATATATTTCTATCAATAGCTTCTCTCTCTATATATTTCTCACAACAGACATCTGCTTTTCAAAATTCAATGCTGAAAACTCCTTAATTAAAGAGAGTTATAAAACCGTGAACATACGAAACCATGTGGGTGGTGTGGAATGTGGAAAAAGCAATGGCAACTTGAACATTTCATATATATACGACATTAAATAGGGTCTATTGTTGATAGATATCGGGAGATATTTCTCGCCTTACAAAAATTATTTTTATTGCCATTTTCACATTGTTTAATCAACAACAAGGCTTCCTCGAAATGTCAACTACCAGTAAAGTCAGAAACCAAATAGTTCATTGCTTGCGGAATCTCGTTGCATTGCCTTTTGATCTTTTGGTATCTAGGTAAGCCACCCGCTAATGGTATATTCTTGGTGCGGCGAAGTGGATTTTCTTTTTAACCCCTTGATCAATAACTTTCTTCTGACTTTGTAAACATTTCATAAATAACCTCTTCACCAGCTAAAAAGGTTAGTTTATATAGATTATTATTGTATGTGTTATATTATATGATCATGTAAAAAAGAATCTGTGCCTAGCATCTAAAATATCTTCTTCCTTTTTATGTTTCTAAAAACTCATCAATTTCCATAGTAGCAATTTTTTACCTTCCCTACTAGCTAATTGCACGGTAAAATTTTTGTCACAATGTCTTGGTCTTCCCTTCTAGTTATTATCATTAACAACTAAAGATCATATTGTGATTTGTCTTAATTAAGTGCCATATTTGAAAGTTTTATTCCTATTATATGGTACCATGAAGGGGTTTTCGTTGATCTTGAAATGGGATTATAAGAATGGTCAGGAGAAAAATCATTTTATTTTAAACCTTTGGAGCTTTCCTTTTCCTTCTCAATTTTTTTTCCGCCGAGGAGACCTTAGTTTCTTAGTTTATTATTTTAATTAATTATTTTTTTTTATATTTTTTTATGAAGTTCAAAAATACCTTTTATATGAAGTTTATAAAAAAACCTAGGTGATAAAGAATCACGAGTCTAATATTTAAAATGATGGTAAAACATGATAAACCTGAAATATTATGAATTCTACAATCAAAATAATGAACAAAATTCCAACTGAATTGAACTTCATTTTTTTTTATGAGAAATATACTTAACAGATAATGTCATAAGATACAAAACTTTTCAAGATCATAAAATGTTATTTCATCATATAATAACAATAATCAGTCATAAAATTATAATATAAATAGGACTTTTGGATAAAAGAAAATTACTGTTTAATATAGTTTAAATAAGCAGCTAATGATAAGCATAATATATAAATTAGGTTAAATTTTAGCTACATTATTTGAAGTTTGATAAGTAAGAACAATTCGTAAGCATATATCGAACTGTGGACGATCTTCCGATCCCATAATGACCACAACCATGGCCGGGTTACTCTAGAATAGTCCTATTATAGCGAGTACGTATCTTCCCAAATGATCTTACATGATTGATAACTTACTCCCTCTGCTTTTATTTAGTTGCTACATTGTTGTTTTGGAAATTGGATCACTAACTTTGACCGATTATTTTAATTTTTTTATAAGTAAATATATAGTCATGTGTGGTCTTGTTAGATTATTCTCGATGTGTAGATTCATAATATCAAATTTTTATAATTTTTACTTAAACAAAATAAGAGATATTAAAGGTTATATAATGTCTTGAAAACCACGCACCAACAATGTAGCAAGTAAAAAAAGCAGAGGGAGTATTAAATTGGTTATTTTTTTCATTGTTTTTCAAGTTTGTCCTATCTTCAGTCTTGATAATTTCCCATACCTACCCAACTTAAGTTTGATATGTCTTCATGTAACCTTATGTGATTATAGAATTTTAGTTACTTGAAAGACATGCATGGTTTTAGTTGTATTGTAAAATTACCTCGTTCAGTATCTAGGATCTTAGCTAGGATCCTACAATCCAATTTTACTGATATTTTGTCTATTCCATGAGATCAAACATTAGTTTGCGTACAATATAAGTACAAGACCTGGCATCCAGCCCACTACTCATATATATATAGTACTTATACATTCGGCTAAGTTGATTCCATCATTCTTGTATATGATTCTTTGACTTTGTAAACCCTTCAATGATACACTTTTTATTCTAATGAACGCTAATCTTAATATAAATTTAATTGTTTATGTGTTTGATCAGGTCTAATTAACTCCTTAACATCTCCTGTGGTTACATTGTAATTTTTACAACGATGTCAAATGACTGACTATATATAGAGGTAGCTAATTGTCACCATAAACAAAACCAAAAGAAGCAAGCAAATCCTATTAGCTAGCAAACAGTTTACCTGTATACTAACAAAATCCCACCCCACTCCTTCCCCAAATAAGTAAAAAAAAAAAAAAAATTTCCTCCATGGCTGGCGCGCCAGGAAGCTCAATGCACGGGGTGACGGGGAAGGAGCAATCATATGCCTTCTCCGTCTCCCCTTCCGAGGTCCCTGTGGACCCCGCGGCCAAGTTTGCTCTGCCAGTCGATGCAGAGCACAAGGCCACAAAGTTCAAAATCCTCTCCTTAGCAAAACCCCACATGACTACATTTCACCTTAGTTGGATATCCTTTTGCACATGTTTCATATCCACATTTGCAGCCGCACCCTTGATCCCTATCATAAGGGACAACCTAAGCCTTACGAAAGCGGACATAGGTAATGCAGGAGTTGCTTCCGTCTCAGGAAGTGTCTTCTCTAGGCTCGTCATGGGTACGCTTTGCGACCTCATGGGGCCTAGGTACGCTTGCGCGTTCCTAGTCATGTTAATAGCCCCAGCCGTGTTTTGCATGTCGTTGATAACTGACGCATCTGGTTTTGTAGCCGTAAGGTTTATGATAGGGTTTTGTCTCGCCACCTTCGTGTCGTGCCAATATTGGATGAGTACCATGTTTAATGGACGAATTATTGGCCTTGTTAATGGGACCGCCGCAGGATGGGGTAATGCAGGAGGTGGGGCGACTCAACTTCTAATGCCTTTGGTTTATGAGATCATCCGTCGTGCAGGGGCTACGTCTTTTGTAGCATGGAGGATTTCCTTCTTCATCCCTGGGTTTCTACACATTGTTATGGGAATTTTGGTGCTTACTCTTGGTCAAGACTTGCCGGATGGTAACCTTGGTGCTCTACAAAAGAAGGGTGAGGTTGCGAAGGACAAATTCCCTAAGGTAAACCCTAAATTATTATAAGTATATTTTTTGGGGGAAGGCTAGCTAGTGTATTAATTACAGGACGAATTGTCCAATGATACATATGGGGAGATCTGCGATGGACAAGGGGGCCGGCTAGCTAGTGTATGAATTACAGGACAAATTGTTCAATAATACATGCAGGGAGATCTCTGATCTGACGAACAATAGTTCTCCCAATATTACATACTCAATACCAAAAGAAACTAGCCTAACTAGGTGATGGGCAGCAAAATTCCCATCCCTTGTTAATTTCATAGAAAAAAAAGTAGTTCATGAGTAAAGTAGTTTGCCTTTTAATTGCATTAAGAACAAGTAATCTTCCTTTATTAATTGAATTTTTTTAGTGTATAGATTGTGTTTGATTAATGTTAATTATATGTGCGTCATTGCATATACAATTCAGGTGCTTTGGTATGCAGTCTCCAACTACCGGACATGGGTGTTTGTACTTCTCTATGGCTACTCCTTAGGTGTGGAGTTGACAACCGATAACATTATTGCAGAATATTTTTTTGACAGGTAAATTTAAATCTATAATCTATTTATAATGTTTCATTTGTAATAAATGAAAAAAATATTATTATATGTTAATGTTTCTTTTTTTCTACCACTTTTGAATATAAATCTTTTGAAAAGTTATAATTAAAACGGAATTACTCTACATTAATCAGTAATTTTATTACAATTATTATAGTATAAAAAAATCACATGAATTATGTCCATAATATAAGCACACATAAGATCCACCCACCAAAATAATGGATTGTCTTGATTCCTTAATGCCAGCTCTTTGGCTGAAAATTAGGAGTATAATGTTTAAGAAGCATCTCCCGTTATACTGTAATAAATTGATGCAAATTATTAATAGCATGAGGTTCCTTAATCAAGCTAATTAATTACTTTAATCTCCTTGATTGAAATCAATCGAGTTATGGCTAAGGAATCTCTCTTTATTCAAGTATATACCCCACTAATTGTAATACGTAGAATCTGACATACATCCAATGAATCCACGAGGAGGACCGTAGATTCAGATCCCAACAATTACGTAGTTTGACATAGTTTTTATTTGGTTAATTACATTTGTCTGAACTAGTAGATGTGTAAGTCCTTATGACATCATCACTTTTTTTTTATTAGAAAATATAACTTTCCAAATCTTGGAAAACGTATAGATTCCAAATATTCCCTCAGATTCCAAATATTCTCTCAATATACTTACCTTACTTTGGTTTTTTTAATTTGTCAATTTGAAGGTACTGGATAACGATTTGAGAAATTTTCTTTATGAAATTCTAAGCTTCGTTTCTAAATAAGTGCAACATTTTGACTTTCATACTTGACAATGCAAAACTTTAACCATTAATATCCCTAAATATGTATTTGTAAAAGTTATAAAAAGTTAATATTATGAAACATATTCATTGAAACAAATCCAACAACATTTTATATGATTATTTTTGTTTTTATATATTAATAAAAAATACAGTCAAGATGAGGTGTGTAAATAGTGCAAAAGTCAAAGTGTTGCACTTAAAAAGAAGCTTAAGAAGTCTTTCTTAAATAAAGTGTTGGTGGCCTACCCTTAAATTTATTCAACTGTGATGATAAAATGCCTAAATCGATTCGTAAATTATGACTAAAACTTACTTTAATTTTACTTTGAAAAATCATCATGTTTGAGGAAGTGAATTGTTCTACATACTTTGTTCTCATTTTACGTACGAATTTTGTTGATTATGTGACAACTTATTGTATGAAATAAATGCTAGTAATTAAACTTCTTTTTTGTGATCACGTTAATAGGTTCCATCTCAACTTGCACACAGCAGGAATCATAGCAGGCAGCTTTGGGTTGGCGAACTTCTTCTCCCGTCCATTGGGAGGGCTAGCCTCAGACTATAGTGCCCGTTACTTTGGTATGAGAGGCCGACTTTGGACCTTATGGATCCTCCAAACTGCAGGTGGATTGTTCTGCATTTGGCTTGGCTTAGCCAATAACCTTGTGACGGCCATAGTAGCCTTAATCCTATTCTCCCTAGGGGCTCAAGCTGCTTGCGGAGCCACCTTTGGGATCGTGCCCTTTGTCTCTCGGCGATCCCTGGGAATTATCTCAGGGCTCACCGGGGCAGGGGGAAACGTGGGAGCGGCGTTGACACAATTTATTTTCTTTACTGGAGAACGTCTTAGAACCGAAGAAGGTCTAACCTACATGGGAGTTATGGCCATTGCGTGTACTCTCCCGGTGGCCATTGTGCATTTCCCGCAATGGGGGAGTATGTTTTTCCCTCCCTCTAAGAGTGCTACTGAGGAAGCTTACTACACAGCCGAGTACACCAACAACGAGCAGAGTAAGGGAATGCACGAGAGGAGTGTCAAGTTTGCTGAAAGTGCACGGTCTGAGCGTGGGAGGAAGGGGGTTTCCGCTACTACTGCTAACCAAATTCCATCCCCTAACAATGCTTGATTAGTTTTGTCATGGTTATTTTATACGGTTTTGGCCTTAAAACTTGTATCTCTTCTTCCTGTTAATTTGTTAAAACATACCTACTCTACAACTTGACAGTAAGTAACTCCAGTTGGTTCTCTGTTTAATCCAAAAGATTACGGGTTTCTGTTGATACTTTTGGTGAGTGCGGTGATGGTACTAACATCATCATATTACTCTTCTAGCTCAAGTGGCAATTTGTAATAAGAAATATACTCCTATGTTCTATATATGATGCTTTCATTCCCTTAATCTGTAATGTACGTACTATTGAGTTTGGCACATATTGAAATAATTGGCAGGATGAAGTTAATGAGAGTGAAGTAATGAGGAAATTAACCACACTACGAGACCTAAACTCGGAGCTATTTAGACGTTTCAAGTTTCAACGGGAGTCTAGCTTGCAATCGCAAACTGAAACGAGACACACAATTTAAGGAACATACATCCTAATTGGAAAATGGGTCAGACTAAAAACGATAGAGCGAGGAAATTGTATAATAGTACGTGAGCCTATAATTAAAATCAACTGCAGCTGAAAAAGACTAGTGCTACTAGTTCTAACCCTTGGACATGTATAAAGGAATGGAGAAAACTATTTTGAATTGAGAGAGAAAATCTCACTCTGAATGTGAGAGAAAATCTATTACCAGAAATCTACCTTTACAAGCTATTTTTCTAAGCTATATATACAGAAGAAAGACAGTTGTACAAGTAACAAACTAACTACTTGTAACTAACTCCTAACAACCTTCTAACAACTTACAACAGTAGCTGTAATAGTTGTAGCTATATTACATTATTTCTCATACCCCCTTTGCAAGCTGGAAGAGGAAGCTGCTAAGGGAACTAAACCCAGCTTGAGAGACAAAAAATGATGTTGTTCTGCTCCAAGAGCTTTGGTCATAATATCAGCAAGTTGCATGGCAGATGAAACATGATGAAGTTTAATGAACCCACTTTGCACATTTTCTCTTACATAATGAACATCCAGCTTAATATGTTTTGTCCTTTCATGAAGGACTGGATTTTTAGCAATGTGCTGAGTTGCAGTATTGTCACAGTATAAATAAATAGGCTGAGGAACAACAACTTTCAAATCTCGTAATAAACCTTCAAGCCAAGCAATCTCACTACTAGTATGACTCATACTCCTCTATTATGCTTCAGCAGAACTCTTGGAAACAACCTTCTGCTTCTTTGTTTTCCAAGAAATTAAAGATTTTCCCAAGAAAACACAATAACCAGTAATTGATCTTCCAGAAATAGAACAATTACCCTAATCAGCATCACTATATGCAGTGAGAGTTAGGTTGACAATGTGATCATAAAAGACACTATAATCAACTGTACCCTTCAAGTATCTCAGAACATGCATTGCAGCAGAGAGATGTGGAGCTCTAGGGTCACTTAAAAAGTGACTTAACTGTTGTACCACATAAGAAATATCAGGTTTAGTCATATTGAGGTACAAAAGTTTACCAACAAGACTTCTATAAAGTTAAGGATCTTCCAACTGAACCCCATCAGTAGGATTCAACTTAAGAGCCTTAGGAAAAGGAAAGGATGCAAGCTTACAAAATTCCATCTTTGTATCCTTTAACATATCCAAAACATACTTCCTTTGATCAAGAAGTATACCAGCAAAGGATCTAGAAACTTCAATGGCCAAAAAGTATTTCAAATCACCTAGATCCTTGATAGTAAAAGCACCATCTAAGGCTTGTTTCACTGCTTGTATTGTAGGCAAATGTGAACCCGTCAAAAGCAAATCATCAACATATGCAACAATGATAGTAAAATCATCCCCATCTTGCTTAGTGAACATAGAATAATCTTGTTTTGACTGTGTAAAACCATATGCAACTAAAAACTTACTAAGCTCTAGGTTCCATTGCCTAGAAGCTTGTCTAAGCCCATATAAGGACCTTTTAAGTTTGCAAACCTGATTAGGTGAAGCTGCATAACCAGGAGGAGGAGTCATGTATAATTCTTCTTCAATAAAGCCATGAAGAAAGGCATTATTTACATCTAATTGATGTAAATGCCAATTATGTGCAGCAACTAAGGCAATAATTGTTCTAACAGTAGTCAACTTTGCAACAGGACTAAAAGTGTGCGTAAAATCCTTGCCTTTAATCTGTTTGTCACCTCGAGCAACCAATCTTGCCTTATATCTTTCAACACTGCCATCAGGTCTAAACTTGACCTTATACACCCATTTGCAGCCTATGGCCTTTTTACCAGGTGGAAGTGTAGTCAATTCCCAAGTTTGATTATGTTCAAGTGCTGTCAACTCCTTATTCATGGCCTCTACCCAACTGAGATTATCCTTAGCCTGATTATAACAAGAAGGTTCAGGAGTAGCAAGCACTTGAGAAAGACTAGCACTATGAGAATGCATAGAAGGAAGCACATAATCTTGGAATTTAGTAGGAATGTGCTTAACTATATCAGATTTCCTGATAGGCAGAGAAGGAGAAGTAGTAGAAGTGTTTATAGGTGAAGAAGAGGATGTGTTTAATGGTGTAGATGGTATATCACATTGAGAAGAAGTAAAAGATGAGTCATTTTGAGAAGACATTTGTGGTGAGGAAAAATGAGGAGGAGAAGAAAATGGAGGAATATTGATAGATAAATCATGTGAATTTGAAGGGAATGGAGTAACAAAAGAAGATATAGGAAGCTCAGTATCTATTGCAGCAGGGTTAACAAGGAAGGAATCATGTTTTTGCTGTGAACCTGAGTTAGAAGAAGACTTTTGGAAAGGGAAAGTATGCTCATGAAACATAACATCTCTACTACGCAGAACTTTGTGAGAGGTTAAATCATAAAGCTTATAACCCTTTTGAGCATAAGGGTAACCTAAGAGAACACATCTACTAGCCTTAGAAGCAAATTTGTCACCACTCTTTGTAAGAGGATAGCATAAACATCCCACAACCCTGAGCATACTGTAATCAGAAGGTTCGCCAAGCAATGACTCACTAGGAAATTTCCATTGCAAGACTGAACTAGGTAAAATGTTGATCAAATAAGTAGCTGCCAAGATGCAATCACCCTAAAACTTGAGTGGAAGATGACCTTGAAATCTAATGGCCATAGCAGTTTCAAGAAGGTGCATATGTTTGCGTTCCACCCATCCATTTTGCTGAGGATTACCAGGAATGGACCTTTGATGAACTATGCCATTATCTGCAAACATCTTAGCACAAAATTCTTGCACAATTTCTGTGCCATTATCACTCCTGATATTCTTGATTTTTGTACCAAATTGAGTCACAACATATTGCAAAAATGCAGACAACACAAATGGCATTTGTTGTTTAGTATGTATCAAATGTGTCCATGTAGTTCTAGTGTTATCTAGGGCTGGCCATGGGTCGGGTTGGGTCAAGATCAGGTTGGGTTGGCGGGTTAACAGGTTGAGAACCCCTTGACCCAACCCGACCTGTTAACTTAAACGGATTGGGAATTACAATCCAACCCAACCTTATGATAAATTTAATTTTTTTTCGTGTTTTTTCCAGAAAAATAAAATAAAACAATAAAGAATATGTTACAAAGAAACGGTAGGCAGCAACTTAGCATTAAGTCATTACATACCATATGCTACATATTGTTCAAAATCAACCCAACTGTTATTCAAAATCAACTCCATTACAACTCCATAATCAATTGTTCAACATTAACTGTAATGAGTTAGAATTTTACTTTTTTAACTTTTTATATGGGCTAGCACAATTTTTTTTAGCTGTGAAATTAGTTAGGGTTTTTAGGTTGTTTCCATAAATGGGTTAAGCGGGTTAAAATCAGGTCGAGTTTTTCAACCTGACCCAACCCTTTTAATTAAACGTGTTGGGTCAGGTCGACCCATTTAATTAAACGGATTGAAAATTTCGGCCCAACCCATTATTAATGGGTTGGGTTCGGGTCGGGTTGGCGGGTTGGGTAATAATTTGCCAGCTCTAGTGTTATCGTCAAGGATACTAAGAAAATAAGTGGCTCCAGATAAACAAGGAGTCTTATAAGGACCCCAAAGGTCCACATGAACCAAATCAAAAGGATTTTGGGCTAAAGAAGAAGAAATAGGATAAGGAAGTTTAAGATGTGTTGCAAGCACACAGGGTTCACAAGTAAAATCATGAGAATTACCATCATAGAGAATGTTTAAATGTTGAATTTTGCCAATAGATGGATGACTAAGTCTAGCATGTAAAAGAGAAAGAGGAATTTTATTGATGCAAGAAGTATTTACAACATATTCATGCTTATTATGACTAGAAGCAATCACAGCAGTGACATCAGCAGTATGTAAAACATCAGTTGTGCTAGAATTAACATGCTGATCATTATTAAAAAGAGTAGAATCACAATGAACAAAATGAGAAGTGACATCACTGAATTTATATAATCCAGAGATTCTTTTCCCAACAACCTTTAACTTGTTAGTTGAAAGGTCCTGAAAACAGCAGTAAGAAGAATGGAAATGAGCAACAAGAGAATTTTGATCTAAAAGCTTTCCTACAGAAAGGAGAGTATGGTGAAATTCAAGAATGAAAAGAACATGTGCAAGCATAATTTCAAGTGTTAATTGAATATTACCATTGTGAGTAACAACTTTGACAGTCCCATCAGGTAGACCAACTTGAATAGGTTTTGTGAGAATGTTTAAAGAAGAAAATAAAGATTTGTTTGATGTCATATGATCACTGGCACCAGTGTCAATGATCCAGGAATTACTATCATATTGATGAACAAAAGACTTAACATGAAACACATTTGCCATACCTACAGAATTGAAAGCTGAACAAGCATAGTCTCCTAAGCTAGAACCAGCAGCAACAGCAGAAGAATTATGCTGCATCATTTGCATCATGCCTTTATAGATGGCAGAAATCATATCTTGAGAGTCCAAAGAAGAAGAACCTCTAGATTGAGGCTTAGGATCAGGATTTTCATCAAAATCTAAGGGTGTATTGGCAACCAGAACACCATGAGCAGCATTAGCTGTAGCTTTACTAGAACCTCCTCCAAGTTTGCTCTTATATAAGCAAATTTCTCAGGATATCCAATAATCTGAAAACATTGATCTACTGTATGTCCTATTTTCTTACAGTGATCACAAAATCTATCATCCTTAGCTTTCTTGTGATCTTTTCTAGGAAAATTCTGAGAATATCCAGAGTTTGATTTGAAATTATACCTTTGAGAATATAAAGCACTAACATCTGGAATATGAACATCAGGAAGTGTTAAATACTTCTGTTTTTCAACTTGTTGAAGAATGTGATAAGCACGATCTACGGGAGGTAAAGGATCCATGCTCAATATATTGACCTTAACCTGATCATATGCAGGAATTAATCTAGCAAGAAACTGAATCGATTTCTTCAATTGATCTGCTGGTAAGATTTTCTTGTGTTAATCACAAGTACAAGCATCCATAGCTCCATATTTGCAAGTAGATATTTCATCAACAAGTTGTAATTCATCCCAAATTCGTTTCAATTTTGCATAATATTCAGCAATTGAGAGGTTACCTTGATCAATTGAGAGGTTACTCCGATGAAGATCATACAATAATGGAGCATTTGTTTGACCATAAAGCTGTCTAGCTGAATTTGTGAAGATGTAACTCTCTGATAATGTAGATTCCATTGAATGTAGAATCCAAGGAGTAACAATATAATCGTTTCTTAACCATTTCTGATGATCCTCAGAAATAACAGCAGGTTTACTTAAACTTCCGTCCATAAAGCCGAGTTTTTCTTTGCTCCTAGAGCCAATCGAACACCTCTACTCCAATTAACAAAATTATCTCCATTAAAGAGATGAGTTCCTACCTGTTGTTTTGGATTATCGCCATTAGAAATGAAGTAAGGATCATTATAATTGATCGCATTGTTTGAACGAGATTAAGATGGAGAATTTTGCTTAGAATTTTGCTCAGAAACTTCCATTTTATCAAGATTGAAAGAATTCAGATGAATTTAGGAAAAAACAAGAAGAAAATATGATGAAATCAATTAAGAATTTCTGGAAATGAAGTAAAATTGAGCTGGATTTTGACCGAAAAAATCTGTAGCTCTGATACCATATGAAGAATAGAGAAAACTAATATGAATTATTAAGAGAGAAAATCTCACTCTGAATGTGAGGGAAAATCAATTACCCGAAATCTGCCTTTACAAGCTATTCTCTAAGCTATATATACAGAAAAAAGACAGTTGTACAAGTAACAAACTAACTACTTGTAACTAACTCCTAACAACCTTATAACAACTTACAACAGTAGTTGTAATAGCTGTAGATATATTACATTATTTCTCATATGTATCATGTCCATTGTCCAACATGAATAAACAAGTTTGAATAACATAACTCAAGTCTCAAATGTTTAGCTTATTAGAGGGGGGAGGAGAACGCGAACATAATACAACTTAGGATTTTCTGTGAAAACCACCTTATAAAACATATAATTTGTGATGAGAAACCACCTTATATATATTTTTTTGCAAAAACAAACCTTTACCAAAAAAAGTTTGTGAGAACAAACCTTATGCCGAATTCTGATAATTGACCCAAGGTTCCGGCATTGACCATGTCATGTGCAAGTCACGTGACTTCTTAAACCCAACTAACCTACTTTTTTTTATTACCTTAGCTTTTTCCCCCTCTGTTTCATCCTATTCACCTCCTGCGTCTCTCTCTCTTTCCTACGCAAGATGTTGAGGATATCAATCCAATATATTCTACTGCAATTCTTCAATTAATCCCATGGAATAATTGAAATCCTACCACTGCTCTAATTACAACTTGAACAAGTTAACTAGCTATTTTGTTATTTTAACGTAGTACAGTAAGGCTAGGGTTTCAATGGACAAAAAATCCGAAATTGTATCATTTTTGTCTTCTTTGATTTTCAGTTAAGGCTATAATGTTGAAATTGTATAGTTAGCTAATGAAAAAACAATTAACTTAGGGACTTAAAGTTTAATCCATTTCATTGTAAAATTAAGAAAGTAGTATATTAGCACTCGAGATGTCAACGGGTAGGATCCGGACGGGATCCTCTAGGATCCAGATCCAGATTTGTTTTTCAAGCATGGATCCAGATCCGACCGGGATCCACTAGGTAATAAATATGAGGATCCAACTCCATATCCAATGGATCATACGAATCCGGGTCCAAAATGGATCTTAACTTATTTTTTCAAACGACCCTAATTTTCTCAATAATTAAGGATTTTAAAGAAGAAAACAACGTCATTTAGCATTTCATTTGTTGATGTGAAGTAAACAAGCATTCAACCTTAATATAACAGATCCAAGCATAAATAAATTAAGAGTTTAACATTAAGTTTTACCCATTTAATTATATATTTTAAAATAACTTTGAAAAAACGGGTAACAGATCCTGATCTGGGTATAATTTAGGACCCGGTCCATATCTGTTTTTGAAAACTAGGATCCATATCCTACACGGATCCGTCGGGTCCAAAATTTGAGGATATAGATCCGCTAAAAATGGATCTGGATCCACGGATCCGGGTAGGTTCCATTAACCACTGACATCCCTAAGTAGCACCCAATTAACAAAGGGTGATCCACATCCAATAATTGTAAACGTTGCTTTTACTACTTAATTAAATTTTAGTTCATTCCTTCTAAATCAATAAGAAAAAAGGAAGTAACAACCAAACACTCTTCAATAGAT
This sequence comes from Beta lomatogona, assembly GCA_947646795.1. Classification (NCBI taxonomy): domain Eukaryota; kingdom Viridiplantae; phylum Streptophyta; class Magnoliopsida; order Caryophyllales; family Amaranthaceae; genus Beta; species Beta lomatogona. Next base: position 1,614,763 of record CANSNZ010001115.1, read on the forward strand.
TTTTTTCTACGTTCTGTATTGTGCTGAATTAGTTAAAACTTTTCCTCCCTCCTAATTTTCTCTCGGTTTCTCATGTAAACCGTCGCCATGGCCAAAAAATCTGGAGGTGGAAGGAAGAGTGCAAAGCCTAAAGGTCCAAATTCGGATTCTCAAGCGCTTAAGACACGATCTATGGATGAAATCTTGGGTGTGGAAGCTCTGAATTTAGGATTTCGTAATGAAATCTTAACTCCAAAATCTTCGTTACAGCAGCTGAAACAGTAATTCGAACTCCGTCATACTTTCAACGAGTGGCTTGAATCGATTCATCAATCAAAGGAGCAAAATAAGGATCATCCAATTCAACAAGGTATGATTCCTATATTACAACAATTTGAGGAGGTTGCTTCTGATTTGAATGAGGATTTGAATTTGAAGGCGGATTTGAATTTGAATGAGATTGAAACTTTACATGATTATGATCAAATATGCAATTGGATGTGAATGGCAATCAATCTATGGTGAAAATTGATTTGAATGATATTCAAGAAGAAGTTGATTTATGGAATTCGTCAATTGTATGTTATGTGCTTGGTGCCAATCCACCAATTCATGTGATGGAAGGTTTTATTAGACGGATTTGGAAGAACTTTAGTATTGATAAAGCTGTAACGGTGAAAAAAGGCATGTTTATTGTTCGATTTCATGCTATGGATATGAGGGATAAGGTGTTAGGAGGATTGTATATCTTTGATCAGAAACCAGTCATCATGAAGGCTTGGTCGCAGGATATGGATTTTGAGAAAGAGGAACTTAGCACAATTCCTATTTGGATTCAAGTTAGGAATTGGATGAAATACTAGGGAGAGAAATCTCTTTTTAAAATTGTGGCTCAAATTGGACAATCTGTGCAATGTGATGATGCCACAACAAAAAGAGATAAGGCCAATTTTCTAGGGTATTGGTGAGAGTTCGAATTAATCAACATTCGCCTAGTTCTCTAGCATTCCTAGATGAAAATGTTGTGAAACAAGAATGTTTTGTGGCATATGAATGGAAGCCTAAACAATGTGAAAATTGTTTGAGGTTTGGGCATGAATTAGGGACTGTAGAGTTCAAAAGAAGAAGAAGGTTTGGGTGAAAAAAGGGAATCCAGTGCAAATCACTACCTCTGTGGCATCTGTTCCAGCAATAGAGAAGCAGAAAAATGTTGTTGATGCAGAGGGTTTCTAGAAAGCTCTCAAGCCTATAAAGTTCAAACCCACTTGTATTCCTTCCACTAGAACCAATAACGCTTTTAACATTTTGGTGAATGCTGCTGAAGGCTTTCAGGATGTAGTGCAATCTGAAGTGGAGGAGCTTGTATTTGGGGATCATGTAGTATCCATGGACATTGTTGTGGGAGGAAGGAACTCCTCCATAAGCAATGGATAAAATCTTATCTTGGAATGTCCGAGGGCTCAACAACCCAAAGAAGCAGTTAGATGTTAAGAAATTTATTCAACATCATTCTGTTGGGCTTGTGGGGCTCTTGGAAACAAAGGTAAAGGCCTCTAATCTAGGGAGCCTTTACCAAAGTGTGTTTGATGGCTGGTGTTTTAGCTCCAATTCTGCATTCCATGATGGTGGAAGAGTAGTGATTGCCTGGAAGCCTAAAGTGTTTTCTGTGAATATTCTTCAAGGTTCAAGTCAAGCCATTCACTGCAAGGTTACACCTATGAGTGGTTTACCAAGTTTCTTTTGTACATATGTGTATGGTTTCAATACTAGTGCTAGAAGAATGGATTTATGGAAGTTTATAAAGCAGTATAATACAAATGAGCCATGGCTTATTTGTGGTGACATGAACTATGTGATGCATGTGATGAGAGAATTGGGGCATCAGTGAGATGAAGTGAAATTGAGAGTATTACTCAATGTATGAGTGAATGCAACATGACTGATGTGAAGGCAGCAGGGCACTTATTCACTTGGAACAACAAGCAGCAAGGAGAAGCTAGGGTCTACTCTAAGATTGACAGGGTCATGGCAAATTAGGCTTGGCAAGATCACTACTGTAATACAAAGGTGGGGTTTTTGAATGAGGGCACATTTGATCATACCCCTGCTCTATTGACTGTGTATCCTAGAGCTCTATTGACTGTGTATCCTAGAGCAAACTCAGGAAGAAAGCCTTTTAGGTACTTCACTATGTGGAGACATTCAGATCAATTTCTCCCTAAAGTTACTGAAGCTTAGCAGAACATTGTAAGAGGCACTAAAATGTTCTATGTTGTCCAGAGACTTAAATGTGTTAAAAAGGAGCTAAAAGAGCTAAACAGAGAGGGTTTTAGTGAGGTTCAAGCAGCTGATGCTAAGGCCTTCCATGATATGCAAATTGCTCAAGAGTTGATGCATGCTAATGCTGGTAACCAAGAATTAGCTGATGCAGAATTGAGAGCTATCAGTGTGTACAAGGAGAAACATAAAATCAATACATAATTCTTGAGACAGAAGTCGAAATTAGATTGGGTTAGAGATGGTGATGAGAACACCTCTCTTTTTCATCAAAGTATCAAGGCCAGAAGAACTCATAACCAAGTTTATGCCATTTATGATAAAAATGGTATATGGCAGGATACTGATGCAGGTGTGAATAAAGCTTTTCTTGATTTTTATCAAGAGCTTTTAGGTACTACTCATCAACACAGGAGGAAGGTGGTTAGGCAAATTGTTCACAGTGGGCCTTTGGTTACATATTCTCACAAGTCCATCCTTGATAGTAGATATACTGCAGAAGAGATAAAAGCAGCGCTGTTGTCTATAGATGGAACTAAAGCTCCAGGCCCTGATGGCTTTGGAGCTCAGTTCTACAAAGATGCTTGGGGAATTGTGCAGGAAGATGTAATTAATGCAGCGCTTGACTTTTTCAATTCTGGTAAACTCCTTAAGGAGGTAAATTCTACCACTATTACCTTGATTCCCAAGAGTAAATTTCCTACAAATGTTGCTGATTTTAGACCAATCTCTTGTTGTAACGTTTTGTATAAATGCATCACAAAAGTGTTAAGTAACAGATTGGGTAGGATTTTCCCTGACATTATTGATGAAAATCAATGAGGATTTGTTCAGGGGAGGTATATAGTGCATAACATCTTGATTATTCAAGATATTGTTAAACACTATGGGAGGAAGAATGTTATCCCTAGTTGCCTTATGAAAATCGATTTACAAAAAGCTTATGACACTGTAGATTGGGATTTTTTAGAGGAAATGCTTCATTCTTTGCTGTTCCCTGAGAGATTCATTCACTTGGTGATGACATGTGTTAGGACTCCTTCTTTTTCTTTAATGATTAATGGTTCTTTGCAAGGCCATTTTTCATTCAAGAAGGGTTTGAGGCAAGAAGACCCAATCTCCCCTCTTTTATTTGTCATAAGTATGGAATACTTATCAAGAATTTTGAGGAATATTGGTGATCTTCCACACTTTCAATTTCATCCTCGATGTAAATCAGTCAAGCTCACTCATTTATGCTTTGCGGATGACCTGATTTTATGTTGCAAGGGTGATTTTAACTCCATTTATATCCTCCATCAAGCCTTTAAACTCTTTTCTGATGCTTCTGGATTAAAGGCTAATATCAACAAGTCTTCTTTCTATTGATGTGGAATGAAAGAGGCTGAGATTCAAAGAGTAAAAGATGTCTCTGGTTTCCCTAGATGTTCTCTTCCTTTCAGATATCTAGGTTTCCCTATTTGTTCAAAGAAAATCGTAGCTACTCAATGTGATGCTTTGATTGAAAAAATGATTAGTAGGATCAAGGTGTGGAGCTCCAAAAATTTATCCTATATGGCTAGAGTGTAGCTTATTAATGTTGTACTGTTAAGCATTCACCAATATTGGGCTCATGTTCATGTTTTACCAAAGAAAATCTTGTATGAGATTGTAAAAGTGTGTAGATCATTCCTATGGAGTGGTCATTTCTACTCTCAAAAGCCTAGTTTGGTAGCCTAGAATGACCTTTGCTGACCTTTGTTGTTCTAAGAAGGAGGGTGGCTTGGGTTTCAGAGATATATTGTTGTGGAATACTGCTAATATGGGTAGATATGTTTGGGCTCTTGCTGCCAAGAAAGATAATGCCTGGATAAGGTGGATTGATTCTGTTTATTTCCATGAGCAAACTTGGTGGGATTATGTTCCTAAACCAGGAGCATCCTGGTACAAGAAAAAATTTGTGCCACAAGAGACAAGTTGAAGCATGTTTTCACATTGGATGAACTAAAAGCTATGAGCACTTACTCTGTCAAACTTGTTTATAACAAGTTGATTCAATAACATCAGCAGGTGACTTGGAACAATTTCACCTGGAATAGGTTGTCTATGCCTAAACATAGATCTATATGTTGGTTGGCTATGAAGAATAGGCTTCAAACAGCAGAGAAGTTATGCAGGATTGGTGTTTATCTGAGTGATCAATGTCTGCTGTGTGGGAGTAATGTTGAAAGCCATACTCATTTATCCTTTGAATGTCATTTTAGCATGAGATGTTTGGTGGCTATTAAGGACTGGTTGCAGATCAAGTGCACTGCTACTGAGCTAGGAAGAATCATCTGATGGCTAAAGCATAGTAAGCTGTCAAAATTCAGGAAAAACGTTGGCTACGCTGCTGTTGCTGCTACTATTTAAAGTATCTGGCAGAGTAAAAATGAATGTTTCTGGTATCAAAAAGTTCCTGTGATTCACAATGTGTAATTAGAAATTTACAATATGTAATTAAAAGTAGGGTGATAGCTATACTTCATGAGAAGATTTCTCACAGAGATAGAATTTGGATTCAAGAGCTAGCATAAGTGTATAGCTGTTTTTGGCCTTGTTTAGGCATGTTAGGTTGTAAATCTTGGTTTTGGTTATAATATTTCTACTCTAACTTAGCGAAAAAAAACACTCTTCAATATTTTCGTAGGAGAGAGCAGAAAAGCAGGGGATAGGAAGAAATAGAAGAAAAAACATGCAGCAATTTACATGTGTTGCATTTTCTGGGCAATTGTCAAAGAACCAACTCAACCAAAAGCTTAAACTAATGGTTGGAGTCCCAGGAATAGCTTTATACTCTATCACGCTCCCTCACGGGAGAGCCCATTGGGCTTGAAGTGTGGATGCAGCACAAGCTCCCTCATACTATACCTGACGCTAGTTTTTACTTAGAAAGGAGGGGTAGATGAGATTTGAAACCCGTGACCTTTATGTCACGCTAGCTCTGGTACCATGCCAATGTCAATTGGTGCTGATGGTGTAGGTTAAGGTAAGATAGACTTCATATCTCATTGATTGTGTAGCCAAAGCAGCGTATGTATACAACCCTAATATTGAACAAACTAGCACACGTTGGGCCAAACAAAACTAACACACATATATAGGACCAATAATATATTATACATAGTCCGACAACATCATATTGTAATTTTTTTTTGTTAAACTTACATAACAATTAATTCTGAAGTTGTGATATTATGCTTTGTTTGAACCTGAAAGTCTCATCACAAGTTATCGTTGGAGCCAATTGTTAGCTAAAGGGAGGCTGCAATGCATGCATACAGTCTTCCAACATGATGACACATGTTTATTTTATTAAATAATTTAACAACGAGATAATATATACTATCCATTAGTTTGCAAGAACAGTGTGCAACAACTTCACAAGCCATACATCTTAATTGGCGTCAAATTAAAGAAGTAGATGTGAAAAAAAAAACTATATGCATGTGTGCGTCAAATAAAAATGAGATAAATGCTAGTGTGCGTGGAGCTTGGAATTTGGGAGCGTGGGTTGGTATCCAAATTTCTATTGACCTGCCCCAACATATCCTTCATCATCTATATAGCATACAATGGACTCCTAATGAAAACATCTACTCTCCCTACTCCTCCTTTGTTAAAAATGATTCCTTCTCCATTAAAAAAGCTTTCACCTGGGAAATCGCTCGTCACCAGGATCCTATTAGGGACATGTCGTGGGTATGGGGGTTGCCATCCACCGAAAATAAAAATCTTTCTTTGGCTGCTTTGGCATGGGAGAATCCCTACTCAAAAACTTCTATATGCTAGGAAAATTGTTCCCAATTCTATATGCAATATTTGTGACACCTATGAGGAGAACATTCTCCATGTGCTAAGAGATTGTGACTTCGCCTGGCCATTTGGGCAGCCATTCCAGTAGATAGCTAGTGTGTTAGCCTTGAATGATAAAGATGAGTGGAAAGTTTACATATTTATGAATTTTTTAGTGCGTTAAAACTTGTAAATTGTTAGTGAGTTATAATATGTGAACTAGTGAATAATATACGAATCGTGCTATTATAAATTTGTACAAGAGTTGTGAAGTTCCTTTTTCTTATCTCTATCTATTTCTCTCTTCTCCTAAATTCTTGTGCACATTCGACCTTTCGACTATTACAATGAAGGAAGTATTTAAATTTTCCTTCTACTCGACCACCAAGACAACGTAATTCCTCTCCACAAGCCACATGACTTCATCTCAAATTAAAATTGGTGCAAAAATATGAGAACTCGCCATTAACAATTGTAATTATGCTTTATTGTACTATAAAGTTGTATTTGGATTTTATTTACATTTTGATTATAGTAGTCATGCATTATTTTTTTTCCGTATTCGATACTATATTAGTATTCCGCTCCCCCTGATCGGAAATTCTGAATCCGACACTGAATGAGGAAGCAAATAGGTTAGCCTAGCTAGGGGAGAACTTGAGACATGGGTGATTTTAAAAGGGAAATTCCCATTGGTAGGCTCATACTCTTGAGAATTTCCAATGGTAGATTCAACTTTTATTTTTTCCTATTGTTAGGCCTCATTTTTGTAACTTAGCCAAACGTGACATTAATGAGGCTTAAACATTGTAGTTGTTTTTTTGGTTTAGGCTTGTTATGGATGTCTCAATAGTACAAAATTGTCGATTTGCGTCGGATGTGAGGCGCCCATTTGCGTCGGACATGGGTCCGACGGCACAGCTCTCGACGCAAATCAATATATAGGATCTGCGTCGGACAAGCATGCGACGCAGTTGTCTCGCTATTTGCGTCGGACCCAGACCACGACGCGACACGAATAACTCTTGGGCTGCTGGCTGATGTGGCCTTGGCGCCCCACCATCTGCGTCGCATGCAGCTCTATGTGCGACGCAAATGATCTCATATCTGCGTCGCTCATTGAGCTGCATGCGACGCAGATGGTAGGGCGCCAAGGCTAAAGCAGCCAGTAGCCCAATAGTCATCTGTGTCGCACATTGCTAACGTGCGACGCAGATAGGAGGTCATTTGCGTCGCACCTTGCACAATGTGCGACACAAATGATGATTTTTGGGGTTTTTTTTCTTTTTTGTTTGTTTTTTTTTCATATACAAAACCTTAAACTTTAAAACTAAACGAACATTATATTAATAATTATGAGCAGAAAATTCGGCAGAGTCTCCTTTGTAATTTGGACAACCCAAGAAATCGTTGGGGGATTTTTGCATATATAACCAAAACATGTTCCAGTACATCTCAAAGCAACCAATATTGCAATCAACTGCAATCAGGCAACCAACAAGGTTCAATCAACAAAATATTGTTCAACCTATAAATACAAATACTAACTAGATAGTTTGCAGCTTTGACGACCTCTACAAAGTATTTTGCAAAACGTTCTTTGAGTTCGTCGATCTCAGTTACGGAGTATGGCTGAGGACTTGGTGGAAAATCCTAGAAATATATTTAATTAGTTAATATACTTGAAACTTCTATAAGTATAAATAACGAATTTACGACATATATATACCTCCTGTAATGTATCTGAATCATAGTGCATGCGGACGATTTCAAGCATGTTTTTCATCACGAAATAGCCGCATTCCGCTCCTCTCGATTGTTGAGCACACTACACCAAATTTAAGATATATATTAGAATCGGAACTAAAATCTAAATAGAATTATAAAATGTGTATCAAATACAAAACCATAAGAGTTTTACCGGGATCGTTATCCAAGACAATTTAGTTCCTTTACTGGAACCTTCAAGGCGCGTGAAATTTGTATATGCACTAAGTATAGAAATTTTGTAACAATTAATTACTATAAAAATTTGTAAATTATTTAAAATATCATAAAATGCATGTAAATTAATTAACATGTATAACAACTATGAACTTACATATTCAGCTGCATCTTGATAGCTAATTTTCTTTCTCTCTGTAGCGAATCAAATATATATACCGCTTTCTTAGATAGACCAATGACAAGAAGAATCCAATGTTCCCTAAGGCATGAAATAAAATGTGATGCTCATATAACCACAAGTTCATATAGATAAACAAAGTAAAGATTAGTTTAACTAACATACTTTTGAATATACGGACATAGGATGAAACGCATATTTTGATTCGTTTTCACTGAACTTGCCATGTAGTTGATCACGGCATCTGGTTGATTGCGTATCATGGTCGCCGAAATCATACTTTGACACATGAAACCAATAGTACCCTCTGATTCAGACTCCTCTTCCAGATGCCTACACTCCAAATACTTATACTTAGAAGAAACAATAAAATTAAATATCAATGTTATTTAGTTTAGAGTTTGAGAATTCTCACATCATAAATATTTGCAAAATGGATACATTAAGCCATGCTCTCCTAAGAAGCTGAAAAACATCTTGTCACGAGAGAATTATCATCTGATCACTATCATAGTTGAAGACGGTACCCTTCATAACTTGCATAGTAAAAGGCTCATCTGAGGGCCGGTTGCAAAATAATCGGTGCATATCCTTGACAATATCATTCATATCCTCCAGTGATAAGTCAATAAAAGGATCTATGTACCTATGTGCAGATTCATCGGTGCAAAGATCACTACCAACTATTTTTTTTTCTTCTTCTTCATCGCACCTCCCTCAGGCAAATGTTCCTAATTCAATTCGACTTCTTTTTAATTCATACTATATATGTATATAGATTATTTCATATATCAATCAAGCTTACGTAGTATATAAATCAAGATATTAAACATAAGTTACCTGATTATCTGAGGCTACAAATACCAACTATTTCGACCATTCTATGAATGAACCCTCCAGCTTGACTGAGTTTCACGATGTATGGAGTAGGTAGTGGAACTGGAGCATCTGCGTAGTCCGGAAAAAAATTATCAACGCTCACTTTCACGGCCGTAGAATGTGATGATGACTCCAGTTGTGGATGAACGGTACCCTCAGCTACAATGATCGGCCCCGAGACATCCGCTATTGCCAAACAACATGGAACTTGACTCTTGACATCAAATGAGAACACAATGTCATTAATTAAGTGTTTTAGAAGCATATTATCATAACCTTAGAAGATATAAAATAATTATATACCTGCAAGTTCACAAATGGATCATTGCCCCCCGAGTTACAGCTACTAGGATCAACTGGAGTATGAGGACTTCGGACCGACGCATCTTCCCTTGTTTGATTTGGTACTTGAAGACCTAATTGCGCCGCAAAACCCATCAACCTTTCTTGAACTATTGCATCTATCTTCGAGTTCATCTCTTGCATCGTATGTTCTCTAACTCTTTCGCTCACTCTAGTCTCGAATTCCTGTATCTCCTCATCATCCATGCCCCTACCCTTTCGAACAGTACTACTCCGATCAGGATCTCCCCAAACAGATGTAATCCCAATGCTACATCTAGCTATTAACACGCGCCCAAGACGGTCTTTCCTCTATAGAGCACGTGATAGAGCATTATCCATCCGACCTGGAACAAATTCTCCTTCATTTTCTTTCCTTTTCCAATCATCCTGCGTCCAATTAAAAAATTTCATATGATTAGTAGAATACGAGTAATTAGACAAGAAAATATCATAAAATTTGAAAAATGCTTACAATGGACTCTTTTGTCTTTTGTGTTTCTTCATTAGGGAAGAAAAGATTTCCTTCCTTATGTTTTTTCGATCTCGCGAGAAGCCATGGCAAAGTTCAATCTGGCAAGGAGGAAAAAACTGAAGATGTGGATGAGTCACCAGATGATGTTGTAGATGATGAAGGGATACACCCTTATTTTTTCCAAAAAGGAATCATCTCTGCATATGGCTTTTGACCCAAAAAATGAGGATGAATATTGGCATCCTGAGACTTTCTTGCCCTTTTACTTTTAGCCTAATATGAAAACAAGTAACTAGTCAATATCCACAACATAAAAAATTGATTATAACATATTATGTGATTGTAACGTACATATTATTTACCTTAAACTCATCAGAGCTACACTTTGTCACAAATTGCTCCCAAATCTCTTCTGTGATGAAAGGATAGAGCACGTACGATTGCTTATCATTGTTAGGCCCCTTCCTCGTTTTTGTGATCCAGCGACTCACCAATCTTGACTTGAAATCTCTCCACCGCTTATCACAAGTAGTCAACACATCTCGTTTCTTCCTCTCATCCTCTTGTATTCCAAACTCTCTCTTCAATATACAAAATTATACACTATTAGTAACTAATAAACAAGATCTCAATTCAATTAAAAGAATGACTTTTAAAATACATGTGTACCCAGAGAACGCTTAGGGAAATGAGCTAGATCTTTCTTAGAATCGAAAACCAAACATTCATTCACATCCTAAGTGAGATAAGAAACTCAAAGACAGTCCCAAAACGGAAACTATTCAAGACTTACTCCTAATGAGTAAGCCTCGAACGGGTATCTAGGCCAATGATGCACACATTGCAATTAAACAGCATAAACCAATCCATTCCTTAAATTTCCCTCACCACCCCATTAAGGTATGTCCATATAGGTTTGGTCATAATTCAACATATACTTTCCCAATCGCATAACCAAACAATTCACATATACTTTCCCAATCACATAATCAAACCATTCCGTAGAATTCCCGAACCTCCCATATAGGTTTGGTCATAATTCAACATTATAGGGACAAATAAAATAAATAAACATAAAGCAAAAGGTATAATATATACCTCTGCTCTCAAGGAGCAGCGAAGACAAGCACAACCAGGTGAGCTTGGAGCACCGGCAAGCCGACAAGTAGAAGATGGAATGTGGCAACTACATTAGGGCATTAACCAACCCACAAATTAAATAGTGATTAAGTCATAACTCATAAACATCAACTATCTAATATTAAGACATTGCCAAATTAGAGATTAAGAAACAACATTAAGATTAAAGTACAATTGTTAAGATCAATGATAAAAAATTCATAACCACTACAAACTACAAATTACGAACATCCTAAATTCAATCTCAAAATTCATTCCACCATATTTATCATGAGTCCAATTCTAATTTCAACCCCTTAACAAAAATCATAACTAAAATCAAACAAACCAAGTCCTAAAAAAATTAAGGGAACTTGAAATACATGATTAATGTAAATTAATACAAAAAAAATAACAACAATGACATACATTACCTGCAGCAGCGGCGGCGAGTAGGTTTGCAGCGGCAGCGGCGAGTCGGACTAAGGCGGCGAGTAGGACTAAAAGAGAGTGTGTGAGAGAGAAAGAGAGAGAGTGTGTGAGAGATAAAGAGAGAGAGTGCACCGGAGTGCTCGCCAGCCGCAAAGTTTAGCCGGCGAAGTGGGCGGCAGCCAGGAGTGGGCGGCGACCGAAAGCCGTGAATGAGAGCGCACGAACGAGAGAGAGAGCGTACGAACGAGAGAGAGAGCGCACGAACGAGAGAGAGAGAGAGGGCACGAACGAGAGAGAGAGAGCGCACGAACGAGTGAGAGAGCGCCAAATGTAATGGGAGAGAGAGAGAATGGATCGCCGGTCGTCGGCACGGGTGAGGGAGCGCCAGAAAGGGTGAGCGAGCGTCGGCGAGGGGAGCAGACCTATGTTTTTGAGAGAGACAGAGAGAGAGCGCCAAAGTTTTTGAGAGTGAGTTATTTTAGGGCTCGAAAGTGTGTTGTGTCTAGTAAATTGGTGCAGCAGCATTTGCGTCGCGTCCATGGTGCGTGCGACGCAGATAGCCAATATAACAGGATTTGCGTCGCGTCCAAGATAACTGCGACGCAGATATCTTGTGCATTGAAAAAGCGGGTGAGCAGGTCATCTGCGTCGGATGCGCTGCACATGCGATGCACATGAGTTATCTGCGTCACATGTATGTCACGTGCGACGCGGATATTGCTGATAGTGTTGTATGCGTTAAGTTTGGGCCTAACAATCATCTGCGTCAGACTGGAGGCCCATCCGACGCATATAGATGATGCGAGTGGTGGATGCGACGTTTGCGTTGCATGTTTGGTGGATGTGACGCATATAGCTTCAATGATATGCGTCGGATAGGCCTTTGGTCCGACGCACATCAAAGCTTTTGCGTCATTTGGCCTGAGTATCCGATGCATATGTGCGGCACCTATTGCTGTCCTCAGGGTATTTGCGTCGGATGTTTAATGCTATCCAACACAAATTACCAATTAACGTCATTTCCTCTAGGGTGCGACGCAAATAGGCCGACGCAAATCGTCAATTCTGTACTGGTGTCTGATGACATACTTGGTTTGGATTTTTGATGTAGCACACTTCTTGACTTGTTGGTTTTTTTGGTTACCGGTCTTATGTTTTTAATGATATTTTGTTGATTGCTTACATATAGATGTTTTTTGATAATGATCTTATGTTGTTCTTATCAAATTATGCATCAATAAAGTTGTATGTTAGATGTATGTATCACATATAAGATTTGGAAACTCTCTTGAAATCTCTCTTGAAAACCACCTTCAACTTCTTAAGATTTGGAATCTCTCTTGAAAAGGAATCCCACCCAGCACAATTCAGTGATTCACACCCCAGAGTATTTGCAGATTCCTGAGTGCACTTAGTTGTAATTCTTTAAGTGTCGAAGGGCATTTAAATGGGTAAATATAAATGCCTAAGTAGCGTAAGCTTGCACAAGACATCAGGAACTTCTACATCATTATCAAAATCAATGTTCCTGTAATCTAAATTCAATAAATTCCTCAACTTCTCAATTAACATGGGAGTTGTGTAATATTTGAAGCACGAATAACGAGATGCCTCAAGTGTATCAAGCTGCCAATTCGTGAATAATGACAAGAATAGAAGAAAGTTTGTGTTAAAGCTTAAGCTAAGAGTCAATTAGGAGTATCGACTTAATTATAGCATTGTTATTAGGGGTTAGCAAAAGTTAACAGAATTAACATTCAACATAAAATTAACGTTTAAGCTTCATTAATGTCACGTTTCGCTAAGTTACAAAAACTGAGGCCTGGCAATAGGAAAAAATAAAAGTTGAATTTACCATTGGGAATTCTCAAGAGTAGGAGCCTACCAATGGGAATTCCCTTTTAGTAATATAATCGTACGCTTGAACAATCTCTTTCTGATTACTCAAATAGTCAAATGTAGTATTATTAATGAGTCTCAGAGTGGTTTTGTTCCCAGAAGACTTATAATAGACAATGTGCTTGTTGCCTATGAATGTTTTCACTATCTACGAAAAAAAACAATGAAAGAAAGGGAGTCTGGGTCTCAAACTGGATATGAGTAAAGCATACGATATAGTGGAATGGGTCTTTTTAGAGCAAATGATGAAAAAGTTTGAGTTTCCGGATGCTTTTGTCAATAATATAATGAAGTGTGTTAACTCCGCTTCGTTTGAGGTTCTTGTTAATGGTCAGCCCTCACGGAAATTTACTCCAAGCAGAGGTTTGAGACAGGGGGATCCCCTATCCCCGTTCCTGTTTATTATGTGTGCTGAAGGCCTCTCGACCTTGTTGAGGGATGCTGAAAGAAGACATGTTATCCATGGTGTAAAGATTGGCAGACATGTAGCCCCGATTTCTCATCTGTATTTTGCAGATGATTCTCTGCTTTTTGTAAGAGCAACGGAAGAAGAAGTGGAGCAAGTGATGGATATTCTTTCAATCTATGAAGCTGCTTCTGAGCAGAAACTGAATATGGAGAAGTCTGAAGTGTCATTTAGCCGAAATATTAAATCAGAAAGGCAATCTATGCTTCAGATGAAATTATCTTAAAGGTTGTTGATGGACACGACAAGTATCTTGGTCTTCCAACGCACATGGGGGGCTCGAAAAAACTTGTTTTTCAAAGTATTCAGGATCGTATTTGGAAGAAGCTAAAAGGATGGAAAGAAATGTAATTATCTCAGGTGGGGAGGGAGATTCTAATAAAATCTATTGCACAAGCAATTCCTACTTTTGCTATGCAATGCTTTGCTATTCCGAGTAGCATTCTGAATGTAGTGGAGAAAATTTGCAGAAATTTCTTTTGGGGTCAAAGAGGTGAAGAGAAGAAGACATGTTGGGTGGCTTGGGAAAAGATGTATGGTTCGAAGAAAGATGGCGGGATGGGTTTTAGAAATATGCAACTCTTTAACAAGGCAATGTTAGCTAAGCAAGCATGGAGGGTGGTAAACAATGCTGAATCTATGATGGTAAAAACGTTGAAAGGAAAATATTTTCCAAATAGCTCATTTTGGGATGCAAAGGTGGTGCCAAATATGAGTTATACTTGGAGATCAATCATAGGAGTGAGGGAAGTGCTGGAAAAAGGCGCAAGGAAAATCATTGCTAATGGGGAGACTATCAACATATGGCATGATCCGTGGGTTCCGAAGCTGCCAAACTTTCGGGTACTGCCGAGGCTGAACGAGACTGAGGACGTTCCGCAGCAGGTGAAGGAGTTGTGGGTGGATAGGACGTGGAATCGAGAGCTTGTGGAGGCCCTCTTTTCGAGATGGGAAACCGAAAAAATCTGCAATATACTCATCCCTCTTTTTAACAGACCTGATAGATGGTCTTGGCATGCTTCAAATAAGGGTGACTATACTGTGAAGAGCACATACTTAGGTTGCTTGAAGAGAGACATCGTGAGAGAACCTCGTCATCTCGCACGGTTGAAGGTTTTGATTGGCCTGCCATCCGGGGTTCGAAAGTCCCACCAAAAATTCTAAATTTTGCATGGCGTGCTCTAAATAACGGCATTGCAGTGAGGAATCAGCTGAGGATGAGAGGTATGGATGTTGAGGAGGTCTGTCCGATGTGTGGGGATGAAAAGGACATAATACTGCATAGCTTGGTTCAATGTAGGGAGGTGCGTCGAATGTGGTATCTCTCACCACTTCGATTAGAGATTGATGAGTTGGGTGAGATGACATTCAAAAATTGGTGTAATAAGCTGCGTAATATGTACAAGGACTCCCTCTGGTGGAGTGTGTTTTGGAGTATGTGCTGGGGCATATGGCTATGGCGCAATGCGTAGCTTTTTGAGAAGAAATGGAAGAGTGTGGAAGAAGTAGTTCATAAAGCAGTTGGGTTGGTTGGTGAGTTCGAGGCTGCGATGGAGTCACCCAAGGAGGAAATCAATGGTGAGAAGCTAGCTATGGAGTGGAAAGCGCCGAGAGAAGGGGTTTGGAAGCTGAACTCAGACGCTGCTGTTCCATCAGGTGCGAATGTTGGTTTTGGCGGGGCTGTGAGGGACAGCAAGGGAGATGTTGTGGTGGTTGTTTGTTCGCAGGAGAAAGGTGGCTTTGAAGTTGATGTTGCCGAGGCTATGGCTATGAGATTTACCTTGAAGATCGCAATGGAAGCAGGTTTCAACCATTTCGTCGTGGAGACGGATAACATGAAGCTCTATAGTCATCTGAAGAAGAGTAATGTTGAACCTACTGTTTTTGGTAGTATTGTAGCTGACATTTTAGCTCTAGCTAGGAGTTGTGTTATGTTTTCTGTTTCTTTTGTTAGAAGGCAAGGTAATGGTCTTGCTCATAGCTTAGCTAAGTTAAGTAGTAAGTTTGTTGGCTTTCGAGTCTGGTTAGAGGAGTATCCTCCTGAGGTTGAAGGAGCTGTAATGGCTGACTTGGATGGTTTGAGATAGTTATAATATGTTGGTGTTTTCCCGTAAAAAAAAAAAAAATAGTCAAATGTAGTGAATAAATAATGAATGTTTTTTTATCTTTCTTTTTATAGCATGGTTTTAAATACACCTTCCGTCTCTATTTTCTATTCACTTGCTATCCTTTCTAAATATCCTTTGTGAATATATATTTTGAGGGAGTATTTTCTAACTATTGTCTCTGTTCATTTGGTTGGTTTTTCTATCAGATGCAAGCAAAAATACAATGAAAGAGGACATTCATATATGTACAGGCTATGTATAAAGTTAAGTGATTGACCTATCAGATCTTATTTATAGCATGAAATGAATTTGCAAAAACCTAACGGTTTTCTGAAATTTAAGGGTGCTTCTGCGCAAAACGACAATGATCGAGAAAGGAGCGTTTGACCATGAAAGAAAGGTTACGTACAAAGAATTATTTAAAATTTAAGGGTGCTTCTGTGTAAAAGGACAATGAGAAAAGAAAGTTTGATAATGAAAGAAGATTACGTACAAAATTATTTTTTCTTCTTTTAAAAGGGAAATTTATGTTGATCTACACACTCTAATAATGTTTATGAACTCTTAAGAGACTCATTGAATTCATATTAAAGAATCGATACTATGGATTGGTTGATTACGTTAATTATGAAACGGGTTTTTGATACATAAGTTTAGATATAAATAAATAAGTTTGGATCAGGGATTGACTTCGTTTTATAATTAACTAGTTTTTTGGCCCGGGTTACGCTCCGGTAATTATATCTTTTACTTATTAATATTTTAGGTTGAATAATAACATCAAATATCACTTGGTTCAATGGTTAAAACATTAGTATATATGCTTGTGATCATGAGATCAAATCTTATATAATGCATTTTCTATTTTTTAGTGTATGTAGATTACATGGCATAAAACGCTCTAAGGGAAAGCGCCACATGGAATCGTTCCTTGCGTAGGAACGCCTTTTAATATATTTATATAAATAGGATGCATTTTCTTCATCTGAAAAATATAAGTATTGAGTCTAATAACTTTAAATTAATTCTAATAACTTCTAATATGTTATAATATTTATTCCATTAAGTACTAACACCTTTATCTGTTAAGTTTTGATAAGTCCAATGAATTCTGATAAGTTTATGTAAGTTTCAATAAAGTTTCACTCTATATAATGTGATAATGTGGAATACTTATCCATTTTTGTTAAAATCATTAATTAAACTACTTTTTTTGTGTTAGAGAGCCCATAAGGGCAAGAGATGAGATTGAATCAATAATCTCCTGGAACTGGGAGAGAAGCTCTAACCAACTGAGCTATCATTCACTCTCATTTATTAAACTATATTAGTAACATGTATGGTAATTTTTTTTCCTTAAGATGTAACCTTTTGGAATTGGTGTGGTCACTATGGAAAAAATGATTAGAGTACATTTATTTTTCTATTGATTAAAAAGAAAACTATTAGTATTCCCAAGTACTCATATACATGAGAATTGTTCATAGTACCCCAACCCTTTTTATATGAGTTCCACATGAGAACGCTTCTTATATGAAAATGAGAGTACTGAAATTATAATCCATTTTAGTGAAAATATAATCCTTTTGGAAAATTGGCTCTGTAAGAAAATTTATTATTTTATAATTTAGCTAAAATGGGTTACTAGTCAATTAAAAGGCAAAATTGGCCTCAACACCCTAAACTATAACGCGGGTGCACCAAACAGCCCCAACTACGGCTTACAGCCAGAACACCCAAAGTACCGACCTGGGTGCAGTCCGTACCATAAATGAGGTCGGTGCCCGGAATTCTCACCGGATTCTCCCCCCTTTCTTATTTTCTTCTTTTTTAACCCTAACTTTTTACTTAAACCAAAAAAAAAGGCATGTGCCTTCATTTTCTCCTTCCTCAACTGAAGACGAAGACTTTCTTCCCCAAATTCCCTCTTACTTTCCCAAATTCCCTCCTTCCCAAATGAACCTTAAATTTTGAAAGAGTGAAATCCGCATAATAACAATGAGCTCAGCTTCATCTTCACGTTTCAAGAAGAATTCATATACCAGTTTAGGTAATGGTAGAATATACTGTCGACACCTATTGCCTGCAGTAGTCCAAACTACTTTGGTTTTCAACCACAATCAAGGAAAACACTTATATGGCTGCCCAATATCTAGTACTCGACTTATAGCCGGTGAGAATTCTGGTCACCGACCTCATTTATGGTAAGGACTGCACCCATGTACGTACTTTGGGGTGTTCTGGCTATAAGTCTTAGTTGAGGCTATTTGGTGCACCCGCGCTATAGTTCAGGGTGTTGAGGCAATTTTTGCCGAATTAAAATGGATTACAACAAAATGCTCTTGTGTTCTCATATAAGGATTGTTCTCATAGGAATCCAACCCTAGGCGGGCTATATATATAAAGAGAAAGCACCCTAGAGATGTAGATAGTATAAAGCTAATTTGTTATATTTATTTTTGCGACACATAGAGTGACTTGAAGTAACTTTTTTAAGCTGAAAATGGCAATACAGGCTCAAGACTGATTGATACTTGACAGGCTAAAGTCGTATCACCTTATCAAAAATAACCTAAAGTCCACTAACAAGTAGTCAGAGAAGTCAGGATCGAATCCACAGGGAGAAAGTTATATTATTGTATCTGAATTCTAATATTATACTAACTAAATCAGTTGAAAAACGGTGTGTGACTAAACTAATAGGCAAATGACAGAACTAAATATGAAGGTAAGAATCAATTAATAAAAGAACTAGATTATGGATCACTATGCATATAATTCGGGAAATCAGAGACGAATAATAACTACCCAATAAGTCAATTTATCTAGGGCACATGTAATTTCTCTCGAACATTACCTCCCTCAAAGATCACCTAGCCGCTCTCGCATGGTCAAGGATCACTATGCCTAATGATTGAAAGCCTATACGAAATCTCTCCTCTCGAAGTAGATTCAATATTGCGATAATAGAAATACAAATCAGGCCTAATTCATAAATCTAGCATGAACGATTCAATCAGAGGAAACAATTGAAATAAAGGGTAATTATACTAATCTATCAATCCCTCATTGTATACATAGATCCCCACAATCCTAGAAATAAAACTACTCACTCATCCTTGAGAAAACAATAACAAATTCCATGTAAAAATTCATACTTTGAACTATTGCAAATAACTAAGAAATTACTCTAATCAATAATAGAGAAAGCAAACAATAATGGAGAAAACAAGGAAGAAGATTACCAAATTAAAGAACTATATTGAACTTGCGAATAATCCAAAGGTTTGATCTTGAATCACAATGAAAAGTAATAAAACTAGGGTTCTTCAGAGAATAAGGACTAAAAACCCAGCTGAATAAAAGATGTTCTAACTTTTCTATTTATACCAAGTAGCCCGAAACTCATTAAATCAGCGCGCGGAACAGACGCCCGATCGGGCCAAGTCAGCCCGATGAGATCGGGCTCAAAACAGCAGCTGGGCTTCAAAACTGGACCTCGCCCGATTCAATCGGGCCGACACGCCCGATGAGATCGGGCCGCACACCAAGCCTCACAATCCAGCGCATAACATCGCCAAGCACGCCCGATCGGGCTCCTCACCGAAATAACGACCGGGCGACATCTCCCGATCGGGCCCGCAACGATTCTTGTTTCTGATGGAAATGAACGCCCGATTGGGCGTGAGGCGCCCGATATCATCGGGCTCTGGTCCGATTCTTCCTTCCTTAGCTTCAGACGCCAAGGCTTCACTTCTTCTTTTGTTTTAGGCCTCGGAAAGTATTCTCGGGACCCCGGAACTCATCATATATGTCTTCGAACCTTTCCAGTCCAGTGTAATGGTCAGATAATAGTAGAAAATAGGGAGATAACTCCCTAAAACCTGCAATCAGACACAGAACAGAAAAACACAACTCGATGGAGAAAGTTAGCATAAAACGGCTCGTAAGAGCACCATTGATACACATTTTAGCTCAAATATAGGGGGAAAAACACTATATAAAACCATAACATCAATACTACAGAGAAATTGAAGAGTACTATGTGAGAAAGGATCGATTGGGCTAATTAATATTGTCTGAATTATTAGGTATTCTCATATAGATTAATTAGCTATTTTAGGCTTTTGGCAGCTACAATGTAGTGCATCTAGCTTCTATTTACTCTTCATTCTATTGATCTTGTAGATAGAAATAGAATAAAAAAAAACCTCAAAAAAGAAAAACAAAAACAAAGTATAAAGCCGGAATAGAAAGTGATAAAAAAATAAGAAAATACTTCCTAAGTTTCATGTTACTTGAAATATTATATTATGTCGGGAATTAAGATCCCTTTCTTGAATTTACAGATGATACTATGTTATTTACTAAAGCGGCAGATCAAAGTTGTGCAGCTATTTGTTATAGATAAGTATTGTTCTATGTCAAGGCAGCTTGTGAATTTTCATAAGTCTTCTTTTCAATGTACTAAGAATGTTCCTCCGAATGTAGTGTCAAATTTTAAAACTGTTTTGAAAATGAATAGCTCTTTTTCTTTATGGAATTGTTTAGGATGTCCTATTATTGATTCTAGGGTAACCAAAAACACTTTTGAGAAAGTTGTGCAATCTTCTCATTCTCAGCTCACAAAATTGAAAGCCAACTCTTTGTCTCAGTCTGGCAGATCAGTGTTAATTCAAGTTAATTTATCTACTAAAGCAAAATTTCAAATGCAAAGTTTTTTGTTACCTTCGTCTATTCATTCTCACTTAGATAAAAATTATAGGAATTTTTTTTGGAATAAAATTCCTTAGTCGGGGTCGTCTAATTTGATTGGGTGGGATAGAATTTGTATCCCTAAAAAGTGTGGTGGATTAGGTTTCAGAAAGGCTAGTGTTAATAATACAGCTTTGCAGATGAAATTGTTATGGAAAATTGTTAATAATCCAACTAATTTGTGGCTGGAACTTATTACTAATAAATATCTGCGGGGGTGCTCTATTTTTAAGTATAATCCTTCGACTAATTGTTCTTGGCAATGGAAAAAAATTAATGTCTATTTGGGATATTTTCAAGAAAGGTTTCCGTTGGAATGTGAACTCAAGTAGTAAGATTTCGTTTTGGGATGATAAATGGGTCTTCTCTTATCCTATTTCCTCTATTTGTCTCCCGTTGATTGGAGTGGAAAATATTATGGTGAGTAGTGTTATAAATGCTCATAGACAATGGGATAAGGCTATGTTGGTTGATCTTGTTCTTGATTTTGTTTGTCATGCTATTTTTTAGTATTTTTCTTCCAGCTTGTTATGCGGATGATTCTCTTGTTTGGGGTCTGACTCCGGATGATGTGTATTCTATTATAACTGGTGCCTTGCTAGTGCAGGGTTTAGCTTTTGATCCACCGCCTCCTAAACCTTTCATTTGGCTTTGGAATTTATCTATTCCTCCTAAAATTAAGATTTTTTTATGGAAAGTTCATCAAGATGGGTTGCCTACTAAAGTTCAACTTCAAAAGAGTCAGATTTTTCTTCCTCAAGAATGTTATTTTTGTAACTTTCACTCCGAAGATTCGAATCATCTTTTTTTTTGTGTCCTTTTATTGTTGATGTTATTGTGTTCCTGCATGATATTTTGGGTTGGTCTCTTCTTCCGTCGAGCCCTTATTCAGATAATATCGTTGAGAATTTAAATAGAATCAGAAATATTTATTTTGCTGAGGATCTGCTTAAATTTTGTGCTATTTGGTGGTATATTTGGTTCCATCGAAATAAAATTATTTTTCAGGAGGTTGTTTATGCTCCTGTTGGGCTTGCGTTCTCGATTTCTAATTTTTTAAAGGACTGTGAGTGCTCTCGGTCGGCTAAGAGTGTTTGTGATGGTATTTCTTCTAAGGGGAAGAAGATTGTTTCTATTCCTATTAATGTTGCCTGGACCCCTCGTCCTTCTTCGTGGTTCAAGCTCAATCTTGATGGCTCTAAATTGATAAATGGTCAAGCGTCTTTTGGGTTTACCATCCAAAATCATTTGGGTGAGTTGTGTCTTGCTGGTGTTGTGGCTTTATCTTCGGATTGTTCTATTCTTAAGGCAGAAGCTTGGGACCGGGGCTTCGGGAAGGTTTGAGGGCTGCTCGTTGATAAGTGCATTTCTAACGCACTTTATGGACTCCTTTTTAGCTCATTTTGACGATCCTCTTTCTCCCCTTTCTTCCCTCTTTCTTCTCCATTTCCCCTTCTATTTCATTCACTTGATCATTCTTGATCATAGTGACATTTTGCTAGATTTTCAGTCATTTTTGACCGAATTTCTAGTACATTTGCTTTCACCCTATTTTGCCATGTTCTTAATATAGGTGGAACTACTAAGATGGCTATGTGTTGTAGAGTTGGCAAAGGAAGCAATGAAAATAGAGCACACGTTGAGAAGTGGTGCGCTTGCACCATTCCCCTTGTCCGCTCGCACAATGGAGCACATTGCACAATATAATCTTGAATAGAGAACTTCAAATGGACATAACTTTCAAATCACAAATCGGATGAAGGTAATTCCAGTTGGAGGTGAAAGCTTGTTTCGATAGCTTTCCGACGATTGGTCATAAGCTTGATTTGGATCTAAAACGAAAGAGTTATGCGCGTTTTAAGTTGAACTGTCCGACCAGAGCAGAGGAAATGGTGCGCCCGCACCACTTACTGAGGTGCGCCCGCACCATCTGGAAATTTTGAAACCCAAAAGTCAGGAGAAATGGTGCGCCCGCACCTGATTTTGGTGCTCCCGCACCATTCAAATCCGCGAAGGAAAAAAAACGAGGCTTGCCTTAATAACATTGGAGTTAATTAGTTTTTGAACTTATGCTTTATTCCAAGTTTTTAGAGAAGATTATTAGGGCTTACCTTAGAGAGAAAAACACTTAGTTTTGGATTAAGATTTGAGAATTCTAGATCATAGTTTGTGATTGCTACAACATTGAAGGTATATTAATTCAATTATTTTCAAAGTTTCAGTTTTTATTATCTCTTTTCATTGCTATAATTTGTTCTTCCCTTTTATTAGATCAACTTTATTATAGTTTCATAATTGTTATTTTAACTAGACTAATTATCTCTTAATCATGTTTAGCCTTAGATTAGTCATAGATTTTGTGTTTAATTGCCTAGAATCCATGATTAGTGAGTAGTTTCTTATCTAGGGTTAAGGTGATATGGATTAGGGTTTAAATGTATTGTTAATGTGATTGTGATGATTTAAAGACGTTTGTGCATTGATCTTGGTGTTTTAAGACCTTAGGATAGATATTGATCATATTTATGCTTTGGTACTTTGAATTCAAATGTTCTTAAATCGAATTTTGAACTCTTTTATCATCCCCAAGAATCAACTTAATTTCTAGGCCAAGATATTGGGTAGAAATTAAGGGGATCCTTTACTAGGGGTTTTCCGAATTTATCGAATCTCTTAATCAATTGACTAAAGACCATTAGAGAGGATTTAGTTGATTGATTAAGTGATTATTCTCGAGGACCATTCGAGAGAGGACTCGAGTATTTTAGAAGAAAACTAAACCTTGCATAATCGTCTCTGTTACTTCACAATCGTATTAACATTCATTGTCCATTCTTATCATATTAGTAACCTGAACTCTAGTGTCTTCCTGTCTGATTCATTAATTCTAGTGCTAGTAAAAGGGAAGAACAAATAATAGCAATGAAAAGAGATAATAAAAACTGAAACTTTGAAAATAATTGAATTAATATACCTTCAATGTTGTAGCAATCACAAACTATGATCTAGAATTCTCAAATCTTGATCCAAAACTAAGTGTTTTTCTCTCTAAGGTAAGCCCTAATAATCTTCTCTAAAAACTTGGAATAAAGCATAAGTTCAAAAACTAATTAACTCCAATGTTATTAAGGCAAGCCTCGTTTTTTTCCTTCGCGGATTTGAATGGTGCGGGCGCACCAAAATCAGGTGCGGGCGCACCATTTCTCCTGACTTTTGGGTTTCAAAAGTTCCAGATGGTACGGGCGCACCTCAGTAAGTGGTGCGGGCACACCATTTCCTCTGCTCTGGTCAGACAGCAACTTAAAACGCGCATAACTCTTTCGTTTTAGATCTAAATCAAGCTTATGACTAATCGTCGGAAAGCTATCGAAACAAGCTTTCACCTCCAACTGGAATTACCTTCATCCGATTTGTGATTTGAAAGTTATGTCCATTTGAAGTTCTCTGTTCAAGATTATATTGTGCAATGTGCTCCATTGTGCGAGCGGACAAGGGGCATGGTGCAAGCGCACCACTTCTCAACGTGTGCTCTATTTTCATTGCTTCCTTTGCCAACTCTACAACACATAGCCATCTTAGTAGTTCCACCTATATTAAGAACATGGCAAAACATGGTGAAAGCAAATGTACTAGAAATTCGGTAAAAAATGACTGAAAATCTAGCAAAATGTCACTATGATCAAGAATGATCAAGTGAATGAAATAGAAGGGGAAATGGAGAAGAAAGAGGGAAGAAAGGGGAGAAAGAGGATCAAAATGAGCTAAAAAGGAGTCCATAAAGTGCGTTAGAAATGCACTTATCACTCGTTTTCTTGGTATTGATTCTCTTGTTGTTGAAGGGGATAATTAGGTTGTTATTAATTCTATTCGGTGTTGTTGGAAGATTCATTAGCTTTGGAAATTAGCTCATTAAATATGGATTTGTCGGAGGAGTTGAAGAAGTTTCAAGCGGTGTCTATTAATCATTGTTATCGGGAAGCTAATCAAGCAGCGGATTTTATAGCTCATAGGGGTTATGCTGCACCTTCGCTATTGTATTGGTTTTCTTCTTCTGATTTGTTGTTCTATACCATCATATGTAAGGATATTGTAAGTTGGTCCTATCCTAGGGGCCAGGCCTAGGTTGTTTCTCCTCAACAAAAAAAAATGTTACTTGAAATATTTCACTGGACACGCTAGTCAATGTATAACTTTAATAAATTAATATCTCTAATTCTTTATAAACATTGTAATATGCGAAATTTGTCAGAACCAACCCTTTAAAAACCATTTTTTGCGAGAAACAACCTTTTAAAAATTTTCTAGCAACTTAAGACCTTAAACAAAAAAAATTTGTTGGAACCAATCTTACTCCACTTTCCGACGTTGACCATCGGCATCCGGCGTTGACTGTCGTTTTTTTCCTATTTTCTTCCCTTTCCCTCCAATTTCACCTAAAATCTCTCTCTCCTTCCTCTTCTCTCTTAAACCACTTCTAATACCTTGAAAATGACAGTAAATCTAAAATGAAGATCACCATATTTTCCTCCATTAGTGTACCTTGACCAAAGTTCACATTTTTCGATTTATAAACTGAGCTACAGTGCAATAATCGCTCCCAACAAGTTCTATACATACCGGGTGATTGTCCATCATCTATCAACAAGCAAAAATTTAGCAATTAGCCAATAATTTCTACTTTCTCTCTCCTCCATTTTACCTTCTTCCTCCTCTGTTTTGGGCGAGCTACACGCACCACCACCACGCCACCACCACCTGCATTGTCGTCATGCACCACAGCTGGACTGTAACACCCCAATAATTCTCCCTTTTCTAAAATACCTTTTGTAATATAAAACATGGAGAATCATCAAAGCATTATCACCCGTGTGATAACGTATCGGCTTATTCAGAATTTTGCAGCGGAAAATATAAATATAACTAAACTTCATACTTCAAATATAATAAACAACAAAGTACTTAAAACCAAACACTATAATTGTCTACTTCCAAAACCAAACTTAACATAATAAAAATCCTACTAAAGCAATAGATAAAACAACTTGTTATTCAAGCTCTCCACATCCCAGATTCCCAATGATGCAACATCTGCACACCTGTAGATGTCAATGCTCTAAAGATTCTGCTCACCAAAATGGGTCATCACAAGATCAATAAGGCAGAGCCATGATCAACACATACAAACAAAGCACGTAATCAGCAAAGCTGAGTACTACATAACAATACATAAACATTCCTAACATGTTACTAAGAAATAATAAACAGGGATAAATAATAATACAACAATATAACATTCTGCAGATAACTTCTACTGAATTAGACTTTAATCATCTTTTATTACTTTAAATGGAATCACTAGTAGAAAAATGACGATTTGTGTCTCACCATCTGCGTCGCACAACAGGACAAACGTCGCAGAAGACTCATTTGCGTCGCATGCAATAGGGAATTGACGCAAAAGACGACCTATCTGCGTCGCACGTTTCTTTAGTGCGATGCAAAAAGTTATTTGCGTCGGACTCTATGGCCCATCCGACGCAGATGATTTGGGCTGATTATATAAAAAATGCAATGTACTTAAATGATTTGGGCTTATCTGCGTCGCATGGGCTATATGTGTGACGCAGATAAGCAGGCCCGCTTCATTTTTTCTAAAACCCCTACAAAATTTAACCCAACGCCCTTGTTCTTCTCTTTAGACCCAACTCCCTACACCTCATTCTCTCTCTTCCTTCATCCTTCACTCTGTCGTTTCTCCCAACCAAACCCCTCACTCTCCCTCCTCTCCACCTTAATTCTCTCTCTAAATTCATTTTTCATAATCATTACACCGAGCAAAATCATGAAGAAGAAGATGATTAATTTATTCTGTCGTTTCCGAGCAAACCCCTCACTCTGTCGCTTCCGAAATCTAGAGGTGCATCAAGAAGACGAACAACACAAGCTTTTCTGTCGTTTTCGAGCAATTGCATGGCCAGTACTAGTGGAAGAACGAGAACGAAGAAGAACGAAAACGAAGTTGGCGATTTAGGTTTTTTTTAAATATATTTAGTGCAATTTCATTCTTGTATGCTAGATCTGGTTTTTTTTTAGGTTCAATTTTTTTAATTTCGTTTTTTTATGTTAAATCTGATTTTTAAATTTTGTTTTTTAATTTTGTTTAATTTTGCATCGTTTCGTTTTTAATAGGAAGAAGAAGAAGATGAATGTTTGTGATTATATTTTTCGGTATCTAATTGTTTAGATCTGAATGTTTGTTATTTTTAAATTTCACTCTACTACTTACTCTCTTGTTCGCCATTTTGTTGAAGTTCTTCAAAGTGAAATTAATGTTGTTGAAGTCTGGGGATATTGACAAGGTCCAATCTTTTTCGCCTTTTTTCTCTCTCTATAAATTTGAGTGATTTTGTTTTTTGCATTATGAAATTCTCCATTGTTGAGTTTTTTTGAAATATCGCTGAATGCTTTAATTGTTGGTTGCTCATGTGCTTGAGAAATTGTCGATTTCTTTTAGGTTTTCTACGATTTTGGCTGAATTACTTGAATTTGTTATTGTGATTCTTATATTTTGTTAGATCTGAATGTACTTAAAAATGTTAGATCTGACTAGGTTTCGTTTAATTTTGCATCGTTTCGTTTCTTGATTGTTTGTTTATTATACTTTTCGGTACTAGTAAGCTTGTCATTGTTGCTTTACCTCGTTAGAACTTCCTTCCAGAACCCTTCTAAATTTCACGAAATTTAATTTTTGTTAATAAAAAAACAGTCATTTGCGTCGGATGGAGTTCAAAGTCCGACGCAGTTTGACTTTTTTCTTAATATAAAATTGATGATATGCGTCGCACACAGACCATCATGCGACGCAGATGGTGATGCTGGGCTTGGGGCTAAAGGGCCATTTGCTTCGGACTATGCAATACATACGACGCAAATAACACTAAACCTGCGTCGTGTCTTCATCCGACGCAGATCATATCTCTCACATCTGCGTCGAGACCTGTGTCGTCGGACCAATGTCCGACGCAAATGGTGGTTCCAGGTCCGACGTAAATCGTTAATTCTGTACTAGTGAATAGTTATTGGACCGAGTTGTCTAACTAAAAACTAGCCTCCACCTAGGAAGACGAAATACGGGCGCGACTCCGTATTCCATAATGACCTGCGATATCGAGGAACCTTTGAATAAAAAGAGGAACGGTGATCAATCCAATTCCCAGAAAAAGCCATGGCCCGCTCACCATGTACCCCAAATCCTGATTGTCCAACTTCAGACGTGCACCAGTCTAAAGTTTATTACTATCCAAGTTACACTTTACGTGATTTACAATTTATTACTTATTATGACACACAAGTAATACAGAAATCTCAAATTAAACATTCACAACTGAACTTCTTTTTATCTTAGGATTAAAATAAGTGATCACGCAACTTACAATCCAAGATTACTTTCTTTAATTCCAACCTTTCTTACTTTTTTGAACCTAGCCGACAATCAATCTTACCTTTCAAAGGTATAAATTATCAACTTACCAAATAAGGCTCACAGTCCTCATAGAGTAGTGAAAATAACAATATAAGGGAACACATGATTTAAACATGATCCAATTCATAAATATATTAATTCCCCCATGTGAATTAATAAATGAAGTTCCCAATCCAATTAACATGCTTGCATCAATATTCCATACAAACATGATATTCAACTCATAATCAAATCTTATAAACAACATGTTTGCACACAGGCATAAAACATGTAAAATCCAATCATAATAAAAATCATATATGAACTTACAAGTTCCTATACATGATACTACAACTTTTCCTTCCTAAAATCATGATACTATCACATAACACATAGGTATATACGTACCTTGTATAAACAAACTGATAGGCCACCTTTAATCACGTTAAAAATCGCCTACTGAAAATTCTCCGACTAAAACAATCAATATAACTTAAAGTCAATACTCTAATTAAATTCCAGCAACTTTAAAATACTTTGAATCCTCTTTAAAAATATTTAAAAGTTGTTTTTAACATCAAAACTCCAAATACTAATACTCCCTAGCATAGTATTACTATACTAGTTATTAAAATCCAACAAACTCCCTTAATAAATCTTTTCTAAAAATTCCAGTAGCATATAATTTATTAAAACTCTCTTTATACACACTTAAACATGCTTAAAATCATAAATTAAATCGATTTCATAATTTATAACATGCTACTATGATTTTCCAATGGTTAACACCCTAAAAATCCATGCTTTAATGATTAAAACTTCAATCTAACAATAATAAACAAATCTGAATTTTTATTCTTATAATATATAATATATATGAATCAAGATTATTTATTGAAACAGTAAATTAAAATCAATTATCATGATTAACATTAAAATAAAGCATAAAAACATAGTCTTTAATGGAAACTTGAGGAGGAAGAAAATAATTAAACCAACACAAAGAAGAGAACAAGGAGGCAAAGGGGCGCCGGCAGCAACAAGGCGGCAGCGGCAGCACCCGACAGCGGTGGCGGTGGTGTTGCGGCGTTTCTTGGCGAAGAAGAAAGCGTTACTTGAAGAAGAAGAAAGAAAATTGGAGAAGAAGAAAAAGAACGTGAAAGAGAAATAGGGGCGCCGGTTTGTAGGTGAGGGAGGAAAGAGAAAATTTGTGTGGTAAAATAATTGGGTTTAAGTATTTATAAGTAGGTTTTTCTTTTGGGCTTAGGAAAAGGAGATTGAGTTTGAATAGAGTTTGATGATGAATAGGATTGATGAATTAGAACTCCTAACATCAATAGAAATCCTTTTTCCTAATCCACTTAGAATTTGGGTTTCTCAAGCCCATTTAAACTTCTTTTCCAAATCCAATTAGTATTTCAAACATTTTTCAAAATATTTTAACTTCCTTAAAATAATTTATTTGACTTTCAAATGGTCAACCTTTGAAATATCAAATCATTAAAATGCTGCTATATATTAAAATATAAATAACTATATATTAAAATATATTTATAAAATTCATAAAAATACGGGGATTACATGGACGTTACCCAGCCAACCACCAAGCACCCACGGACCCCCACCAGCCCGAGAAAGATTTTAGGTGAAATTGGAGGGAAAGGGAAGAAAACAGAGAAAAAAACGACCACGTGCTGCGTATATGTGTCACTTAAGTGAGTCAACGCCGGAATCCGGCTGGTCAATGTCGGAAAGTAGAGTAAGGTTGGTTCCAACAAAAAAAAAATTTATTTTAGGTCTTAAGTTGCCAGAAAATTTTTTAAAGGTTGTTTCTCACCAAAAGTGGTTGTTAAAAGGTTGGTTGTGACAAATTTCGCTTACAATATTGATATTCTGAAACTAGATATCGATGTGAATCTAACAAGCTAAGATCCCACACGACTATATTTTCCTTTATGTAGAATTCACAAAGTACAATCAAGTAAAGTATAGGAATAGTGTAAAAGTCAAAACATTTTGCGTATTTTGAAACGAAAGAAGTACATGATTTGATAATATGAACTAAGTATTATTCCGTTCATGTATAGACTATTAGGCTATGTCCATCAAGTGTAACTCCTGTAGATTTGAATGGTCCTTAACTCCAAACTCCTTACTCCTTTCTACTTCCTGGTTCCAACCTTAGAAGGTTGTACAAATGTTGTTTCTTCGAATACACCTGAAATTACTACTCAACAGAATTAGAAGGACAAGACAAGGAAAAAGAAAGAACAACTAGTAGAAAGTATTTTCCATTTTACCTTTATTTTCCCTTATTATGTGGTCGTGTCACGTGTGCAGTGTGACACGTATCTCTGCATGCTTCTCTTTTGTGACCAAAAAGGTCATTGGGTAGAAAAAGCGATTCTAAACATGTGGACAGTGAAAAGTGAAAAGTGAAAAGTGAAAAGCGAAAACTAAGGACTATTACTACCCCCGAAATAGTGCTAAAACCTCCGTTTTCAATAAATGGAATATTGAAAATTTTACACTATTTCAGTACTACTAATATATAGATAGAAATGTTATTATATACTAGTATATAATTATTGAATTGGTCCCAAATGTATTTTTGACTGCATTTTGTAGCTATAATATATAAATACAAATGCTATTGTTGGATCAACTTCAAAACGTATTTTTAATATATCAATTTTTATAAGTTTTACTAATCGATAGTTAATGATATTCATAGTGAAAATAGCGTATTAACATGTGTAAAAATCAATGTGTTGCATATATTTAGAAACAAATGAAGTATATGAAACCAAACTAAACTCGGCTTAGTGGAAATAATTGTAATTGTCAAACTCAAGGTTAGGTTTTATTTCCACTCGTCCACTTGGGACACTTTGGAGAAAGAGTTTACCCTCCACTCCCTAAGAGTTTGTTCTATTCGGCATAAAAAAAACTGAACTGAATTGAACTGATTGCAGCTGAACTGAACTGATTGCAATTGATCTGAACTGAACTGAATTAAATTATAACTAATAGTAATGATAATAATTTAGCTATCATTAATTAATAAAAATAAATTAATAAATAAATAATAGTAATAACAATATTAATATAATATAATAATAGTAATTGTAATAATATTATTAAAATTAATATTAATATTAATATTAATAATAGTGATTGTAATAGTAATAGTAGTAATGATAATGATAATAATAATAATAATAATAATAATAATAATAATAATAATAATAATAATAATAACAACAATAATAATAATAATAACAATAATAATAATTATTGTCATTGTTTTACTATTAGATAAATAAATTAGAAATAGAACTGATTGCAACTTAACTGAAAATAAGTTGTGGAGAACATGCCTAAAGTTCATCATGGAGAATCAAGGAGCTTTGTGCATAGCAGATACATCATGCATAATATAATGATCTGCCAAGACTTAGTAAGGCAGTTTGGTAGAAGTAAAAGCAGTCCTGGGTGCATGATGAAAATTGACATGAGGAAGGCATATGATACAATAGAATGCGGGTTTTTGCAAGAGATGCTTGATTGCCTTGGGTTTCCTGATAGATTCATTGGATATATCATGACTTGTGTCTCTTCCCCTAAGTTCTCTTTGATGATTAATGGAGTCATGCATGGTTATTTCCCTTCTCAAAGAGGAATAAGATAAGGTGATCCCTTGTCTCCTCTTCTCTTTGTCATATGCATGGAATACCTCTCAAGAATCTTGAAGAAAGTGAGTGATAGAGATGATTTCAAGTATCATCCTAAGTGCAGTGCTTTGAATTTGACACACTTGAGCTTTGCTGATGACATTTTGCTCTGCTGCAAGGGGGATTTTGCTTCAATTCACTTGATCCATAGAGGCTTTAAACTTTTCTCTGAAACTTCAGGCTTGCAAGCAAATGTTCAGAAGTCAGCCATGTATTGCAGTGGCATGCAAGATGATGACATTCAAAGAGCTCTTGACAGATCTGGTTTTACCAGGGGGTATTTGTCTTTTAAGTATCTGGGTGTGCCTATATGTTCCAAAAGAATTTCTATTGCTGAGTGTGACAGCTTGCTTGAGAAGATGGTGGCCAGAATAAGAATCTGGAGCACAAGACACATATCCTTTGCTGGTAGAGTTCAACTCGTCAATTCTGTGTTGATGAGCATTCATTCTTATTGGGCCCAGGTCTTTGTGCTCCCTAAGCATGTCTTACATGAAATCACCAAGATCTGCAGAGCTTTTCTCTGGTCAGGAGATTCTTTTAGCTCTAGAGCAGGTTATGTTAACTGGTCTAATGTGTTGTACTCCTAAAAGTGCAGGTGGCTGAGGAGTTAGGAATATTTTTTTATGGAACATTGCTGCTATTGGTAAATATGTTTGGGCTGTTGAGAAGAAGCTTGATAATCTGTGGGTCAAGTGGGTGCATGCTGTGTATATTCAACATGACTCATGGTGGGATTATGTGCCCAAAAATACTAGCAGCTGGTATTGGAGGCAAGTGTGTAGTGTTAAGGATAAATTGAAAGGTTCTTTCACTCAAGTTCAAATTCAGCAAATGCAACATTACTCTATCACAGATGTTTACAAGAAACTCTCTGGTGAATATGAGAAACTACAGTGGAGTACTGCTATTTGGGGTAGGTTTGGAGTTCCAAAACATCAATTTTGTAGTTGGTTGGCCATTCAATAAAAGCTGCAGACTAGGGTTAAGCTTCATAACTGGGGTGTGTGTGATGATGATAAATGTTTGATTTGTGATTCTCATGCTGAAGATCATAGGCATCTGTTCTTTAACTGTGAATACAGTAGCAGATGTCTTAGCAAAGTTAAGCAGTGGTGTGGCATTCACACTCAGATTCAGGACATGCAGCAATTGATTCAATGGCTAGTCAGTAGGAGAAGAGATACCAAGTTTAGGAGGATGGTGCAAGCGGCTGCAGTGGAAGCTGTTATCTACTCCATCTGGCAAGTAAGAAATGAGGCTTTATGGGAGGGAAAAGTTCAATGTATAGATCATACTGTAAAAAGGATACAACAAACAGTGAAGTATAGATGTCTTAGTGTAATTCCAAAGAAGATTAGTCATAGAAATAGATGTTGGTTGGAAGATTTGTAACTAGTTTATTTTTGGTCCTTGGGTTAGCTTGGCTAACCAAGGAAAGTTAGGTTGTAAATTGGCTTTTGTGCTTTTGTTAATATTACTCTGACTTACCTATCAAAAAAAAACATGCCTAAAGTGAATAATTACTTAAAGATGTAAAGAGAGCAATACTATTCATATGAATCTTGTTACATTATTTAACGCATGTCTTGCACACATCTAAACGCTAATATATGATAGTATTAGCATATACTCCTATTTATTCTTCAGTATGACTCTTAAATCTATATCCATCAATAGCATTTGTATTTATATATTACAGCTATAAAAAGCAATCAAAAATACATTTTTTCCTATTTATTCAAATGACTATCACGTACTCCCTCTGTTTTTTTATCTTTCTCACTTTCATGTGCGCATCTCCCAATGCACATCTTTGAACTTAAATATATTTCATTATATATTAGTATAAATTATAACGATTGAATATTAATAATGTAGTAATTGAGACGAATCACACAAGACCCCGCATGACTATATTTTTTCTTATAAATTGAAAAAAATTGAGAAGATTCTCTCTAAGTATGAATAGTGTCAAGATTCTAAGTGGGAACGATAAAAAAACAGAGGGAGTAATTGGTAATTTTGATGAACTTTTTAATATCTCAAATTTTGTGGATTATATTTTTATGGTTGAATAATCTATAAAATCATAAATACTTTCTCAATGAATTATTTATAAAATAAGTCTCCCTTATTTAGGACCTTTTTTAGTTTTCGCTCAGGGCTCTAAAAATGTCAGAGATGATACTGCTCCCGTCATTCAATCACATGGTGTTTGTGTTTGTGTTTGTGTTTGTCAGCTCCAGATTTGAGGAGAGTATTGCCATTTGCCACTGATTATTGTCGAGTCTACATCTTTTTTAATCATCGACCTGGAGAAGAAATAGACCTAGAGGCTAGAGAGATAATTTATCTCCTTTTACCTTTTTAGTTTTTCCCTCTGTCCATTTGTATAAAACAATAAATACCATCTCATTACCATCTTCTCTAGCTTACTTTAAAAAAAAAAAATTGATATTCACTCTACAATAATTTACAGCTTCAAGAGCCGCCTTTTTCAGAAGAGTACGATGATTGCTCTTCCTCTCCTTCGACAACCATGCATTTTTTTTTTTTTTTACTATTCATGACGCATATAAATTTTTTGAAGGGTTTATAGTGGATAGACAGTGCCAAAACTGGAACAGTAATATTCAGTACTGTTTCCACGAACTCTCTCGACAACTTATCTGCTTGTGCCGAAATATAACGAATTAGACATTTTTAATCGAAAATGACCTTTAGAATCGAATCGAAAACTAGTTGTTTACCCACTATATTGGCAATAACTAACAATATATATATCTATTATTTGCTTTGTTAGCATGATTTAAATTTGCGAGGTTTTCGCTAGTCAAAAGAAATGTATAGAATCGTCAATTGAATCGTCTACCATATTTTGAATCGTCAAATCGTAAGATTTTAAGATTTGAATCGCGATTTTCATAACTTTGCTTACCACCATCGAAAAGATGATGGCAGCTCCGAACTAGAAGAAAATGATTAGAGATTTTAGGAGGAAGAGGATAGAGGAGAGAGGAGGAGGCTAGGGTTTTTTTAATCGTTTGTTTTAGTCATATTATCCTTGTACCCAACAATTAAGATGGTCTTGGGAACATCATAGATATTTATAGGTTTTCCAAAGAAATAAATAGGCAAGTGTTTTGGATAATTTTCTTCTCTTTTAAAAAAAAAATCAAGAAATTGTTATCATAATGTGTAATATGCACTATATAAATATATCTTATCAACCCTTTTCCTTCCTCTATTTTATTCTATTATCTGCATTTCATGACTTTCGAAGAATTGTTAATAATTTTTCCCAATAATTACTACATTTTTACATTTACACTATCAGTGGTGGATGCATGTTGATAGAAGTTGGGTCACTTGACCCCACTTGGGGCAAAATAATACTCCCTCCGTTTTTTTTTAATCTACACACTTTCCTTTTTTGTCTATTTCTTTTTAATCTACACACTGTTGCTTTTTCTATTTTTGGTAACATGTCACATCTACTTTCTCCTCTTTTTTCACCCATGTCATTTACTTTTTAATATTTTAACCCACTTTTTAATTTATCTTTCTCACTTTTCAATTTCTCTCTCCACCTTTTCAGTTTCTCTCTCATACTTTTACACTTTCTCTTTGGTTCTCCCCCAAAGTGAAGTGAGTAAATTAAAATGAAACGGAGGGAGTATGAGAAAAAACCTAATTTTTAATGTGTATAAATGTAGATTAAAGTGTTAATTAGTAGTGGAAGAGACCCCACTCAACACTGTTTCGGGTACTTATTTCGGGCACTTATGATTAGTGACCCCGTTGCATATAATTTCTAGATCCGCCACTGCACACTATACCCTGACTTTGACCATATACTTCCCTCTTTCTTTTTCTATACTCCAAAAAGAATGCAATACTTGCATTTTCTTTTTTAGTCAAATTTTATAAACTTTGACCATGAATTCCCACCTCTATATACTTCCTCCATTTTGTAATACTTGCAACACTTTGACAAAAAGCTCTCACATTTTTGGTCAAAGTGTTGCAAGTAATTCAGGATGGAGGAGGTAAATACTAACATGGTCACGTGAGTTCTTCTTAAATTCAAGTCAATGTGTAGTTTTAAAATATAATTTATTGATAATTTTTATTAATATATAATTAAAGATATTTATAGTCAAAGTTGTACATTGGACACCGTAAAAACTCAAGTGTTGCACTCTTTGTGGAGCGCGGTAAGTATATTCATAATATGAGCTCGCTCCTTATAATTTTTTACTGATCGAATATTTTTGGTGGTTTTGTAATAGCAAGCATGAAAGTAAAAACATTGCGATTATAAAAATAAATCGAAGCAAGCTTTACAAAAAGCAAACCTCTTCCAAAACCTAGTGGAAGAAAAACATCCCCAAAAAGAGTGGAAGAAGAAAAAAGCTTTCTTTCTTTTGTATATTTTTTCTTGAAAGTTAGTAAAATAATTATAATAATAGCAATATAATGATCATAAAATGAGTGACAACAAAGATGAGAGAGAAACATTATCAGCAACAGCCAAGAAAATCAGGGAAACTTCCATTATTTCTTCCTACCACTTCAACTTCACCTTGTTTCTCACCTTTTGAGTTTGAAGCAGTGAGTAGTACTAGTAACAGTACTATCAAAAGAATAAGGTATACTACAACACCAACTTCAGTTTCTCAAGTACTTCATCAATGGAAGCAGCAAAACCCAATGGGCCAGGCCCTACAAAACCCAGTATCAAACCCATCTAATCCTTCTAACCCACAAGCCCAATTGATTACTTCCCCTTCTCTTCCTCCTATCCCATCATCATCTTTAGCTTGGCAAAAAGATCAACAGCAAGTGATCAGAAAAGGGAAGTATGTAAGCCCAGTTTGGAAGCCTGATGAAATGCTTTGGCTTGCAAACGGTTGGAAGGCCCAGTTCCAAGGAGATGATCCGGGTTCGGGTTCGAGCTCGAGTTTCGGTGTCGAAAAAGAGAGAGAGAAGAGTAGGGGGGAAAAGGATAGAGAAGTGGCAGAGTTCTTAAACAAGCATGGAGTATATAGGGATGCTAAAACAGCAGCGACAAAATGGGATAATATGTTGGGGGAATTTAGGAAAGTGTATGAATGGGAAAGAGGGAGTACTGAAAGACAAGAAGTCGGGAAGAGCTATTTTAGGCTTTCACCTTATGAAAGAAAGATTCATAGATTACCTGCTTCTTTTGATGAACAAGTTTTTAAGGAATTGTCTCACTTTATGCCTATGGGTCCCAAGATGAAACATTCTCATATTTATTCTCCTCTTCATTATATTCCAAATTCAAGATCATTATTACTTGCTTCTTTACTTCCTCCTCACCCTTCTAGGGATGATAATTCAAGCATGTTTGCAGGTATGGATTTTTTCGATCTCTTATTTCCATGTAGCACGGAAACAGTTGGGTTCGGAAACATAAACATTTCTGAATAAAAAATGGAAACCCTAGCTTCTAGCCACTTACAGGCTTCATTAGCCTGTAAATGGCGGGAGGAATTTTTTAAACGGAAATGTTTCAGAATCAAGGTTACTTCGATTCCCATAGGTGTCCGTGCTTCATAGGTATTAATATTAGTCCATTTGTCTTGAAGTACTCCCTCCGTTTTCTTTTGTTATTCTTATTTGAAATCTTTTTATTAGAGGAAATTGGTCAAAGAAGGAAGAACTTTAGGAAACTGATGGAATATTTTATAAATACTCCCTCCGTCCCATAATATAGTGCTTGTTTCTTTTTTACACGGTCTCCAAGATGTAACTTTGACCTTTAATATCTTCAATTCCGTATTAATAAAAAATATAAAAAGTTGATATTATGAAACTACACATTGAGATGAATCTAACAAGATCCCACATGAATATGTTTTTTTATATATACAAATGAGAATATTCGGTCAAAGATTTTAAAGTTTGACCCACCAAAAATGAAGTAGGCACTATATTATGGGACGGAGGGAGTATGAAACACATGGTAATGTAACAATTGATGAATCATTATTATTACGTTTTTTTAGAAAGAACAAGACAAATGCGATCTTACTTAATGCACAACCTAAGAAACCCATCTCTTGGGCCCGAGCTTCATTCAACATCATTGAATGTTGGAAGCTCGATGGGCGGTGGATCGCCGAGAACGGAGCTCCGAAGGATAGGGAGAGCGAAGATGACATGGGAGGAGTGGGTAAGCTTGTGGGCGGAGCCGCGGAGGAAGGTGAGTACCATAGAGGAAGAGTAAAAGTACAAGGCTCTAGTTTCTTAAATGTGGATGAACTCATTTACTTAGATGATTCTATGGTGGTCTCGTCTTTAGAAGCCTTTGGAGAAGGCCAACTTAAGGGTTATTCCGTCGACCAATTCGCCCCCGAACAGCAGCTCAAGGTGTTTGGAAGAAGAAAACATTCTTCTTTTTCACCTTCACCTCCTCTCCCTTCTTCTGGTATTTTCAATTATGATATTCCCTACGAAATTTTAGTTTTAGTCTAATGTTTCTTAACATGCATTATGTATAATGATGCATATGATCATGTGTCTCTTTCTTTGTTCCCTAGATCTTAATGAGAGAATCCTTATTGCAATGGCAGCAGATGCCTCTATGAGATGTAAGCTCTTGATCAAAATATTCCAAAAATGACTATAGTTTGCTGTTTTTATATATGAAAACAACAAGTTATAGCATTAATCTCAAGGTCGGTTGTTGTTTTAACATTTAGAAAATTAAAAGCCTTAAATAATTCTGGCTAGTTTACCTAAGTTAGTAGTACTAGCCTTTTATGCACGCGATGCATGCGTGGATTATTTTGGCGATTATTCTTAAATTTCATCTAAATATAATTTTGAAGTATGTAATTTATAATCATCATTAGTGTTCAGAACTTGTGATGCAGATTTTGATGTAAAGTTCTATTGTCAAATCAAATTTGTGAAAGATTTTTATTTCTTTTGTTTGATTAGTTATTTTGTTCTTTATGTCAAAATTTCTTTGAAGGTTTTTATGTCAAGTTGTTTTGTCATTGTTTAATTTGTGAGAAATTTCCAGTAACTTATGTTTTGATAGCATATTACTATGCGATGGATTAAAAAAATCACACATGATAGGATGCAATGGTATTGAATTGACATAATTGACCTTGTCATTTATTGGTAATGAATATACATGGAGGTTATATTACTGTAATTTTAAGTAAACACCACATACACCTACTTTGGCTTATATAATAGAGATGAGCTTTTTTCTAATAATTATTACATATTTCTCCTAAAATGTAAAATAATAATTAAGATTATCTTAACTGACACAAATGAGAACTACGATTCCCCTATTAACTATCACACACGACAACTATTGACCCCCGAAATTAAATAGATAAGATTAACCTCTTTGTTTTCTCGGTATTTTTATGACTTGTTAATGGATATTGGTATTGTTGTTGCATTTAAAAGTTTAGGTAGAATTAAAATTTTATGTCTTTGATTTTGTAATTAATATGAAAATTGCTTTAGTTATTTTAATTTATTCTTCAATCATAAACTTTTCCTTTCACTTCACATATTTATATGACAGTTTATTTTAGCAACTTTGAACTTCCTTTAATATGCATATTTTAAATTAGGAAGGGCTATGATTGAGAAAATCTTAATAGGTAATAATTTTTGTTGAATTAAGGGTTAAAAAATCTTTTCATAAGATTCCTCTAAAAAAAAAGTTTTTTCAGAGGGGGACACCATAGCTCCCCTGTGGCTTATATAATAGAGATAATATAATCTCTACTTATGAGTTATTTTGTCATATTTATAGCTATGTACACTTCTTTTTAATTAAACATATGTTTGCTAACTTAATTTGTTTGCTTCTTTATTACCAGGGGATTTCCAAGATCCAACAGAGTACTACCTTGGATGCTTAAGAGCTCCACCAACAACACCACCAACCTTAATTGAGCTCTCATGGTACATACAAGAACCTCCACCAAAAGAATTTCGGCTTCCCCTTCGTAAGGACATATACCGCGATTTACCCCAAGGGAGAGAGCTCTTCTTCACCACATCCTCGAATGAGCCATTAGACTGTAAAACCTTCACCATAGACATCCTTAGCTCGCTCATTCAATCAATCCCGAGTATGACTACATCAACCTCCTCAAAACGGGATTCCTACATTGCCCTATGGGATGATTGCATCAACCGTGTCATATCGAAATTATGTACCTTCGAGATGATATTCACAAGAAAACAGCCTTACAGGTCATCTTTTTCTGAATCAATTCAAGACCAATGGCTGAATTTGACCGGTATGGTGAAGAATCTTTGCTTATGGAGAGGTGAGGAAATTGATCAACTAAGAGAATCACAATCCTTTATTGTTCCTTCATCTTCTATTAAAAAAAAAGTCTCATGGACCTACAATGGTATTCCCTATGTTTTAGGGTACTATGCTATAGGACACAATATCACATTTTGTGCATTAAGCCCATCATCATTATCATCTTCATCTCAAGACACTCAAATCACTCGAACCGATGTTTATTCCTTAGATCTTTCAATCCCTTCCGAAAGAATCAAATTGCTAGTACCATGTTGGAGAATTGGGATCTTATTAGCCTCTTTAGCTGAAGAATGCGCCAGAAACGGATGTCGAAGCGACTACGAACGACAATATTTAGGTGATGGATACATAATTGAGATGACAACAAAGACGACGACACGATTCTACCCTAACAAGCAAAGGTGGCAAACAACCAAAGAAATCTACTCAGTGTTACACCAAAGAGTAGTTCCCCACGTTGAGCAACTAATTTCCTACGATGAAGAGGAATTATCCTTGGTGTTTAAACCAAGAGGAGTAAAAACAAAGCCAAAAAACATGGAACAACTTGTTTTAGCCCTAAAACAAGTAGCTAAAGCATTAGTAGCATTACATGACTTAAGTTTCTGTAGGAACAAAAACTGGTAACTAAATTGATACACTTAACTGACCACCGTGGCGTGAGAAGATCACTGCCCTAAAGTTGAATTTGCCCCCGCAACAACACACGGACTCACAAGCAATCAACCTCCGGGGATACACTTTGTTTGCGTTTCCGGTGTTGACAGAAAAGCAGATTGAGAATGATCTTGAATACTGCCCAGAATAATTGAGAAATAAAGAGAGGAGAAGTGAATGTGTTTCTGTCCCCTTGAGAATCCCAGAACACTGGTATTTATAGAGAGAAGAAAACCAGACGAGATCAGAATGGGGCTGAAATCGTGGGATAAACGGTCACATAATGGGAAGAGTAATGGCCGTAAATTAGGAGAGAGTTTAGGGAAAAAACGGAAGGCCCAAGGCCCTAGGCCCTGGCCTGGGCGGGCGGCGGCGGCGCGCGTGTGGTATCTACATATCACCACATACCCACTAAAAGCCTCATTGCTACTCAACTCAAATGGTAGAGGAAGAGTAATGGTTATAAACCTTACTCTTCCCTTATATTCTTTCAATGTGGGACAAAAGGAAAAATTGACTCTTCATATTCTTTTGAAGCAAACTTAAAGTTTCTATTAAAAACTCCAACGATCCCCCACATGATTCAAAAGAAGAAAACAGAAAGAAACGGGGCTGGAAAAAGATGATCTGGGCAATAGATACTAGGTTTTGAAGTATCAATGTCTTATGGACTTGAATTGACACTCAGTGCATACAAATATGTCTTACTGTCGTAATAGGTAGATTTCTCTTTGAACCTTTTACGAGGATAGCAAACCATAGATGCGCACTCAACCATTTTCAAATCAAGAGACGTTCTCGCAATTGTAATATCAGTGCCCCACAATTAACCTGGATTCTCATGAATGCTTTAGAGAGCCTAAGCCTTTTGACTCTCATAGGGGATTGGGCGTAACCCCCACATTCACATAGGTAAGTTCATCTAGTTTGTTCTGTCACAAACCACTTTAAGTAAGGCTATGAACTTATTAAGAGCTATAAGCTCAACCTTACACATATAACAGTATAATGAAACAAAATACTACATCACTTTTATTACTAGGAATGGTAGTAGTATCAACAACTTGAGTTCTTTTGTGATTTCGTTTGACCCTTTGAACTTAGGAATTCCTAAGAAGGGTATCCATCACAAATCACTCCACAATAGGCTTTAAACCCATTCCTTGTGCTGACTCCAGCACCATTTTTCTACAAAGACCTTTGGTAAGAGGATCAGCAATATTCCTCTCTGACTTTACATACTCGAGTGACAACACATTATTTTTAACTAAATTTCTAACTACAACATGCCTTAAGCGAATATGCCTTCTCTTGCCGTTATAGGCTTGATTATTCGCTACCCCAATTGCTGCTTGCGAGTCACACCGCATAGAAACTGATGGAGCTGGCTTCCCCCACAATGGAATATCAGCAAGCAAACTCCTTATCCATTCAGCTTCTTGACCTACCAATTCTAAAGCAATAAATTCAGATTCCATGGTAGATTTGGCAATACATGTTTGCTTAGATGATTTCCATGATATAGCTCCACCAGCAAGAGTAAAAACATAACCACTAGTAGATTGAATTTCATCATTATCCGACACCTAATGGGCATCACAAAATCCTTCAAGGACACAAGGTGTCCTTTGATAATGTAGACCCCAATTGATAGTGCCTTTTAGATACTTCAACAATCTAATCAAAGCAACCTAATGCTCTCGATTAGGACTGTGAGTATACCTGCTCAATCTACTAACAGCATAAGCTATATCAGGTCTAGTATAATTCATCAAGAACATTACACTACCAATTATTTTTGCATATTGTTCTTGGGATATACTATCACCCTTATTCTTTTTCAATTGAATACTAGAATCATATGGGGTTTTCACGGGAATACAATCAAATTGATCAAACTTCTTTAATATTTTCTCAACATAATGAGATTGATTTAAAGATATCCCATATGACGTTCTAGTAATCTTTATTCCAAGAATAACATCAGCCTCTCCTAAATCCTTCATCTCAAAACAAGAATTTAGGAAACTCTTAGTTGCATTTACTACATCTATATTGGTCCCAAAGATTAACATATCATCCACATATAGACATATGAAAACACAACCAAGCTCATCAACTTTGGAATAAACACAAGCATCAGAATCATTTACCAAAAAATCATTTGAAGTAATAGTTTGATGAAATTTATCATACCATTGTTTTGGTGCTTGTTTTAAACCATACAAAGATCTAATAAGCTTGCATACCTTGTCCTCTTGACCAGGAACCTCACATCCTTCAGGTTGCTTCATAAAGATCTCCTCGTTTAATTCACCATTCAAAAATGCAGTTTTCACATCCATTTGACGCACAATCAAATCATGAATAGATGCAAGTGCAATTAATGCTCTAATGGTGGCTACCTTAGTCACAGGAGAATAAGTATCAAAAAAGTCTAAACCGTGTTTTTGGCAATGCCCTCCAACTACAAGTCTAGCCTTATACTTGTCTAAAAACCCATCAGGCTTACATTTCA
Organism: Beta lomatogona; assembly: GCA_947646795.1. Taxonomy (NCBI): domain Eukaryota; kingdom Viridiplantae; phylum Streptophyta; class Magnoliopsida; order Caryophyllales; family Amaranthaceae; genus Beta; species Beta lomatogona. The sequence goes on from CANSNZ010001115.1 coordinate 1,658,150, forward strand.
TTGTAAAGATCCATCTACTACTTAGGGCCTTACACCCTCTAGGAAGGTCTGACAAAATCCAAGTATTATTACTCATAATAGACTCGATTTCACTGTTAATAGCCTCTAACCAAAAACTTGAGTCGACAGATCTCATGGCCTCAGCATAGGTTCTCGGGTTCTCTTCCAATACAAGCACATTGACATCTTGCTCATCTAAACACTCTTTTTCAGCTAGAAAGGTAGTAATAAAATCAGGTCCGAAACTAGACTCAATTCTAGCTCTCTTACTCCTTCTAGGTTTTAAGGTCTCACTAGATGATGCAATGTCATGATGCACAGAAGATGAAGATGCAGTAGGCAAGCATGATGGGACACTAACTTTCATAGGAAAAACGTGCTCAAAGAATTCAACATCTCTTGACTCTCTAATAGGACCAAAACCAGAAGCATCCTTAAGAATGAGCCTATATGCAGCACTGTTAGACGCATAACCAATAAAAATACCATCTACAGTCTTAGGTCCAATCTTACTCCTTTGAAAGTCAGGAAGTCCAATCTTACCCAAACACCCCACACTTTGAGGTAACCCAAATTAGGCTTGAAGCCTTTCCACAATTCATAGGGAGTCTTATCTAACTTCTTATAGGGAACTCGGTTAAGAACATAGCAAGCAGATAAAATAGCCTCACCCCACATGATAGTATGCATACCTAAACTAATAAGCATTGCATTCATCATATCCTTAAGAGTCCTATTTTTCCGCTCAGCTATTCCATTTTGTTCGGGTGTATAGGGAGCTGTAACCTCATGAATAATCCCATTAGACTCACAAAATTTCTTAAGGGAAACTCCATCATATTCCCCACCCCTATCTGATCTTACCCTCTTAATCTTAAGGTCCAATTGGTTCTCAACTTCGGCTTTATAAATTAGAAATTTCTCTTCAGCCTCATCCTTAGAACTCAATAAATAAACCTTAGTATAACGTGAGAAGTCATCAACAAATGTAATATAATACTTCTTTCCTCCCCTACTCATGGAATTCTTAAAGTCACCTAAGTCACTATGGACTAACTCTAATAAAGTAGAGGAACGGGATACACTTTTATTGAATGCTTTCTTAGGGTGCTTAGCTTCTACACATACTTCACATTTCTCAAAAGATGTATTGCTAAAGTCAGGAATAAGACTAAGTTGTTTAAGTCTTTTAACAGATGCAACATTCACATGACCTAGTCTAGAATGCCATAAAGAAACAGACTCAGCAATATAAACGGAAGCATTAGAGTTCTTATTATCAATAACAACATCCAAAACAAAAAGTCCAGCATTACAAAAGCCTTTACCCACAAAAACACCATTTCTGGTTAATACAAGTTTATCAGATTCAAAAGCTAACTTAATCCCAGCTTTGTTTAAAAGAGAACCAGAAATGAGGTTTCTGCGGATGTCGGGAACATGCAAAACATTCTGCAAAGCAATGGTTTTCCCGGAAGTTAATTTCAGGAAAACCTTTCCTTTGCCTAGAACACTCACAGTGCTTGAATTGCCCATGAAGACGCATTCTCCTTCTGAAACATTGATGTAGTCCTGGAACATCTCCTTGTTGGCGCAGATGTGACGGGTTGCACCAGTATCAACGATCCATTCAGCAACATTGCTTACCAGATTGACCTCAGACACCACAGCAGCAATAATGTCGTCTTCAGCAAGGTTGGCTTGCGCTTTGTTGTCTTTTGCTTTGTTTGGAGCTTCCTTTCTTAGACGGCAATCCTTGGCAGCATGCCCATACTTACCACAAACGAAGCAATTTCCCTTAAATTGACATTTTCCCTTGAAGTTGTTATAATTCTGCCTTGTACCATGAAACTGATTGGGACCCTTACCTTTTGGTCCTTTACCTGCAGCAGCTTTATTTTCCACAAGATTAGCAGAAGAGGAAGAATGATCAACAGATTTCCCTTTGATTTGGATACGGTTCTACTCCTCAATCTTAATGTGGGAAACTAATTCCTGAAGGGTAAAGTATTTCTGCCTATGTTTTAAGGAATGCACAAAATTTTCCCATGACGGAGGTAATTTCTCAAGTAAACAATTGGCTTGGAACATATCAGGAATAGCCATACCCTCAGCCACAATATCAGCACACAAATGTTCATACTCATGAACTTGATCTAGTACAGGTTTATCATCAAACATAGAAAACTTCAACCAACGACTACAAGCATATTTCTTAGTCCCACAATTATCAGTACCATGCTTAATATTCAAAGCATCCCAAATATCCTTAACATTTTTGGACTTACTATAAATCATGTAAAGGGCAGAAGTCATATAATGTAGTAACATCCCACGACAAGTCTTATTATCTTTAACAAAATCCCCACCGGAATTCGCATGAGCAGCATCAGCAGACAAACAATAATCTACCCCAATTTGTCCCAAAAAAAATTCCATCTTATCAGACCACATTTTATAATTTTTTCCATCAAACGGATCTAACTTAGACGTGTAAGGAATAAATGGATTGGCAATTGGCACAGCATTAACACGCACAAAATTAGGTAGCAACCCCAGATCTATGTCATAAATAGCACATGTCATACAGTGTGAAATGTGAAAGGAAATGTGATTCTAAAAGCAATTACAGCCATTGTTCCGTAAAACAGATAAAACAATCAAATTCAACTTTAGAATGTAGGAACAAAAACTAGTAACTAAATTGATACACTTAACTGACCACCGTGGCGTGAGAAGATCACTGCCCTAAAGTTGAATTTGCCCCGCAACAACACACGGACTCACAGCAATCAACCTCCAGGGATACACGGTTTATGCGTTTCCGGTGTTGACAGAAAAGCAGATTGAGAACGATCTTGAATACTGCCCAGAATAATTGAGAAAGAAAGGGAGGAGAAGTGAATGTGTTTCTGTCCCCTTGAGAATCCCATAACACTGGTATTTATAGAGAGAAGAAAACCAGACGAGATCAGAATGGGGCTGAAATCGTGGGATAAACGGTCACATAATGGGAAGAGTAATGGCCGTAAATTAGGAGAGAGTTTAGGGAAAAAACGGAAGGCCCAAGGCCCTAGGCCCTGGGCGGGCAGCGGCAGCGCGCGTGTGGTATCCACACATCACCACATACCCACTAAAAGCCTCATTGCTACTCAACTCAAAGGGTAGAGGAAGAGTAATGGTTATATGCTTACTCTTCCCTTATATTCTTTCAATGTGGGACAAAAGGAAAAATTGACTCTTCATATTCTTTTGAAGCAAACTTAAAGTTTCTATTAAAAACTCCAACAGTTTCATGCATAGAGACTTATCATGGGACAAAGTGTTGTTGGTGTTAGATATGGATGTTGAGGCAGAGGAGTGGTTCTTGACAGGGTTCGAGGAGGCGGTGGGAGCTCCACAGATAAACCCGATGGTGGCGGTGGCGGTGGCGGTGGTCGAGGATAGAGAAAAGTATGCGGCGGAGATGGGAAGAGGAGTGCATGGAGTGAAAGTAGATGTATGGGGAATAGGGTATTTGATAAAAACAAGTGAAGTAAGATATGAAGGAATAGTAGGAAAACAGGTAAAAGAGTTGGAAGAAAAATGCATGGAGATAAACCCAGAACAACGCCCAACAGCAGTTGATTGTTACCATCATTTGTTGCAGATACAGTCTTCCCTCTCATCCGTGGGTTCTACCCGGTGCTCTTGATTGCTGCTTGCTGCATAAATTACAGGTCGTATAGTAATTATATGGATTACTTAATTTCTCTCTCTCTTTTATTACTATCACTATGTTTTGGGGTTAAATTTTACTGTAAGTGAGGCTAAAATCTAAATACATTACTTTCTCCTCTTTTTCACTAGTGAACATATTCTCGTAATAGAGTTTTTCTATTAGGGTGCATAAGTGCATTGTCTTCACTTGAAAAATCTGAACTTATCAGAACTAAACTTATTAGTCTTATTGACCTTTATTGGGACTTATTTTTTAGTGTTGTATTAGACCTAATCAGACATAATCTGAACTTATTGAACCTAAAACTTATTTTTTAAGGTGAAGAGAACACAGAGTGAGGTTATGGGATTCTGACATTTATCAAGAGTTTGTGTAGAAGATAAAATTCACTGTTCATTGAGGGGTTTTCCAGCTTGCTTATGCTAGGGTTTAACTCAAAAGTCATGTTACCAGTATGCTATCTACAACATGTCAACATTGAATATTATCACTTTATAATACTTCTCTGATCCCGTTTATACATAAATGCAACAGTTTGACTTTCATGTGTATGAACATACTGCGAGCCATGTTATCATCATAGGTTGTTTTAATATATATAATTGCAATGATAAAAGTTATTATCTCTGTTTCCTATTATTCTACTCATGGTGTACTTTGACACTATTCACATACTTTACTTTGACTACCATTTGTGATTTATACCTAAGGAAAAACATAGTCATGTGAAATCTTGTTGAATTCGTCTCATTATAAGTTTTCTATAATATTAAATTTAATAACTTTTACTTATTTGTAGTTCTAGATATTAGTAGTCAAAACTCTGCATTTACAAGTGTGAAAGTCAAACTATGTAAATTAAAAAGAAAGAGAAGTAGTACATTACAATCTCGACCCATTTTAAGTAAATTTAACCATCTTCTAATTTCAAGATTACAATTTCGTCAAAAGGAAAATTTTCCCCCGTTTTTGTAGTCGCTACATCCTTGACATCACGATGCCGTTGTACAATGACAGTTCTTAAACAAATGGAGTTTGAACCTTTTTTTTTTTTTTACTCAAATTACATTACTAAGGTGGAACTTGGAAGGTAGTGTCCTAAGTAGTATTTTGGGGTAGCATTTAGAAGTTGAAGTAATGTTGTGGAAATGCTAAATTTAGTATCTTTTAAGGCAGATGTAGCTTTTGGAGCAGAATATGATTGTTTTTCTTTGCTCTTCTAACAATCCAACTGTTAATTTTTTACCTGACACTAATTTCTCGAACACTACTATGACAGCTAGCAGTCAAAAAATGTGTACCTCGTCTCGCGAGGACCCTAGATGAGATATTAGAAATGTCCTTCAACCAATTGTAGAAGGAAGGACAAAATCCTTCAAAAGTTGGTCACAACTCACAAGCGATACTTTTATAACACATTTCCAATCAAAGGACATAAAGTTATGTAAGTCTTGCAAGTTGCAAGTTGCAACTGGTAGATCTTCTACTTGTGAATAATTGTATAACATTATAAGCAGAGACATTTGCAAATTGTACAAAGGATGGCAAAAGGAACATTTTGTTTTCTCTCTCTTCCACTGAAATTCAGCATAAGCACAAAACATTTACACATTCTCATATACAACGCCTCACAATATTATTCGATGTTGTGAGTTGTGACGCTGTATAACAATGCACAAATGGGGTTACAACAATGCATATATTGGGTTGTTAGTAAGCATTAGTAGTGTTATAATGGTGTTAATCTTAAAGCATCAATGGCCAATCGGGATATCAATGAAGTTATAAAGGAATTATTGATAAGGTTTTAATGGGGTCACTGATAATATTACACCATCATTTGAGCGTGTAACGTGTCAACATAGGAGAAAAGCTAAAACATAACATACAAATCTCCTTTGGAACCTTCGGGATGATGGGATCGTCCAACCTTGTCTCCCTTGGGAACAAGCTGCTTGCGGAGCCACTTCTGGGACTATCTCAGCCCTCAGTGCTCAGCGGCACAAGAGGCTACATGGGAGCCGCGTTGACGCGATTTATTTTCTTTGCTGCAGAACATTTTAGCACTAATGTAAATCTAACCAACATGGGAGTTATGACCATTGAATGTACCCTCCCAGTGGCCCTTGTGCATTTCTCACAATGGGGGAGTATGTTTTTCCCTCCATCAAAGAGTGCCACCAAGAAGGCTTATACTATGCTGCCGTCTGCCAGAGTACACCAGCAACGAGCAGAGTACGGGATTGCACGAGAAGAGTGTCAACTGCCAAGTGTGCTGAATGTCTGCGCAGACCAGCAACGAGCAGAGTACGGGATTGCACGAGAAGAGTGTCAACTGCCAAGTGTGCTGAATGTCTGCGGACTGAGCGTGGGAGGAAGGTAGCTTCTTCTCCTACCCTTACTCCTCCCAACCAAACTCCATCCCCCAATAATACTTAAACTTTTTGTCGTGCTTAATTCACACGCTTTGGCCTGCAAACTTGTATATCTTCTTCCAGTTAATTTCTCAACATATACCTAGACTACAACTTTAGAGTAGGTAACTCTATTCGTTCTTTATTAGATCCAAAGGACCATGTTGATGAGAGAATAAGATAGTGAAACAATAATATATTTTTTAAAGGTAAGATGAAGGGAACTCACTTGAAGGGGATAAGGGGAAATCCTCAAATGAGTCCCATGAGGTTTGATCCCTCGACCTCAGGGATATGAGGTGGGAAGCGATGCCACTACTCCACCACCTCAACCTCGTATATATATATATATTGTAAAATGTTTGGACCATACAATAATACTGTGAATGAAATGAGACACAATTAAAATTTTAAGGTCTAATTGGCAAATGGAAGACAAAAATAGAGATGGAGGAAAATTGTACAATGGTGAGTGAGCCCATTAATCCTAGAATCAACAGCAGCTTCAAAGACTTTTCAGACTCTTTGAACTCTTGAGGGCCAAAAGTGTACAATTTTGTTGTATGTTTGCATTAAAAGCTAACAATAAAAAAAAGGCTAAACACAAGTTTTATTTGGAGCTAAACACAAGTATTAGGAACAAAGGAAATACTAGAAAACCGCGCAAAACAATATCCCGGAAATTCCGTTTTAATCCATAGCTATAGAAGTATTGAGTCAAAGTTACAACTTACAACATTTGAAATACTAAACTGATGAGGACAAAAATGAGTAATCCAGTTACAATGACTGAAAACTTAGCTGAGGATCTTCAAAAATATCCTTCATTTCCACCACAAGCTTAAGCTTGTATCTTGAAACCTGATGGAATACAATCACACCAGCATCCCACCCGCAAACAAGTCTATTGTTTCAGCGGCGCCTTCTTTTCTCTGTCTGCTATTCTGGCTGGGGCGTTTGAGTGAGATTTGAACCGCCCTTTCCCTCCTTCCTCTTTCTCCTGGAGAAAACAAGATTATTATGAATTAATCAACTGATTAGAACTAAATGTCAGGAGAAAATAAACTAACTGGGAATGACATGTAAAAGAAAAACCCACCTTCTTTTTGACAACCTGGACCACATCCTCATCCTGAAGAGCATGTGACTGTCCACAATGCTGAGGATAGTGCCTTGCACTTGTTCCCCAAACAAGTGCATACTTCAACTCCTTCAACAATGTTCTGTGTATATGGTTGCAAAAGTCCTCAACCGTGCAACCACCCCGATCCTAAATAGCAAAACACAGTCATAAATAGAACAGGAAATCAAAGTTGGGTTTAAGTTGGTTATAACAATATATAGCTCTAACAAGAATTTGTAAACAAGTTTTTATGTTACTCAGACTCTTGAGTTTACCTAGAGTACCTATGTCGAATCCTCAATATGCCAACATTGGGTATGGACATTTCAACACTTTAGTTGAGCAATAAAAATAGAAATCTTTCATAAAATAGCTGAGTCCAACACTTTGAAATGTACCATGTCCGACATGAGTTTCAGAGTCCGAGTAACATAGATCAAACGTTCAGCCGAGAGAGAGAGAGAAAGAGAGCATGATACATATATTACATACCATAGAGAGAACCACAGGCTCAGAAAAATCTGGTTGCTGACCTTGAGGCTTCGTATACACTCTAACTAGTCCCATCTCTTCCCACATTCTTGCCAGTAATCTGTCTAGATTGAGCTGTTCAAGCAACAAAAATGTATAGCAGGAAAATCTGTTAAGGAGATATACATAGTATTTGCACAACATATATCAAGTATTAATATTTTTGGGAACATCTTGCAAGAATTATTGTCTTATTTAATTTAGACACCACAAGCACAATTAGACCAACAAGTCTAATCTAATCTAATCTACTTATATCATATGAAATCAAATAGTCACCCAACACTTGGCGCCTCTAATGCTAAGTGTCCCGAAATTTTTTAGGAAACTACATATAGCATATATGAAAAATATTTTATACCACTAACCATATACAACATTTCAATAATTTATAGGTAATCATAGTCTATAAGAATCTTTAGTGAATATGAAAAGTAGTTGAAACTACTAATCACATAACTTTTTGCATAATATTAATTTTGGATGAATTGCTGTATTAGTTAATGACTTTTTCAATTACTTTATGCAAAGTTGTCCGTAATTGTTTCAACAAAGAAACATAATAGTTATTTAACGGATCCCAAATCTAGTTAAACCTAAAAGATAGAAGTGTTGTATTGCCAGTGCCTCATCACTTCAGTTATCTAACAAAGTGAACTACTCTACATAGTCTGTAATACTTCCTCAGTTCCATAATAAGTGAAACACTTACTATTTTAGAACGTTTCAAAATAAGTGAAACATACCTTAAATGGAAAAAAGAAAATGACAAGAGTACCCATCACAAACTTGTGTGGTTTGCTTTTCTCTCTCCTCCTTTTGATAATGAAAAGGGTATTTAATGACTTTTTGGCTTTTGAAAGTGATGTTTATTAAATCTTGTGCCCAATCCCTATGTTTTACTTATTATGGAACGGAGGAAGTATGTAATTGCTAACAATGGTATCAAGCTACCAATATAAATTAGCTAATGCCAAAAAGGTACCTTCAAGTTGGCACTAATGACGATAGAATTCGGCAGTCTTGCAAGCCTGTCAACATCATCAATACCAACGACATCTATCTTGTTGTATACATATACACATTTTATGTATTTACGGTTCCCTTCAATCACATCAATTAGATCATCAACTGTTGCATCCTCACGAAACAAAACCTGCAGCCAACGGAAACAGGGCAGCTTGTCAAAAGAAGACCGAAACAATTCTTTACAGAGTTCAATTCATGCAGGTAGTAGCATGAACTTTTATATTGAAGGAGAATTTACAAAAAAAAAAATTGGTGGTCCTACAAAAATATAAAAAAGCAATTTTAACTCTTGAATCTTGACTATGCTAACAAATTGTATTAGATGGGACTGATGGTGAAATTTCCGGTAAATATAACACAACAAAAATAACAAGGGGAAGGCCAAGATGAACGAGAAATGAATCAATAGTTTTTAAGGCTAAATTTATTCTTGCAAAAAATTCCATGTCCTCATTCAATGCATTTTTGTCAACAGAATCAATAGCTGGGATTTATTTTTGTATATTTTTACAGTTGGTGTCATTTTTGTTGGATCACCAATAGTCTAATATATTAGTGTTAGATTTTCCAACTCTCTAAATGAACTATCAATAAACTATTAGGTAATTGGGAGATAAACAACTAGTCTAAGAATGATTCCAAGTCTTCGGTTACGTGTTGCAATAGTCCTTAATTAGGTATACAAACTATACAAGCATGCATGTCAACATCATCACCTTTAATGAGATCGAAGGGTGTAGATTCAGTTGACTTATAGAACTATGGACATCTGGAACCCTACAAGTCTTTATTCCAGCAGCCTAGTGTTGACCATTTTAGAACCTCCTCAGATCTATAAACCATAGAACTCGTTAGCTTTCATCTAATTTTCTGTACTTGCTCATCTTCTTGCCCTACACTAGACCAACAGATGTATGATGTACCTAATTTGAGGGACTTCTATATGTTTGAGCAAACGAACTTTTTAAGATAATAATACAAACGGTAAGAACTTATATTGAACATTGAACACCAAGCAATTCCATGTGAAAACTAACTTCAATAATAAACACAGAAAGTAGAACATTAAAGAAGCAAATGCCATTGAGGATAATCCAGAAAAAAGGGAATCAACACAGAAAGTAGAACATTAAAGAAGCAAATGCAACTAAGGAGGAAATCAAAGACCAAAAGAGAGGTTAATTATTAACCAAAAGCAAATGAATTTGCCACATCTTTAGATGATAGCAATAAACACTGATAAGTGACCCTAAAGTAAGCTTTAATCTATATTTTTAGTTACACTTTGAAAGGACCTATAACTGAACATGAGCTAGTGCTCAGACATGTGCCATTATGATCTCCCAGATTAGGAAAAACTGCAAAATAAGATTTCATAGCACTGCAGAACCACATAGCCATGCAATACAATGATGCTTAGGCTGCACAACATGCTGCTTGGCCCCTTTGTATCTTAACCCCCCCAAACAAAACAAAAAAAAAAATCACCTCCCCCTTGCCTCCATTTTCCTTTTAACTCATAACTCAAGCCTTCAACAAACCTTAGGATCAATCAGGGACCAAGAAATCAACTCCAAACAATTACTTTTCTGATGGTTGGCTACTTGGCTTGTTCACAGTTCAAGGAGGGAAGCGGATGGCGGAGGGGGAGAATTGGTTTGGTACAACTTTTGCGATTATAATTCGTAATAGTATATTATGTGATTAGCTGATAGATTCTGTATATGTATAAATACTTTTCAGTTGGAAAACGGGTGCCAGAAGTTTGATTGAAACTCGGGCCTGGTAAAAGCTTGATCCTAGGACGTAAACAAGTGACTTCTACAAACTACTAATTTCTTATTTATATACATGTAGCAAGTGAAATTTTTATTTTTTCTAGCAATAATGATTAGGATTTATTTTCCCACTGAAGTTGAATGAGGTAGACAAATTTCAGGTACCTACTGGCTATTGCTCCTTTCCTGAAAACAAGCAACTCATTGGGAAAATTTAAGAGTAGGGGACAAAAGTCAAAAAATAAAGCAAGCAAGAATCAAAAAGAATAAGTTGAATAGTGGTACTTCATTTAACAACCCTTTCTTTCACCCCACATGACTCTCAAAACAGCGTGACCCATCCAAACCTACCAGCTACAGCCTGCTCTTGCCGGAGAAGGTTGCAGGCAGTCTGGCACTCATAGATCACACCAATTGACTTGTCTCACCTGCTCAATAACATCCCCAACAAGTAACATCTTCACATAGTGAATTACACCTTCAATTTGCAGATGTAGGGTTTACCATTTGAACCCTAAATATAACAATTTTCTCAATTGTTGCATTTCACATTGCAACTTCAACCATGGACACACATACAACTTTAGCTACGCCGATTTGACCCTTCCAACTCACAGACCATATTGATTTGGCTGGCAAACAAACCGCGAATTTGAACAAGTGAAGTGCAATTGAGGTTTGTGAGCAGTAAGGAACAAATTAGGTAACTCTGGTTAAGGCTATTTAAACCTAAAATTCCATATAAAAATCAAGGATAAATCTTCATCAACTAAACTACCACATCAAAAAGCTTTGATTGAACCTTTTTTCCCCATTCAGAATGTAGCAAGCACCAACAATAGAGCTCACAGATGTGACGATAATCAAGAAACTTATTTCTTTGATTTCTTCTAGTTGAGCCCTCCATGCAAAAACAAAGAGATAATGCTTCAAAAAGAGAGATGAAGAGAGAGGGAGAGGGAGAGGGAGATGGATCGAAGACAGAGCCACCTTCAGCTTCTCTGGAGTCTAGAGTTCAGAAAGAAGAGATAAAAAGAGATTCTTCTCCATGCATCGTTAAAGTAAGATTTTACAATATCCGCCACGAAGTCCAATCTATAGGTGGCCGAACATTTGCTTCCATTGACCAATTTGTATAGAGTTTCATCAGCTGATGAAGATCTCAATCTTATAAGAAAAGGAAAAGCAGGCAATCCTTGGTATTCTAAACCATTTTTACTCAAATTACATTACTAAAGGTGGAAGGTAGTGTCCTGAAATAGTATTTTGGGGTAGCATTTAGAAATTGAGGTAGTGTTGTGGAAATGCTAAATAAAGCAGCTTTTAGAGCAGGTGTAGCTTTTGGAGCAGAAAATAATTGTTTTTCTTTGCTCTTCTACTAATCCAACTGTTATTTTTTTACCTTACACTAATTTTTTGACAGCTAACCTCTAACCTAGTACAACGACGCTACTACGACTAAGACCGCTATCAATGTGCTGTCAAAAGATATGTACCCTGTTTTGGCGAGGATCCTGAATGAGATTTTAGAAATGTCCTTCAACCAATTGTAGAAGAAAGGACAAATCCTTCAAAAGTTGGTCACAAGCAACATTTTATTGCACAATTCCAATCAAAGGACATAAAGTTACGTAAATCTTGCAACTATTAAAATCTTCTACTTCTGTATAATTGTATAACATTATAAACAGAAACATTTGCAAATTGTACAATGGACATTTTGTTTCTTTTCGATTGAAATGCAGCATAAGCACAAAACAAAAGATATACACATTCTTATATACAATGTCTCACAACTTTATTTGATGCTGTGACGCTGTACTAACAAGGCACAAATGGGGCTACAACAATGCATATATAGGTTGTTGATAAGCATTAATAGTAATCTTAAAGTATCAACGGCCAATGGGGATATCAATGAACTAATAAAGGAACTATTGATAAGGTTTTAGAGGGGTCACTGATAATATCTCACCATCATTTGAGCGTGTGACCTGTCACATAGGAGAAAAGCTAAAACATAATATACAAATCTCTTCAAGAGCTTATTGCAGAGTTGAAGCTAGTACCTCTGCATTGTGAATCTTATACTCGTGAAGAATCTGATAGCAAAGCTTCTCATCCACATGCGTTAACTGCATTGTGCTGTTGAAAGAAATGCCTCCAGTCTTCTTCTTTTTAAAGTAGATCTGGTAAAGAGCACAGAGTGAGAATCAAAACTAAGAAAAACAAAGATGAAGAGGCATCTAAGTATGCGACATCCCTAATGAAATTTTCCAAGAAAAAGAATCAAATATCCAAAGTTCCATTGTGTAGACAGTGTATAATGGACCCATAAGGGAAAGATAAGAGTATAAGACCGTGGAGAGTGAGCATTTTCTCCCTAGTCTACTCACTTCAAAACAATAAGCTAACGGCCTAAGAGGCATAATAGATCAAGCAGTTAAAATTGCAAATAGCGAAGTTCCAGGTAAGTGAAGGCCAAAAAAGGAAGAGAAACATATAAGGGAGAGATACACTAGAAAAACTTGCTAACTTCCACAAACACGACTTAATTAGCCAGAAAGGCAAGAGGAATTATATCTGAGCAAATTACAGCAGAATAGGCAAACAAGGGATCCTGGAAAAGGTTGCTCTTAATCAGCTAGTGGTAACTCAATGTTCACAATATGAAAATCACATAAAACTCACTTGAAATTGCTTTTTAGAAGAGAGCCTTACCTGAGGTGGTTTCTTATTGAGACGTAATCCCACAGCTTCCAGTTCTCTCGTCAATATTTGTCGATGTCCCTCACTCTAAAACATTTCCCCAACAGTCAACAACAGATGAATCAGGAAAAAGCACATGAAGAAAATTTGACACGACTTGCAAATGAAACAGCTAACTGCCAAGCATACGATTTGTAATACAAAGGTGAGAATGAAAAACGCAGACAAGCCATTTGGACATTCTCGAATGCTTTCTCAAGCTGCTGCCAATAAAAATGCACTAATGCAGATGATGTTCCATTTCATTTAGAAGAGGTATGATATACACATGCTCCAAGGAATTGTGTGCATCTAAAAGTTCCAATCACTCACTTTTGAGGCATCGAGGACCATTAGTACAAGATCTGATGATTTGGCCACAGCAATGACCTGACGAAGACATTTAAATCAGACAATGCAGTGATAAATAACAAAGGATTAAGATAGAATTTTCAGAACAGAAACACCAATAATAACCATCAGAAGCAGCTGATGATCAAATATATAAAAAACTGCGCTCTTAGGTGAGTCATACATTACCTGCCTTCCACGCCCCTTCCCTTCAGAAGCACCCTCAATAATTCCAGGAAGATCAAGAAGTTGAATCTTAGTATCATTATAGTGTATTATTCCAGGAATGCAGGTAAGTGTTGTAAACTCGTATGAAGCAGCTTCTGAATGAGTTCCTGTAAGCGAGGTTAGGAGAGTTGACTTACCCACACTGCAGCAGGAACATATAGTGAGCATTAACCCCATAAGATATAATACTCTATAAAGAATATGTACACTTAAAATATGCTAACAACATAATTTGGCTGTCAATAGCTACAACTTGTGTATAAAGCACCATGACAAGCAATTAGATTTTCCACATTTGCATATCTAATCTAATTATATATATATAGCCGAATAGATTCACCTAAAAGTCGACACTCGGCGCTCTTTTGGATGCCAAGTGTCCTCAAATTTTTTTAGGAAATAACATTTAGAATATATGAAAAACATTTGACACTGCTAACCATATATAATATTTTTATAATTTATAGGTAATCATAGTACTCCCCCCGTTTACAAATAATTATTACACTTCACTTTGGGGGAGAACCAAGGCAATTCTGAAAAAAGCATGAGAGAAGTACAACAAAAGCATATCTAATTTTTGGAAAATGTAAAAGAATCATTAAAATATTGAAGGAGAGAGAAAATGGGGTAGGTGAGAAGGTTTTGGGTGAATTAATAAAATGGGTTGTGGGACATATGAAGTAGAAAAGTGTATAAAGTTGATATGATATGTTACCATATATGGATAAAGTTAAAGTGTAACAATTAAATAGAAACGGTCTAAAAAGAAAAGTGTAACAATTAAAAAACGAAGGTAGTACATAAGAATTTTTAGAGAATATGAAAAGTAGTTGAAATTACTAATTACATATACTCTTTTTATGATATTAATTTTGGTTCATTTTTTGTATTATTCAAAGACTTAATGACTTATTATGTAAAGATGTTTGTAATTTTTTCAACAAAGAAATATACTGCCTCTGTTTCTCTTTAATATACACACTTTCCCTTTTGGTTTGTTTCTTTTTAATCTACACACTGTTGCTTTTCCTATTCTCGGTAACATATACCATCTACGTTCTCATCCTTTTCTACCCATGTCGTCCACTTTTTAATATTCTAACCCACTTTTTAGTTTCTCTCTCCACCTTTTCATTTTCACTCTCATACTTTTGTACTTTCTCCTTGGTTCTCCCCCAAAGTAAAGTGAGTAAACTAAAAAAAAAAAAAAAGGGAGTAATAATTATCTAACAAATCTCAACCCGTGTATAACACGGGTCCTACGTTTAGTCTAAAGAAAGATGAATACTAGTAGATTGTTTCAGAAAAGCTAAAAATTCACAATATTTAACAGACAATACATAGATTCTGAAGATGGAAAACCTTGGGAATCCAATAAGTGCAACACGTCCATGCCCAAACTTTGTGACTTCAAAACCGTCTCCTCCTCCACTAGAACCCCGATACATAGTTTAAATAACATTTAAAACCAAATGCAAACAGACTCAACAGCAAACAATCTGGAAAGTAAGGAAACAATGGAAAAATCAAACAGTTCATCTAGAAATCCACAAACTGCATACAAACAATTTCTTCTTAGAGGACACGTCACATAAGAATATGAGATATATTGTACTGATATCAAAGAAAGGAACTCTGCTTCAACTTCAAACATTAAATATATAGCAATAGCCATGCAGAAGAGTCTAAATTTAACATCTGTCCTCTCAAAATTAAAAAGATAAACTAAAGTCTCTTTCAATAATATTACTTACTAAACAATTTAACATGGATAAAATCAATCTCCCACAAAATACTCCATCCCCCCCCCCCACACACACACACACACTCACACACGCAAAAAGGAAAAAGTTTGGTAATAAATCAAGAATTAACTGAGGCACGACTAAAGTCATAAGCGCTAAGACAACCTGATACACTTGGTAGAATGAAGCTTTGTAAGTCAATTTCATAGAATATAGAAGTAAACAAGGTAGACATACAGGAAACAATTCAACATATTCCAGAGAGGCACTCAGATTTTTGTAGCAATTGGTGATGAACACACAATTTTACAGGATATCCAGAATACTCAAACGTCAGAAAAGGAAGAAATTCTCAGCAAATTTACATACTTTAGGAGGCTCCAACAGTTGTGTCCTGAGCTTTGCGATCTTAGCTTTGAGTTGACCAAGATGGTATTCTAAAAAAGAAAGACATAGCAAGTTCTTAATAACAAACACCACGAATAATTAAAATATGTGTCAATGACAAATGGACCTAAAATAACAATTAACCTATCCAATAACCATCTTAAACAATCAAACTCTAAACTTCCCTACAGCTTTTTAACAAAAGTTTACGAATAAAGTCAGAGCAAAAGAACTAACTAAGCAACATTGAGTTATGAAAGGCAGCACAAGATCCAAATCCAATTATGTACTTTCTTTCTTTTCTCAAACATCAACCCACTCTACTTAGAAGGAAGAAAAAAAGTATAAAAATGTCATTTACAGCATCTGCTTCAATTTACAATATCTCTGAAAAGCTCACACACCTGTGGCCTTATTCTTCTGTGTCCGAGCCATCTCGGCTTCAATTTCCTTGATCCTTTCTATGATCCCCATTGTTCCTAAACTTCAGCTACTAGTACCAAGGAGAAAAGGACAATTAGCATCACCAATTAACATTTTGAAAAAAAAGGGTCTTTGCATTACACCAAATGAATGCAACATAAAACTATCAACATGCATTAGATTGAAATTAAAAATCATGCGTGATCAACCAACAGAACATTCAGCCAGCTGAATTGAAAAAACAAAATCAATATAATTCATCTGCACAAGTACTTGGTGCAACTATATACAATTTCCCAATAACTTTCAAGGGACTATAAAAAATATTTATGAAAAAAAAAACCCATAAAATTATGATTTCTAATAAGTTCAAAATCACCACCATTTGAAGTACAAAAGCAATTAAAGTTAACAAAACAATTCCAAATTTTTGGTAAGATAAAAACACCCATCTTCGTTTTTCAGAGCTCCAACTAACACTGATTGAGAAGTATAAATTACTAGATATAAATCTCCAAACATACATAGAAATTTAATATTAATATCGATTGATGATATTAAACTTAAAAAACAAAATTGAGAAATTCGACATGAATTACGAAACGAACAAAATGATGAAGGTAGAGAGAGTAAAACCTGTTGACTGTAAATGGGATTGCAGGGAAATTGAGTGTCGATGAAGATTTGGGAATCACGAATTTAGGGTTTGCAAAAATTTGTATGCTTAGACTTAGATTTTATTTCTAGCTACTTCTGGTAATTTGGGATTTCTTCCGACCCCCTAGCTCAGTTACTTTTGGGAGTGAAGGCCGAAGGGAGGTGGAGGAATTTTTCTCGTTTTGGGAGTGAAGGGAGGTTTATTTAAATCAAAATTTTTGGGTTAAATTTCTACTTTTTTTTTTTTTTTTTTTTTTGACAACAAAGACAAACAAGTGAAAGATTATACATTACACATTAACACCATTCCTAGCAAAGAATAGCCAAATTATGACTTACCTGGACCTCATCTCTATTAACCTTTCTAACTTCACAAAACCTAAACTTGTTACATAAAGCTAATATGTCATGCCCTATAGTACATATTTGAAAAGGAAATCCTTTCGCCCCCTAACATACATGCTAACATCTTGGAATCGGTATGTACGGACATTTGCTGATACGCCACGTTTAAAGCCTTCCCGTAATCCTCTTAAAACGCCTAATGCTTCACATTGAAGTGCTTGAAATTGCTTTGATCTCGATCACTCCCTTGAAACTCGCCACCATCCGCCAATACTCCTTTCCAACCAATACCGGTGAAGGACAAGGTCTTCGAACCTCGCTTTTTCCAAGCACCATCAACAAGTAACATGACATAATCCGATCGTTGTCGGCCAAACCGAACGACCATCTCTTGTTGATGAGTAGATATAATTTTTTGATGCACCTGATAATACTTAAACCTATCCTCCTCTTCCTGATACCCTGCTTCCGCTAGACGCAGAATTTCTAAAGGATTTGGGTTACTGTTACGAAAAACTACCCCATTTCGATGTTTCCAGATAGCCCAGAGAATTGCACAAAAGCTCCGTACTCTATTACTCTGAGGGCCATCATCTTTCCAAAATTTATGCATAAAATTAGTAATCCAGTAATTAATGGACACATGATTCGTACATTGCACTTGGATTGCCAACCACGACCCCCACCAAACTCTGGCAGTGATTGGGCAGTCTCTAAACAAATGGGCTTCATCTTCTACGTCTTGTTTACATACAGAGCAATGCTCAGCTACTTGGATTTTCCTTTTCTTGAGATTGCGATTTAAAGCCAAAGCCTTCATCAATATTCTCCAAACAAAAACTTTCCATTTCGGCCTTATATTTGTTGCCCATAATTTCTTCCGTAACCTACTATCCCCATTTCGAGTACTTTGGACATCCGTCGACTAATGCAACACAAAGATATGCATCTTTAACCGTGAGAACACCATTATTCGTTCTATTCCAGACATAGAAATCACTAACATCCTCTGCTGGAAGATGTGTTGATAGAATACGATGTGCCACATCTTTAGGGAATATCCTCCAGATGACTGCCACATTCCATCTCTTGGAGTCAGGTAAAATTAAATCTTTAACCTTTTGGATGCCCAGTTGTTGTAACTCATATCCCTTTTTTAAGACTACAGGGTTACCTTCGACCCAATGATCCCTGATAATATGAGTATCCTCCCCATTACCAATTACTCTGCTGAACGCTCGTCTACAGTTATTAACAGCCGTACACATACCTTTAAAACCCCACGATGCTGAAACCAAATTTTTTTTCTTTAAGCCAATTGCCACCGGTGATCCTTTGTACTTAGCTTGATAGATGCGAGAGACCAGCAAATCTTCCCTTCTATGAATCCTAAATGCCTCGCTTAGCCAAAAGCGCCATATTAAATGCTCTAACATTTCGAATTCCAAGACCTCCCATTCCTTTTGGCATTTCTATTGTTCCCCGCGAACCCAATGGATTGCCTTTGAATCGATGAATTTCTCCACAAAAATCTGGAAAACAATGCATTCATACCATTCTGCAATTCTTTTAGGTAACGGGAACACGGATAAAACATGATGACACGGCGATGCCGTAACCGCATTAATGAGAAGAATTTTTCCCGCATGTGAGAGGGCTAAATGTTTCCAATGACCCACCTTTCTCTCGAACTTTTTCAAGTAGTGGTAAAAATTTGCTAGAGCTACGACCATCCAGTTCAATATTGTTGCCCAAATATCTGCCTAATTCCTCCGATGCAGGAGTTCCAATAATACTTCTCATAGTGATTTTTAAATTTTGCGGAGTATTCGGACTAAACATGATTAATGACTTTGAAAAATTAATGACTTCACCTGAAAGCTGACTGAAGCGATTAATAATATCCTTTATCACTTCACAAGATTGAGGAGTTGCTTTAAAAAACAATAAGGAATCATCCGCAAAGAAGAGATGCGAAACTGGAGGACCATTTTTTGCAACTCTAATACCTTGTAACAACCCTTCATTCTCTGCTTGAGTCAACATTCTGGAAAAAACTTCCATAACTAAAATGAATAAATAAGGTGACAAAGGATCACCCTGCCTTAACCCACACTTTGGCTTAAATCTTTCCGTGCCTTCACCGTTGATTAAGACAGAATACGTCGTAGTAGTAACACATTGCATGATCCACTGTTGTACTTCCTGTGGAAATTGCATCTGGTGTAGGAGCCATTGCAAAAAATCCCAACTCACCTTATCGTATGCTTTAAACATATCAAGCTTTAACGCTGCTAGGTGCTCCGTACCCCGCTTCCTCCGTTTTAAACATGTAACAATTTCATGTGCTAGTAAGCAATTATCAGACATCAACCTCCCCGGGATAAAAGCATTTTGAAAAGGGGATACCAGGGATCGCAGGATTGGTTTTAATCTATTAACTAGGATTTTGGAAATAATTTTATAGAGAACATTACAGAGACTGATAGGACGATATTGTCCTGCGACCTCAGGGTGTTGAACTTTTGGAATAAGGCAGAGTAGTGTATGATTCCATTCCTGTAAGAGATAACCAGTATTAAAAAAATAAGATACAGCCTTTATAACATCCTTACCAACAACCTCCCAGTTCTTATGATAGAAAATTGCTGGCATGCCATCCGGTCCAGGCGCTTTTAATCCCTCCAATTGAAACACGGCTTCAGTAATCTCCTGCTCAGACACAGGATTACTTAATTGTTGTTTCTGCATTTCCGATACTGTTGGAACTAGGTCAGCAACATCCCTCATCATGGGCAATACATCTTCATCTCCATCCTTACTACTTTGATTTTGTGTAGTTTTACAAATTTCATTTCACTGTTGGGGGTTTATTGAGATTTTACTTTTGCCTTCTCTTTTATTTTTATACGAGGTTTGAAGCACGTGCGTTGCATTGCACGGGTTGTTGTTTATTTTATTTTATTGCAATTTTTTTGTTAAAATTATTGTTGATTTTGTGTTGTTGTAAAATGAGATTTTTTAAGATCATTGTATTTATATACTTCCTCCGTTCTTTTTCTATTACAACAATTACCACTCTAGGTAGTTTCATCTTTTGGAACCATTCCACTTTTGGTAAAAAAAAGAAACTACAGTTGACAATATTACATTTACTTTATGTTAATAAAACCATCATTAATTACCTGAATTGCCTTATAAAGTTGCGTTTACTTTAATAAGGATTTATTTGTCCCCTACTCTAGTTAACTAAAAAGGTATCTCTATGCTAAACTACCCATTTTTTATTTCCTTAAAAACCACGTCCAAACCAATTGTTGACGTAGAAAAAAAACGGATAAAGTATTTGTCATTATACTGTAATTTCTAGATTTGTTATTGTGATATATAAATTTTGTAATTTTTAATATTCAATTGAATATTGTAGCTAAGTCTATTATTAAATGGTATCTCAATAACAGGTATGACTAACAATAGCTAATACAGTTTTAACATGAATAATACCCGAATGATACTTTAAGAAAGTAGAGGGTAATAATGTAATTGATGCAGGACATAAAGATTACTTTCTTAAAAATTGATAAGAATGACATGGCATGCTTAGGTGGAGCTCTTTATAATATTCTAAGGCTGTTTTATTTAAATCAAACTCTAATTTTTACACAATCCAAAACTCTAATACTTCCTCCGTTTCAAATTACTCGCTACACTTTCTATTTAGGGAAGTTTCATATTACTTGCTACACTTCTTTTTTTTCCCTTATATGGTAAGTTTTAAGTTATAAGTTTACCAAACTACCCTTACTAAAAATATTAAACAACACTTAATTATACCTAACCATCAACATTAATTTATAAACAAAAACCCACCACCCATCCTAACCCTTTCCCCCAACATTATCAACAACTCAACCCCTTCTCTCTCCTCCATTAACCCAACCCCTATCTCTCTCCTCACACCACCACACCACCACCACCATCAACCTCTCTTTCTATTTCTCTATTCTCACTCTCACCCACCACCACTTTCTCTCTCCTCTTCCCGCCACCAGTTCACTTCACAACAAGGAACAAAACCACCACAACCCCGTCGCCAGGCCGGCCACCTCAACCGCCACCACCGTCGCGCAACTGGATGCTCATCCTCTTCACCTCTTCCTCTATACTCGCGATGTTTACCACCACCACCGTTTCTCTCTCTCTCTCTCCACCACCACCCCCAAAATTCCGGGATCCGGGTTTAAATTAGTGGGTTAGAACCATCCTTCTCTCTCCTTTCATTATCTTCATCATATTTTTCTTCAAAGTATTAAGCAACTTTTTTCTCTCTCCTCGAATTAGGGCTTTGGTAGTTCGAATTTTGGTTTTGGTGGTGGTTGTGGTGGTTTGTTTTGTTTTGTTAGGTTAAGTTGGTGTTGGCGGTTTTTGGGGTTGTGGTCGTGAGGGGCGATTCTGTGGTGGTGGTGGTGAGGGCGGTACTGTGGTGGTGGTAGAAGTGTTGGTGGTTGGTGGTGAGGGTGGCCATTGGTGGTGGTTGCTTTAGGTTCTAAATGACACTTAATCACATACCCCTCTATAACTAATATCACACTAACAAAAATTGCCTAGGGAACCGTAAAAAAAGAAGTGTAGCGACTAATTCGAAACGGAGGAAGTATGTAACTTTATCGCTATAGATTTTAGTTAATAAATTTTGTTGCAATACTATATTGTTTTAGTTTAGTTGAGTAAGGTTGAGGTTTTGAAAAATAATATGTTTAATCCTGTAAATTGGACCTATAATCAAATGTTATAATTACATATAATACACTATACTTAATACTTATAGCCATTATTATATTTATAAAAAAAAAAAGACTAAATAATGTCCTACAATGCATCTAATTTAATATATATTCATGAGTTGTAAAACTATATTGTAAATAGATCATATTTTGAAACATATTTCAAGCACTCTCCAATGGTAAAGAAATTATAATGTTTTTGTAACACCCCGATAATTCTCTCTTTTCAAAAATACCTTTATAATATAAAACTTAGAGAATTACCCAAGTATTATCGCCCGTGTGATAACGTATCGGCTTATTCAGAATTTTGCAGCGGAAAAACAACTAACTAAACTTTATAAATAAATAAACAATAAGTACTTCATATTCAAACCCTCTATAAATGTCTATCAACAACTTATGATAACGTGTTCCTACTAATGCAGAAAACATAATATATAAAATTACACAAGCTCTCCATTCCCAGATTCCCAATGATGCTACATCTGCGAACCTGTAAATGTCAATGCTCTAGAGAATCTGCTCACCAAGATTGGGTCATCACAGGATCAATAAGGCAAAGCCATGATCAACACATACAAACAAAGCACGTAATCAGCAAAGCTGAGTACTACATAACAATACATAAACAATCCTAATCATGATACTAAGAAATAGTAAACAGGGATAAATAATAATACAACAATATAACATTCTGCAGATAACTTCTACTGAACTAAAATTTAATCATCTTTTATTATATTAAATGGAATAGTTATTGGACCGAGTTGTCTAACTAAAAACCAGCCTTCACCTAGGAAGACGAAATACGGGCGCGACTCCGTATTCCATAATGACCTGCGATATCGAGGAACCTTTGAATAAAAAGAGGAATGGTGATCAATCCAATTCCCAGAAAAAGCCATGGCACGCTCACCATGTACCCCAACTCCTGATTGTCCAACTTTAGACATGCACCAGTCTAAAGTTCATTACTATCCAAGTTATACTTTACGTGATTTACAATTTATTACTTGTTATGACACACATACAAGCAACACAGAATATAATTCAAACATTCACAACTGAACTTCTTTTATCTTAGGATTTAATAAGTGATCACAACTTACAATCCAAGATTACTTTCTTTAATTCCAACCTTTCTTACCTTGTTGAACCTAGCCAACAATCAATCTTACCTTTCAAAGGCATAACTTGTCAACTTACCAAATAAGGCCCACAGTCCTCATAAAGTAGTGAAATACAAAAAGGGAACAATGATCAAACATGATCCAATACTAATAAATATATTAATTCCCCTATGTGAATTAATAAATTGAAGTTCCCAACCAACATGCTTGCATCAATATTCCATACAAACATGATATAAATCTCATAATATAATCTCATAATCAACATGTATACACCACGGCATAAAACTTGCAAAATCCAACATAATAAATATCATACATGAACTTAACATAGTTCCTATACATGATACTACATAATTCTCCTTCATAAAATCATGATACTATCTCAATCAACACATAGGTATGTACGTACCTTGTGTAAACTAGTCGACTGACCACTTTTAAACCTTTAAAAATCTCCTACGGAATACTCTCCGCCTAGAAATCAAATATAACTAAAATCAATACTCTTAAATAAAAAGATAGCAACTTTAAAATATTTAAAATCCCCTTTAAACATATTCAAAAGTTGATTTTTCTATCAAAACCCCAATTACTTTTAATTCCTAGCATAGTACTACCATACTAGTAATTAAAATTCTTAAAACTCCCTAAATAAAATATTTTCTGAAATTCCAGCAACTTATAAAATTATAAAACCCTCTTTAAACCCACTTAAACATGCTTAAAATCATAAATTAAATCAATCTCATAGTATATAATATGCTACTATGGTTTTCTAATAATTAACACCCTAAAAATCCATGCTTTAATTATTAAAACTTCAATCTAACAATAATAAACAAATCTGAATTTTTATTTCTTATAATATAATATATATATGAATCAAGATTATTCATTAAAACAGTAAATTAACATTGATAATCATGATTAACATTAAAATAAAGCATAAAAACATAGTATTTAATGTAAACTTGAGGAAAAAGAAAAGAATTAAACCAATACAAGAGGAGAGTGATGATGCGCCGAAACAAGGAACACCCAACAGCAATTCGGTGCACAAGACTTGCGATTTTGAAGGTTTTGTAACGTTTCTTGTCGAAGAAGAAAGCGTTACTTGAAGAAGAAGAAAGAAACTTGAGAGGAAAAGAACCGAAAATTACGTGGAAGAGGAAGAGAAGAATGCCGTGAGAAAAGAGCGAGAAGAGTGAAGAAATAATTTTGTGTAGGGTAAAATAATTGGGCTTAAGGTATTTATAGGTAGGGTTTCCTTTTGGGCTTAGGAAAAGGAGATTGAGTTTAAATAGAATTCGATGACAACTAGGATTTATAAATGAGGACTCCTAGCATCAATATAACTCCTCTTTCCTAATCTACTTAGAATTTGGGTTCCTCAAGTCCATTAGACTTCTTTTCTAAGTCAAATTCATATTTCAAACCTTTTTCAAAGCATGCCTAATTAAAATATTTACAACTTCATTAAATCCTTAAAATAATTTCATTTGACTTTTAAAATAGTCAACCTTCTTTAAATAATAAAATCATTTTAACTAAAATATAGGTATATAAATACTAAAATATATTTATAAAATCCTTTAAAATTATGGGGGATTACAGTTTTGAATTAGGTAGCAAAAGTTAAATTCAATTTACATAATATAATAATATAGGTTGTTTATTCAAAACGCAACTCTAATTTCCCCCTATCCAAAACTCTTTATGTATTTAGATATATGTAGAATTCTATTTTTTCAAATATTTAAAATAAAAACTAATGACATGGCAATCTTAAGTGGCGCTCTCTATTTCATAAATTGTAGAACTATATTGTAAATGGATCTTATTTCAAAGCATATTTCGAGCACTATCTAATGGTACAAAAATTATAATATTCTGAATTAGGTAGCAAAAGTTATACACATTTGAGGCTTATTTTATAGACACTTAGGGAGAACCAACTGTATGCAAAGTTTTCAAAGTGTGAGTTTTGGTTAGAAAAGGTGTCATTTTTGGGTCATTTCGTCTCTAAGGAGGGTGTGTCAGTAGATCCTGCAAAAATAAAAGCTGTGAGTGAATGGCCTACACCAAAGAATGTCACAGATATAAGGAGTTTCTTGGGTTTAGCCGATTATTATAGGAGGTTTGTGAAAGATTTTTCGAAGATAGCAAAACCCATGACTAACTTAATGAAGAAAGATTGCAAGTTTAACTGGACTGACGATAGTGAGAAAGCCTTTCAAACACTCAAAGAGAGATTAACCTCAAAGACTGTTCTAGCCTTGCCTAACGGGGATGAGGGGTATGATGTCTATAGTGATGCGTCAAAGAATGGGTTGGGTTGTGTTCTTATGCAAAATGGGAAAGTTATAGCTTATGCATCCTGTCAACTAAAACCATATGAGGTTAATTACCCTACACATGACCTAGAGTTGGCCGCAGTTGTCTTTGCCTTAAAAATCTGGAGACATTACCTTTACGGGGTGACTTGTCGAATTTTCACCGATCACAAAAGCCTCAAATACATCTTCACCCAGAAAGACCTTAATATGCGACAGCGCAGGTGGTTAGAGCTCATTAAGGACTATGACTTAGATATTCAATACCATGAGGGTAAAGCAAACGTTGTTGCTGATGCATTGAGTCGTAAGTCTAGCCATAGCATGAACACCTTGGTAGTTGCTGACAAACTTTGTGAAGAATTTTCTAAACTCCAGATCGAAGTGGTTCATGAAGGGGAAGTGGAAAAGTTATTGAGTGCCCTAACCATCCATCCCAACTTCCTAGATGAAATAAGAGAGGGTCAGCCTGGGGATGTGAAACTTGAGCGGGTCAAAGCAAAACTTAAGGAGGGATAAGAAAAAGGGTTTGAAATCCATGAGGATGGGAGTATACGCTACAAGGGGCGGTGGTGTGTTCCGCAAAAATGTGAGGAGTTGAAGCAAAAGATAATGAGTGAAGGTCATAATACGAACTATTCCGCCCACCCAGGGGGGGATAAGTTATATAAGGACCTCAAAAAGATGTTTTGGTGGCCTGGAATGAAGAGGGCAGTAGCCGAGTTTGTTTCCAAATGTCTGACGTGTCAAAAGGTTAAGAGTGAACACAAGAGACCTCAAGGCAAAATCCAACCTCTTGACATTCCACCATGAAAGTGGGATTCGATATCCATGGACTTCGTAGTAGCCTTACCTAGGAGTCGGGGAGGCAATAACACAATATGGGTGATAGTGGACCGATTGACCAAAACTGCAAGGTTCATACCCATGAAAGACACGTGGAGTATGGAAGCCCTAGCCAAAGCATATGTTAAACATGTGATTAGATTGCACGGAGTACCCACGAGTATAGTGTCTGATAGGGATTCGCGATTCCTTTCGAATTTCTGGAAAAAGGTCCAGGAAGCTTTTGGTAGTGAACTATTAATGAGTACAGCCTTTCACCCAGCTACAGACGGTCAAACAGAAAGAACCATCCAGACCTTGGAAGACATGTTAAGAGCTTGTGCCTCATAATACCAGGGATCATGGGAAGACCATTTAGACCTCATAGAGTTCTCATACAACAATAGTTATCATGCTAGTATCAAGATGGCTCCATTTGAAGCGTTGTATGGGAGAAAGTGTCGTAGTCCTTTGTACTGGAACGATATTAGTGAGACTGTGGTGTTAGGTCTTGAAATGATTCAAGAGATTGTTGATCAAGTGCGAGTCATTCAAGACAAGATTAGGGCTGCACAGGACAGGCAAAAGTCCTATGCGGATCAGAAGCGAAGGGAAGAGAACTATGAAGTTGGTGAAAAAGTGCCGCTGAAGGTGTCTCCAATGAAAGGAGTGATGCAATTTGGGAAGAAAGGGAAACTAAGCCCTAAGTTCATAGGACCATATGAGATTTTGGCGAGAGTAGGCAAAGTGGCTTATCGCTTAGAATTGCCAAACGAGTTAGAAAGGGTTCACAACGTGTTTCACGTATCCCAACTCCGGAAATACGTACCTGAAGAGTCGCATGTCCTAGAACCTGAAAACGTCGAGTTAGACGAAACCTTGTCCTATGAGGAGAAACCCATCAAGATCCTAGACCACAAGGTGCGTAGTACGAGAAATAAGGACGTCAAAATCGTGAAGGTGTTGGGGAGAAATCAGAATACTGAAGAAGCCACCTGGGAAGCAGAGGATGCGATGCGTCTGAAGTACCCTGAGCTTTTTCAAGAGGTAGGCGAGTTACGAGGACGTAACTTTTCTTTTAAGGGGGGAAGAATGCGATAGAATTTCGCGCTTCCCCTAAAGTTTGCTTAAGTCTGTTACTTATGTGTATTATTGCTTATGTGTCTTGCGAAAACTAGAAAACGCTTGTGAAATATTGGGACTTAGAAGTGCAAAAGATCGTCGTTAAGACTGGCTACCTCAAAGTTTCGGGACGAAACTTCCTTTAAGGGGGGAAGCCTGTAATACTCCGTATTTTTGGGAGTTATTTTGCTATAAATAAAAGAAAAAATATAAAGTAAAAGTGAAAGTATTTTATAATATAGTTTAGGTAAGCCTACAGTTATAATTTAAATATACAACCTACTTTCGTACCTAATTATATTTTAATTCGGTTTTTTTTGTTAAATAATAAATCAGAATTCGATTTGGAAACAAATCCTAATAAACTAAGGTTTCTCATATTATAAATAAGAAGAGAAAGAAAAAAAAAAAATTAGAAAACCCTATTCCTCTAACTCAGCCGTTTTTCTCCCTTTCGCTCTCAAGATCTTTTCTCTCTCCTCTCTTCTCCTCCCTCCTCACGCTGCTTCCTCCTCTTTCTTCGTTCGTTTTCTCCCCTCCTCCTAAGTTCGTCAGCTTTGAGTCGTGTGCGAGGCTGCGTGTGCGAGCGTGGCGAGGTGCGAGTGTTGTGCGTATCGCTGTTGCCGGAGGTTCGCGTGGCGGGTTCGAGTGTCGTGGTTGTGCGGGTGTTCGTTCGAGTGGCTGGGTTGTTCGAGGGTGGTTGGGTCACGTCAGTCAGTCGCGATTCTGCTCGCGTGAGGTCGTCACCCAGCCGGGGGGGTTCGTGGCTCGCCGGTGCTCAGTCGGCGTCGGTCGGCGACGGTTTCCGGTGGTTTTTCCTCCCTCTTTTCTTCTTCAAATCAATTTATATAATCTGATTTTGTTATGTATTTTTGATTAAGTTTTGTAATTATTAATAAAGCATAGAATTAGTAAAATAAATCAGAATTATAATTATGCTTTAATTCTTGAGATAACTTTATTCCTCAAATCTGATTTTATAATACTTAGGTATAATGGTTTGACTTAGTTTTGTAAACTAATAGTAAAAGTTAAAGGAAAATCAAATTCTTGATTATATTAGTAGTTCTTAGGAGGATGTTTAATTCTCAATTCTGTTTTTATTATACTTATGTATATTGGGTTAAGTTGTAATTTTAAATAAAGGTACATATTATGAACTAAAAGAAATCAGATTTATATTACACTACTAGTTCCTACTTTGATTTTATTTCTTCAATTCTGATTTTATAGTTCTTATATAAGTATCTAGTTAAGTTTGTTATTATAAACAAAGTAGTGTAAAAGTTAAGTTTAAGTTTTATTGTCATGAACAAGTATAAAATAAGTTAGAGGAAATCAATTTCGCAAACTTATTATTAAGTTCTAAATATATTAGTTTAATAGAGTTCATGAAAAGAAATTTTAATCAATAAGATTGGTTAATTTTTAATATTCAAAACACCATATCTTACATAGTTGGATAAGCTGGTTTTTTTTTTACTTTAATAATATCAAGGACTTAGCACTGAAGTATTTCTATTATTCTATTAGGTCCCAATTTCATACGCGGAACGTTTTAATAGTCAGCAAAGATTCTCCGTTACAAGGTACGTACGCGTACTAGTTCAGTTTGATATATTAGTATCATGTTTAGGTTATGATTGTATATTGGAACCTAGAATCATGATAGGGAACGATTGTATGATTGTGATTGATGAGATTATTTGGTAGCATGATTGCGGTATGTAGCATTGTTATGCGTAATTCTATCGTATCATAAGCATGAAAGTTTTGGATTTGTATTCTTTGATCTATGGTGTGACAAGGATGTTACAAGAATAAAGATTTGAGTGTTGTATCTAAGAAGGAATGTTAAAATGATTACATGTTTAATGTGGTATGAATGGTCAATACTAAGAAAGGATTTTGGCAATAAACTTGTAGTTGGACTCCCTACAAGTGATGAACAATGGGGGGGAGTGTGAGACTTGCTCTACACTCCTACGCAGGCCTACTGTGACGACAGTAGTGTCCTTATAAATTTTGATAACTCAAGTAGGCGGAAGGTCCCGTACGATCTTGGGGGTATGCATACTAAGGTGATGGATGTGGAACGGAACGAAACCGTATTTACATTCCATCTAATAGACTAAGTTGTCTATTAAGGATTAAGTAGCCCGTATGATTCTAGTAAGATGACGGTGCCCGTTCGCTGCCAACTAAATAAAAAAAGTAAAGAATATAATGCTATGGTAGTATCATGTCTAGGAATGATCCGTATTGCTCTGTTTATGCTTTGTATGCACTCAATGCTTTACTATGTACTCAGCATAGCTGATTGTGTGTTATTGTGTTGTTTGTTGACCTGTGATGAACCATTGATGCTACAATGGGGAGCAGACTAGGTGTCTTTGGTGTTCTTTGCATGATGTTGAGCATACGGGGGATAGATCTTGGTCTTGAAACTTTAAAATGTTTTAAATTAAGCATTATAAGACTATTATGATTTACTTAATCAGGTTGTGGTTTGAATAAAAAGGGGTCCTTGGTGATTCCCGAGTTGTAGTTTAAGTAAACATTTTATTTCCGCTGCAATGTAGTTTTCTTAATAAGGAGTTGTAAAGTTTTGATTTTATTATGCATTGCGTTTCACCGCGGCGGTAACACTCCCAAAGTCGATGCAACGTAGCTTAGACGTGTATGGAATTTGGGGGTGTTACAGAGAAGGTTGTGTGAAAAAATGAGAATAATTAAAATTGAGTGATAAAAAAAATGCAAAAAATAAAAATAAAAAAATCTCTACCTCAGATGAGTTAAAGTGAGGTTATAGCCGGATTCCTAACATTAGGTCCTTATAGATGAAAATAAAAAGTTGTACGTCCTAAAGGGTGAAAAACATGAAAGTTGAGGTCCTAGTTGTATGCTTAACTCATAATAGTTGGCGTCGTGGTTATAAAGTCATTTTTCACCCATGCGACAAGGGTTCGATTATTACCCTTAGGCCCTCTCTTGCAAGAAAGATTTCCAGTTTTTCTTCTTTTCTGCAAGGAAATTCTCAAAAAAGTATAATGTAAACATCTTTAGAAAAAATGTGAGAGCATTATGATAGAAAAAAGTGTGATAAGTTCTAGATGCGGCAATTTAAAAAAAAAAAAAAAAAAACTCAATCATATTACTTTTTGAAGGTGAACTTGTTAGTTCAACTTTTTTCCAATGAAATTTTTTTAAGGGCATATAGGTCACCCTTTTATAAAAGATGTTGGGTTACGATTTATCTTACTAAGATGTTTAAACGATTGGGCAAATTGTGTGAGTGTGGACTAATAAGTAAGTTAAATTTGGGTTGAGTGATTACTAACCTATTTAATGTCAAAAGGATACTGACCATCAACGCAAGTTGTTTGTTAGCTCTAATATTTTGTTGATTTGAGCAGATAAGTAAAAATTGGCATGTGATAAATTATATAAACATAGTACTAAGGAAAATGGTGTATTACATGCATCTATGAGATGCATTATTGCTTTGCTTCGTCCAAATATAAGGTACCTACCAAAATTTTCACAACTTATGATCACACACACACGTGATGGAAGTTCAATTATTATGAAGTATATGATTACCATAGCAATTTTACAGATGAGATGACTACCATTCAAATAATTCTTAGATGCCCTACTCTTGATGGTAATCGATGGTAAGAAAAAAAAAAATATTAGTAAGGGGGGTTTACTTGATTGGCAAAGGAACACATAGGAATTTTCATTTCCTAGAAAGTGTAAAATAAACTTGTTGGTTCGTTGACAACTGATTTACAAAATGGAGAAGTAGAACTTCCTGTGAATTTTGAATTTGTACACAAATAGGGCAATAAGTAAATATTCATGGGAAATTATACTTCCCTTATAGACAAACAAACAACACTTTTCAATTCTCATGAATTCAATGAAGAAATGTAATTCACGTGAATTGAAAATTCATGGGATCTTTTACTTCCTATGATGAACCAAACAAGCTAATACTTCAGCAAACAAGCACTACAACTTTTAGATATGAATTATTCTTTGCAAGTAGGCCCTCCTAAACGAAATTTCATATGATAGCTTTCCTTCATTATTATCTCGAGCAATATATACCAACTCATTTCAGTACTTGTAATATATCTCCACTTGAGTCTGTGACACCTCCCATTCCAAGAAAGTATTATTGCAAAACTAAGTCTAGTTTGATTAAGAGCAAAGTGCCGAACCACAAATCTTCAAACAGTCTAATTTGTGGATTCGAAGTATGCTTTAAGACTGCAAACTTTACACTTCAAGTCAAAACCACAAAATTTGCGCGAGTCACCACAATGACTTCAAAAACTAAATATTACTACATTGTGACTGTCTAGGGCAGAAACATATCCATTGAAGTCCAGCACGAGGATCATGTATCCATCTCCAGTTCTTTGCTAGAAGCTTGTGGTAAAAGCACCGCTATCAATTCTACATCGAAGATCAAAGCTCATTGGTGGTGGTATGGAGGAGGATTTTCGATGCACAATGAACTGACAATTACTGAGATGATTAATAAACTGCTTCTACCAACATGTACCCAACTGTGAATGACACCTTTACTCAAAAGCCATAGAGCTGAAAGTGCAATGATCACTCACAAATGAAGACCTTGAAGCATATATCACAAGTCCATCATTAACGACGACATTTAGATATCTATTACAGAAACTGCATAGCAGTTGCAGGGTGAAGGTGAGCACTCAGCAAGTCAGTACCATTATTTCTCTCTATATATTCTAGGTGACGGAAGTATATACAAAGATGTCACAAGTTTCCTGATCTATTTTTATTTACAATTGACCCACTATCGCATTTACTACTGCCTTTAGCGACCTGTGGGGTCTGACCATTGAGTTCTGCAAGCTCTCGCACTCTTACCAGAATTGCTGCAGGAATTGGCAACGGTGCATTCTTACGAGGATTCATCTGTGCATCATTTAGTACACCATTTACTTAAGATCAATGTGCTTAGTACCCAGGTATAACATTCATAACATTAGTAACAAATGATGTAAATTGCTTACCCCTTTATCTGCTTGAGAGTTAGCAAAGCTAGCCTTTAGAAGGTTTCTCCACTTATCCTGCAAGATCAACACAACTAGTATAAGAAGAATATAATGTAGAGCTCGATAACAATTAGCAACCCATGGATCACAATGTGTACTTTGTGGCCAGAAATGCAACAGTTACTGATCCATACCTTCAGATCAACAGAGGTGCGGTGCGTATACGACGAAAAGGAAAGACGTTTGATTTCGGACCAACGACCAGCTCCGAACTTGGCAACACCGTCAACAAGCTTCATAACTTCTGTCAAACTCCAAGCGCGGTGGTGCTTTCTTCTCGTTCCACCCTTTGCAGTGGGAACAGTTGCTAGTTGATCATCAGAGTTGCTGCCGGACGCATTATCTAGAGGAGTACTATCTATTGAGTCCACAATTTTTGGTTCCCTGCCTTGAGATATATCTGACATGCTAGTCAAGCAGTGTTTCTCCCTCTCTTCTTCTGAAACAATCTGCAAAGAAACACCCAAAAGGGAAATGCCACATTTAAAAATTTCTGCAATAAAGGTGTTCCAAGTGCAGATATAAATAACATTAACACAGTTCATGTAAGACCAACAAGACATTATCTAATAAAAATGCAGATCAGAAAGGGTCATCAAACTTGGTGAAAGAGCGAAATTTAAGCTTTATACTAAGGTTCTGAAGGATACATGTTCCTTTGAAAAAAAGGAGCAAAACTGTGTATACCCAGACCTCCTCCCGCAGAGGCGTAGAAGTAATGGTGTTGATGGATAGTGAACAATCTTGCTAAATATACCCATGCGAATTCTAAGAATGCCTTAAGGATTAGGTTCAAAGATAGGATAATTGACAAAATTCCAGCATGATATCCTATCCTCTATAATCCAGTTGCCCGGCGCAGAATCAGGTTTAATAGCGGTTCCTGTAGGTCAAAGTTACAATCATTATCTATTCTCGTGATTGCAAACTTCGTGATCATAATATCAACAGGACTCATAGTTCTATTACGTTTCATGATAGTTCTAGTCAAATAACATGGGCTGTCTGTAGTAAAAAATCAAGAATAGCATCGGCTATCAAATCAGTAGGCTTTGAACAGGTATTGAGTGTCTACATATATCCCAATATCCAGAGAAGTCCATGGAATCTACTCATAACACCAGTGCGACCAATGAACACGTAGCGATATACTACAGAAGACAGCAAATCAGCCACATGAACATTCAGAAAATATGATACACATTAAACAGACCTATGTCTGTGCTAAAGTATTTGTAGGGTTCATTAACACAAGTACATAGCCTTTTCAAGACCAGAAATGAAACAAGGAATAAGATAGACGTTTCTCAGCAAGTAATTGTGCAATAAGTTGGAATGAATAATGTCTGCTTACCGGCTCCTCAGACTGGATAGATTTAGTGTCCTCAATTTTGACCCTACTATGATCATCAGGTGGCGGCTTACTCACTGCAATTGAGCTCTCAACAATTTTCCTTGTCAAAACATCACTTGAATGGAACTTCTGCAAGACGGCATCAAATAGATTATGAGAGACAAAAAAGAGGATAAGACACAGAAATATCTTGCTAGCTCACAAGCAAGTTCTAATGCAATAACTCTGCATATAAGTAAAGAGCACACCCCAATGAGTCTTCATTAATTGAATCAAAGGAAAAGATTCAGAAAAAAAAAAAAAAAAACAAGAAAACCCCTACAAACACAAAGATCAACATATCTTTCAAGTAGTAGGGGGTCTAACATAATATAACATAATATAAGTAGAATCAAAGACCGGTATTATGGACAACCTGTCAGGAAAACACAACGGTACCATATACCTATGACAGGATACTAAGAAATCCACAATAAAAGTGTGGATCAATCACTACTCAAAAGCATATGCTTCATATATGTAAACCATTTTTATCCAACCGACAAATGTGACCGCAATGTTTAGCTTTAGAAAATTGACATACCGTAAGGGACGTTATACTTTTCCTTGGACGACACCTCCGTATCCGAGAGACGTATGGGACCTGAACTCCAGATCCTCCAATGGATTCAGGTCTAGTTACAAAATCACCTGAAAGAAAACCCAATGCAGGTTTGACCACTGACTTTGGAAAAGATTCATCCTGTCCAAAACGCTTGCATGGGGACAATGACTTTCCACAGGAGTCCTTTTCTTTATCAGATGATTCCTCAATATATCGCTTTGTAGGCTTCCTAACTCTTTTCGCAGCTCTGTGCTCAAGGTTATCATCACTACCACAACCAGATTCTGTGAAAGAATTTCTCAATTCAACATCATCTATGATATCCTCCCTTAGATTTGAGCATGCAACTAAGTTCACTGGACCATCATCCCCAGCATTGCATATCTTTCCAGCTACTGACTCTTCGCAATCCAACTTTTTGCTGAGTTCTTCCTCTTTTTTCAGAAGTTTCCCATCATTAATTACAAAGCTTGTCACAGATACATCACATGAATTGGTCAGTCCCATTACAATTCTTCGTTTTAGCCACATCTTGTCTTTGGCTGAAGTTTTACGCCCAAATGCAGCTCTGAATGTTTCCTGAAGTTCTCTAATACTTAAATTGTCCAAATCTATCTCACCCTTTATCAAAGAAAAGTCAGGTGTAGAACCAGGGGATCCACTTTTGTTTAATCCATCCTGTAGGCTTGAGCTTGATTCCTTTCCCGTATTTCCAGATGCCTTGACATGTCTGTCTTTTGAACTTGATGCAGATGTAGGCAAAGAGGCCTGCAAGAGAATTCCAGATTGACGCCTCCCATCAATATTTGGCAAGAAATAGTGTCTCATGATTCTCATAGTTTAGCATCAGAGAGCAGAAAGAAAAAGATGTTCTACACGCTAACAGGTATCCAACTCCCTCTCTGACCACTAGTAACAGTATCAAAATTAGTAAAAAAAAAAAGAGCATGAAAATGGTATATACAGCACAATTGAATAAATCACAGTTCTATTTTTTATTGCAGGAAATTAAAACTGAGAAACTACAAGACTAGCATATGTCCCCTCTCAAATTGCACAAAATGTTAAAGAGGAAAAGCCAAAAAGAAGGTGAAAAAAAGCATCCACAAAACTCATACTGCAATTACTTAGCACAGGCAACCAATACTCCATTACCCAGCCAAGTCTTCATACATATATATATATATTAACACTTAGCAGTATTATGGCAAGAATTACAGCCCTTTCGGTCAAATTTTTTCAGGACACTGTAATAGAAAGTGAATTTTGACCGATAAAAAAGATAACATAGAATATAGAGAAAGGGAAATCGACGACCTTCATACATTGGTAGGCCACAAATATCTCGGGTAATTTTGACAGACAAAATTCTCCAACCCAATTTTTCATGTGCCCTATCATATCACCCCAATAGACCTCTGCAGATATTTCCTTGAATCCGAACTCCCTTTCTCGGGTATTTACAGGAATCAACCACCAACACCACCCAAGAACATGAAAGATATTGAGGAGCATTTGACAACTTAAACCCCAAGTCTTACAGGTCTGCCCATGCTGATCCCAGTTTTCAATAATTGTTGAATAATCCCTAGTTTGGGCATGATCTTCAAAAATTCATCCTAAATCCAAAGTGACTGTTCAGCAAGTAAGAAAATCCACATGACGCTATATAAATGGTTATCCCGTTTATTTAACTATTATTATTCTAATTTCTCTCACCTACTCTCTCTCCTCTTTCCCCTCGCGACTCCCCTACTTGGCTCACAGGTCACTACCCCCCCCCTTTTTCTCCCCTTCATTGGCTCCAGCAACCCTTTTATATAATGCAAGTAAGAAAATCCACATGACGCTATATAAATGGTTATCCCGTTTATTTAACTATTATTATTCTAATATCTCTCACCTACTCTCTCTCCTCTTTCCCCTCGCGACTCCCCTACTTGGCTCACAGGTCACTACCCCCCCTTTTTCTCCCCTTCATTGGCTCCAGCAACCCTTTTATATAATGCAAGAAATTCTACACAGATTAAGTTTGAGAGAAGAATTTTGAAGGACAATAACTATTACATTTCACTTGAACTATCTGAAAATCCAACATGACCAGATTTAAGGGTTTGGGAGCAAGAAACTTTAATCAAACACAGAACCCAAAAAAATAAAAGCTGAAGGAGAAAAGGGTGAAGTGGGTGATAAACTCGGTGATTGTAAAGGCGCAGAGATAGAGAAGTTAAATTAATAATTGTGTGAGAAAACAAACACAGGAAGTTTCATAAGATATTCCTATTGTACACATGTTGACATGGACAAGGATATAGATATTTCTTTATAGCTCTTGCACATCATTAAACAACACGATCAGCCAATTAGTTGTAGATCTGAAACTGGGGTGAGATTACTAAAGGCTTAGTCTGCATTTCACTTCATCAATCCAATAATCG
Organism: Beta lomatogona; assembly: GCA_947646795.1. Taxonomy (NCBI): domain Eukaryota; kingdom Viridiplantae; phylum Streptophyta; class Magnoliopsida; order Caryophyllales; family Amaranthaceae; genus Beta; species Beta lomatogona. The sequence continues at coordinate 1,695,334 of CANSNZ010001115.1, forward strand.
ACGGCTTAAACACCCCGAGTGCAGGGTTCGATGGAACCGAAAGTCAGAGAGATAAATTTCAAATATTTACATGTACGTGGATATTTGTGGGGATTGTTGAGCCGAAGAAGTCGCCTGGAGTAAGTGGCAAGTTCATATAAAATCAAAAAAATGGGATAATGCAACCATAATAGAAACATGTCCCCCCCCCAAAAAAAAAAAAAAATTCTATGCATATACTGTATGATATACAATTCTAAATTATCCTCTTCTAAATGCCCCCACGTCTTTTGAAGAGCGTTAACTTGTGGAAACATATTCAGAGAATAGAGGTTGTCATGGCACTATTCTTGCTTGGCAATACATGGCTCGTGGTTATGGTCGTACAGAGAGAGATAAAAGCAAGGTGGCTAGAGAAAAGCAGCAGGCGAAGAAGGAGGCTCACAAGTCACAAGGAGATTTTAGGCTAGAAAAAGGAGCAGTGGTGGCTTGGTACGTAGGCAGCAGGTGGAAGATGTGGTTGCCTGGGCAAGGATAATGGTGGTTAAGCGGGCAGGCAGAGAGAGAGGCTGTAGGGTGACTTTCATGGAGGAAGATGAACAAGAGACTGTCGCTCCGTCCAAACCACGAACATCTACACTGTATCATATTCAGTATTGTGTTCAAAGTACTGACATACAAAGCACATTTTGGCAAGTCGAAGAGCAGCTTATAAGACAACAAGTTGCATATTTCTTTCAAAATTGAACTGTAGTGATCATTTACTTATCTCACTTTCTACTACGTTTGCATTCACCACATTTAGAAGGTATATCAATCATGATGCCTATAACATATTAATAGCTGATCTTGAATAATATGCAACATTTCACACTCAACAATATAAAACAAACCACTAATGATCTGGACAACACCCACCATTTCAGCTGATCCATCCATTGAAATAGGAATAATGACGAGCAGTACCACAGTCTGAAATATCAATATCCCATCCAACAACGTAATGGTTCACTAAGAAATTATAATAATAAATCAGAAGCAAGACAACCCTGCATAAGTCTCCTGCGCCCTCAATTAGGCAATAATAGTCATACTTTTATGTAGTTCTACCATGTGATGTACCCTATATTTGGTTTCTATACTCCAAATAAATAAATAAAACACAGCATCAAGGAATATTTATATAAAAGACAAAAAAAAATGGTTCAGGAAAACAATCTTTGCAGTTTACTAATGGAGATAATCACCATAAAGCAGACATTGTACCCACTCTGAGCGTTTCTGATTTTTCCATGCAGCAAAGTGCATGCACATCTACCTGGAACTCTAATCATAATTACAAATTGCATTCCAGTATTATATGCCTTCAAATATAGGCCAGAATGAAATATACAGTCTGAATGCTTAACACTATTGGGTTATCTGCCAGCTTATCTATAAAAACATCAGTTAGGACAGCAAAAGCTTCAAAGTCTGTCTAAGATCGTGTTCTTTACGTTAAAAGAATAATTCAGGAGAAAGAAAGTTGAGATAAATTCCAACAAAGGCTACCCTAAGTTTAATTGACAACTAAAGTAAGTTGGGTAAGTCAACTTTAGATATAGAGAGCACACCCAAACGACCAGTTTGGTAGACAAGAATTAGTGGTGGTAATGTAATAATTAGTGAATTTTGTATGTCATTTAGTGAAGAAAGTCTCATGCAAATAGCGATGGCAATGAAACTTCATTTTCAAACATACTTTTCTTGAAAAATTTCGACCCTCAATCTAAAAACCACGTCTCGAGTGATAATAGAAGGTAAAGAAAATTTGTGAAGAAAAACAATTTTTTTGGGTATGAACTAGCATTACCCAGGACATCGGCACAGTGTTACCTAATTCCCTATTTCCCCCGCGAATTGCGAATTGCGAATTGAGAAAAGCGAATTATGGTCAGTTTTGGTTCATTTTTGGCCCATTTTGGGCGAATAGGAGAATTCAAAAGGCGAATTAGATAGCGAATTAGGTAACACTGCATCGGCATGAAAATTTCTTCACAAAAATTCCTAGAAGTTCATTGCTATTACCACCACTCAGTATCATCAAAGAAACAGTCCATGAATGTACAACGAACACAATCCCCTAACACTATAGCAAGCTCACAGAATTTCCCTTCTTCATAACATAAACCAAAGAGGATAAACTGAAGTATAAAATCATTTGGCATTAGAGATACAAAAATGCATGACGGAAAGGTCTGTGCCACACTGCCACCTGCATTCCCTCCCTACCACCCAATGAAAGAAGGTATAACAATGGCAGTGATGGTACTACTCAAAGTGGACAAAAAAAATGCTGAAATAATAGCAAAAAAAATTATTCGTTAAGGGTAGCAAACAATGCAAATTGTAAACAAATAAATCACACCTCAGCCTCAGCTCTTGAGTTTTCTTCAACTTCCGAGAACTTGATTTGTGACAAACCTAACAAACAACAATGTCAGAATTAGTGGCAAATTACAATATGTACTGCCAACAACCACCTATTCAAATATAAACTACTACAAGAGGATCAAGATCAGATTCAGGGAGGTAACAGTGATAGCCATGGCAAACATTATTCTGAAAATAAATATTTCAAAGTACAAACATATGAAGTAGTTCTGATAATGAACATTCTGCAGAGTAGCTGCAATAAATATGCCAAACCAATGGCATAATAACCACACCGGCTTTATCACCAAGTTGAAGTTGATATGTAAGGACAAGGCAAAAATGTGGAGACAGTAAAATGTTCTAACCTTCATGATCCTCTAAGTCGGATTTATCACATGTATCATCTTTATTTGGAATATATCCTGCTGTCTCCATAACATCAGGTATAGAAACCATTTCACTCTTCTCAATCCCCAACATATCCTCAACCTCCATAAGCTCATCATCAGTTGCAGGAACAAACCTTCCATCAAAATCAACCTAGAAAGCGGAAACACAATACCTTATCAGTTACAGACATGGATTTTTACATTGCAGAAACAGAAACAGGCTAAGGGAGAGCAGTAGAAATACAAAAATGCAACTCAGCAAAGCAATAATGAGTATTGGTTCATTAAACAAGTTTTATTCCTTGCAGTTTTTAAGTGCACTATACAGAGGTTGGATAAGCATGTATCTAATAGCTTCAGCGATGGTGGGCAAGCCCATGATAGCTCTTTCCTTTCCTCCTTACTCCACCATATTTTCTCTTTCTCCGCCTCGCTTTTATTTAACTTTTTTCCCTTCCCTCCCAAATCATTTGTTGATCCCTAAAATGCTTTACAACAACAAAAAAAACCTTACACTTTGTTTAGATAGCATTAGAAGAGGGAAAAGAAGGGGAGGAATAGAGGAGGAAGGAGAGGGGGAAGATGGAGCTTCTTTTTCCCTCCAAATCTCTGAAATTTAAGAGGGTTGATGTTTATTAAAGAGGGACGAAAAATAAATCCATCCCTCTCCTTCCCCTTCCTTCCCCTAATCCCTTGTCCAAAGGAGGGAACTTGTTCCCCTCCCTTTCCCTTCCTTCCCTTTCTCTCCATTTCCCCCTATCCAAACAAAATATTAATCCCAATAGGTTGGTGTCAGCTACATGAGTTAAGATTTTGTCACTGGTGGTCATCCACCTATATCATCTACCTTCATTCTAAATTATCCAGAACAATATTCTCAACAAACCTACTTTTCTTAATATCATTTGTAGCACCTTCTCTCCAAGTCACCTTTGGCCTCCCGTCTTCTTCTAATTCCACAATATCCCAATTCAATTCTCAACTATCCTTAACCGATTATTTCCTATCTTTATTCTTAATATCAATAACTCCAACTCTCTCCAGGTTATCATTATCCTAAACCCTATCGTTTCATTATGACACACATCCATCTAAACAAGTACATCTCTGCTACCTTGTCTTTCTAAATGTCCGGCACTTGGAATATATAATAACACTGGTCTAATTGTCGTCCTAGAGACTTACCTTTTACATTAGAGGATGTAGTGGCACACAACCCCGACTAATCCTCATAATTTAAGCCACCTTCATTGTAGCCTATGAGTCACATCTTGGTGGCTTGGTCAATACCTCCATTTTTGTGTAAAATTCATCCAAGGTACTTACACTCAGTGATGGATAAATCATTTTCATCCATTATTATTACATCCTTGATCTATGTCATTAGACCTCTTCCTGCAACCTTAAGTACTCAAGTCACTAGAACATAGGTATGGATACTTTAACACTTCGTTTTGGGCCAAAATCACGGACACCTTTTATAAAATACACAAATCGAACACTTGGAGTTTATCAAAGACCGAATAACACAATCCCCGATTAAATCCCTCTCAAAATTAAAAATTACACTCCATGTATAATTATGCTCTTACTTAGATTTCGACTTTGACTAAACAATCAAAATTCTAATTCTTGCCTTCGGTGCTCCACTTTAGCATCAACTCAATCTCTAGTCTCGTTCAACTATTGTTTTGTAGAAGACTCTGTTGCTCGGACTCCGATACTCGTGTCCGACCCGAGTTCGTGTTCAAGTGTCTGACTGGCTATTTTGTAAAAAGAGTTCGTGATTTTGGCCCAAAATCAAGTGTCCAAGTGTCCTACCCATGTCCGAATATCGATGATACTTGAGGTAAAATGAAGAGTCCGAATAACATAGGTAGAAGAAAGGACTTAGTGGCGGATCCAAGTGAAAAACAGTCGTTAATTACATTTATGTTTCCATCCCTATACATATAAAGCACGACTCTTTGTGCCTTATCATAAATCCTCTTAAACAATAAAAAGTACTATCGTTCTTCGTCACCATTTAATATTTCACTGTCTATCTTATAAGGATGTAGAAACCGGCAGGTAGACGAACCACGGAAAAGACCAAATTGCTCGAACATTACCTCACTCCATAACTTCATAGTACAACTTAGTAATTTGAGCACTCTTGTGCATCTACATCTATTCATTCTCCTTACTAAATAGTAGTTAATTTGTGCGGCATTTGCCCACTTCGAAAAGATAAGAGGTGTATTATGATTCTTCAACCATACGCTAGCCAAGATAGAATCATGACTAGGCAAAATTTACAAATGACCTCCCTTCATTCCTTCTTCCATATTAGATACCTTAATGAACACTTTCAAAATTATTGTGACTTGTACCCATATGCTCTTTTGCATCTCCACCAATAAATACATAAATTATTTGTACAAGGTATTTGACATTTAAGAGCTTCCTCAAGCGTGTAGGCGTTAACAATATGCACCAATTCTATCACATACGATATTTACTCATATCATCATATCGCTTGTACTACATATCTCAACTCAATCGTTTACTAGCATATCATCTATGACATTACCAACTCTGTTTCTTTGCTACTCTTATGTTTTCTTGTATACCACAACTTATACCCCTCTAACATTTATACCTCTTTATCCTACCTAGCTAGTCTCTTCAAGACACATCATGTTCAAATTTTATCAATTTTACCAACCCTACTAACTTTCATACTCCTAAGAGACCTTATGTTTCAAATCCAATCCTATATACTAAATATTCCTAATTTTTTTACCTAGTCCCCCTTGCCTAAAACCTAAAAGCCCTCGCTCAATTAAATGTACAATGTTAGATTTGCCTTACAAGTTCTCTCTCCTACTTTTGATATACCTAGCCTTATTTTCTCTCCTATACCCCCCCCAAACAACAAAAAAAAAGAGAGATATAAATGTATGGGTCCCTTGCCCACGTCTTCCCCTTGTTCTTTCTCCTTGAGGAGTACTTAGAAAGTAGACCCACACTAGTGAGCAACATCGAAAAGTGATGGGCAAGCTAACAAAGAGGAGAGAAAAATCTTTGGAGGGCTTGGTTCCCTACCATTGCAAAAGTTTACCCCGCTATTGAACATTAACAAGGTATAGACAAAGGCACAAAGCACGACAAAATCCCACATTAGTGCTCTATGATGAGCACAACTTTGTGAATAATGGAGCTATTGTGTGTAAAAATTCATTTAAATTCATGGCAACATGGAAACATCTTTCGCATTCACTGATTGAAAAAAATACCGTCTGCAATCTCCTTTTATAAACATTCAGTTGTTGCATTCAAAAGTATAATTTATTCTGAATCTCACCCTGCATGAAAAATCAAAGAAATACATGAAACCATCCTTCTCTCCCACTGATTATATAAACTGTCCGCAATCTCCAATATAAACATTCAGTTAATGCATTCGAAAGAATAAGTTTATTGTGAATTTCACCCTAAAATCATAGGATGATGAAGAATAGGGTACAAACAGAGTTAATTGGCATTATTTTATCCAAGAGAGAGAAAGTCGAGAATACTTTGACAGCTGATACAAAATTCAAACAAAAACTTAATGTTCAAATGCCCAAACGAAGTTAAAAAAAAGGACAAGAATCTGCAAATTCAAACAAGGGCCAACTGAGCTATGCCTATGAAGGCTATAACCTATTCATTATGCCAGATTTCTGAGAAAATTAACATAGAATAGTATCAGTTCCTCTCCCAAAAGAACATATGCCTAACCGGAAAAAAAATCCAAACTGATGCAAGGTTGCAGATGAAACATCTAATCTAACAAGCTACAATTAAGAAGCCCCCGTAAAAGTAGATTGCAAGCTCCATCTCCCCAATAACAACATTGACCTGACCATCTGCTAGAACCAGGACGATTTGTTCAAAAAGTAGATAAGCACATATGGAGTCCAGGAACTCGACGCATGAAGCATCAACTGACCAGGCAAAAAAAAAAACGAGCAATCCACAAGCACTCAGTGAAACAAATGTTCAACAGAATTTTATCAATAATACATAGGTATCCGTGAAATACTAACATAAAAGTTGCTTGGAAATCTTTTGTTCACATTACCTAGAACTTCAAGTTCAGGTCTTACTTCACCTCAATTTAGATTATCTTTAATATTACAACAGCAAGTGTTATAAGAATTCTAATGTAGAACTTCATATATTCACCCACAAATTCAGATAGCAATTACACTTAACGCCAGCAAGACCATTCCCCACAATTAAAGGCTTTACATTCAGTCCAATGAAAATAAAACTACAGAAAATTTAAAAAATATAGCTACAAGCAACATATATTTGACTGATAATCAGATTTGTGTTAGACATTTACCCGAACAAGCTTATAGACAACAGGATCAGCACCTTTCTTCAATGGAGCTAAACCAGAACTGAGTTTATCAGCTGCAACATCCTCAATAACTCCTTTCTCACTTCCCTTAACTCCAACCACCATTTCCATGGAAATCTCACCACATCCAACTCAAAACAGCCTTGCTGAAACCCAAAAGGACAACAAAAAAAGGGGGAATTGATATTTTGAAGTCAGCATTTGTTTCCTACAACAACTAAACTCAACAATTAAACTATGTCCTTAATACAATAACAAAAAAAGGGGTAAGTTCTTAAGAGTTCGGAGTGAAAAATTGAAGCAGCCCATTACAAAATCACAACATTTAAAGACGGCATTACAGAGATCAAAGCCCCAATAGGTCTTTATTTTAGCTATATCGTAGCCATATATGCCACAATGTACCACGGCATCACCACCAAAACACAAAACAGCAGAACTCAACAATATCAAACTAAACCAACCTAAATAAGGTATAATTGTAGTCAACCCAAAATTCACAAGTTCATCCATCAAAAACAAAATATGTGCATTCATATTTTATACATCCCAGTATCCCACAACACATGCAAAATGCAACCAAACAAACCAAAAAAAATAAATCAACAAATTTAGCCAAAGAGCTCAAATGAAGAAATTGGTATATATGCACATAAAAATGTGATCATGATGATGAGTGTCTTAATGCAAGTTCTCAGAAAATACCATGAAAATCAAAAACACAACAGCAGCTATAAAGAAACAATAAAATCAAAACTTTCTAAATATAGCAAACAATAATTTCCCAGAAAGTAAAAGGGCAACTTTACTCAACCCCATATTCTTCAAAGTTCACACCTTTATTTCCCAATATAGAAATACAAACCAAATACTAAAAAACCCAATTCTTCAATTGAATTACACATCACATTAAAATGGAAAATAGAGAAGACAATAGACAAAAACCCATTAAAATGTACAGCAAACATCAACAAATTAACCAAAATACACCCAAAAAGGTGCAAAATTTAAATTACCCATATGAAGAAATACCATAAAAGAGGAAAAATAAAACTGACCCATGTGAAAATTAAGGTCGAATTTGCAAACGAGCACCATAATTTACGATTTGAGTTCCACAATGATCAGGACTTAACAGTGCGGTGCGCAAAGCAGAGAGGAGAGAGAAAGGTGAAATTAGCGGCAAAATAGGAAATGAAAGTGAGAGAAAAAGACTGAAATACTATGACTTTGTTTTTGGGTTGGGAAATTTACCGGGTATTGTGTTGAAAGCTTAACAAGCAAGAAAAATTAAGGAATTTTATCGAGCCAAGTAGAAAGAGGAGAGAGAAAATTTGTACTGGCTTTTTGACTACGGCTTTACAGTTCCGGATTTCAGAAGGGTTTTCTTAGCTGCAATTTATTCATACCATGCGGAGTCCGGTTTACTTTTTTGGGGTAGTTGGCAACTTGCCAAATGTAAATAGGATTATGGTGACATTAAGAAATTACTATAGAATATTAATATTACTTATTTCTGGATTGGAAAACTTGCTAAATTTGACGGGTTCTAAACAAATGAATTTAAAGAAATTGGCTCTGTTTGGGGAGGCATTTTAGGTGCCTAAAATGATAAGTTGCTAAAACTTTTAGGTGCTAAAATGAATTAGGTTTGTTTGGGAAATATTAAAAATAAATTTCAGTCCCTAAAATGACTGATATTGACAATGTAAAAAATATAACGTTTGAAAATCAGGTACCTAAAATCTTGGAAAATAAAGTTCTCTCTGCAAGGGTTTCTGTGAGTTGATCGCAGAAAGTTTTCGTAGAAGAGAATTTCGATTCCAGCCCTTGCTAGATCTTCTCGTCTTCTTTCAGAATCATCTTCATTTACTGTTGGCATTTCTACAAAGGTATCAACATGTTGAGAAGTTTGCCGTTGACCTTCATCCACAATAGCGAGGCTAGCAACGGGTGTAATCTCATGGAATTGGGAAGAATTAGGAGTAGATTCATCTGAGTAAAGCCGAATCATCTTCCATCTCTTTTTTTCTTTCTGTTTTTTGTTTTTTTTGGGCTGAATTACTACAAGCCCAATATCTCAATTATGTTGGTTATTCTTTGCTGAATAATTTTATATTGTTATTTTAATTATTATTTAAATACATTGAAATAAATTAGTGTTGAAATATATATAATAAAAAAAGGATTTTTTGTTAGAAACAACCTTTTAAAAATTGTTTTTTGCGAAAGACAACCTTTTAAAATTTTTCTAGCAAAAGCAAACCTTAAAGTAAATTTTTTTTTTCACGACACAACCTTTGGCCGGATTTGATGTTTGACTTACCGGAATTCAGCGTTGACCCACTTAAGTGAGCCATGTGCCTTGCACGTGACTCGTCCCTCCTATTCCCCCCCCACCCCATTTCCCTCCAAATCTCACTCTCTCAGTTACAAAAGAACCTAAACTCTTTCCTCTTCACTCTCTCTTCAATGAATGATTCAATAGTGGGAATTAATGGGGAGATGTAAATTCCAGCAGCAACTTGACAAAAGGTAAGCGTGAATCTTGATGGTTTTTGTAACACCCCGTAATTTTCACTCTTTACTTTTGGTGTTTGTTTACATTAAAATGATATTTTTCGTAAAAATAAATAATTTATTTAGATTATTTTGGAACGTGTTGTGAAAATGTGTATATATATTTATATGTTGTGATATATTTATATATATATATATATTTATTTTAAGTTGTTAGTTATTTATTTTAAAGGTTATATTAATTTCGTTAATTGTTTAGGCGTTTAGGATGCAGTTTTGTCGCGTAGCGTTTTTGTAACGTTGTTGGACCGACTTGGGTGATGAAATGTTGCATCGCATGTGGCGTGCTAATGTGTTTATTATATTTATATTTATAATATAATTTATTATAATTATTTTCATTATTAAGTATTTTCAAAGTTTAGGCGCGATTTAAGAATTTATCGATTTATCGCGTAGCGGGCTTTTAAAGCATGGACCCTTGTTGATTTGGGCCGAAATTTTTGTTGGTGTGTTGGGCTTGACAGCCGGCCAAGGAGATGGAGAAGGAGAGCTCCTCTTCTTTCTTTTCTTTTTATTTTTCCTTGTGACTCTTTGTAGCTTTGTAACTCCTATAACCCCCTAATCATTCTCCTTCATTAAAACCCTTTATCTCAACCATTAAACATCCATAAAATTATGATTTTTATTCAAAGAAGTTCAGCATCATTTGCATTTATCGCCCACCGTTTTTTTTTTCAAGAAAAGGAAGAGAGAAAAGGAAGTGGAAAAGAATAGAAAGTTCAACCCGGTTTTTCCTGTCACGCCTTCACGAAAATAATCGTAGCCGGAGATCTAACCGTTGGATCGTCTTCAATTTTGGACAGGACGTTTATAATGTCTTGTTCTACATTCTGACCGGAGCGATTTAGAATCTGAGCTTTTGATCATCAGGAATCATGGTCGTAACAGAGCAGTGCGAAACAAGAGTTTTCAACGTTCAAGAAGAAATGCCTAGTGACTTGTTGCTACAATTCTCGTTCGTTATGCCTTGGGGTTAGAAGAGGATTTGGATTGCATGCTTAACTCATGATTGTCTCTTTAGACTCAGCTCTCCTGCCGACGATCCAGGTAACTAGTAGTTATCTTAGAACCATAGTGCTTAGGGTATTATTCGGTATTAAATTATTACGCTAGGAATTATTTAAAATAATTTTTGAATGAAATTTTTGACGAAATTTGACATGAATATACTTGATACATGCTATGTGAATACTGTGTAGAGAAAAATAATTTTCGCATGATTTTTAGTATTTATTTGATTTAATTGGTGTTTTGTGCGTTTTTGGCTAAATTTCAAAATAATTATTGAACGACTGTTAAAATTGATGAAATTATTTTTCTTAGATCATATTACATGCGTAGTATGTATTCCATGCCTTAGAATAATTTTTTCCTACTGTTTACTGTTTTATTTAATTGATATATCTGTTTTTGTAATTTCGGTTCTGTCAGTATATAAATCATAAAAAATATTTCTAGAGGCCGAAAAATTCATTTCTTTGAATATTATGTATTTCCGTGAGTTTTTACATGTTATGTAAATTTTTGGTAATTTTTGGGCGTCTGTTTATATTTGTAATTATTATATTGGCTTTATTGAGTAATCTGTATATTAACTGTTAAAAATACTTTCGGAGTCCGAAAATTATAAATAAAAATTGTACCATGTCAGTGGAGCCATTAGGGTAGTATGATAATTTTTGTGTGATTTTACTGCTCGAACTTATTAGTTTAATAATTATTATGGTGTTTTTGTTGTGAAATTGAAGATACACTTTTAAATTATTTGAGGTCTTGTAAATCAGAATTAATTCATAATTTATTATATTCTGGGTTGCTGATTTTCAGTAGTATGCAGTATGTATCATTGGGTAACCATATGTTTATGTTTAATTTATGAAAGAAAATGATTAATTGTACACTATTCATTTATTTAACAAGCCTTGGAGTTAATTGGTGATGCATTTTTTATTGATGTTGTTAGTGCTGTAAAAACTATTCCACTATCATTGTTGATGCTTAGTGATGTTTAAAGTATTGTGGTTGGAGATAATTGTTGTAAATTTGTAAGTTACTACTTTGAAGATTTTTGAAAAATTAATTTTGATGAATTATAGGTATAAGGCCGGGTGGCATCCCTTTTGACGAATATTTTTGAGATGAATGATACTCTGATGATATTTATGATTTTATTTCTGAGATAAGAACATCCGGTGGGATAGATGTAGTCCCCGGTGAAGAACATGCCAACCACCTGGTTTGCGAACTAGGGGTAAGTCTGGGTTAATTGTTGTCGTCCGAGAGGTCAGGGAGTTCTGCGTGTTCTACCCTGCATCGGGAGTTTGGCCATTCTTAGACACAGGCAGTGGGGAACGTGAGCCCATAGACTGACCTGGAGATTGCGATCTGACAAACCTTAGGAAGTGATTTGCGAATCACTAGCGTTCGGTTTCTGTCTCAGACACTTGTTTTACCTATACTTTTATTTTTCTAAAAGTACTCTTGAGATGATTTATTTATTTTTATCCAACTCACTTGCTATTTATTATTCATTTGCGTTATTTGTGAGCTATATGGAAGTGAATGCATATTGTAGTTAACTTGACTTAATTATTTCCTTTCTTATTAATCTATGTCTGAATCATACTTTGATTGCTTTTGTTCTGGGAGAACTGCTAGTTACTCCCCACTGATTGTGGATATTTGTTGTATATTTTGCAGGTTTTGTTGATGGGGATTTTCTTTGATTTTGGGCTCGGGTTGAGATGCGAGAAATAATCTATTAGGGGTTTTAGTTCTAGACTCCTCTTTAGTTTGAGATAGTTTTCTCATTTTGATTTTAATCTAAGTAATTAATTTACTTATAGTACTTACTTATGTTTGTTTTTATCACTTAGTTATTTAAACACTATTCTTGTAGTAGTGACATTCCCAGAAGACGATGTTTCCGCCATCGTCTAATTAAATATATTATTATTTCTTTCTTTTCCGCTTTGAAATTCTGGGGTGTTACAGTTTTAATTTCAAAATCCCCAACTACTCTAACCATAACAGTAAAAAAATTTGCCCTGGTCATAATTCGCACTTTTCATTCTCTAATTTGTACCTTTGTTGACCATGGAAGGAGGTAGAGTTGCGTCATCTTCAACAAGAAGCAGGGGGGACCAATTACAGACTTATACAAAAACCCAGGTAAAGATTCTTCCTTTTTGGGTTTAAAAAAAGGTTCTTTTGAAAACATAGTTAATTAGTGGAGAACATGATTAACCAATTGTTAATAGTTGTTTAATTATGTATTATTATGCTGTTAATTACGTATATGTGCTATAATTGCAAATTTTTGTGTGTTATTGGTTGTTGGAAGCATCATACATGGAATGCTAAATGAAACCCTAGTTTCACAATTTGAATTATGCGTGTGTTACGTGTGTTAAACTATGTTCTTTATGCATTAGGTTTAATGGTAGAATAAACACTTATCACACTTGGTATAAGTTAATGGAGCCAATTAACATTAGGTTGTATTATGGAGGGTAGTTTGTGACAAACACAATAGGACAACTTATGAGAAGGGAGTGAGTGATAGTTGTGGGATTGCATTGCATCCTAATGTGGATGAGGTATGTTATTTTGAGTTTGTATATTGGATTAAGGTGGAATTAGGGTATGATGAGGTTGGGGATATATGGTTTAGAAAGTGTGGTTGTAGTTTACACGATGGTAGGAAGCAGATAAAAAGTGATGCTGAAATTGTTGAGTTTTTGCAAGCTCCTGAGAAGGATGGATGGTTCCATCTTTATGTTGTGCATTCACATAGGGAGGAGGGAATAGTAGGCATGTGTTTCGGACATAGGTGAGGTGGATATCAGGGAGTGAAACTGATACAAGTGGGGTAAATAGCAATGTGTGTAGTGAGTCAGCAGGAGGTGAGTCAGGCTCACACTTTGATGGGGGACCCACAAGGGAATCTTATCCAAAGTAGTGTTCAAAACCCTAGATTTGATCAAACCTTTTGGGAAAACCAACCCCTCAATACTGCTGCCTTCATAACCAACCCACATCAAACACAAAAACCTCTCCCCTCATTACCCAATAGACCCAAATTACCCACATACTCAACTACAAAAAAGAAAGCAGCTCAAATTCAACCCTTATTGAGTGAGGCATTGGATGATGTACCTGAAGAGGAGGATGGTGGTAGTGAAGATGAGGGGGGATCTAACAGTGAGAAGAGTGATGCTTTGCGTGATGGGGACTATAAGCAGCTTGGTGATGTTGATTTATTCCAAGGAAAAGCACCTCATGACATAACTGCAGCTGTTGGTAGGAGTTTGAGAGGCTTAACTGGTGAAGGTAACAGTGGGAATGAAAAAGAGGATGAGCATATTGAGCAAGGTTTAGATTTCCCTGATGATGTTGAATTAAATGATAGTGATGGAGAAGTCCTTAGCATTGTAGGATCAGAAGATGATGATCCATACCCTGTCTTCAACCCAGAGGTAGAATTTAAGGGTAAGATTGTGCTTACCAAGGGCTCAAGTTCCCTTCAAACAAGGTGGTGAGGAAAGTTGTGAGGCACCATGCCATTGAAACTGGGTATAACTACTACTTCCTTCATAACAACAGGAGTAGGGTGTCTGTATACTGTGCCAAAAGATGTGCCTGCCCTTGGAAGAAAGGTAGGATTTTAAAGTGTGCTTGCAAAGAGAAAACAAAGTGCAGATTTAAGCTACACTTTAAAAAATTGAAGGATGAGGAGACTTGGCAGCTAAAGAGTTTGAGGCCATAGCACATTTGTGGTCACCAGCATAAGAACCCTAAGGTAAGTTCACAATATTTGGGTGAGAGATACTTAGAAGATTGGAGAGATGATCCTAATTGGAAGATTAGTCTGTTTATAAAGAGAGCCAGGAGAGAAGTGAAAGTGGAGATAGGTTATTACAAGGCATACTACGCAAGAGAAAGGGCATTGAAGATGTTATTTGGGGATGCAAGGTTAGAGTATCAAAGAGTTTGGGATTATGCAGAGACAATAAGGAAGTATAATACAGGAAGTGCAGCTATTGTGAAGGTTGATGGAATTGAACACCTTCCCCTTATATTTCAGAGATTGTATGTATGCTTGCAAGCTTGCAAATAAGGCTTCATTGCTGGTTGTAGGGCCATCATTGGTGTTGATGGGGCTCATTTAAGAGGCCCATACCCTGGTATACTTCTCACAGCAGTAGGAAATGATGGAAACAACAACATCTTTCCTGTTTCATGGGCTATTGTGGAGACTGAGTCATCAGACACTTGGGTGTGGTTCTTGGAGCTGCTTAGGAATGATATTATATCAGTGGAAGATTCAGTCACTTGGGTCCATGAAAAGGAGGATTTGACATACATGTCAGATAGACAAAAGGTTAGTTCCTTTAAATATGCTTGTGTGTTCCTAAGTTTATTTATCTATTGAAACTACATCCCTAATGGAAACATATTTTTGCAGGGTTTGCTTATCAACAATGTCATGCCAAATGCTGAAACAAGATATTATTGTAGGCATATATGGGCTAACTTTAAGAATAGGTTTCCTGGTGTTATCTACAAAGAGAATTTCTAGAAGGCAGCAAGATCTTCCACAAAGGTATATTTCCTATTCCCTGCATGATTTTGTTTAATATTTCCATAAAGCTCACATTCTCACTTGCTAACAGCACCACTTCAAGGCCCATATGGAAGCAATAAAAGCCTTAAATGAAGAAGCCTACAAGTATTTGGATGCAATACCCACATGCCATTGGTCAAGGCATGGGTTCAGCACATCATCCAAGTCTGGGATGCTTTTGAACAACTGTTGTGAAAGCTTCAACAGTGTTCTTAGGGAAGCCAGAACTAAACCAGTCCTCCAACTCATGGAGTGGATTAGAAGATATGTAATGTTGAGGTTTAGTGCAAAAAAGAGGGATTAAAGACCTTTGATGGGCTGATCATGCCTTCTGTGTTGAAGATGATTCATAGAGGGCTTGAAGAGGTCCCTAACATGAGAATAAGCCAAGCTGACCTTCATGAGTTTGAAGTTGACCACAAAGAGGATACATTTGTTGTCAACTTAGAAAGCAAGACTTGTGGGTGCTTTAAATGGGCTTTAAAGGATATTCCTTGTTGGCATGCCTTGACTTGCATCCAACTTAGGAGGTTAAACTATGAGCAGTTCATTCACCCAGCTTACCATGTACAAACATATGCAAATGCATATGCACCTTCTTTGAAGGCTATGACAGGTCAGGCCCAATGGGAAGTTTCAGCAAATGAAAGACCACAATCTCCACCATATCGGAAAATGGCAGGCAGGCCCAACTTGAAGAAAAGGAAGAAGGGGGATGGGGAAGATCAAGAGAAGCAACAAGTTAAGAGAGCAAAAAAACAGAATAGGTGCTGTAGGTGTGGGGGTCTAGGGCATTACAAAACAAAGTGCACAAAGCCTCCTCCTACTGGTGAAGTTGATGCACAAAAGAAGAAGCTTCCTCCTAAATTCAAGTCTGTGTCACAGAAAGGTTCTACTAGTGAAGCTCCTAAGCAAAAGCCACCTGGTGCTAAGGAAGGTAGAAAGTCTGCTGGACAGGTTGCTGGACATAAGGGTGGAAATGCTAGTGTGAAGGTTGCTGGTGTGAGTGGTGATAAGGAAGTAAAGAGAGCTAGTGGGAAGGAAGGTGGGAAGAGTGGTGCTAAGGAAGTAAAGAGAGCTGGTGGGAAGGAAGGTGGGAAGGCTGGTGGAAAGGGTGGTATTCTGAAGAAGCGTAACAACACCCCACCTACTGTCAAGTACTTTGAGCAAGCTTCACAAGCATCCACCTCCAGTTTTGCACCCCCACTGTCTCAATCTCAGCCTTGAAGTGATTAGTGTCCCTTGGGTTAGATCAGTTATTCATTTTGTGAATTTGTGAAACTAAGAGCAGTTTTTTGATGTTTTTGAGATACAAAATTCACAATTTGCCTTTCCTTTATTGAAAGGGTTATGTTTTGTAAACATTGTTCATCCTTCTTGATTCAAATGCTATGAATTTAGTGTTAACAGTTATACTAGTGTATCAAATTGGAGATGCAAAATAAACCATTTCATTCATAACAAAATTTGTCATTGCCAATAATTGGCACACACTACATTGATCTTAGGGTTCTTAAACAACATCAGCAACTTAAAACCCTACCTAAACAAACCAACCCATCTTCTACTTGCTACCTAAACACATCACCCAATTAGTACCACAAAGATCAAACTGACAACAACAGACACAACTGCACACTGAACAACAATTTTGAGCCCCAAGTTCTCATTTGGAACTGAAGGACCCTTCACCATCTCCAAGCCAACCTGCCTACTACTTTTCTTCTTCATCTTGGTTAATTCTGCAGCAAGCCTGTTCTTCTCATGCTCAACACAAGTGAGTTTTAATTTGCCTTCAAAATGTTCAAGTCAGTAGCAAGTCTGTGCTTCTCTGCTAAGAGCACATTTGTCACATCCCTCTACCAATCAACAACTTCATCATCAATCCATTCGAATTTGTTGCAACCCTTTGCCCAGTCTCGTGGTTGAAGAACTTGCAAGCAACAAACTTTCTACCAGGGTTCTCATGCGTCCAAGATGTTCTATTTGCAATAGTAATCCCACAATCACATTTTGTAAGAACCATTTTGCTGCAACCAATTAGCAAAAAAGACCCAATGTAAGCAAATAACAAAATTGGGGGAAAAACCCTAACTTTTTAAACTGCAAAATTATTGAAATTTCTAACAATTACAAAGAGATACCTTTTTGAAAGAGTGCGAAAATGGTCTGATTTCACTCCCACAACTTCAGATTGAAGTGAGAGATATTAGCTGCAACAATGGTGAATTTTGAAGGTACAGGGGAAGAGAGTGTGCGAGAGATTTGTGAGAGAGTGAGATTTGGAGGGAAATGGGGGGGAATAGGAGGGACGAGTCACGTGCAAGGCACATGGCTCACTTAAGTGGGTCAACGCCGGATTCCGACAAGTCAAACATCAAATCCGGCCAAAGGTTGTGTCGTGCAAAAAAAATTTACTTTAAGGTTTGCTTTTGCCATAAATTTTTTAAAAGGTTGTCTTTCACAAAAAACAATTTTTAAAAGGTTGTTTCTAACAAAAAAAACCCTAAAAAAAACAAAATTTAAATAATTAATCAACTTATGCAACTAGTTCTGCCAAACAGTTAAACTTCGTAATCAGCTACCTTATCAGTTTCAAAGACCTTATCGGTTTCACCTACCTTATCGGTTTCGGCTAAATTTCGGGTAGTTTTGCCAAACAGAGCCATTGAAGGTGTATTCTCTAATTCTCTTCAATTTTTGTTGAACTTATTAGAACTTATTTGGGCTTATTTTAATTTGTTAGAGCTAATTTTGTAACTAATCTAAATTTATAATTGTTAGGTTTTTTTTTACCAAGGAAAAAAACAATTTATAATTGTTAGTAACTCTATTCAAAAAACACATGTTTATACTATATATTATGCCCTCTGTTTCAAATTATAAGGCGCGCACGATATTCAAGGTTAAACTTTGATTGTTTATTACTCATGTTGATAAATATTATATAAGATAATAATATTATTATGGTATTTTTCAAGACAAAAATAATGATATAATCTTTCTAATATTTATCTTTCATATTTTGATAGATATTTATGATCAAAACAATCGTGCGTACCTTATAATTTGAAATGGAGGGAACAAAATAAAAGTTACAAAAACATGTTTCCCATCCTAAAACTCCCTCCTAAACATATCAATTAATGATTGCATTTTCTTTTGAGGTTAAATTGAGCCTTAATCAATTATGTGACTTGTAGAATTCATTTAGATCAATATCAATTATTTCAATAATTACATTGGAATTAGAATTTAGTCCATAATAACCCAAACAATTTCACAATCGCTATTTACCGTCCGTATTTACTTAAAATCGTCCGTATTTTTTCTTAAATACTCCTAAACTACCCCTACAAATACTTGATCCCATACACTCCTCACTCCTCACTCACTCCCACCATAGCCACCACCACCACCACACGACAACCACCAGGAGACCAGCGACACCAGCTGACCGGCGACCACCACACCGGGGACCAACAACACACCGACGCCCACCACCACCACCACAACTCGCCCCCCACTCCAAGTAATGCGCCTTATTGCTGCGTCTATCCCATCATAGTAAATACGTGTGTAAACATCTCGATGAGCAGCAATCTCATTTGCCATATTTTGGCGGACAAAACCCCAATGGTCTTCGTTCCCTAAAAACAATCTCGCAACATTCGAAATCCACACGATTCGTCCGCCCGGACATTCGTCCATCTAGTAATGAATGGGCCAACAATCGCAGAATCCCGCGGTAAAATGGAAATCCACTAGAACCCTCTTCTCCATCCACGCTTTCCCGACCTATAACAATCAAATTACTCACCATTAAATTTATCAGTACGTAGCAAATTAAAGTTATAAATAATCAATACATACAATTAACAAACATATTACCTGTAGACGTTGACAAGCTCATAACTGAACCTACAGATCTGCTTCTCTTTGAAGACGAACTGGATGTGTGCTCAAAACCACTCTTCTTTCGTTTTGTACTCGGGTGATTCTTTCGTCGTGGTCTCTCTTTAGGGTTCTCGACAATCTCGGGCTCAAAAGCTGAATCACCAGGATTACGCAGATGTTCCTCTAGAACCCGGGTAGCGCTCCGCAATGCGGCAGGATCACAACTTTGAACCTGCTCAACCAACTCTAAGAAGTACTGAGAATCCTGTGCTGCCTCAGATACAAACACAGGGTTGTTAACACCATCACCAATGATCAAAGTTGTCCAATAAGGATGTAAGTCTGTCAGGTACATACTCTCTTTCGCCTCCAATCGTCTGCGTATGGCGCAAGCACAGGGGATTGCATGTGTGGTTCTCAACGAGCAACCACAACGCTGATATACCTCATAGCCTAGCTCCCGCATACGATTTTCCTCCTGCAGTAAGAGTTCTAAACAGTAATGCGAGACTCGACCATTTAACTGATACAAAGCCTGAGTCTTGTACAAGATTCCGGGCCGACGCCGACTTTCCTCCAAATCATTCTCAACCTTCTTCACCTGATTTTCTATCTCACTGTGAGCAATAGAAAAGATGGTGTCCAACGCAGTTGTGCTACTAAAAACCCAAGACTTCAATGCAGAGTGTGCACTTTCAACTCGGCTAGTGCACGTGTTCCCAAGATGAAGTACATTGTCCGTCCATGCCCGCACAAACTTCTCTTTGTACACAAGCCAAGTTGTTTCAACGTATTGGATTATTTTAGGCCACTTTCTGTAAACATATCTCATATTCTCAACCTCGGCCTCATAACTCCTCTCGTCGGTCGCGTTGACTATTCGATACCAAGTTCGGCTCACGAATCGCGGACCCGCATCGATGTTTCCCATGATGTTACTCACTCTAGCTTGCACATCTTTGTTGATATGCCATCTACATAGCAAATGTGCAGAGTTAGGAAACACTTCCCGGATCGCTTTCATAAGGCCCAAATCACGGTCAGTAATGAGTGTAACAGGGACAACATTCACTCCAATAAGCAACCTAAACTTGTCCAACACCCAATTATAACTATCAGCTGTTTCGTTGGCCATCAGAGCATACCCAACCATAAAATTCTTGTTGCAAGGCGTCATCCCAATGAGCTCTAGAAAAGGCATGTTATATTTGTTGGTTTTATATGTTGCATCCATACCAACAACAAGCGGATAAGTTCGGAGGATATTTGCCGAACGAGGGTGCACCATGAATGCCGCAGTCATTGCATTTGTCTCCTCGTCTTGCCTAATCCAATGAAGGTAGCCGCTCTCTCGAGCAAGGTGAAGGAAGTGTTGCATCACGTCTCTACCATCCATTGCTTCCCTTCTATCCTTTTCCTTCAGGTTGTACAAGTGTCTCATATTTGGATGATCATCGGGAAATTTTTCATTCACAGCTTTCATGATACTAGCAGGCCTAACGTGTGACTTTATCATATCGCGAGCGAAAACCTTAGCCGCTGGACTAAGGTCGCTGATGGGTCGATGGCCCTCAATGTAATGAATGAACTCATGATTGTGCATGCCCCTAATTCCCCGTTCGGCTTTGATCACCCATCCAGTTCGATCTGGGTACTCCAAATACTCAACCTTAACTCCCGCTCTACAACCACAGGCTTTTGTCTTTGTAGCTACACGTTCTGCTACACTAAGATCCCTACCTTCACCCCTATATGGTGCGCCCCGGTTACATTTCATATATACATATGGTCGACCACTAGGATCGTGTTTATGATTTGACATAATAACCATCACAAACCCGATTTCATGTGCCCTTGTCTTAACCTAATCTTGTAGTTCCTTTTTCTCAGCCCATAGTGTTTCATTGTAAAACATGTGATTATAATCTATATAATCACCCCCAAAATCCGGTAAATAAACCTATAATGTCTAACATTTTTCCATTTAGACAACATATAATCAATAATATTAATCACTATTATTTACTTACTTATCGTAACTAATAATCATTATTATTTATTTACCAATCAAAACTATTATTAACTACATATTCAATTTGTCAACTTAATAACAACCATTCATAAATAATTTTTTTGCAACGACTATTATAAAATTACTACTTATTATCAAATTAATTACAATAATATGCATACATATTTGAATAAAATATCAACAAATATTTACTAAATATTCATTAACAAAATTAACAGAAATGGATGTATTATTATTCGCTAATTACAAAATCAATACTAATTATCACGGAAAATCAAATATTAACTAAATGTTTTTTTTTATACTAATACTAATTATTTGAATAAAATATCAACAAATATTAACTACAAATTAACATGCTAATATCATTAAAATATTTTTATAATATAATAACATGCTCAAACAAATTAATTAAATAATTAAATAATAACTATTATCACTTGCTATTAAACAAATAATTATCAATAATACTAACATGTTACTAACATGCATTAACATAATAAAATCCTAATTACTACATAATCACACAAATTAACATAATAACTAGTAAAATTAAAATAACATATATTATCAAAAGCCAAATAAACACATAATATTTTTTTTATTAAAACATAAATTATAAAAAACATAAATTATTTTAAAGAAAAAAAAAATCAATTATTAAAACAGTAATTATTAAAAACACAAATTATTAAAACATAAATAAAACAGAAATTACTAAAAAGAAAAAAAAACCGCTAACACCCCCCGACGGCAAAATCTCACAGAAATCCACCAGAGCAGATAAAAAAAATGGTGACAACGGATAAAAAAACGTTGCCTCCGTGGAGGCAACAGATAAAAAAACCGGTGCCTCTGTGGAGGCAACGGAAAAGCAATCCGTTACCGAGGTAACTGATTGCTTTTGCGTTGCCTCCACAGAAGCAACGGTTTTTTATCCGTTGCCTCTTCGGAAGCAACGGTTTTTTTATCCGTTGTCACCATTTGGGTAACGGATTTTTCATCCGTTACCCTGCTCTGGTGGCCAAAAAAAATCTCCGGCAGCGTTAAAAAAAAAACTAAAACTTACCACATTTCGTTCCGGCGGCGTTGAGGGTTCTTCCTCGGACATTTTTAGTTGTGCTCCGGTGGTTCGTCGGTGGCGGAGGTGGTGAGCCGGTGGTGGTTGTACGGTGGTGGTGTTCGGAAGGTGGTGGTGGTGTTAGTGCTTCATGGTAGAGAGAGGGATGAAGTTTGATGAGAGTGGAGAGGGTAAAGTGAGGTGAAAGAGGGAGGGGCATGGGGGGTATTTAAAGAAAAAATACGGACGATTTTTAGTAAATACGGGCGGTAAATAGTAATACCCTATATATACATATATTAGAAAAATCAAGCATAGCTCAAAATATTGATATTATAAGAGACTGCCTACTAGTATTAATTTAAAAATTAGTCAACGACACAAGTCCAATATTAAGAAGAGAACGGACCACCAAACTGAATACGGTGACTAGTTCAATCTATTTAGCTACCATTATAATCATTCTTTAATCCATTCACTGACTAATTTTATCCAGTTAGTGACTAATTTAAACCATCCTATAAGTTTGACGGGTTATTTTTTAAATTGTCAGTTGTAGTTTGAGGTTCTAAGGGAAACAAAGGAAGGAGAAGAGAAGAGACGACTAGGCTGGTGGTAGATGTCCAAGGATAGTTTTGGGTTAAAGTGAGATGAAATAGACTTGTTAGGAGTATGTAGGCTTATGTTTGTCTAATTTTATGTTAGAATTAAACGATCTATTCTAATAATTTTTATACTTAGTAAGAGTGCAATTTTCAACACCTAAATTTATCTGAACTAAACAGATTTGACCTACTTTACCTTATGTCTATACTTGATTGGATCTAATCAGTTCTAATGAAACTCGATTAGACCTAAAACCATTTCATATCATAGGCGACGAGAATACGGCCTAAATGAGACATATAATCTCCCTCTGTTTGCCTATGTGTTACTATTTGAAACAAAAAAAAAGTGGACTAAAGTATAAAGAGAGAGGGAGATTCTCCCAACAGCCATATATTTTGCGGGAAAATAAAAGTAGGTCCAAAATAATAGACATAGAGATGGAGAGAGTATTATCCACATTCCACATGGCTCCTGTTATCCCCTCATCTTTGTGTTCAACTCCCGCATTCTTCCCACGAATTCCAACTAAAACTTGTTCCATTTCTTTATGGTCTCATCACAACTTTATTCATCACACTACTACTCCTCTTTGGCTATGCAATGCCAGCAAGAAAAAACCCGGATTTTTCGATCAAATTCTCGATTATATTGAAGGTAATTTAAGTATTCTTTATATGATGAGTTAAAAGGGTCTTACAAAATAACAAAAACACCCTCTTTTCATTCTTATAATCAGTAGGAGTAGGTAATTTTTACTAATGAATCTTGATGACATGCTGTGTAAAATTTGATGATTTTATATATAATACAATTATTCTTTAGTAGGAGTATTATATAGCAACCAACTTCATCAGATGACAAATTCCTAGCAGTGCTTTTTTTTGAAAGAAAATTAATTTCGGGTGGGTGTTTACTACTTATGGGTTTCGCTATTTGCCGCCCTTTTATTTCTTAGTAACGCCTTGTATTTTTATTCCCCATTCCCTCCTAGAGCTTGTTGGGCGGATTTGTTAAGTAACTTTAGAGGTTTGATCAAATCAAAATTCTACATATCGCAGAAGTGGTGTTTGATACACTAGTGTTTTAGGAGCGAAACTCCCCGCGTCTATATGTGTGACACCGAAGTGGTTGACATAAACATAGGAAATTTCACTTCCTAGGAATTTCTGAAAGATTTACATCTCACAAAACCTAGTCCCCATAACAATGAAATTTCATAGGAAGTTATACTTCCCACATCAACCAAAAGATCACTAAAAATAAAAATAAGTTAAATTAGTTTATTGTTTTATGCCAATACAAAGTTATACTTTCCATGAATTTGCAATCCACATCGAGTTCTACTTCCTAGGTAGTGAAGAAAATTGTTTGGTTGCATTTCATATGTTTTGGTTAACCAAACTACTATCTCAATTTTCTACTTTCCAAGTAGTACTTTCTATGTAATATTATGTCAAGCAAAACTGCATGATATCATTATATGAAGATTCTAATAATAACTATGCAGGTGGGCCTAAATTAAGAAAATGGTATGGAGCCCCTGATCTCCTCCCAAAAGATGGATCAATAGCTGAAGAAGAGGATGATGATGGTATCATATACTATATATTAAGTATAATACCATAAGTTTTTTACATGATTTTCTCTGGACTATATCTCGTTTTGCCTTACCTAAAACAGATGCAGAGGAAGCCAAAGATGCTGTTCTAGTAACTGATGGGGACAGTGATATTGGCCAGGTATGATAATTGCTTACCCATATAGTAACCTGATAATGAAGTGTATTCTTGGCAGAGAAATTTGATTCAAAATGATTGGGTTTTTAGTGACTGTTTGGTTAGACGTAGGAAGTATCACTGCCCATGAAGTTTTAATTCCTAGCTGAGTTGCAATCCTTAGGAAGTGCCAGAAATTGTTGAGTGAGCATGGTGGCAACTAGATGTGCATTTTCTTCCACTGGATGGAAGTTCACTTTCGATGACCAAACAACATCAGAGATTTCCACTTTGAGGCATTTGAACTTCCTGTGTTGATCTATGTAGCCTAAACAATCACTTGTAATCACTTTGTTTTGCAAAATTAGATTGATTTTCCTAATTTACCTGAATTCTCCAAAGCCTTTCTAAATTTGTAAGCAGCATTATTACCTTGATGTTTGAACTAGTATTAGATCTTAAAATTCTGTTTAATTCTAATTATGTTTGCATTACTCGCCTTTCTCTTCACTTCTTTTTTTTTTTATGTTAACCTTTCTCCACTTCTTCCTTTTTTTTTTTTTTTGATGTAAACCTTTCTCTTCACTTGTTGAATTAGTGCTAATAAGTGGCTATGAAGTATTAACATTGTGGACTTTGTAATGAACTTAAGTTCAATGAAGTTATGACAAATTGACAATGATTCGTTTTTAATTTTTTCTTGCTTACTTAACGTCTATTTTATATTTAACTTAGTTTGGCATGAATGAACCCTAAGCTTCTTGATTTCTAGCTTATTTAGATGGTGATTTTGTCCTTGATTGTAAAACGAGCTCGAATCAAAACACTGGTTAAAGATAGGCGTGCTGCTCTAGAAGCCTTTGGAACCTACGTCGAGGTATGTTTGATATTTCTGTATGCCCTTCTATTTTTCCTATTCTTTCTAGTGTAGATGTGTCCACAATTTCGGACATTTTCCATCTTAACATGTTTCTGGTTGTTTCACGGAAAGTCATTGGCCGGAAATGCAAATGACAAGGTGTTCTTGAGCAAGGCCTTAAAAGGTGTTCGGGCAATTATATGCCCAAGTGTGAGTGCACTAAGCTTCTATATCTGTTCTTAGCTTCCTCTTTCCTAAAGCACCATTTACACTGGCTTAATTTGCTGATAATGCTTCTACAGGAAGGTTTCCTGTCCAAAGTTGGGAACTTGCAAGGAGTGCAACATGTTGTTCTCTTATCTCAGGTATATATATCTCTGGCCTTTTTAACCCTATAGATTAGCGCTGATTACTGGGTGCACTTGAAAGCATGTTTTTCGGATAATGATGTGGCAAGAAGTCGGAACATAAGATATGAACCCCTTATTTTGCAACCTAGATTGTTGTTGTGTTTGTTGGTATCACATGCTCCCTAGGTGCACCTCAGTAAGTGCACATAGGTTTTTTTTGAGGAATAGGGAAGGGAAGGGATGATATCATTAATCATAAAACATTAAAAGAGTACAAACAACCCATACATAGACTCGAAACACAGCACAAGTATGATAAACCCTAGACATATTAGCTCCACTGAAGAACTGCTCCGATATCCTGTAATTAGATGTC
This sequence comes from Beta lomatogona, assembly GCA_947646795.1. Lineage (NCBI taxonomy): Eukaryota > Viridiplantae > Streptophyta > Magnoliopsida > Caryophyllales > Amaranthaceae > Beta > Beta lomatogona. The sequence continues at coordinate 1,721,617 of CANSNZ010001115.1, forward strand.
TTAAAAACATCCACCTCATCAGAGATCCATTTTAGTATAGTCTTTGGGTTGGTTATACATGATTGGTTTTCGAAATCAGCACCCCTAGATCGATGCTCCACCAGTTCCACAAATCTGCAAGACGAACCTTCCAAATATGTGTCCCTGGAACTAGACACAACAAACCCACACAAAACTAATACTAACAAACCCACCACGAAGGGGTTACTAACACACCCCATATAGGGGACTAAAACCATCACAAAGATGGGACTTATTGAAAACAAAAAACTAGCGAAAAAAACCAAAAGGAAGGCGGGACACTCAGATCTGGAGCAAACGGACTCACCACAGCCAACCCGCTGCAACAGGGAAGAAGAGCCTCCAAACCTTACTGTGGAAAGGTAGGAGGGGAACTCACCGGTGGCCTCGAGCTCCCCTCGAAGAGGAAAACCTGTGAAGAAGGGAAAATATAGAGAGAGGCGAGAGGAAAATTCTAGAGAGAGAGAGGCGGTTTTATTTTGTTCAGTAAGTGCACATAAGTTGCATTCATGCTGTGTGTGAAACTGTATAATATACTAAACCAAAAGTATCAAATCAGGGGGCATTTTGTAATAAACGTAGGTGATATTAGGAGGAATGATAAACAAAGCCCAGTGCGTGTATTCACCCATATCTATTTTCCTCTACAAATTCCCCCTTCTTTGGTCAGTGATATACCCATCCAGCCATCCTACCCCGCTGTCTGTCAATAATATAAAAAGATACCTCTATGTGTGGATGATTATTCCAATCACTGTGATGAGTGTAACATCCCTCGTTATATTAAAGGCATTTATGAGAGATCAATAAAGAAAAATGAGGGATATTTACGGGACATTTCAATACATGGATTTAGATTTGTACTTCATCATTGTATCAGTATTATGGAAAATCTCTTTTCGTGTCATGTTTGTTTGATAAGATTGCAGTTATCTGTGTATAAAGGTGCTGATGGCATTCAAGCTCTTATGACAAGCAATGCACGAAAATTGGCTGAAGCAGATGAATCCATGGTCATGGCCTCAGGAATCCCCTACACTATTATCAGAGCTGGCTCTCTGCAAAATACTTCCGGTGGAACACAAGGGTTTAGCTTTCAAGAGGTATCTACATTACACTATGTTACTTGGTTTCTAAATTTCACCTTAACTATTCCAGTCTGATCCTGGACACTCTCACATTTTCCGCTATTCGACACTTTATTTTGGGCCAAAACCCCCAGTTTTTTTGGAACATTCTCATGTCTGATATGAGTTCTTGAGTCCTAGTAACATAGATAACACACACTTTTTCATCCTTTAAAGTAAATCATTCAGAAGTCGACGACATGGTTGAGTTGTTGACAGGGTGGTGCAGCAAGGGGAAGCCTAAGCAAGGAAGATGCCGCATTCATATGTGTTGAAGCACTTGACTTGGTACCTGAGACTGGACTTGTAGTTGAGGTCAGTTACAATCAAACTACATTTCCAGATTTTTTTTTTCATTATTCATGTCGTAGTAAATCAGTAACAGGTAAAAGAAAAAGCTGAGAACTAAACAGGAAACTCATAGCCCATATACCAGAAATTATTGTCACAATATTAGTGTAAATTAAACTCTTAATGTGACAATTCAATCCGAACAAAGGTAATATAAACTGAAAATGAAACCTCTTGACCGAGAAGTAGGAGCTCAATCAATGAACAAACATATACTACAAACTGTACACGAGGATCTTTTCAGTCCATCCCTGATTGTTTATAACAGCTATTATGCTTTTCTGCCGTGTCAGTGTGCACTGCTTTCTTTTCTATAATTGTTTCCCATGTATTATGTTTTAAGTACTCTGTATTGAAAATTCATTACTGAGCATATCCTAGTTAATATCTTGAATATAACAGGTGGTCAATGGCGAGGGGAAGGTCTCTGATTGGAAACAGCGATTCATAGAGTTGATGGAGAAGGAGAAAGGTGAAGGGTGATGGCGAGCAAGTCCATGAAATTTCTAGCATTATACCAGAATTTCAAGAAATAGTTTCATGTTCTATTAATTTGTTTAAATAAAATTATTTTAATTATTTTCTTTCCCAATTGAAATTGCAAGTGAATATATATCAAGTACATGTACCATTTTCGCAAGCACTTTGCAAAAATTGATATGGAGCCTTGCAAACCAACAAGCAGGGGAATTTCGACCACTGAAGATACAGATCCAATTTATCAACTCTTGCGCAGAGCATCATTTGTAATACTTGGATTGGATAACTTGGATAGAGCTACATCACTATGCTCAGTGGCTCAACATTGAACGAAAAAAGGACTCAGATTACTAGTGTCGCTTTATAACCAAGCTTAAAGAACTTTTTTGTTTAGAGGAGGAAATTCATAGAACTTCTCTGCACCTTTAATTGCAAGTTGCAATTTGCAACTCCCTTCATGTAATCATTTTTGTATATTTAGTCGAAAAGAACAGGTACTAATTAGTATTACTATTACTTTATGACCACAAAGGGGCATTTATGAGCTGCATACAATTTATAGTACTCCATTTTCTTTTTAAGAAGCTGCAGCTAAAGAGAAGAATAGGAGTAGTTAGTTCTTTCCTCCCACTTCCATGTTTGAGACTGGAATGTATTCTCAATCTTGGAGTGTTTTCTTCGTCCCTCCAAATTTCTGCCCGAAACCGCAATTGTAGATAAACCAACTTACGAAGCCAAATTAAGTATTTGTGTATAAAAAAGAACCGATCCCAAAGGGGAAAAAAAACCTATCGAAACCTTCTTTTGGTAATTAGACAGTTAAGGTACTTCATTTACAGACTAAAAAAAGACATCATAGACTGCTTTAAGAAAAAATTCATGCTATCATCAATGTGAAATAAAAAATCTTTTCCTTTTGCACAAAAAAGCACCCCCGTAAATCTACCCTCTTTCCTCCTTTTCCTCTTCTCCGCAATGTTAATTTCACTAATATAGTTCCTAGCATTTGCTACTGTACAACATACATAAACATCATCGATGTATAACAAAAACAGACAAGCGCATACAAGCGAATAAATAGCACAAAACTGACTCTGCGCCAAAAACGAAAATGGGTTAGTCATAACGTTAAACTTTCCCCTTCTGCTTTTGAATCCAAATTTTGTGGAAGTACTTCGGTATCCACTTTATGCATATCCCCCTGCAAGCTATTTTGCTTGCACCAGCATAAAAACTCAGGAAGCGGCCCATCTTCCCCAATAACCCATGGATGCTCAGCAACCATTTCTAATGTCAGCCTTTCATCAGGATCTGTCAACAAAGGACGTTTCATAGTCAAAATAGTGGACAACTGGAATAACAGCTGATTTTTTTTCACTGAAAAAGAGAAAGAAATGGTGTCCTTGGAGAAAAAATCTCTAAATTTGTTAAAAGAGGCTAAGGCAATGCAAGCAACGTGTGAACTCATAATAGTTCACTCACCTTTGCATAGGAGTCCCTCTAATAGATTGCAGAGTTGTGAATTAAGATTATCAGGGACATAAATGGGATCATTAACAATCTGCGGCGTCAAAATAATGTCAGATTATATAAGAACGGACATAAAATAATTATATTGAAGCATGATGCTACTAGTGGATGAGCAACCAGCAAACCTTGTCATATGTCTCTTGTAGTGTCTCTCCAATGAAGGGGAACTTTCCCATTATCATACAATACAAGGTGATCCCCACTGCCCATGTATCAGCAGCTTTGCCATGATAAGTAAGACCTGTTTAACAAAGAAAACCACAAGGTTGTAGGCATATTACACCAGTCTCCACACCCTTGAAACCAATGTTCTGGAGGGCCTTTTGCAGCAAAATACTAACCTAAGCAACACTCTGGTGCAGTTATAACAGGTGTTCCAGGAGAGCGGCGTAGCTCATCATTATCACCCTGCAGATATGACTAATTAAGTAACAATTGAAGACAAACACAAAGGCAAACAAAGTAAAAATATACATAATTTACTTTAAAAAAAATTAATCTTGAAAGCAATAAATAGAATATAAATCTATCTTGGGATTCGAGCATTCAGCTCACAGCTTCTGTGAGAGTTCTTTCTTGCAAATGGTAATAAATCAAGACTACATTGGTCACAGTTCATATTGCTTCGTCCCCATCCTCAACAACATATATACAATAAGCAAAATGAAGAAGAGAGTCTGGGAACCAAGCATCAGGCCGAAAAACTTTTTACTAAGGGTATATAACAACATTGCCCGAACAAATCATAGGCCTCAACCCTCAACCTAGTACATCAGCTAATAATATCTGAGAAACTTGCTTCTCAAATACTGCCTCTGCATAATGTTCATTCTTCCTTATTGAAACTTTTCAAAGAGAGTATCCTAATTAAAGATTCTCTTCCAATGCTATCCGAGCATTACTACACTCACGATTTTTCCTGTTGATTATTAACTACTCTCCATCTTTATGAAAGTTCAGTTAAGACAAACATTGAAAAATGTTGAGAGTAACGAGAATCCCTCATCCATGAGTTAATTTTCAAGTTAGGTTTCTGCATGCTCACTGCAACATACCCACAGAGGAGAAGATATGAAAAAGAAAAGAGAAAAATAATTAATCGGGGAGGAAACAAGTGTTGGGTGATGACTAACGACCTCCGTGTATTAAAGTGTGCGAAAGATCATAACCAAGATCCTTGTCAAGGATAAAGAGATTTAAGGATAGATAGATAAAAAACAAACATTGCGGAAATGTACAAGCATTTTGAAAATCAATTTTGGTTTATTCTAATACGATTTACCATATAAGCTATAGAGAAAATTTTAATTCGAGAGGAATAAGACACATGACTTGCTTAGAGATGACTTGACAAGGGGAGCTATATGACAAAGAAAGATATACCACATACGTATTTGGACCTACTTAAGGATATATAATGAAAAGTAAAAACAATGCTTTAACATGTGGAGGGATAACGCAGTACTTTCTAGTCACAATTAGACTACACTAAGGATCCGCATTAAATCTTTTCTATTCGCAGTGATAATAAGTGAAATAAAACGGTCTATCCAGGATAAGGTATTGTGGTGCAAGCTGTTGAAAGACAATGTTGTATAGCTGGATGAGACTAGGGCTTGCTTAATGCTAAGAGCTAAGTTAGAGTTATGAAATAAAATATTAAAATCCTGAGAGTTTAGACAAAGTACGTACATGGGATGTCGTAAACTCGTAATACCAAAGAGAGGGTCAAATGTGGATTTAGTGGCATAAGATGGTAAAAGATATTGTAATACTCCCATTAAAAAAAGATATTGTAATACTTCATTTTTTCAGCAAATAATTATTAAAGGTTGTTAATTATTAAAAAGGCTTATTTATGACTTTTATGAGGTATTTTACCAGATTAGCTGATCAAAGATGTTTTAATCGAATATATTAAATAGGCCTAGATTTTATGGCCGATTGCGAATTAAGCTAATTTCCAATTCTAACGGAGAAAGACTTCAGTATGTGAATGAATCTGTGTAAACATCCTATTGAGTGTGCTGAATGCTGAGTTGCTGGAGGGAATAAGTTAAATTTTCACTTATTGACCAGCTTTATAGAAAGGGAAAGGTATAATAAAGCCTCAAATAAACGTCGTGAAAAGGGTTTGTTGAAGATCTTCGAATTTGAGGTAAGCGAAGAAGATTTTAGTTTTCCTCCTGATACTTGTGTCCTCTACATCCACATTTTAAGTTGTTCCCCCTACAAATGTTAAATCTGTACTTTATTTGCAACAGAATACGAATTGATGTTATATGTGTATCCTGGAGCACAAACCATAAGGAAAAATCACATGCACAAAAATTCCAAGAGCACATACAGTTCATATTCAGCATAATGAGATACAATTCCTTTACCTCAAATACTTGGCTCACACTGAAGTCTGCAATCTTTACAGTGCCATTTCGCGTAACCAAAAGATTTTGAGGCTTTATATCCATATGTACTATATTCTGTTGCTCAAAAGAAAAAAAAATTGTCATAATAAGTAAACGCTAGACAATACATGCAAAAGAAGATTATAAATAGTACAGCCTAAGAGCCAACATAGTAACATTTTTTACTCCCTCTAGCACCGTGCTTCGTGTCTCATTTCTTTTTCCATAAAAGTATGCCTCAATGAAGAAGACGAGAGAAAAATGCTATATATAAAATGAAGGAATCAATAGTGCGTATGCACAAATTCCCTGTCCTATCCTTATGTCTTCTTATTCCTTACTCAATATGCTCATGGAATAACATTAATGGACTTGTGCTAATCTCGGTCATCTTTTAAATCTATTTCACTTTTCAATGCTTCAAGAGGTATCTATCACAGACTTAATTCACTGCACACTATGAACAGTGCATAGGAAAAAAAACCATGATTTACAAACTTCTAAAGTGATAGTCAATGCAGTAAATAAGTAAACTTGTCTGATTTAATGGAGAAAGATTTACTGTACTTTGCTCCGGATAACAAAGCTAAATTAAATTGGCTCAGTTAAAGCTGCAGTTTTTCCCCAATTGAGAAGTAGGAAATAATTGTTTTTGCACCCAAACATATATGTAGGATAATACAAGACGGTCATTCAGCTTTGAACCACACGTCAATTGTAAACCATCTTTCAACACAGGGAGAAGGCTACATACATCCAATCCTACTTCACCCTAACAAGGGACAGAGATATGTAGGTTGGGAGCCTCTGCCCTCTATAGTCTTTGGAAACATTGGGGTATTGTTTATGTTGATGCTGGTGTAAAGATCGGAAACCCAGTATACTCTCTGAGTTCTCAGCATGATAACAGTAGAGCATGTTATTCCTTTAGTAGTATTAGTTCAAAGCATATATATATATATATAGGGTTGGGTTCCCATGAGAACAATCCTTATATAAGATCAATCCTTATATGAGAACATGAGAACACTTTGTTATAATCTTTTTTAACCAATACCTAATCCATTGTGGCTAAATTATAACCTTTTTTTTTTCTTTGCGGGGCCAATCTTCTAAAAGACCTACATTTTCAGAAAAAAGGATTATCATGTAATATCTTAAAAAATGGATTAGATTTTCACTAAAATGGATTATAATTTCATTGTTCTCATATATATATATATATATATATATATATATATATATATATATATATATATATATATATATATATTATCCAGGGTAACATAAAAATAAAAACTTAGCCAAAATAAAACATAAAGAAAAGGTGCTAGAGTGATCTTACATGTGAATGGAGATACATTAGCCCAGAAACAATATCTCGTAAATATTTTCTTGAAATAGCTTCCCCTAAGCCGCCAGGTGGTCCGGAACCATCACAATCCCATTTTCCCTCCACATACTCAAGAACTGAATAGGAAAGCAATGGACATTCCAATTATAAATACAGATGATATATAAGAGAAGAGGCAGACAAATTAAAGAGGAGTTAGCAATAATACCCATATAGAAGTGATCTGTGTCTGGATCATCAATCACCTCGATAAGATTAACTATGTTGGGATGGCTCACAATTTTCATAATCAACACCTGAAAGTAATTTCTAATTAGATGAAAACTTCAAACGTTGAAATGCACTGCGGGCGATCCGAAAATCCATTTTTTTCACTCCCCATTCCCTATTAAGGGAAGAACTTGGCTCTAATATGATAGTAAGGCAAGCTTAATGTAATTTAGGTAGAAGTAGACCCGAGCATGTAGCTCTGTGGAACAAAACTTTATATTATACAGTACCACCTAACGTGAATACGCAACTACCAGGGCTGAGGGAGATCACATGTAGGAGGTTTTTAATACACTATACAATCATCTTAGTCCAGTGTTAAAATATTATTTGTCATTACCTCCATAAAACAATAAGCCTTGACAAGCTTTTTGTTCTTCGAATAAGAAAAAAAAACACACAATTTCCTCCGCCATCATTATTAATCATGATTTACCATCAGAAACAGGCTTTGATGTGATCCACTATGAGCACAGAGAATATAAAATGAAAAGTCTAGAGTACTAGTTGAACCCGGCTGCAAGGTAGCAAAAAATTGATGTCTTGTATCCAAATACTTTTTGACTTCAAGAGTGGAGTATTGATTATCAAAAGTGGATAATTTCCCTTTGCTTTCTCTAAATGTAAAATTCCCAATACCCACTGAGCGTAACAAGTTTAAATTTCTTCCAAAAAGGCATATTGATGTGTAATAGAAAAATATTTTTATTAGCTAAATAAAAGCTGGAACACCAGGGCAAAGGATGGGGATCTTACAACTCCAGAGCACAATACTTATCAGCCATTAGCAAAAAGAACATAAAAATAAAGACTTTAAGAAGATCGGAAGAACATAAAAGAGGGTGGGGGAACCAACTCTACATTCTAAAAATGTTGCGTACAAATTTCAGCACAATGTGAAAGATGCCAGCCATAGCCAACTCTTTGGCACTGGAAGGAGGAGGAGAAACTCTATGGCCAAAAAGTTAATGAGAGGCAAGCCGTAAATATATTATTAAGGGTGCTGGGTTGCTGGGAGGCTGAAACTACTTATAAAAAGTGTCCGGGCTTAATTAACAAGAATCAATTAAACTCTTATCTTCTACTATCCACACACAATCTGTAAATTCAATCAATTTCTATTGATGTCAGCTGGATTCTAGTTCAGTCGTCATTCAAAAATTCTGGTTCTGTCCAGAGGAAAAGGCAGGGTTGCCTAATTCGCCCCTACCCCCCGCGAATCATGTTTTAGTTCGCTCGTTCCGTAACGCGATTCGTTTGCGCACCAAGTCGGTGGGGAACGCGACCTAAATCAACGAAACTGGCATTCCGGAGCAAGAGGAAGGAAGCAGAGCAATTGTTAGGGTTTCTGGAACCCTAGATCTGAAAATTAGGCAACAGGTTAAGAAAAGGAGAATAAAACTTTGGGGCTTTTGGTCGCTGGCGTGATGCGAGCCCACTAACATATTGATGGACTCCATAGATGGAGTATGTTGTTGCAGAGAAAGGAAGAGAGATAGAAGCGTCATATTCTTTTTTGGTTGAAGAGAGAAAGAGAAGGAATCGCGATAGTGAGATTTGAGAATACTGAGAAGCATAAAACCAGTCATTTGTACTACATTTACAGCTGGGGCACTTTTTTTTTTTTTTTTTTTTTTGAGGGGAACAGCTGGCACTGTTGACTATTTCTTTTCTCTTTTTCCTCTTTCCTTGTTTTTTGCAGCTTTCTTTTTCTAGTTCCCTATGTAGTGCTAGTTTCAAAAAATAGATTTAACCAAAAAAATTAAAATTCGAATAGCTAGAGGTAATAAATATATTAAGTTATTTTATATATTATTTTATATTTTAAAAAAATATTTATAATAAATCAGTATATTATTAAATATATTAGCACGAATTATGTTCCGACGAATTATGTTCCCAAAATCCGTACCGAAAAAAAAAACTCTCTCGTGATCCAAATTCTCCCAACTAGTGAATCGCGTTCCCGTACCCGTTCCACGATCCGAGGCGTTCCGCGAATTAGGTAACCTTGGGAAAAGGTTCTGATGACAGTAGCTCTGCGGTCTCTTTCAAAAATCTTGCACCCAAAAACTTTCAATTCCAAAGAAAATCTAGAAATTTTGCTCTACAAAAACTTTCATCTGTTCCACTTATTCCAGCTTTTCCACCTTTTCTCATCTATTTCTGTCTTTTATAGGTTTGACGTAATTCAGCTCTTTGAAATTTCTCTGAAGTTGGTTTTGGGTTAGAGTAGCTACTAGCTAGTTGTCAATCTGATTCCCCCCCCCCCTTTCTTTTCCCCAACCTAAAGTTCCACCTCTTTCAGTACATCAGCCACCACTTCATCATCATTACCGCCATCCATGTCTGCCAGATCGCCCACATCTATCTCGCCATTGCACCACTGCAGTCAATTCTGCTGCAATTATATGTAACTACGAACCGGATCTGACAACACCGACAGTGATTGAGGTTGAAGCCACCACTGACTTGCTGTTCCTGTCCATATTGACCATTATTGTTCTTTCAATAATATGCTTTTTCATAGTTTTGCTACCATTATTGCCTAAACTACTTAGCATTCCAAGCATGGGAACAGGAATATCTTAACCCTACATGTTAATCATATGTAGCATAGTTGTCTGTCATGCCATGTTGAGGACTACAAGGAGTCTTGGGACTTAGATAGGAAAAGTGACTTAGATTGATTTGAATAGGGGCAGTTCATGCACTCTGTTTCTAGTGGAAAGATATCCTAGCAAGTTTGGCCTTCTTTCATAGGACAGCTCTTCAACTGAATCTGGGGATAACTATTTATAACTGCTTCTATGATGCTCAGACCAATTCCACTCTTTCATCCAAAAAGAGGATTAAGGTTGGTGCTTTTAAAGGCAAAACCTTGACTTCTTACCACGTCACCAAAAATAATATATAGAAACCATTTCACAAAAACTCCTTCATATACTTGAATCTAGATTCATCTAGCACAATGGAGTAGGAAGAGTACATTATTACCCTCATCCTACAAACCAACCAAAAAAGGAACACAAAGATTGATTTTATATATCCACTGAAAAATAAGCGGGGAGGAACCAAAAGAGAGGGGCTGGTAAGGGATAGCCAAAACATATGCACTACACAATTGGAACAGCGACATGTAAGTGGTGTCCAACGGAGATATCTTACGCATAACCGAAAGTAAAAACACAACCATCTTCATAGGAAACTGCAAATTCATTAAATCTTAATACTGATAATACTTTCGATCAAATGACCAAATTATGACAAAGATAGCAAACTTCTAACTCTCCTCTTCTCCCTCAGAAGCCTTTGAAATTACTACAAGCCACAACCAACACCAGTATACCACAACTGTGGAGATCCCAAGCTCATAAAATTGATTTTATAAATAAGAATGGAATCATCAGTTAACACAAGCACTAGTCTACAAAGCTTTGAGAGCAAAACCAAACTACAATGGGAAGGAACCTCTCATAAAAACCCCATCAAACATACCACAAAGGCACAAATATCATCACGCCCAAAAAAGGGTGCCACTACCAATTGTAGTATCTAAACCAAGGAGAATTCACTTGTTTCATTCTTCATCACTCCTTTATAAAACCCTTCAAAACATCTACTCTCAAAACTTCACAAGAGAAGACCATCTATTTTCTTTTTACTGAACTAGCATAAATGTATATGTGCGTTTATGTGTCTCTTGTTTGCCAGTATTAAAACAGTAGTTTACACATCAAAATCCAGGTACTGAAAATGTTCACCATGGCTCCCCCTGAACAGTTAGTGGTGAAAATTTGGCAAAGTAGCCTTTGTGTAGAAACTCCCAAAGTTAGTCTAAAGTAGGACATATTTTGCGTATATCTTCCAGATGCCATGCACCAAAGTGAAGCTTTAAAAGTCAAAAACCTTCACATATACTTCTCAAATCCAGATGCCAAACTTGATCAAAAAATCTCTAGAGTGAAGAAGCTTTACACTTAATAATCGGGATTTTACTTAAAAAGCTGAAAACTTATGTGACATTTAGTATTTTCTAGAATAGGAATTGAAGCCTTAATGTAGTACAAAAAACAAGTTTTGAACATTGTACATACCTCCCGAAATACATCTGTCATAGCAGTCTCTGAAGGTGCAACCCGTTGCTTTAACAAATGGGACTTGTGAAATGCCTACATAACAAATATAACAAGTAGATATTACTCTTGGCACGATTAGTAAGAGAAGAAGAATAAAGTAGTGTAAACACACGTAAAGGTATGTGACAACGCCACAATGTAGTGTGAACAGAAGCAAAAGTAAACAAAAGAAGAATTGTTTCATTCACTTTGAAATGTGCAAAAGAACGAAAGAGTTTTCGCCTATTTTGAGACAGAGGAAATAATATTGAAGAGATAACCTAATTCAATGAGCTGGTCTATTTTCTGCAGAAAGAATTACGAAAGATGCATTTCGTTGGTGCCCAAGTATGCAATGAATCACATCAAGGTCCTATACAGCCAAAATGGGCCACATATGTCCAAGTGCTGGCCCAACAAAGTATTAAGCAGCAAACAGAGACAGGAAACATACTGAAATTTCATGACGCAGAAACACATAGTGCAATCTTGGTGCACGCTTTTAATACTTGAGTTCGCCACAACATGCATTTGTTTCTTAGTACACCCACCACCAGAAATTGCTTGTCAGGGACAGTATGTTTAACTTCTGAAGGGCCATAAATACAAGCAGCAAGATTTCCTGATTCCTATGCTTATTTCTCTCTTTATTTCAGACAATCTTACTCGATACCAGTTAAAATTGATTTTATGACTATCAACTTGCCCTAAAGGTGTTTTAATTCCTTTGTAGCATATGTTGAATGAGTTCTAGTTATGGCGATTTGTACATAATATATTCTTAAAAAAGGTTAACTGGGTTAAGTATTTCCAAAAGTAAAGTACCAAATGAATATTTAAAATACACCATAACTAGATCCTGACTAAAAGAAGAAAAGGACTTCTTAAAGCTCAAACTCAATTGTTTCTCATACCCTTCCACAACACCAAAGTGAACAATACATAAGTTTCATAGAGTACTATCCACTTGCAGTAAATTCACGACACCAAAGTGAGCAATAAATTGATTCCATGAGTACTATCCACTTGCAGTAAAACTATGCTACTCAAACTCGGCTATGCCTACAAGTGTCCACTCGGGTACGGTGTCGGAGTGTCGGACTTCGCCATTTCCCAGAAAAATCTTAAGTTTTTTGGTTTGATATGGCGTATTCAGGTGTCGTTTCGTATCCGAACAACAAGCCTGACACAGGTACACGAAGAAATTAGAAGAATCGGAGTAACATAGAGTAAAAGTGTATACTCCCTCTGTTGCATTTTGAGGGTTCGAAATTCTGTAACTTGCAATTGTAAATTACATATTCCAAAGCTTATAAACAATGCGGTACAGATAGTATATACAGACAAGTAGACAACAACCACTTCCTTAGAAAAAAGATGCAAAAAGTAGTAACTTAAAATATGTAACCCCTTTAATCCTTCTAATGTTTTCTTGTTTACTGGTAACTTCCAGAAAGGAAAACTGGAATTCTCAATTTTTCCACCCAAAAGGAACTAGCTCAACAAACTCGGGTTCCTTCCTTGATTCAATCTCACACAGCAATAAGCCAATACGTAACTAGTAAAAGCCTACAAGCATAGGAAAGACGATGATAGAAACGGAAAAAAAAAACCTTTATTGCATAATGTTTTCCATCTTTGCTGCTTCGATAAAGAACCTGTTACATTACAAGATATACATCATATATAAATAATCACATCATGATCAATAACAGCGAACACAGTGAGGTGGCAACATTCTTACCACTTTTGCATAACTCCCGGACCCAATTTTGAACTCGCGGATATACTCATTAATCATCTTGATTCCATTATCATCCTAGGGAGGCAAAGCTATATTTAGTATCTTGTTTACTACCAGAAAACAATAGAAATAAAGTAATTTATCTAAAAGATTAGTAATTCACTTGTATTTAAAATACACACCAGAATTAATTAAACATTTACAGTACTAAAAGAGTACTACAAGACATCATTAACTTAAGAAGCTTTGCTAAATTTTCTTCACCAAGTACAAAAACCTCAATACACACAAAAAGGAACATTGAAAGGCAAAACCCAAAAAAGTATAGCTTCAAGTATACAAGTTGCAGCAAATATAACTTAATATCAACTCAATAATCAAGTAAACAAAAACAAATGTTATACTTTTTTGCACATTGAAATAGAGTATACCATAAAGCGCAATAATATTATAAACCATCCTAAATTCTTATTCCCTCTCACTGCTCACCTCTGAGCGCACGAGTCTGCGTGTTTCCTTGACCTCGAATTGCCTACAAACCAACCCATTTCTTATCTTAAAATTGATAATCTCTTCTGATCGTTTCGCACCAGTAGACACCTCACTTTCATCATACCCTTGTGTCATGTTAGTAGATTCCCCACTATACAAACCATCATCCACGTCATCAACATCATCCACGTCATCAACATCATCTTCTCCTCCACCATCTAACAAAGGCTTCTGTGAAAGCACACTCCTATAGCCGCCAATTCGAAACTCGGGCCTCGCAATAGCTTTACGCCGTCTCGAAAACCCAAAGCAACCACAGCAGCCCATCTCCATTAATCTGAAAGTACAATTACAAGCATTGTATAACCTCATTTACAATTTTTTTTTAAAAAAAAACAAAAGGATCATCAAACACATTCACCTTTTGTCAAATTCAGGAATTCAATTACTATAAAACATGAAATTAACTCAATTTTATCTGCTAAAAGTGAAATCAAAGGAGAAAAAAAAAAGTACCTGCTAACGACGTGTCATAACTTGCAATTTAACGGCAACAACACCATGGAAATCTTTGTTTTACAGCTCGAAAAACGTCGGAATTTGAAAAGGATTTTGTATCAATCAACGAATTTTGAAGTGATTGATGTTCTCCTCTCTGATTCTGTGTTATTCGAATTAGGGTTTCGAAGGATGAGATGAGAGAGGAGGAAGAAAAAGATCAGAGAGAAAGAAATTGTGCTTTTTTGACTTAAACCGTTAAACGTGCCAAGTTGCCAACGTTTCGTCAACTACAAGGGTCCTTGCCTCCTACTAATACACTCGAGTTTCTTCATACTTGTGCGGTTGTGCCAATAATGTCACATAATGTTATCAACTTGTGAGTTATGAATTTATGATCCATCATTTTTAGTCAAACTCAATGGATGGATATAGTTTATAGGGAGAAAAAAAAAGTAACACATGTAATAATTGAAGTATTATCATTCTGTTTTTAATTATCTAAGCGATAAGTTATTTTTAACAAAGCGTGGATTATCTTGTTTAGGGCTGTGATATTACTATATGCGCACCAAAAACAACATACCATTTATATAAAAAGAACACAAACTTTTTTCAACAACTTTCAGTTTTTAAAAAAGAAGAACACACTACTTAAAATTAAAGAATACGTAAATCTATATTTATAAAAAGACATAGGTTATAATGAAAGAACATATAGTTAATGAACATATACTCTTAAGTTAAAAGAACATATACCTTTTAAATTTAAATTTGAAAAAGGAATCTTTAGTTGCAAAATTTTAGGAAACAGATAACAACATTCTTTTAAAATTATAGACTCTAAAAATGATAAAACGACGTAGTTTAGAAGAGGGTGCACCATGCTCTACATGCACTTGGGTGCATGTACTTATTTGCGTATTTTTAAAATAATCTCCAACTATTTATGTTGTCAACCTAATATGATTTGTTAACCAAGATAAGTCGGTTTAATAGGTTATTTGAGCTACGTAAGTAACATATTGTGAGTTTGTGATTGGCTAATTTGTTTTTCATTTTATTTTTTACTCCCTCAACTGCTTGAGTTGAAAAACTCAATCTTTATCTTGTGCATGCTACTACATAGTCTTCACTCGTTAATGATGGACTCTAGGAAGTCACCGTCATTACGTTTATGTAATCCCCGTAATTTTATGAATTTTATATATTTAAATATATTTTAGCATTTTAAAGATTTATTTATTCAAAGGTTGACTATTTAAAAGTCAAAGGAATTATTTTAATGATTTTTATTCAAGTCAAATATTTTTATTAAAGTCACGCTTTGAAAGTATTTGAAATCTTTGAAATACTTATTGGATTTGGAAATGGATTTTTAAGTGGGTGTGAGGAGCCCAAACACTCTTAGATTTGGAAAATGATTTATAATCCCAGCCCAATTACCTTTTCCTAAGCCCACAAAGGGGAAACTATAAACACCCCATAAACACCAAAATTTTCCCCACAACTTTATTTTCTCTCTCCTCCTTCCTCCCACACTTTCAGTCTTCTCTCTCTCTCCTTTCGATTTTTTTTTCTTTGCTCGGTTTTTCACCTCCTTCGACTTCTCCTTTTTTTCGGCCAGCCGCCGTCCGGACACCGCCCCTTGCCGGCGACCACCAGCCGCCAGCCGCCGCTACTGCTGCCCTCCTTGGCCGGTGTTTTCTTTCTTCCTCTTTTCTTGCTTTGGTTTGTTTCTTTTCTTCCTCCTCAAGCTTTATTCAAAGATTGAATTTTTAGGTTTTGTTTTAATTAGTTTATGTTTAAAAGTTATAAGTTGATGATTTATTATTGAATCTAAGTTATATAATTTGTGTATTGATAAAATAAAATTCAGATTTGCATATTTGAGTTTAAAATAGATTTTAATTATCAAAGCATGAATTTTTAGGGTTTTGAAAGTTAGAAATCATAGTAGTTTATTATAAGTTATGAAAGTTATTGCCTTTATATTTCTAAGCATGTTTAAGTATGCTTAAAGAGAGTTTTAATAAATTATATGTTGCTGGAATTTTAAAAAGGATGTTATTAAAGGAGTTTTAAGGATTTTAATGACTAGTATAGTAGTACTATGCTATGAAGTATTAGTAATTGAAGTTTTAACGATGGAAACAACTTTTAAATATTTTTAAAGGAGGTTTAAAGTATTTTAATGTTGCTGGAAATTATTTGAGTATTGATTATAAGTTTATATTGGTTATTTTAGGCGTAGAATTCTCTCTAAGCGGCTTTTAAGTTGGTTAAAGTGGCATCCCAGTCTGTCTACACAAGATACGTACATACCTATGTGTTGATTGAGATAGTATCATGATTTTAGGAAGGAGAATTATGTAGTATCATGTATATATAGGAACTATGTTGAATTCATATATGATATTTATTATGTTGGATTTTGCATGTTTTATACTGTTGTGTAAACATGTTGATTATGAGATTCATATTATGAGATTTATATCCCGTTTCTATGGAAGATTGATGCAAGCATGTTGGTTGTGAACTTTATTTTATTAATTCACATGGAGGAATTAATATGTTTACTAGTATTGGATCATATTGATCATTGTTCCCTTTTTTATATTTCACTGCTTTGTAAGGACCGAAGGCCTTATCTGGTAAGTTGATATTTTCTACCTATAAAAGGTAATTTGGTTGTTGGCTAGGTTCAACAAATAAGAAGGATTGAATTAAAGTTGAAAGTAATCTTGGATTGTAAGTTGTGTGACCACTTATCTAATCCTAAATTAAAAAGAGAATTGTGATTGCTTGATGATTGTATTAGTAGTGTTGATTGTGAGTCATAACAAGTAATAACTGGTAAATCATGTAAAGTGAAACTGGATAGCAATAGCTTTAGACTGGTGCACGTCTGAAGTATTGAACAATTAGGAGTTGGAGTACATGGTGGTAGCCCATGGCTTTTTCTGGGTTTCGGGTTGATCACCGTTCCTATTTTATTAAAAAGTTCCTCGATATCGTAGGTCATTTTGGAATACGGAGTCGCGCCCGTATTTCGTCTTCCTAGTGGAAGGCTGTTTTAGATGAGACAACTCGGTCCATTGACTATTCTATTTAAAGTAATAAGAATGTTGTTTAAGTTTAGTTCAGTAAAAATTATCTGCAAGTTATCATGTTATTATTTATTCATGCCTATTATTTATTAGTACATGTTAGGTTTGTTTACTTGTTTAGTATGTAGACTGTAGTACTCAGCTTTGCTGATTACGTGCTTTTGTTCTGTATGTTGATCATGGCTTTGCCTTATTGATCCTGTGATGACCCATTTTGGTGAGCAGTATCTAGGGATCAATAGTGCATAGTCCATCTAACAGGTTCGAAGATGATGCATCATTAGGATCGGGATTTTGGAGAGCTTGTGTAGTTTATATTATGTACTTTTGAGTTATACATTTTATAGTTGGTTTAATTTGGTTTTAAGGTTGACTTTGGTTGTTGGTTGGTTTTGGAGTTGACTTTATTGTTGACTAAGTTTTATTTATAAAGTTATTATTATTGTTTTCCGCTGCAAAATTCTGAATAAGCATATACGTTTTCACCCGAGCGATAATACTTTGATAATTCTCTATATTTTATATTAAAAGGTATTTTAGAAAAGAGAGAATTGTCGGAGTGTTACAGTTTATAGTGAGTCATAGAGTTCGTCCACTTTAATTACACCAAAATAAAGGCCTTAAAGATCAAGCACTCTTACAGGGATGGAAATGGAGATGATAATTTTACCGTCGATCAATTTTAAGTGAAAGTGGAAAATAATCACTTGTGTGAACCAAAGGACTTCAATGTTAAATTGATTTGGAAAAACTCACCTATCCTTTAACGCTCCTCCTCTATGTCGTGTTGGCTGGTGAATGTGAACAGGGCAAATAATGTGACACCCTACATCATCGTTGATGGTGTGAGTGTGACAGAGACTATTCACAATGCATCACATAGATTGTTGATAGTTCAAAAGTGAAGCACTAGTAAGGGTATGATGAAGCTTAGTGTTAATGCATCATTTCTTGTTTGTGCAAGTGTGTAACACCCCGATAATTCTCTTTTTCCCAGAAATACCTTTATAATACAAAACTTAGAGAATTACCCAAGTATTATCGCCCGTGTGATAACGTATCGGCTTATTCAGAATTTTGCAGCGGAAAACAGCAAACTAAACTTTATAAATAATAAATTAAGTACTTCAAAAACAAACCACTTTATGAAAGTCTATCAAACCAACTTATAATAACATTCTCCGACTAATGCAGAACAAAATAACAAACTAAATTTACACAAGCTCTCCATTCCCAGATTCCCAATGATGCTACATCTGCGAACCTGTAAATGTCAATGCTCTAGAAATGCTGCTCACCAAAAGTGGGTCATCACAGGATCGATAAGGCAAAGCCATGATCAACAATCACAAACAAAGCACGTAATCAGCAAAGCTGAGTACTACATGACAATACATAACCAATCCTAATCATGATACTAAGAAATAGTAAACAGGGATAAATAAGTAATACAACCATATAACATTCTGCAAATGACTTCTACTGAACTAAACTTTAATCAACTTTTATTATATTAAATGGAATAGTTATTGGACCGAGTTGTCTAACTAAAAACCAACCTTCACCTAGGAAGACGAAATACGGGAGCGACTCCGTATTCCATAATGACCTGCGATATCGAGGAACCTTTAAATAAAAAGAGGAATGGTGATCAATCCAATTCCCAGAAAAAGCCATGGCTCGCTCACCATGTACCCCAACTCCTGATTGTCCAACTTCAGACGTGCACCAGTCTAAAGCTTATTACTATCCAAGTTACACTTTACGTGATTTACAATTTATTACTTGTTATGACACACATACAAGCAACACAGAATATAATTCAACATTCACAACTAAACTTCTTTTATCTTAGGATTAAATAAGTGATCACACGACTTACAATCCAAGATTACTTTCTTTAATTCCAACCTTTCTTACTTTGTTGAACCTAGCCAACAATCAATCTTACCTTTCAAAGGCATAACTTGTCAACTTACCAAATAAGGCCCACAGTCCTCATAAAGTAGTGAAATACAAAAAGGGAACAACGATCAAACATGATCCAATACTAATAAATATATTAATTCCCCCATGTGAATTAATAAATAAGGTTCCCAATCCAATTAACATGCTTGCATCAATATTCCATACAAACATGATATTCCACTCATAATCAAATATTATAATTAACATGTTTGCACACAGGCATAAAACATGCACAATCCAACATAATGAATATCATACATGAACTCAACCAAGTTCCTATACATGATACTACATAATTCTCCTTCATAAAATCATGATACTATCTCAATCATCACATAGGCATGTACGTACCTTGTGTAAACTAGTTGACTGGCCACTTTAGCCCCTTTAGAAATCTCCTACGGAAGATTCTCCACCTAGAATTCAAATATAACTAAAATCAATACTCTTAAATAAAAAGACAGCAACTTAAAAATATTTAAAACCCCCTTTAAACATATTCAAAAGTTGATTTTACTATCAAAACTTCCATTACTTTTAATTCCTAGCATAGTACTACCATACTAGTAATTAAAATTCTTAAAACTCCCTAAATAAAATACTTTCTGAAATTCCAGCAACTTATAAAATCATAAAACCTTCTTTAAACCCACTTAAACATGCTTAGAATCATAAATTAAATCAATCTCATAGTATATAATATGTTACTATGGTTTTCTAATAATTAACACCCTAAAAATCCATGCTTTAATTATTAAAACTTAAATCTAACAATAATAAACAAATCTGAATTTTTATTCTTATAATATAATATATATATGAATCAAGATTATTCATTAAAACAGTAAATTAACATTGATAATCATGATTAACATTAAAATAAAGCATAAAAACATAGTCTTTAATGGAAAACTTGAGGAAAAGGAAAGAATTAAACCAACTCAAGATGAAAGGGAGGAGGCGCCGGCCAAGGAGGAGTCTTGGTGGCAGCAGCGACGGTCAACGGCGGTCAACGACGGCGGCGGTGACGTTTCTTAGCAAGGAAGAAAGCGTTACTTGAAGAAGAAGAAGAAGAAACAAAAGCTTGAGAGGAAGAAGAAAAGAAAATTACGTGGAAGAGGAGAGAGAGAGCCGTGAGAATTGAGAGGAAGAGTGAAGAAAAATAGTTTGTGTAGGGCAAATAGTTGGGCTTAGGGTATTTATAGTTAGGGTTTCCTTTTGGGCTTAGGAAAAAAAGAATTTAAGTTTAAATAGGATTCGATGATAACTAGGATTGATGAATGAGGACTCCTAGTATCAATATAACTCCTCTTTCCCAATCTACTTAGAATTTAGGTTCCTCAAGTCCATTAGACTTCTTTTCTAAATCAAATTCATATTTCAAACCTTTTTCAAAGCATGATTAATTAAAATATTTTCAACTTCCTTAAATCCTTAAAATAATTTCATTTGACTTTCAAAAATAGTCAACCTACTTAAATAATAAAAATCATTTGAACTAAAATATAAATATATAAATGATAAAATATATTTATAAAATCTTTTAAATTTATGGGGGATTACAGTCTACCCCCCTTAAAAGAAGTTTCGTCCCGAAACTTGACACGAAAACTCACATATTTTTCAAAACTTGAACTCAACTTTTCAAAAGTTTACAAAGAATTGTGCCACTTGTGCACACTTTTGCTAACTTAAAACACTTGTGTTACTTATGAACACGCTTTCTTATGCGGAGAGTATACTTCTTTAGCACTAACATGTGCAAATTGCTCAACATAGGCATACATATGCATAAAAATCTCATAAAAATAGACAAAAAGCGCGAAATTTATCGCATTCTATCCCCCTTAAAGAAAACGAGTTACGCCCTCGTAACTCACCTCAAGGAACAGATCTGGATACTTCTTTTTCATCTCATCTTCGGCTTCCCACGTTGCCTCTTCAGATTCGTGGTTAGACCAAAGTACTTTCACGATATAGACATCCTTATTGCGGGTACTACGCACTTTTCTGTCGAGAATCCTGACAGGCCTTTCCTCATATGTGAGGCTACTATCGATCTGAATTCGCTCAGGCTCTAGGACGTGATGTTCATCGGGAATATAACGCTTAAGTTGAGAAATATGGAACACATCATGCATCTTCTCAAACTCCATTGGCAATGCCAATCTGTAGGCAACTTTCCCAATTCGCTCCAGAATCTCATATGGGCCTACATACTTAGCACTTAACTTGCCCTTTTTCCCAAATCGCATGACTCCCTTAGTGGGTGATACTTTCAAGAACACCTTATCACCTATAGCAAACTCATCATCGCGTCGCTTCAAGTCAGCATAACTCTTCTGTCTATCTTGCGCAGCTTGAATTCTAGCCTGAATCAGCCTGACATTCTTAACAGTTTCCTCAATAAACTCTGTCCCCAAGACTATATTTTCGCTAAAGTCATTCCAACAAATGGGGCTTCTACATTTCCGTCCATATAATGCCTCAAAAGGTGCCATCTTAATGCTCGCATGGTAACTATTGTTATAAGAGAACTCGATCAGGTCTAATTGGTCCTCCCAACTACCTTGGAAATCAATAGCACATGCTCTCAACATATCCTCCATCGTCTGGTTAGTCCTCTCAGTCTGACCATCAGTCGCAGGGTGAAAGGTTGTACTCATCTTCAATGTTGTCCCAAGATTTAATTGAACCTTCTTCCAAAATTTCGAAAGGAATCTAGAATCACGATCAGAAATGATATCCTTTGGAACTCCATGCAGTCTCACCACATGCTTAACATATGTCTTTGCTAGTTGCTTCTTCTTCCATGTCTCCTTGATCGGTATGAAAACGGCTGACTTTGTCAGGCGGTCCACAATAACCCAAATAGTATCATTACCACTCCTTGTTCTAGGCAAAGCAGTTACAAAATCCATCGATATGGAATCCCACTTCCATCCCGGAACCTCTAATGGTTGAACTTTCCCCATGGGTCGCTTGTGATCTATCTTCACCTTCTGGCAGGTTAGGCACTTAGAAACATACTTAGCTACCTCTCGCTTCATGTTTGGCCACCAATAGATCTGCTTAAGGTCCTTATACAGCTTGTCACCCCCAGGGTGCTCGCCACACTTTTGTGGTACACACCACCTACCCTTGAACCTCAGACTACCATCATCATGAATCGGGAAATCACTTTCCTTGCCTTGGCCCATCTTCTCCTTGATCTTCTCTAAGTGCTCATCCCCAACTTGACCCTCTTTGATCTCGTCTAGAATTGACAATCTCAATGATAAAGCACTCAATCTTGCCTCGATCTCCCCAGGATTTAAAATTTCTAGGCTAAGCCTTTGCATGTCTCGACACAACTCCTCAGGAACTATCAAGGCGCTCATGCTATGACTCGACTTCCTACTCAGTGCATCAGCGACTACATTTGCCTTCCCTTCATGGTATTGGATGTCTAAGTCATAGTCCTTTATCAACTCTAGCCATCTCCTCTGCCTCATGTTGAGGTCTTTCTGGGTAAAGATGTACTTCAAGCTCTTATGATCTGTGAATATCTTGCAAGTCACCCCATACAAGTAGTGTCTCCAAATCTTCAAAGCGAACACAATGGCAGCTAACTCTAGATCATGGGTAGGGTAATTAGCCTCATAAGGTTTCAACTGACGCGACGCATACGCAATCACCTTCCCATTCTGTTGTAACACACATCCCAAACCATTCTTCGAAGCATCACTATATACCTCAAATCCCTCATTCCCATCAGGTAGGGTCAAAACAGGCGCGGAGGTTAAACGATCCTTCAAAATCTGAAAGGCTTCTTCACACTTTTCACTCCACTCAAATTTTGACTATTTTTTCATCAAATTGGTCATAGGTCTTGCTATCTTCGAGAAATCTCTCACAAATCTTCTGTAATAACCCGCTAGACCTAAGAAACTTCGGATATCAGACACATTCTTCGGAGTTGGCCACTCACTCACAGCTTGAATCTTAGCAGGATCTACAGAGACTCCTTCCTTAGACACATAGTGACCCAAAAATGCTACCTTCTCCAAACGAAACTCACACTTAGAGAACTTGGCATACAATTGATTCTTTCTAAGCGTCTCCAATATGATCCTCAAATGCTCATCATGCTCCTTCTCGTTCCTCGAATAGATCAGGATATCATCAATGAATACGACCACAAATTTATCTAAGAACTCATGGAAAATCCTATTCATTAAGTCCATAAATATGGCAGGTGCATTGGTTAACCCAAAAGGCATTACAGTGAACTCATAATGACCGTAACGAGTCCTAAATGCAGTCTTAGGTATATCCTTATCAGCTACTCTCAACTGGTGATACCCCGAACGCAAATCAATTTTCGTGAACACGCTCGCTCCATTTAATTGATCAAATAGGTCGTCGATTCTAGGCAAAGGGTACTTATTCTTGATGGTTACGTTATTTAATTCCCTATAATCAATACACAACCTCATACTCCCATCTTTCTTCTTGACAAATAACACAGGAGCTCCCCAAGGTGATGCACTAGGTCTAATATAACCCTTATCGAACAATTCCTGCAACTGCGCCTTCAACTCACTCATTTCCGGAGGTGCCATTCTATAAGGTGCCTTAGATATAGGAGCAGTTCCAGGAACTAGGTCTATGGTGAACTCAACAGCTCTAACAGGTGGCATACCTGAAATCTCACTTGGAAACACATCCATAAACTCGTTCACAATTGGAACATCTTCGATACTCACCCCAACTTCCTTACTCACATCTTGCACACTACAGAAGTATAACTCACACCCCTTCTTCATCAACTTCTTCACCTGCATTGCGGAGATAACCCCAAAGCTCTTGGATTTCCCAAAACGTCTATACGAAGTCAGCTTACCCAAAAGGTTCCTTAAAGTTACTTTCTGAACTTCACAATCTATCTTGGCCTTGTATAAACTTAGCCAATCCATCCCCAGAATTACATCTAGGTCTCCCAGATTAAACTCTATCAAGTCAGAAGGAAAAACACAGTCTCCTATCTTTAGAGGCAAGTTTCTAAACATCTTGGTACACCTTATGGTCTCACCATTAGGTATACTAATAGGCAAATTAATCACTTCAAAATCGATTAATTCCAGACTTTTAATAACAGACGACGAGACAAAAGAATAAGTCGCCCCCGAATCAAATAACGCTTTAACTTGCACGGTGTTAATAGAAAAAGTACCAGACACTACAT
The DNA here is from genome assembly GCA_947646795.1 of Beta lomatogona. Lineage (NCBI taxonomy): Eukaryota > Viridiplantae > Streptophyta > Magnoliopsida > Caryophyllales > Amaranthaceae > Beta > Beta lomatogona. The sequence continues at coordinate 1,746,312 of CANSNZ010001115.1, forward strand.
CGGCAGATCGTTCAGCTTCGTTACGACTCATCACGAACAGCTTTCCCGGAGCCTTGTTCTGGTTGTTCTCACTGGCAGGCTTGTTATAGCTTCCTTGATTGTTCTGTTCCCCTGCAGGCTTCGAACCCTGATTTCCTGACTGGTTGAATCCAGGCCTCACTTGGTTACTACCCCCATTGCCATTTTGCTCCTTCTTTTGCTTAGCAAAGCACTCATACTCCCTATGGCCCTTCTTCTGGCAGTAGTTACAAATCACTGGTTCCCTCTTACAGTCTCTACCAGGGTGGTTGTTGCTACACTTCTTGCAGTGATACACTCATTCAGCTCGACCCCTATTGCGGTTATCCTGGTTATTGTTTCCTTGGAAACTCCCATTACCATTCCTACTCTTCTTGAAATTCCCCTGATTTCCCCCAGCATTAAAGTCCTTCCTCTTCTCACCTACCACAAGATTCTTTTTATCCCGCCTCGACTGGAGTCCATAAATATGGGCGGCTCTCCCATACACAATATCTAGGGATGTAAAGGTCTCACCTCCTAATCCCATTTGTATCTCATCGATCACCAACCCCTGCTCGAATCTCTCGAGCCTTCAACTCTGCAAAGTAGCTACAACCTCGGGTGCAAACCTCGACAGGTGCTATGAATTTACTGTAATACTCATAAATGGTCATACTACCCATCCTAAGATTAATGAATTCCTGGGCCTTCTGCTTCCTCATAAATGCAGGGTAAAACTTCCCCCTCAAGGCAGTCACAAAAGCCTCCCAATTGAACCCTTCTATAGCACTCAGTCTAACTCCATTCTCCCTCCACCATAAATCAGCCTCATCCTTAAGGTACAACACAGCCTGACCCACTCTCAGATTTTCAGGTCAGTTTACAACCTCAAAAAGTTTCTCAAACTCCCTAATCCAGTTTTCTAGGAAGGTAGGGTCAACTTGCCCCTTATAGTATGGTGGCTTAACCTTAGCTAGCCTTTCGAACATATCCCCGGCACTCTCAGGACGCTCAGCTCTCTCCTGAGTCAATTTCTCCGCCAAGAGGCGAATAGCAGCAACTAGATCGTTGTTGTTAGCCATTCTACTTCGGGACCTATAAGTAATATAACTCTACTTTAGGTTCCAGCATAACTCACATTTCCATCTAGGAAGGCAACATTTGATTTGATCATTACAGATCGCATCAACAGACAATTTCTCAACTAGTTCGAAGTTCAACATGAAGTGTTCTCTAATAATCACATAATCATTCATGTACAATATTTTCACATCAACATGCATATAGAAACAAGCAAGCAAGAATATAATTGCCTAATGAAAATAAATAAATAAAAAATATTCTCATTACGTGCCCAGAATAAATTTTTATTCACTCATATAATTAAGTAATAACTTTTATTCTTCCATAACGGGTATTTAAATGAAATAACTGTTGCTATAATATTATACCTTCCTAAAAGGAACCATGATTGTAAAAAAAAATATAAAACTATGCTATCACTGTTGGTCGACTAACCAACTGAATATAATATTATTTCCTCTATTGCTAAGAATAATAATAATAAAAAAAAAAAGTAGTAACCTAAGGTATCACATTATCATTTTTGTCCTCAGTTTCTATGTATAGCCCAGGTACGAAGATCTCATCTTCAGACTCATCTATGTCCTCATCATAATATGCGACATATCTCCTTTGTCGTTTAGATCTCCTAGAAGGTTGAGGCTCCTCGTCCTCTGACTCCGAATCAGTTTCAAACCTGAACCAAGCACGATAGATGTCTTTTCTAGTCTGGCCTCTAGCATGGTCGAACTCCACAATGAGCTCATCATCACTGGTTACATCCCTCCTCATTAAAGTACGCATAATCCAATCTAGACTGGTATAGTTATTGCCATCACGAGGTGCTATTTCCTCATCACTTTCATTGTCACTCAGAACAATGGGGTTATAATAGCTTCCTAATCTGGCAGACATGATTAATGATCTACAACAAATAAATATATTCAATAGCATTTTTAGTACTCTCCCTGTACGTAATTCCCAACAATAACAATAAAAGATACCATCAACATCATAGGCACAAAATATAACAATCAACAGGGAAGAAATATATAAACAGTTGCAGGGAAGGAAAATAATCATGAATAGTTAGCAGGGAAGAAAAATATTAACATACTGAACTAACTATTCAATGCAGACATATAATATTACTATCCTATATGCCCTTCCTATGCTACCCATTCTCACAATATTACAAGTAAAACTTCAAAGCCATGAAAATAATGCAGACACTTTTATAAGATAATAAAAATTAAGTGTCTAAGAAAATATATATATATATTTCCTCATAAAAAAAAATTTCGAACATTAAAAAAAATGGAAAGGGAAAAAAAAATTTCGACTCTTAAAAAAAAATTCGGCTATATAAAAAAAATATATAACTTCGAAATTCAGCTCTAAAAAAAATATATAATTCGGTCCCTAACAAAAAATAATAATTTCCAGACTCTAAAAAAAAAAATTTCGGACCCTATAAAAAAAAAAATTTCGGTCCTCTTTAAAAATATATAAATATATATATTCCTATAACGAATAAGTAGGAGCAATTCTAAGAGTTTATTCAAGTAACTAGTAAGTTAATTAGGCGCCTAAAAGTTTTGAAAATAACCTAAAGCTCTGATACCACTTTGTAACACCCCGATAATTCTCTTTTTCCCAGAAATACCTTTATAATACAAAACTTAGAGAATTACCCAAGTATTATCGCCCGTGTGATAACGTATCGGCTTATTCAGAATTTTGCAGCGGAAAACAACAAACTAAACTTTATAAATAATAAATTAAGTACTTCAAAAACAAACCACTTTATGAAAGTCTATCAAACCAACTTATAATAACATTCTCCGACTAATGCAGAACAAAATAACAAACTAAATTTACACAAGCTCTCCATTCCCATTCCCAATGATGCTACATCTCGCGAACCTCGTAAATGTCAATGCTCTAGAAATCTTTGCTCACCAAAATTGGGTCATCACAGGATCAATAAGGCAAAGCCATGATCAACAATCACAAACAAAGCACGTAATCAGCAAAGCTGAGTACTACATGACAATACATAACCAATCCTAATCATGATACTAAGAAATAGTAAACAGGGATAAATAAGTAATACAACCATATAACATTCTGCAGATGACTTTTACTGAACTAAACTTTAATCAACTTTTATTATATTAAATGGAATAGTTATTGGACCGAGTTGTCTAACTAAAAACCAGCCTTCACCGTACCTAGGAAGACGAAATACGGGCGCGACTCCGTATTCCATAATGACCTGCGATATCGAGGAACCTTTAAATAAAAAGAGGAATGGTGATCAATCCAATTCCCAGAAAAAGCCATGGCTCGCTCACCATGTACCCCAACTCCTGATTGTCCAACTTCAGACGTGCACCAGTCTAAAGCTTATTACTATCCAAGTTACACTTTACGTGATTTACAATTTATTACTTGTTATGACACACATACAAGCAACACAGAATATAATTCAACATTCACAACTAAACTTCTTTTATCTTAGGATTAAATAAGTGATCACACGACTTACAATCCAAGATTACTTTCTTTAATTCCAACCTTTCTTACTTTGTTGAACCTAGCCAACAATCAATCTTACCTTTCAAAGGCATAACTTGTCAACTTACCAAATAAGGCCCACAGTCCTCATAAAGTAGTGAAATACAAAAAGGGAACAACGATCAAACATGCACTAGTAGAATAAATGCTTATTGCTGCGGTTATTAAGTGGCCTATTGCTGCGGTTTTGACTGCGCAGCAAATAACGGCGCAGCAATAGGTAATTAAAGCGTTCTTTGCGGTTTTAAACCGCAGCAATATTACAACATATTGCTGCGGTTTCTGGGAAAAACAGCAGCAATATAATTTTTTTATTATATAAATAAGGTATATTGCTGCGGTTTCTAAGAAAAACCGCAGCAATATAAATATTTTTTATTATAAAAATAAAGTATATTGCTGCGGTTTCTAGGAAAAACCGCAGCAATATGCTGTAGTTAATAATAAAAAATAGGCATATTGCTGCGGTTCCTATCTAAAACCGCAGCAATAGGTAAGAGTACAGGTAAAAAAAATTTTTTTTTTTTTTTTTTTGCATTATGTCATCAAATTTGATAAATAAAAATGCTGAAAAAAAAATAAAACACAACAATATTCACCATACACCTAAAATACATATTCAATTAGATCTACAAAATTAACAAAAAAATTAAATTGAAAAAAGAAATTTTCATCACAAATCAACAACAAAATTCAGAATTAATTCGAAAAAATGAGTTAAAATTTCAATTCTACATCCACCATACAACCCCTCTTCCCCCTTTTCGACCAGCACCAAACGCCGCCCAGCACCAAACGCCGCCCAGCAGCCACACCTTTCGACCACCACCAAACGCCGCCCAGCAACCACCCCTCTTCCCCCTCCCTCTAGAGTTGAGTGAGTTGTATAATTAATTCAGAATTAATTCGAAAAAATGAGTTAAAATTGACAGAAGAAAAAATGATTCAAGTTTGGATCACAAAGGTCTGCGAAGAGGAGAGAGAACCAAAGGAACTCGGAACTCGCCGGCGAATTTCGACGAAGATGGCGAGAGGAAATGATGATGATGAACCGGTCAGCGACTGGAGAACACGAACTCGCCGGTCAGTGACTGGAGAACACGAACTCGCCGGCGAATTTAGACGAAGATGGCGAGAGGAAATGATGATGATGAAGAGATGATGGCGTTCGGGCGAAGTTCGACGAAGATGGTGAGATCTGCCATGATAGAGAGGGAGGAGTAGGAGTGAGGTTGAGGGAGGAGGAGTGAAATGAAGAGAAACGGCTGAAGAGGCTGAAATGCGGGATCCCAAACCCTAGCGGCTCTTATAGGAAATAATTGAGGATATTGCTGCGGTTTTTTGTAAAAACCGCAGCAATATATTAAAATATTTTTTTTTTAATATTATTTTAATATATTGCTGCGGTTCTTACTAAAAACCGCAGCAATATGTTTGGTCAAAAAGTCAACTTTTTTCAAAAAATTTCCTGTTGAAACTATATTGCTGCGGTTTTTGGCCGAAACCGCAGCAATATCTTTATTTTATATTTTACCTTTTCTTTTACGTGATATATTGCTGCGTATAGGTAAAACCGCAGCAATACCACCGCAGCAATAATCAATTATTCTACTAGTGATGATCCAATACTAATAAATATATTAATTCCCCCATGTGAATTAATAAATAAGGTTCCCAATCCAATTAACATGCTTGCATCAATATTCCATACAAACATGATATTCCACTCATAATCAAATATTATAATTAATAGACCTGATCAAACACCGGGCCGGGCCGCGCCAAAAAAAAAGTGCCCATCTTGCGGGCCGGGCCGGGCCGGGCCCAAATCCGGGCCAAAAAATTGTGCCCAAAGCCCGGTATTTCGGGCCGGGCCGAGCGGGCTTTTGCGGGCCTAAACGGGCCGGGCCCAAATTTTAGGCTAAAAAGTGTTTTTTTGCTTGTCCAAAGCTCGCCAAAAAAAAAAAAAAATGACCGGGCCGGGCCCGCCCGGCCCGCGGGCCCAAAACTGCCCAAGCTCCGCCCAAAAACCGGGCCGGGCCGGGCCGGGCCCGCGGGCCGGGCTGGAGTTGATCAGGTATAATAATTAACATGTTTGCACACAGGCATAAAACATGCACAATCCAACATAATGAATATCATACATGAACTCAACCAAGTTCCTATACATGATACTACATAATTCTCCTTCATAAAATCATGATACTATCTCAATCATCACATGGCATGTACGTACTTGTGTAAACTAGTTGACCGGCCACTTTAGCCCCTTTAGAAATCTCCTACGGAAGATTCTCCACCTAGAATTCAAATATAACTAAAATCAATACTCTTAAATAAAAAGACAGCAACTTAAAAATATTTAAAACCCCCTTTAAACATATTCAAAAGTTGATTTTACTATCAAAACTTCCATTACTTTTAATTCCTAGCATAGTACTACCATACTAGTAATTAAAATTCTTAAAACTCCCTAAATAAAATACTTTCTGAAATTCCAGCAACTTATAAAATCATAAAACCTTCTTTAAACCCACTTAAACATGCTTAGAATCATAAATTAAATCAATCTCATAGTATATAATATGCTACTATGGTTTTCTAATAATTAACACCCTAAAAATCCATGCTTTAATTATTAAAACTTAAATCTAACAATAATAAACAAATCTGAATTTTTATTCTTATAATATAATATATATATGAATCAAGATTATTCATTAAAACAGTAAATTAACATTGATAATCATGATTAACATTAAAATAAAGCATAAAAACATAGTCTTTAATGGAAAACTTGAGGAAAAGGAAAGAATTAAACCAACTCAAGATGAAAGGGAGGAGGCGCCGGCCAAGGAGGAGTCTTGGTGGCAGCAGCGACGGTCAACGGCGGTCAACGACGGCGGCGGCGACGTTTCTTAGCAAGGAAGAAAGCGTTACTTGAAGAAGAAGAAGAAGAAGAAACAAAAGCTTGAGAGGAAGAAGAAAAGAAAATTACGTGGAAGAGGAGAGAGAGAGCCGTGAGAATTGAGAGGAAGAGTGAAGAAAAATAGTTTGTGTAGGGCAAATAGTTGGGCTTAGGGTATTTATAGTTAGGGTTTCCTTTTGGGCTTAGGAAAAAAAGAATTTAAGTTTAAATAGGATTCGATGATAACTAGGATTGATGAATGAGGACTCCTAGTATCAATATAACTCCTCTTTCCCAATCTACTTAGAATTTAGGTTCCTCAAGTCCATTAGACTTCTTTTCTAAATCAAATTCATATTTCAAACCTTTTTCAAAGCATGATTAATTAAAATATTTTCAACTTCCTTAAATCCTTAAAATAATTTCATTTGACTTTCAAAAATAGTCAACCTACTTAAATAATAAAAATCATTTGAACTAAAATATAAATATATAAATGATAAAATATATTTATAAAATCCTTTAAATTTATGGGGGATTACAAAGTGTTAATGCATCAATAATGTTATTGACAAAATTTTGTTAACTAGCAATACCACACCATCGCCAAATTCGCCAATTAAGTTTGCAATAATGCGTCATACAAATAACACACAAAATAAGTCATAACCCCTTTATATTTTAATAAAACTGAAATTTATAAATTAAATTTGAAGTCAAAAATAACAAACACATATCAAATTGAATCAATACAATTCTTCTATACGACTAATTTGGTATGTGGGATAGGCATAACGAGGATTTAAACTTATAAGTTAAAAGGGATGAAAATCAAAGAGCGTTTCACGTAATTGTGCTAACTAACACTCCCTAATTCTCTATCTCCTTCATTTTCTCTAATGACAATTTTTTTTCCATTCCCATGTCTTACCCCTCTTCCTTAGGAGGGGTGTCAATGATGCGAGCCGAGTTCGAGTTTGAGCTAGCTCGACTCGACTCGTTAGCATTTCGAGTCGAGTTTGAGTTGAGTCGAGTTCACGAATTTTGACGGAGTTTGACCGAGTAGATTCCGCGTAGTTTGCAAGTGTCTCATGTTAAAAGCAACAATAAGGTATTAAAATGTTGAATTTAAGTATTTTGCTATTGATAATTGAGTATTCGAGCTTCTCACGAGTTTGTGAGTCGAGCATCGAGTTGCTTGACTCGTCTCACCAACATCTCGAGTCGAGCTCGAGTTCGAGGTTTGACCGAGTCGAGCTCGAGTTCGAGGTTTGACCGAGTCGATCTCGAATAGCTCGAGTGTTGTATTATTATTCAGAGCTGTGGAAGCAGCTTTGCTAATTTCCGAGTTAAACTTGCGCAAAACCAGTTTATATTACCTTCCTCCTCCATTTCTCTTCACTTTTCAACGTTTTATTGATCGAAGCTTCTTCCTATGGCTTCCGAATCACCAAGTGCTGTTCGAAAGGGTAAAAATTCCTCCATTACCACTGCTGAATTTAATTTCTACTACATTAATTACTCCGTTTTATTCAAATAATTATGCCTTATTGAATCTCTCTTGTGTTTCTTTCTTGTTCTTGATTTTGTAAAATGCAGTTGTGATACACTTGAGGGCTACTGGTGATGCTCCCATTCTCAAGCAACAAAAATTCAAGGTCCTGCTAAATTTTAGGGTTTTATAATATCGCTCTGAATTTTCTCGATTGAATTACTTGTTAGTTGATCTTAATACCAAATTTTACAACATTTGTGCTGATTGGATAATTAGGATCTGCAATTTATTGTTCTTAAGTGTAAATGTTATTGAATCTGGAATTAGAAGCAGAGATCGCGAATGTGTGATTTGAGTTGCTGAATTTGATGCTCAAGTTGAAATGATCATTCAGGAAAATGGGCTGAATGTGCTTGTAAAAGCAGATTTTGAATAGTTAATATGTTATAGGTATAATGGTATTTACTATTTAGTATAGAGGAAACTGTTTTATGAGATGAATTTGCGAGCTATTTGATCGTGCAATCATTGATGTTAGGTTAGGGAAATCTTTGGGATCCCAATGTCACTAAGGAATAAGGAGTATTGTTTAGGGTTGTATTTTGATGATGTTGGAGTGGAGGAAGACGGAGGGAGGATAGGCATTGTGTGTCAACATTGAATTAGCAGTGTGTAGGAGAACTAAGGAAGGCCCTTCTTGAGAATTGAGATTGTTGGTTATGGGGTTCTGGCTTGACGGGAATATATTGTGATGAGACCAACACACGAGGTGTACTATAGGCTTTTGGCAAGGTGATATTTGGGGTATCAAGGGTGGTTCCCTCAAAGGTGTCCTTGGTTTCATAATCTCAAAACAGACGGAGGAAAAAAGAGTGTCCCATTGCAATATTGCATACCCTCCCACCTTTCCTTGTTAATGTCTCAAAATCGGATGAGTGCTGTACTGATTATAATTCTTGATATCAGCTGTAAATGAAGGACGAATCTGATCCTTGGACCCTTCTTTCTTGGAATTAAGAAATCATCTGCTATATTATCCTGTGTTGGTTTTGTTGCTTGACATTTTTGTATTGATGGATGAGCAACATTTACCTGATTTATTCTTCTCACTTAAGTTCTGTGCTCCATGTTCATTTTTTCTGAACAGTGCTTATCTTTTTAGGTCTCTGGCACTGACAGATTTGCTAGTGTTATTGATTTTTTACGACGTCAACTTCATAGAGATACTCTGGTAGGTGGCTTCTTGTGTCTCCACTTTGTTCTGCTAGAGATTTTTTTCTAAAAAAGTTATTGCTATTTTCTTTGTGTCTTTTTGCAGTTTGTGTATATCAATAGTGCTTTTTCTCCTAATCCAGATGAATCGGTGATAGATCTCTATAATGTAAGTCATTTTTCTCTGGATGGGAGACTCTTAAGTCTGAGATATTGAAGGACTAGAGAGAGTGGTTTTTTTTGTTCTATGGTTTCTTGCACATAGAAAACCTAATGGAGTAAATTTTAAGGAATTTATGCAAGGTTATCCTGTAGTATAGATTTTTTTTAAATGACTCGCTGATTGGACATTCTCTTGAATAATCCAAAATTTCGAAGAACACTAGAAAATTATCCATGGTTACCTCGAAAAGATCTTCTTGCGGTGGAAAAGGGTTATTTTGGGAAATTATGGAAAGTATAGGGTTCCGATAGATGAAATCCCTAAATATTACTTCCTCTGTTCTTTTTCTCTATTGCAACAATTGAGTTTTTACACTATTCACCTACCACCCTTTCACTATCTATTGTGATTTTTACGTAAGGAAAAATATAGTCATGTGGGGTCTTGTTAGATTCGTCTCGATATATACTTTCAAATTATCAAATTTTTATAATTTTTACTAAAAAGTAATAAAAAATGTTAATAGTTAAAGTTGTGCATTGGCAAGCGTGAAAACTCAATTGTTGCAATAGAAAAGAAATGAGGAAGTATTATTTATTATAGCTTACTATAAGTGTCGTGTGTCTCCTCTAGTTCAGTTTCATTTCAATTTTGGGAGGTTGTTAATTTTATTTAATTGTGGAGCAATGTTATAGATAACTACTTTATATAAAATCATGTGAAGTTGTATTGGACGCATTTTTTTTTATTTTACAGACGTGTGTTGAGTTAACTGTCTATAACTAAGTGTTGAGTCCAAGATCTCCATCTGTCATACTCAAAATATATACTTATTGACGATTTTGATGAATACTACTGGGTCAAAAGGATTTGTATACAGAAATTTAGTTTGATAAGCTTGTATGTTATAATTTGATCAGTCACTTTTGTCCTGATGTGTAAAATCAGATCCCTTGTAGAGTGAGTCATGGTAGTATCCTGTGGGATTGCCTTAAGTAGTAAAGGTTTCATGGCACAAAACTCGATTTTCTGCCGTTTTGGTCGGCCTAAATATAAACATTTTTTTGGTGTCCCACACTGTGCAGTTCTGAAAAGCAATTGGTTGCAGAGTCAGTGATCTGAGGGTTAACTTCGTGGGCTTGTCAACCTTTTGGGCAGAGTTTCTTTTGGCCACTAAAGCAAGTATAAAATTTTGATGAAGCTTTGTTGCGTGGATATTGTGTTGCTTATGTTATTCAGGAATCTAGGTAGCCATTGATTAGTTGGTTGGTTCCACTTCTTGCTTGATATTACAAAATGAAAAGGTTCTTAAGTTACTTGGCAGTGTAAAGACCTGTAGGATCAACTCCTCCTTTGCCTTCCTACTTGTGAAGGCTAATGTCACAGTGTGGCAACTCTGATATCTTTAAGATTCTTTTCTTTCTTAATACTTTGCAACTTAAATCAATCAGCTGTTTGGTCATCTCTTTTTTGAGACCATTAGTAGACGCTGCAAATGTTCTTCCAGTTGAATAAGGTTTGGTGTCGTGACTTTTGTTCCAAAGGGGGGGTTAGATCTGTCATCTGCCAGATACTGCTTAGTTTTATGGCTTAATAAGTAGGCAGTTTTACTTCAATATGGTGTTTCTTCTGTATCGTCACGCCTATGTCTTCTTGGACTAGCTGCCACTACGACTCACTTCCCCTCCCTACCCAAAGAACGATTAGAAAATATGACACCAACAATCTCAACTATGTCCCATCTTTATTCAATAGTCCCGACTATTAATCAACTTGAAATAGTCCTAGCTTTGGGGATGTCTTTTTTAAAGCAATTTTGGCTGACTTATAAAGTGGTAAACATGTAAAACAGATACCTTCTTGTGAGAAATTTTGTCTCTCTTTTGGCAATCACCACCTAAGACATACCCCTTCCCCCCCAAAAAAAAAATAGAACTATTCCAAGCTAATCTTCGTTGGGACCGTTTGAGGAACAGAGCGTATATAGTTGACTGTCAGTGTCAATTTTTCCAAAAATATTATAAAGAATCTGTTACTCTGTTGAAGCAACTTTCATTCTTTCATACAGCTAATTCTGGATGTCTCATTGTAGAACTTTGGAATTGATGGTAAGCTGGTTGTCAATTATGCTTGCTCCATGGCGTGGGGCTGACTTTGGTGCGATGTCTTTGTTGGGCTAACTCATTCTACCGTAAGGTTTTGATTTCTATTTTCTTATGGGAAAACTGTGTTGATTATTTCATGTGAAGTATAGTTTCTGTATTGATTTATCTTTACATGTTGAATTTGATCAGAAATGTACATTCAGTTTGCTATATCAAGTTCTTCACTGCCACAAGGCCATGTACAGGACACTGCAGATTGTATAAATTTCAAGGAGCTGGTTAGCTGATAGATTGTTTCTGGCTTTCTCTCCTAGATATGTCTGACAGCAACAAAATTAATTCATATGATTTCTCTGGATTTTATATGTAAAGTTGATTTGATTCATGTTAGTGTCTGTTGCAAGCCAAAGAATTTGCTTAAAAACTCTGGTCCCGAATTGTGCTTGTTTTTCCTATTTCACAGTCGACAAAGGTAACACGGAAATAAAATCGATAATTGAATCGAAATTGAGTTCAATTGAATTTTAAGCCAAGTACTGCACTGAAATGTACTTTCGGTTTGATTTTTTGACCTTATTTTTCTATCCTTATAAGAAAAATAAGTTCAGATAAGCAAAAATAAGGTTTGATACTCACAAATAAGCTATGCTACAATGATAATGAATTCAGATGAGGTCTATTTATTTTAGATAAGCAAGAAAAAAGTTGAAAAGATCGGACCCTTTTGCTGAGCTGAAGTATACCTTGTCAAAATACGTGCTGACTAATGAGGCGCTGGACTTGGGTAAGCTTATCACCACAAGGGACCAGCTGCAAACCAGGCTCCATTAAACACCCATTGGCTATTCTGTAGTTTCAGATCCGGCCTATATAATACTCTGGGCAGTTTTCGAAGTCTACAAATCTCTTGGTTTTTGAGTTTGGTTTGAGTTGTGTCTGAAATATTTTAAGTTGGGTTGTGGTACAAGTTAGATAGAGTAACCGATCAATTTATATATCTGTTATTTGTTGATCTTTAACGCAAGTTCAACTTTTGCTTGTGCAAAAGTTCAACTATCCAATCCATTATTAATTTTATTAAGCATGCAAAAATGAGGAGTACCCATTTAATCATTTAAGTATTGTAATCACCAAACCACTTGATCCTATTTGTAGTTTTTCGGTATGACAAAAACTTGTATACGATGTACCACACTATTAGTTGATGGTTTGACGTGAGAAACTGGTGAGCATAAACGAAGTTATTGATGTATTACCACACTATTAGTTGATAGTACGACGTGAGTTGCTAGTTGGTATATATAAAGCTATTGATATATAAAGCCTATAATAGGAATATTGTTATTGCATATATGGAATTACAAACAACGCAAATGAAGTTATTAATATATACACCATTATTTATAATACAATACCATCACATAATCGTGATGCTACAGGAAGAATAGCAGTTAATGTTAAGCTAACCGATGATCCCATTCAATTAATTAATTTCCCATGCCAGAAAAAGTCCGAGTTGTTGGTTTGTTATATAATGACCGAGTCCAATGACTTGAGGAGGCACCTCCTTCAGCCCCATATCTGGTCAGCTGATCCCTGACATCCAGGCCACCAACACCAATTTGCAACTCTTCATTGGCACCTTCTTTTGCTCACTAGTAACCTACGTTTTTTCCCTTTCGTTTTTTGGCCTCTTTCCATTTAATATAATCCAAATTAAGGAAAAAGGAGTGTGAAATAGTGGACCATCAAACATCAACACATTACACAATGCTAATTTGACCACCTCCTCGTTTTATTTTTATTAGAAGTATAAAGAAGTTAGATAAAAAAAAAAACAATGGTTTTATACTAATTGATGCTACTGTATGATCATAAATCAAAACAGCGGATCTTAAGCAAAAAATTAAAAGGGCTAAGTTCGAATTTGTGACCTCTATACTTGAAATCAAATCTTTAATACTACTACTATATTATATAACAAGTTTTTTTCCGCATACCCAATTCACCAGAGTTTAGCTCCTACTAAATCTGGATCGACTCGGGTCGCACACCTGTTTATGGTGGGTGAGTCTTCTCCTAATAAGAGTGTCTGCATATGGTAAACCTCGAACCCGAGACCTTCCTTAAACAGCATCAAACTATTTACCACTTGAAAGCCAACTCTTGTTGGTTATGACAAGATTTTTATATACTATATAGTACTTCCTTAATCGAAGTATTTGGTACAGAATATCCATAATAGTATAAAATCTAATCTATCAAAAATATTATCAGAGACCAGGCCCCCGCGAAGCATCAGCTGTATCTCAGCCATTGTTTTTCCACTGCACACTACCCTACGAAAAGTACATATCAACCGCAAATTTTGCAAGAGGATTAGTGTAGCTATTCGTTACTGACGGTCTAAATTATAGGTGTCTATAGTCTAAAAATAGACGCAGACACAGTGGATCAAATCTTCCCACTCGCTCACAGTTCTCTGTTCTTTCAATTTTTGTTGCTGTCTGCATTATTATGGCTACACCTGCAACAACTGAAACGAGAGAAGGGAGAGGGATATATCAAGAAAGGAACGGAAACCAAGATAATTTTCATTGTTCTCTACTCTGCATTGGTTTATTAATTTGCAACATTTTAGTAAGGTCAAAGGTGATGAAACTTTTGAGTGCACTCTATGCAAACGAAATAAACGAAAATGATAAAAAAATATTTTAAAAAATATTTGTCATCCAACCAAATACACTCTTTAATATCTAAAAGGTGCATTTTACTTATCTTAAGAAATATTTTCAGAATTGATCAGGTGGATCAAGTTTAATTATATGTTATCATAAGGTGAATCAACACTATTTAGATCCAACCCGGTTTGGCTATATGTAAATGCAAGCCAACAATGGAAATATTTAGCCTTTTAATGTTTAATAATTTAATGAAACATCTGCGCATAAATATTACAACTACTGATGCTAACATAAGTTTAAACAATTAATATGAAGAACTAATAATATTATTTCGTCAAAGAAAATCTATGTTCGGCTAACTCTTTGCCAACAAATAATCAACTCGAATTACCCACTTACCCTTACTGTCTCACATAAAGAGAGAAATAATTGGATTATAAGTTATAATGCAAGGATAAATGGATAACTAACATTTTATTTGCTACCAAATCGTTTGCAATAGACAAACTCTTTGTCAATCAACCAAATTCACTAGCTAGCCAACATCTAATTCCTAAAAAGTTTCTTCGATGAAATTGACAAAATATCCAAATTATTTGTAATTCTAAACGGGCTCTATCAATCTCTCTATCTTTCACACCTAGATATCTAACTGTTAGATATTTTACGTTTTCCAAACTTTATTATGTTGTCAGATGATAATTTGTAAAGGGAAGAGGACTAGTTTGAAATATTTTGTCTTTCATATTGGGGAGCACTAGATTTATAATCCTGAGCGTCAGGGTGTGGGGTGTTGTACAAAACCAGGGGGTCAGTTTTTCTGCCTATTTCTTAGAAATTTGAGCTCCTAAACACTTGCAAAAACAAAAATGAGTAATTGGTTAGGCTTCTCTCTCACTCCACACCTTCACTTACAACAACAACAACAACACCAACAACAACACCAACGTCAATACCAACAACAACATCAACAACAACAACATCAACAACATCAACAAGAAGAAGAAGTAGAAGAAGCAAGTTCAGCAACACAGCATAACGCCACCTCTTTGATGCCTCTCCACTCCGATGGCTCCCTTTTTACTTCTCAAGGCCTTCACAATTTCCCTTTTTCTTCTTCCAACCATCAAGGTTAGCCTTTTTTTCTCCAACTTCAGTTACACCACTTGTGTGATTACTCGTGTAACATATCAAGTACCTGGATAAGATTGTACATCTAAAGTTTATGAATATTAATAATTTATGTTAACATGGTCTTGGTCTAGTTAAGGATATTGTTAGACTTGTATTAGACTTAGACTGTACCACTTAGTTAGACCACCACCTCTTTAGTAAGTGAGTATTAAACTTTTTAGTGTCTTTTGCTTACGTTTTCATACATTGACTTATTTTTCTATTTTTGTAACTTTTTACTGTTGTCCAATCTTTATTTAACGAATAGTGTTCTACTCATGTGATACAGTAATTCTCGATTATTAATGTATATGACTATTTGACTAGTTTTACTTTGTTTTTTAAGGGGAAATTTGACTAGTTTTACTTAGCCACAAATGCAATGCTGCATAGCTCCCCCGAGGGCTGCCAACTTCTCTAGTTCACCACCGGTATCCCATGAGCTATTTAATAATATTGTATGGAGTTAAAAATGCGAAGTTTACTGTTTTCGAGAGTTAAAAGAATTTAACTTCTCGGTAGTTATAGGAGATTGTATTGTATAGAGCCTGTTGCTACTGCTTTCCAAGAAGTAAGGGAGCCCTCGAAAGGTGATATTTTCATAACTTTAGTCTTTATGTAACAAATCAATGATCATAATTCATAACCATCGTATTTCTTGTTTAACCAACTAAAATCTAGCCAAACAAAGTTAATCAATAATTAATGTTGGATAAGTGATTATGCTTTGTAATTTTTTAATTTTTAATTATAGTATTTGCATGTTATGCCTCTTAGCACAAAATATATAGTGGTAAAGGTTTCATTGTATCAATTCCTAATTATGTTTATGAATTTTGTAAATTAGAGTGGAAGTATGAGGATGATGAGCACCCAAAGCTAGAAGACTTTTTAGGATGTTGTTACTCAACAACCTCTCAAGACCAAGAGAACAACAAGATGATTATCAACATGAATGCACTTCCACAAGACCAATTTACCACCTCAAATTTTCTCCAAATCCAAACATGCCCTTATCCTCCTAATAACTCTCAAAGAGAAGAATGTGAAGGTGAAGGTGAAGGTGAAGGTGAAGGTGAAGATGGAATTGATATTCTCACTGGTGGTTCCTCACAGTCAGTACAACCACTTTCATGTCACTACTCTTCTTCACCCTTTGATGATGGGGCAGCCATTAGTGAGTTCAAATCTTGGCTTAGAAAAAATCAAAGTCAGCCAATAGTGGGACCCATTAACAACACTTCTTTTAGTGGTGGCAACCAAATCCAATCACTTTCTCTCTCGGTCAACCCTATGGTGGGACCCTTGGATGAGGTGGCGGTGGTTGATACCAAGAAGAGAGGACAATCTAAGTCGCTTAGTAATGGTATTGGTGGTAGAGAACTTGTTCCTAGAAAATCTCTTGATACTTTTGGACAAAGGACATCACAATATCGCGGTGTTACCAAGTACGTATTTCTTTCTCCGTCTCATAATGTCACTGATTACATTGCGATGTTTTCTTATATTTGTAGTACATGCAACATTTGACTTTTTTAGGTCAAAGTTTATTGCTTTATCTCTCGATTTTTTCTTAATACATTTGTTTTTTCACATATGGTCTAATATATGTATTAGAGTTTTATTAAAAAGTTTATATTATAATGATATTCAATGGGACAATTATAACGACAAACGACACTATAATGGCAAGTTTTAGACTTTTAGTGGGTACAATTTTGTTTATGTTATTTTTTGTGTATATCTTTTTTTGCGCTTGTTTTTCACATGAAACTTTTGATCAGGCATAGGTGGACAGGAAGATATGAGGCCCATTTGTGGGATAATAGCTGCAGGAAAGAAGGACAAACAAGGAAAGGAAGGCAAGGTAAGAAACTAAAGTCTACATAAATATTTGATAATTTCATATCTTCATTGATTGATGAATGATGGGTATACGTTTCTTTATTTTCACCTTGATCTGTAATCCATGTGGAACTAACTGTGCCTTTTCTTCCACATATTTCTCATTTTCTGGCATTTGGAATTTTGCAACATTGCAGTTTATCTCGGTATGTGGAACTTCCTCTACTCTATTTGGACTGTTCTTCCTCCTTAATTAATTAGATTAGTTTTTCATTTAGTAAGGCTATGTTCTTTTGGACTGAATTTGTCTGAACTGAACTGAATAAACCTGAACTAAATTGAATTGAATGAAAATTGTGAGAGGAAACTAACTGAACTGAATAAATCTGAACTGAACATAATTGAATTTGTCTGAACTGAATTGAATTTTCATTAATTCAGTCCAAAAGAACAGAGCCTAACTCATGCACTATTACAGTATTATTAACAGATTATTACTAATGTGTCAAATAATCAACTGTTACAATAATGTATATTGTAAAGAAAAATCATTAAACATCAAACAGTTTCTTTGGCTGTTCAACTACATAAAAAAACCTTAAGCCAATGAAAAAGTTATCCAATTACTCCATTACTGAACACTCCATAGTAGTATCATACTAGTGTCTAGTATCTATTTAATGTAGAGGTTCAAACTGGATGCATAGATGTAGTGAAATGTTGGTAAAAATATGAATTGTGATGCGAAGTAGTGTTTGATCTTCAATAATTCGACTGTAGAATTGTGTTACTAGTATGGAAAGTCTAGAGAAATCACATCATAGCATCAGAGACTTTGGTTTGATTTTTGTGCACTTTTATCAGTCTTTACTCTTTAGTCTTTACCCTGTTTTGCATCCAAAACCGGCTTGAATAGTATGCAAAGTGCTTCATGTACATAAATTGGAGTACTTGTCAATTGTCATAGTTTATAATTTAATGTGAACTATAATAATGCATATAGAAAAAATTGTTAAAAAGCAATTTTATTTGATGGGCTGTAACATTTATTTTCATGCATGTTTAAGGCCTTAAGGGGTATGTAATATTGTACATAATGCAAATATTAAAGTGCAACACTTAAATACAAATAGAGAAAGTACGAGTCAAATTTTCCTTGCGTTACTGTAAATAGCATCACAAAATAATTGTTAGATATTTCTTTCTTTTTTCATTTTTAAGTATTGCCAGCAACTATGGCGGGAGAAAGAGACTGTAAAATTGTGATGTTATGATAGAATCACATGCAATACGATGCTGTGATAATTTTCTAACTTTACTCATACTAATATAGAATGGAATTAGTACATGCAACCATATTGTTAAACTTCTACTTTTGAACTACATATTATTAGAGTTTTAACTTAGTCAACCCTCTAAAAACTGCTAACAAAGATGCGCCTAAACCCCCTAAAATAACCATTTCAAGCTGAATTTTTTTTTGGTTGATCTGCATTTATAAAAATGATACCCTTATATTAGAAAGTTGCATTGTTTGTCTATATCAGGTGGCTATGACAAGGAAGAAAAAGCAGCCAGGGCCTATGATTTAGCAGCACTGAAATACTGGGGCCCAACTACACATATAAATTTCCCTGTGAGTTGTTTAAGTCAAACACTACTTAATAAAGCAAATCTCCACATTACGTCATTACGGGAAAAAAAAAACTTTATCCACCTAGAAGTACATCTATTTGGTAGAATCCTTAAAAGAGTTTATTTAAAGACACTCCTGTAATTTCATACACTAGATAATTAAGTTAGTATCAAATAGAGTCAACTTGATACCAAGTTAGAGTTTGATATCAAATTTTTAAATAGATAGCAAGTAATAATTTGATACCAAAACACAATCACCAACTTGATTGTATTTTGGTCCTAATAATATATAGAGTCAAGGTGGTACCAAAATTGTAACTTTGGCATCAACTTAACTCTATTTTTCTATCAACTTGACTATATTTTGGATTCAACTTACCTTTCCCACTCGTGAAATTACGAGTGCGCTCTTATTTGGCGAAGTCTCCAAAGGCTCCACCAAATTGTCACCAACACTTTCTCGTACATCTCTATGTTAGAAATAGACATTAATAATTAGTGACATTTGACTTAGTAATAAGAATATCATTTTACATGATCTATTTCTAATAAGTGAATCATCGGAGGAGTAAATGTGATATTTTCCTTATTTCTATAACCTGTTGACCTAATTTCCTACTTTTCCTTCTTTTTCCGTATAACCAGCTTACTGATTATGAGAAAGAACTTGAGGGGATGAAGAACATGAATAGACAAGAATTTGTTTCCCATCTGAGGAGGTATTTGTCTTTTCCAATTTCAAAATTTCCAAGTCTTATTAATCAATGAAAAGCTGCAATTTTCTTTTTACACATTAATATACTTTGGGGCAATACTCTCTATATGAGAAGTTAAATTATAACACCCTTTCATAGGGCACCTAGCGTACAAATATATTTGTATTCTATAGTACTTAATATTCTATGTTGTGACAGGCAAAGCAGTGGGTTTTCAAGAGGAGCATCAATATACAGAGGAGTAACAAGGTACTATTTATCATTTTTTTTGGTGCATAACAATTAACAAGGTATGTATTCATGTATGTGTGACAGCAGACCAATTAAAAGTCCAGCTTCAATAATGGAGTAATAATCATAAAAATCCTAATCATGATTAAAGTCTTGGTACTCAATAATAATCCTGCAAAATTGGCAGCTTTTGTTATTAATCATTATTTTCAATAATAGGGTAAAAAGGATCTAGCTCAATAATAATATTTGCATGTGACAATTGCATTTGGAATACATTTTAGGTAAATTATTAAAAGCCAATCCATGAAAATATCTATCCTCTACTTTCCTCTTACTTGCTAACTTTGTTTTTCTTGGTTCTTTTACAGACATCATCAACATGGAAGGTGGCAGGCTCGAATTGGAAGGGTAGCAGGCAACAAGGATTTGTACCTTGGCACTTTTAGTAATTTCTTTTCTCTTATGCTACTACACCTTAATTTGCTTCTTCCTTAATTATGACATTTTATCTATTGCTTAGTTTAATTAATTTCACTAAGAATATAAAATTGAAATAGACTTCTTGAACACCTCTTGTTTTGGAAAGATGTTTTATCGACAAATGTTCCATGTGAGTAAAAAAGCTCATTCAATATTTTTTATTCAAGAAGAGACTTGAACAAATATAATATGAGTTTTCAAAGTTTTCTATAAACTAGCTAGTTGCAAACAACAGTTTCATACTCTTCCATAAGTAATACACGAATTACTTCGGTATGCTAATGTCTTGTTGCTCATAGTGCATCAATTAGTAAGTAATCTACTATGATTTATGATTAGTATATTAAAGTTGGTGTAAAATTCAATGATTTACGTACTTAGGTTTTGTTTACTTCACCATATTTTCACTTTTTTCGGAAAAAAATATGTTCATTTAAGTTCAAATTAGATAAATTGAGTTCAAAGGTAAATTCAAATAAGTTCATGGGCAATAAAGGGTACCTAAGTGACTAAGTCTAATTCACAACTACAATAAGTCGTAAGCTCTGATATATTGAGTTCAGAGCCCGAAAGTTCCCTTCACTAAATAAAAATCATGTGATTCAAATTCGGTCTAAATTAAAGCTCCTAGTGACAATTTAATGTTGATATGTATTGAACATGTTAGGCACACAAGAGGAAGCAGCAGAGGCTTATGACATAGCAGCCATCAAGTTTAGAGGCACAAGTGCAGTAACCAATTTCGACATAAGCAGGTACGATGTCAAGAGAATATGCTCAAGCTCGACGCTCATCGGAGGCGATCTAGCAAAGCGAGCATCGCCCATTAAAGACTCATCAACGACTCCACCTCCGGCCATCACCGCCGGCTCAGAAGAAGAAGAGCACAACAATGCTTGCTCTCAACCACTTGTTATCACAAATGGCAGCGAAAATGCCTCTGATGACTTGCCTAGTTTAATGTACTTATCACCCCAAGGTGAAGCTAGTGGTGTTGGTGATCGCCTAAGTACGCATCATTATAGTAATAATCTGGAAATTCTACCAATCTTTGCTTTGTGGAATGAATGACTTGTATTCGATTGTAATGTTGGACAAATTACTAAAGGTTTAACACAGGAATTAAGTTAAGTTGGTGGTGGTAGTTTGTCTAGTGAAGATAGTAATTAACAGAAGCTGTCAATTGTGTAGGAACGAATTAAAATGGTGGCCTTGCGTTTATGATCGTATAGTTCGGCTAAATGACTTGATTTTGTGCTTCATTGGGTTTTTGGTAGAGTATTTGAAGATTAAGAACAAAAATTACTAGGCTACTTTAAACTATAAGAAGGAAGTTTTTAGCAAGAAAACATGGTGTTTATTATTCTTTGTGTAAGTCTTACTTGTATATTTACAACTGAAACAAAGAGCTCTTATATAGAGCCTTCGGAGCATCATAAGCTTGGTGAAAGGAGAAACACGTTTTTCTTCCTTTTTCTAAAGCAAAAGTAGATAATGACTTCTCTTTTCTAAAAGGGGGTCAAAAACAAAGATCTTAAAGCACACGGTTTTTACAAGACGTAAAGTAAAAGCACACACTAAAGAAGTAATGATTCATTACCCTTAAATACTAAAAGACAAAATGAAGGCGGCTGTTGTGCTAGTCATGTAAATCTCTTCCTTGAAGCATTTCTTCAATTAGGGAATTATCGTCATGATTTTCGTCGCTATCCTCTTCCATAGCGAAAACTTCTGTATCATTAATATTAAAACCATGAAAAAGAATATTGATCTTGAAGCTTTACGGTCCCCATATTTTAAAGGTTTTGCCTTCTGCTAGAAAGTTCATGACAATAGCTCTCTCCATGCGTGATTAGGGGGTCTTGACATTAGTTCTCTGTAGAAACCTTCATCTTCTACGTATTTAAAAGAACTTAGTGGTATTTCATCAATCTTCCAAGGTGGATCTATGTAGATGTAATGAAGTCTTTGGTTCTTCTAGTAGTCCATTTGTAACTGGGATCTTGCTATTGAACTCTATTATTAACTCTTGATTCTTACGATAGTGAAGATATTTCTTAACACATGTCTCGAACTTTAATCCAAAACCATCAGGGATTTGTTACGGATTATCTAAGGTCGGGCCGCAACATACCATAGTCATAAAACTCAATAATCGAGAACGACTTAGATGAGTTTGTGCGATATCAATGTGAATTTTAAAAAGGCTGTGTCAATTGTACTACTTCCGTCAAAACTAGGAAGAGCGTAATTTAGCAAATCTTGCCATACTTTGTTTCCTGGTAGAGATCCCTCTTGAGTTAAATGATGGATACCAAGAAGTACTTTACGTAAGCTTATGAGTTTCTTGATAAAGCCTTCAGCACACTTTTGTTCTATGATAAGTTCTGCTTCTGGAAAGTTTTGGAATAATGGATTTAAAGTAGAAAGGGTTGTTTGTGGTCTTTTTAAGCTTGCTTTGAGCTGTTCATAAGTAAGATTTTTGTGGCTTGGTTTGAGATTATTTTTGAAAACTTCTATCATATCTTTTAGATCAGCTGCTTCTGTGTTTTTGGCTTCGAGCTCAATAGTTAGGCTTTGATTTGTTTGGAGGATATTTTGGTTGTGTTTGGAAATCAGACTTACAGTCTGCTGTTGGTATTCAAATTTTCTGTGTATGTCAGAAAGTTCGTTTTGGAGGGAAGCAATTTTTTCTTCTTTTTTCATACATCGTTTGTTTCTATTTTCGAAATTTCCTCTTTGTAATGCCATTGCTCTTGAATTCAATGGTCTTTCTATGCTCCGTTTTAACTCAGAGCCTGTGTCTGTCTGAGTTAAAATCTCAGGCTGTATATAAAAATTTATACCTAAATAAGCCTTGGCAAAGTCTGCGGCTTCACCAAAAGAGTGAAAACCTCGAAAAATAGGTTTCTTAAAATCTTTAGTTAAAAGTTGTACCTCATGCCATGATCTGAACATGTTCTCTGACCATGTAAGATGACATAAAAACTAAAGTTTTTGGAAAGGGGTTTTTCTAAAATTTTTGAAAAATAGAAAGCAAGACAATTTAGGACTAATAACTTGTGTTTGCTTGCTATAGGATCTGTTTTTAATTCCCATATGTTGTTACATAGGGCCTGTTGAGATTTATCCAGTTCTATTCCTCTTAGGGGATTGAATCCTCCTGTAGGTTTCTTTGTAAAGTTTAAATTTTCCAAAGGTGAATTCTTCAACCTTGGGAGTACATCTTTGCTCTCTTGGATTCTGACATTTGTTCATTTTTCGTTGTGTTTCTTACAATATCTGTCAATAACACGAGACAAACGGTCAGCTAAATTATTATTTTGTCCTTTGATATGTTCAAAGGTTATTTTGTACCCTTTTCCTAATATTAAATCTTGAAAATTAATCCATCTTTTATTGTTAATATTTTTACTATTTTCATTTTTAATAAATTTTACAATAGCTTCACAGTCTGTTCTTACTGTGATTTCTCTGTCAAGGTGTATTTTAAATTTTTCTAGGGCATTAATAACTGCCTGTATTTCATAATCAATAGATGACCAATTTGTACTTGGTCTAAAGTTACCACTAGCATAACCTGCTAATTTTTCTGTAGCTTTATCAGAATACTTGGAAGGTTTAGTGATGAGAACTGCTCCCAATCCCTCTTTACTTCCATCTGTTTCTATGATGATGTAATCTGTTGTTAAGAGTAACTCTAGGGGTTGTAAAAGCTTAACTTTTTCCTTGATAGTTTGGACTAGAACTATGTCTTCTTTATTAAAAATATTTCTGACCATTTTTTGAAATTTTTCCATATAATGGTCTAACTAACTTAGATAAATTGGGAATAAACTTTCTAGCATAGTTCAATAATCCTAAAAAAGCTTGGAGCTGTTTCTTTTCTTCCATTTTATCAGGAAATCCTAGCAGTTTTTTAGTTGAATTATCTTGTAGCTTAATTTTTCCATTTCCTATTTCTAATCCCAAAAATTGGATATTTTTCTTAAATAATTCCATTTTTGAGTCTGCTATAACTATGCCAGTGTGTTCAATTATCTGAAAAACTTCTGCCAAATGCTTGGTATGTTCCTGCAAAGTCCTAGAAGCAACCAAGATATCATCAATGTAAACTAAACAAAAATTTAGTTTTCCAAATAAATTGTCCATAAATCTTTGGAAGACTGCCGGGGCATTCTTTAATCCAAAGGAAAGGATTTTCCATTGGAAATGTCCTTCGCTGCATATTAAAGTTGTCCAAGGTTTAAAGCTATCTACTAATTGAAGTTGATTGTATCTTGATTTTAAGTCAAACTTGTTACAAATAGATTTATCTTGTATTAAATTTATGAGAGTGTCTTTATTAGGAATACAATATCCATCATCTATTATGTTGTCATTTAATCTTTTGTAGTTATAAACTATTCTAGCTTTTCCTCGTTTTAACTCACTATGATTCTGCACTAAGAAAGCTGCACTTCTATGAGTACTATAGGATTTTTCAATGAGTCCAGCTTCTAAAAGTTCAGTAATCTGTTTTTTAAATTCTTCCTTTTCTTTGGGGGAATAGTCTATATTGGCTGTAGTTATTGTAATATCAGGATTTCTTATTTTTTGGTCTATTTTGTATTTAACCCTGCATCGGCTAATGTTGTTGGCAATCAACCCTTGTTTCCTAAGTTTCTGAACTATAGGGTAAAGGGGTAATTTATTGTGTGTTATTCCTTTCTCAAGATCTCAGAATTCTTCTTGTTGAAAAGTAATTAGCGCTTCATTTTCGGGCTGTTGTTGATTTTCTTCGCCTAGAAAATCTAATTCTTTATTTCCTGGTGTAGCGTGGATAATACATGGATCGGATCATTCTAACATGTTCTTTTGGAACCAAAATCTTTTGTCCCACTGTTTGGGACTTTGGGTACTATTTGTGTGCAACTTCATTTTATTGGTTGGTAATATCATTATAGTCCATCAATTTTAATTTAAAATACATCATAATCAACCAATAAAAATAAGTCACACATAGATGGTATGTTGGAAGTTCAACAATTATTCTCAAAGAAAAACCTCAAAGTAAGGAGTGGAAAAAACAAAGTGAAAAACACATGTCCCATAGGAAAAAAATAGCTATGCTCTACCTTGTTTATTTATGAGAGTTCCTTAGCACTTATTGTTGAATAAAGTGCTAGAAGGATGGATGTACCACACGCACACGTCGGCTGGGAGAGGCCCGCGGCAAGCGCGGACATGATTTTGTGGTTCGTTTTAGTTCTCCTTTTATTTTGACGCAGCTTGCAAGTATCTCGAGCCCAATTGATTTCTCATTCCTTATAATCAGCCTTTCCATTTTCCTTATTATTTGTTAAGCCTATTTAAGGGTTGCTTTCCTTCAGTCAAAACACACCGAAAATATTCTCTCCTAAATTTCAATTCTCCACAAAAAACTCTCTGATTTTGGGCAGTATTCTGGTCTCCATCCGAGGTGTGTGAGTGCACACATATCTTGGAGTCATGCTAATCCTGCAGGACGATCGCTTGATTTCTACTGCACCGAGGTAGCGCGAAATCGTCTTTTAGGACAGTGGTCATCCACGTCACGACAAACTGTTCTCCGCTCACGCTTCAACAGATAAGTTTAATTTTATTGTATTATTCGCAACATGGTACACAATTAATATGCGACATAAGATCTGAAATCATTCTTTTTTTTTTTGTATTTACCCTTAATTGTTTGCTTGAGTTGCTTTTTGATTTAAAGTTTTAAAGATATATGCTTGACCGTTAATATCTTGATCAATTACTTTAAGGAATTCAAAATTATATATTAGGATAAATTTTACAAGAATTCACGTAATAAATTTTTTCTTACACTGTACTACTATTAAGAATTGATGGTCAATGTTGGTAATGTTTCACTCCGAAAAGGAAATTGATCATTCAAACAATTAGAGATGGAGGCAGTATGGTTTGAAATCGAAGTTTAACATAGTTTCCGTGTTGAATTAATCAAGTTTAGATATTAATGCAGTCACATTATTACAATTCTTCCAAACTTGAGTAATAATTATTATTATATGGACCTTAACTTATTTCCATTTTTTTCAAAAAAATGAGACAAGATGGAAAGCACTAAAAATTCAGACTAATTAAGAAAAGTTCATAAAAAGTAGAGAGTTGTTTCAAAAAGTTCTAAAAAAATTAAGAAATGTTACGAAATTTCAATAAAGTTTGAAAAGCTCGAAAAAATAAAGAAAATTTAGACTACTTAAGAAATATTTCAAGTCCGGAAAAAATATACACGCAGCCCGCCCTGAATAAAAAGGAGGCGTGGGTATATCCTAAGGTTGAGTCTTGGTGCAATTAAGTTTGCACAAAACTTATTCAAATATGAGCATTTGAATTATATTGGAGTCGTATCCAAAATATGATAGTTTAATATAACTTACAGTAATATAATACCTATCCAAAAAAGATAAAAATAATTTTAATCTATTATTCCTAACAAAGTGATGGGAATAAGCTTGAAAAAGGGTCCAACTGGCAATCGACTCCACTCGTTCTCACAGGAGTGATACATCCATCTCATATGTTTTTCCGACAGTGAGTTTGTGACAAATTATGCAAGCATTATTATATGAAAAATATACTACCTCCGTTTCTTTTTAATTGTTACTGTTTAACGTGCTTGTCCAACAAGTAAGCTACATATTTAGCTTTCTTATTCAGCAAGTAAACTAGTTTTCCATAGATGTTCTTCACTTGGAAACTTGTGCAACAATGTCTGAATTGGTCATGTCCGAGCCTGAGCTTCGTTCCTGAACCTGCAAGAAGGGACCCACCCTGGAGGTTTGGGTGGTGGTTCCCCCTCCGAAGCTTAAGTCAGATATCAGGAGTTGGAAGGAAAAAGTAGAGATAGAGAGGGAAAGTGAGAGAGTATTTTTACAGAGTAAGTTTGCATTGTTTGCATTGAATGATCTTTCTCCTGATTTCAGGGGTATTTATAGTGATTGTAGTATGACATCTATCCTTAATAATGCCCTAGAATGGTGACATCTGATTGGCTAAGCAATCAGATCATGACACTTGGCAAGCTGGGATTTGTGATGGTTTATCAACCAATCTTTTGCAGCCAACTTTAAGGATTTTGGGCTCTGACTTAACCCTTGGGCCAGAAAGGTGAGTCCTTTCTTCCATCTGGGTACAACCCAATGATTAAATCTTTTTCTCTTTATTTTTCCTGAGAGGACATGCGTACGACACTGATGGACCCAAGTGTCTCTAAAGGAGCCGTAGATATTTTAGGCTACAACATTTGCCCCTAAAAGGGTTTTTACTGTTAGCCTATCTGACGGTTAAGACCCTTTTACTTGAGGTGGTTATTTCAAATTCAAAAAGAGGTACGGCGCGCCTTTTTCTGGGCTTTACCTGTCATAGTCGACCGTTGTAAACTTTTTTCGGTCATTCTTGACCGGCTCAACAGGTTTCTTACCCTCCTATATATACCCTTGGTGTGACCTCATTAAATCATTTCACACCTTGAGAGAATTTTTCTAGAGAGAGAAGCTCTGTAATATTTTCTAAAGAGAGAGAGAGAGAGAGAGATCATCCAATCTCAGTCTTCTTCACCGAATCGTCCAGGCGTTTCATCGGGTATCTTTTCTTTGTACTTTTTTACTTTCCTTTATTCTTTATTTTTTTAGAAAAGCAATAAAATGAAATCTTCTTCTTCGTCAAATAATCCTAGCTGACTAAGAGCTTGTCTTGACCCTAAAACTGAGAGTACTTCTTCTTCGGCACATTCTAGAGTTGGGCCTCTTCTGGCCGAGTATATTTTTTTTTGTGGTTTTGGCCGAGAACGACCCAGTCTTTACTTGTGCAGGGTAATCAGGCGCGCGTCAAGCAAACGGCCCGTCTAGGACGAAAGGTAATACTCCCATCAAATAGTTCAGACATGGAGGAATCAACTGGACGAGTTCCAGATGAGGCGAGGGAGGCCCAAAGTGCTGAGCCTTTGGGCGGGCCCCTTCCCCTGACCGCAGTTTTGAAGACTCCCAAATAAATCCTGAGGCCAATCCTTCTGGCCGGGACATCAATATGGAGGAAATCGGCGAGGACAATAACGGCAGTTAATCTGGCACTGCCGATGAGTCGGATGAAGCCTCTACTACCTCGTCTGAGATTAGGAGACGCTTAGGTCCCCTTTCTGACCCCGCGATCATTTTGGCCAATTGTAAATGGTTAAAGAAGATAGGACCTGACCCTAGCTATTTGTCTAATTACATGCCCATGCCGGGCTTCTCTTTCATTATCCCAAATAAGGAGGCCACCATTTTGAGTGTTCCCAAGCACCACTTCGCCGTTTACAAGCAAGCCTTGGACGCGGGGTTAAGGTTCCCCCTCCACGATTTTATAGAACAAGTGCTTCGGTATTACAACATCGGCCATAACCAGCTGGCTCCTATTGTCTGGCACAACGTTTTGACTTTCATAGCCGTCTGCGAGTTGCGCGGCTTGGCTCTTTCTCTCCAAGCCTTCACCCACATTCATTATGCGGCCAAGGTTCCTGGGGCCGTGGACGGAACGTGGTTCAGTATCTGCAACCGCCCTGGCTTTCTAACTGCTTGGGGCAAG
Organism: Beta lomatogona; assembly: GCA_947646795.1. Classification (NCBI taxonomy): domain Eukaryota; kingdom Viridiplantae; phylum Streptophyta; class Magnoliopsida; order Caryophyllales; family Amaranthaceae; genus Beta; species Beta lomatogona. The sequence goes on from CANSNZ010001115.1 coordinate 1,775,217, forward strand.
CCGTCGAAGATTCATGATTGGAAAGCAGACTTCGTCTTCCTACGAGCGGCCAACGACTATGCTACCGAGGGATACCGTTTTTATAATCGAGCCGTCACGAATACTGGACGAAAGCAGTCCTGGCTGGAGTTGGAGGACCATTATGACGTGGAGGTAGTGGAGTACTTTAGAATAAAGGAGTATTCCAAGCCTGGTCAACCGTCCTTTAAAGGTTTAGCTAACAGGATACCTTTTAAGCAAATGTTTTATAATGCTGACTTCTTGGTTGCCGCCGGCGTGCGGTTGGCCGAAGATAAAGGTATACATTCAAAACCTCCAAGTAAATGCCTCGTCCCTAAACCAAGTCAAACTAATTCCTTTACTTCTTATTGCAGATCCAGCTAGAGCTCGTCTCAAACATTCTTGGACGGGAGATATCAGTATGTCTAAGTATACTGATAACTTATGGAAGGAGTACGCCAAGAGCAGTGCTGAGAAGAGGGCTGAAACACTGGTAAAAATCCATTTTCCACTTTTTTTTTTTTTTTTTTTTTGGGACGAGGATCATTCTGACTCGTCAAGGATTGACTTCCAATCCTTAGACGAGAATCACCCAAAGAAGGAAGGCGTCCATGCTTGGACGGTCACCTTCTTTGGGCCATTCTCGTCTGAGATACTGAACAGCTTTGGACGAGGATCATTTGGGTTCGTTCAAGCCGGTTTCCCTTCTTTGGACGAGAATCACCCGAAGAAGGAAGGCGTCCATGCTTGGACGGCCACCTTCTTTGGGCCTTTCTCGTCTGAGATGCTGATCGGACTTGGACGAGGGTCATTATGATTCGTCCAGATTGAATCTCAATCCTTGGACGATTATCACCCGAAGAAGGAGCGCGTCCAAGATTGGACGGCCACCTTCTTTGGGCCCTGCTCGTCTGAGCGACTTTGAGTTCCAATACCGGACGAAGAGTTGATTTCCAGTCCTTAAACGAAAATCATTCTAGTCCGTCCATTTTTGGACGGCTTCCTTCTTTGCATCACTTTCGTCTGCGTGTGGAAACTACTTTGGACGAGGTTCCGTTAGGAAAGGGGGTGTCCATTCTAGGATGCCTTCCCTCTTTGGGTGATTCTCGTCCGAAGCCTTATAATTATTTTATAGCTTTTGCTCTTTGGACGACCGTATAATAACTTGTTGATTTTTTGTAGAAAAATGCTCCTACCAACAAACTTCCGCCTGGGAAGTCATCCTCGTCCAAGAAGAGGCCTACAACGGCTGCAGACCAACCTCCAGCAAAAAAACCTAAGGGCTTTACATGGAAGAAGACTAGAAGACTACTCCGTCTGGGAAATGAGTTGGAGAGAAAGCCATGCTTCCCCCGAAGGACAAGGTCCTGAAGGAGGAGCCTTCCGTTGCTGCCCCTGCTGTGGGGGAGAAGAGTTATGACCCTGCTGGTCAGTTAGATGCATTGCCTGCGGATTCTGCTGAAATCAGACCAGAGTCGGCCTTGGCTTTGGTTATTCCGGAGCCAGAGACGGCCACTGAGAACTACCCGGGCTTCAGCGGCTCGGTGGCGAAGCTGGTTTTGCAGATGCCGCTATCCGTTAGGGTGGCCTCCTTATCGTCGGGTGAGTCGTATTATCCAAATAGAGTTAGGACGGCACGGGTCGACGGACGGTCCATGAGTCCGTCCAATAGACAAGCCATAGTCTTTCCCATCAAGAGAACTGACTCATCCCCTCTTTCAGATAAGGGCAAAGGACCAGCTTTACCCACAGCTACTCCCACCATAGACTCGGACGAGGAGTCTTCTGCTGCTTTTGCCAAAATGTTAAAAGTAGAATGAGATCGGCTCAAGCAGGAGCTCTTCAAATATTACCCTGAATCCTATATTAAAGGGTTGAGGGGAGCATCAACCGGACATGTGGGCTACATGTCACAACTGGCTGCTGAGGTATAACTTGTTGCCACTTTTGTTTATACTTGTACAAAATTCTCTGCTTTTTAAAACTCGTCTAATGACTTGCTTTGTTTTCATTGTTCCAGATTTTTGCTCGCATTATGCTGACTGAGGAGTGGGCGAGGGAGCTTAGGAAGGAAAATAAGCAACTCGTCCACCTTGCTACGACGGCTGGTGACAAGGCTATCCATGACATTGAGATGATTAATACCCTCCACCGTCAATCATTGGAGACCTTGGAGAAGAGATCAGCAGCTCTTGAATTTGAAAACAAGGACTATCTTGTTACCATCAACCAGCTGTACAAGGAACAAGACCGACTGAAAATGGTCTTAGACACCGTCCCAGCTGAGTTGAAGGGCGAAAGGGATATTGCTCTTCTGGCCGCGGTCCAACTGAGGAAGGAGAATATCATACTAAGGGCGAAGAATGCCCGTCTGCAAAAGGAAGCGGCCTAATCCTTTGATGACGCAAAAGATGCCTTGAATCAGGTTATTACGACTTCCAAAGACTGGGCCGTCAAGGCTTTTGAGATGTTGGCCGAGCCTAGTGAGGTTCCCAGCTTTGTCCGACGTCTGAATATCAGGAGAGCGTTCACCGTGCATTGGTGTCCGCTGAAGAACCTCCTGAATTTACTGAGTTGGACGAAGAAGGTGCGGGCGAGGATGAAACTCCTGAGGACGACCAAGAAACTCCTGCTGAATGAGATTGTTTGTCGTCGTAGCTTTGTCTCCTCTAGCTTTAAGCTGTAATGAAAAAACTTTTGCCAATTGCTTGTCCTTTCTTTTATTGCAATTTAATTTTTATCAAGTATAAATGAGACTCATCCTGACTTTTGGACGATCTACACACATTATTTTGGAAAGAGTATCATCCTAGCCTTTGAACGATCGTGAATCTTTCCAAAATATAGCCAAGCACAAAATGAGACTCGTCCTGGATTTTTGGACGGTCTGCAAAATTTAGTGAAGGAAAGATTGTCATCCTTGTCGTTGGACGATCGTGAATCTTTCTAAAATGTAGCCAAGTACAAAATGAAACTCGTCCTGGATTTTTAGACGGTCTGCAAAATTTAGTTAAGGAAAGATTGTCATCCTGGTCGTTGGACGATCGTGAATCTTTCCAAAATGTAGCCAAGTACAAAATGAGACTCGTCCTGTATTTTTGGATGGTCTGCAAAATTTAGTTAAGGAAAGATTGTCATCCGGGTCGTTGGACGATCGTGAATCTTTCGAAAATGCAACCAAGTACAAAATGAGACTCGTCCTGCATTTTTTGGACGGTCTCCAAACTTCGGATGAGTCTTGCCCCAAGAAAGAAAGCAGCCAATTCATTGCGTTTTATGGACAAGCCACGCTTTAGCCGTTTTTCTCGAGTTAGCAACACTCGTCTTGAAGTAGCGAACCATTACAAGGGCATCTATTGCCTAGTTCGTCCTGGTCTTTGGACGACCTTTGACTTCCCTCAATCAAGGCCAAGTGTAACTGTAGCTCGTCCTACAGACTTGTCTTGTCCCTCCCTTCTTGGGCTTAGCTCATCCGTATGTTATGGACGAGCCATGGTCCAAGAAGGAGAGCGGCCAACTTTGGCCAAGCCTGTTGAAATTTCTAAGGACGAGCTTTAGATATATTGGCAAACCATGCCTTGGTCGGCTTCCTTGAAGGAGCAACACTCGTCATGAAGTAGTGATCCCTTACTAGGGTCTTTACTACTTGGCTGATCGTGTATTTGAAAGTAAGTATCCTTTACTAAGGGCTTATTTCAAGTCAGCTTTCTCTTAGAAACTTTGACGTTTCTCTTACTAGAGATTTTTGTCAATTTGTTGACCATTTATGTGTTTTACCCTTTAGGTTGTTACACTTTGGCTGGTCTCTTCGAGGGAGTGATGTACGTCAGAGAACTGAGCATTTTGCACATTTTGTTGCCCTTTGTAATTTTGTCCAAGTTATAGTCACTGTTTAATAGACTAACTGATTCAATGGCCCACAGTGAATAACTTGGTAAAAAATAAACAAAGATAAGAGGGAAACAGGAATTGTATTATATGAATTTTGCTTGACTAAGTGCCAAGATACATGTATACAATTCTTTTTCTCTTGCCTGTGCCATGACAGTTTGGAGGGATTACAAACTACTAGCCAGTTTTTTTGGCGATTAAATGAGTCAGACGTGGTACTTCTTCAGAGTGTCTGAGTTCCAAGTGCGTTGTATTGGTCGTCCATCCAGATCATGGAGACGAAAAGTTCCACTTCGCACCTCCTGGACGATCAGGTAGGGTCCTTCCCAATTTGGTGTTAGTTTCCCCAGCTCCTTAGCTCGTCCAACTGCCTCCATTTTTCTTAGAACCAGGTCCCCCACCTTGAGTGGTCGTCTAGCGACTCTCTTGTTAAAGTCTCGAGCCATTCGCAGCTTGTATAATTGCATTCTTAACAAAGCATTGCCCCTGACTTCTGGTACTTGATCCAAAGTCGTGCGCAATGCAGCCCGGATTGGCATCTTCCCTGTACATGACTCGCGGGGTGGGTTCCTCTATCTCAATGGGCAAGACGGCTTCAGTGCCATAGACTAACATGAAGGGTGTCTCCCTTGTAGAGTTTTTGACGGTGGTTCTGATGGACCATAACACTAGTTGTAGCTCTTCAACCCATTGTCCTTTAGCATTATCCAACTTCCTTTTGATCCCATTGGATAGATTCTTGTTGAAGACTCTACTTTCCCATTGGCTTGTGGGTGGGCGACTGCAGCAAAGTGGGCTTTGATTTCCCTTTCTGTCAACCAATCTTTCAGCTTAGGCGTTTCAAATTGTGGACCATTATCAAAAACGATGGACTGCGGCATACCAAAACGGGTTATAATGCTCCTCCAAATAAAGCCTTTGACGTCATTCGTTGTTATTCCCCGCATGGCTTCGGCCTCTATCCATTTAGTGAAGTGACGCCCTCGTTGTAAACACGTCAAAGATACCTAAACTACCCAATATAGGGCAAGTAAAGGGTCGAAATCCACAAGGAAGTGGGGTTAAGTCAAGAACTAATTAGTTAACTACAATGAGCTAAATCAATTTTTGGGTTTTTTTGAGAGTTTAACGATGATTCTAAAATCTAAATAAACTAGGAAATTGCAAAGTAGATCAACGAATAATTAAGCAAAGGAGTTAAGACAAGGATAAAAAAAACTAGGGGATTAGGGGGATTAACCAACACTCAATCCAAGAATCCAAAATCAAAGCCAAGGGGGGACAATTGGGGGATCACAAGGGGAAAATCACGAACATATGAACTCTAATTACTCTCTCGAGCTAATTAGAGGAGCTTGATTAGTCACTCATGACCTATTCTCATGGCATGAGCAACTAATCTAGCCAAATCAAGCACAACATGATTAATCAAGCTTCCGTAAACTAGAAAATACCTATTTTCATGGAAATTCTAATCTAGCAACCAAACTTAGTTTATTCCTAGCTTCATCTCTCGATCCTTCACTAGGAATTCCAAATATGTAAGTTAAGTGGTGATCAAGCACCCAACAAACCAAGTAAAACAAGTTTGATCAACAAGTTCAACCCCAAAAGTTAACCCCCCTAACTTAGATTTAAGATCCAAAGAGTAAATGAAGGTTACATCCCTTCCCCTCACTAGTAGAATAATTGCTTATTGCTACGGTCATTAAGTGGCCTATTGCGGCGGTTTTCGCCTCACAGCAATAAAGGGCGCAGCAATAGGTAATTTACCTATTGCTGCGGTTTTAAACCGCAGCAATAGGGCAACCTATTGCTGCGGTTCTTATCCAAAACCACATCAATAGGTAGTGCTAATAATAAAAAAAAAAAATTTAAAAAGCAACATATTGCTGCTGTTGTTGGTAAAAACAGCAGCAATATGTGAGTCTATTGCTGCTGTTTTTACCAAACAACAGCAGCAATAGATTTTGTTTTTTTTTAAAAAAAAAATCATACATTTCTAATTGAAAGAAAATTCCTGTTTTCCATCAGATAAAAATATAAAAAGAAAATAAGACACTACATCATATTAATTCTTTAGATGTACTTATACCCAAAAAAATCCAACAAAAATATAAATACAAAAGAAAAATATAAAAAAATTAAAAATTAGAAACCCTATATCATATTAACTCTAAAAATATAAAATTGAAGAAAATCGAAAACAAAATACATCAATAGCCGACAATATTAAGAAAACTAGAAAAACAGAAATTAGTAAGAACGGATCTAAAGGCAAAAAACAGAAGAAAAAAAAACTAAGAACAGATCTAAAGCCGAAGAACCGCAACAACCGGAATCATCGACGAACCGCTACAGCCGGCGGTTTTGAGTGAAGAGCAGATTCGAGGAAACGCATATTCGAGGAGTTAGTGTGAGACTCAGCCGACATTTTTGAGTGGAGAGCAGGGGGTTTGCGTCGCGGTGGAGCTGCAGGAGTGCAGCGCGGTGGTGGGTGGCGACGTTCGTCTGACTTCGACTCCGGCGCTGGGTAGCAGACACGAGGCAAGGAGACAGAACGAGAGAGAAATGGCGAGGTGGTGGTTGAACGCGAACGAAATGGTGGAGTCGAGCGGTGGTTGAAGGCGAACGAAACGATTTTGTGGAGATGTGGTCGACGGCGTGCAAAAATGGTGGGAGAAGATGAGAGAGAAGGTACATAGAAGAGGGAGAAGGTACAGAGAAGAGATGACACGAGAAGAGAGAGCCAAATTTTTTTGGGAGAGATAATATGAGGTAAACGGCGCACAACTACAGTTAAGAACCAAAAACCCTAATAAACCTATTGGCTATTGCTGCGGTTTATGAAAGAAACCACAACAATAGTTTAAAATTTTATTAAAAAAATAATACTATAAGCTATTGCTGCGGTTTTGAGTGGAAACCGCAGCAATAGCTCTGGTCAAACCAGTCAAATATTTTTGAAAAATTCCCGTTGACATATATTGCTGCGGTTTCCGCCTAGAACCGCAGCAATATGTTGATTTTCGATTTTTCCTTTTCTTTTGACGTGGTTTATTGCTGCGTATGGGTAAAACCGCAGCAATTCAGCCGCAGCAATAAGGAATTATTCTACTAGTGCCTAGTAAGGAACTACTCACACATTATGGAAATAACACAAAACAAAGCTTGAAGTAACTTAATCACCATAACCATGGAGGAAAAGAGAAAAAATGCAAATAATCAACTAATAAAGTAAGATCTAAACAAACAAAGCATGAAATAAGCAAGAACAATGGAAGAAAAGAAGAAAATAAACAAAAATTACCAACTTTAAGCTTCCATAAATGAAGAATGGAGATCCAAAAGCTTCAAACCTTCACTTTCTCTCTCCTAGGGTTTTGTTCTAGAGTTTGAATGCTAAAACAAGATTTAATCTCTCTCTAATCTCTAGTAATAATCTCCTTTGGTTAAAATAAGAGGAGTCCCTCTTTTATAGTCACAAGAAATAAATCAGAAAATTACAAAACAGCCCCCGCATTAAGGTAAACAAAATCGCACACCCGGGCCCTCGAGTGAGCCACTTCTTCTCCTTCTTCTCTTCTTTTCGAGCTCCTTGGTGCTCCATTTCTTCAACACTTTGCCTCGGGCTTGTGCATAGACCCTCCAAACGTGCTTCCAAGTCCTAAAATGTAAACAAACACCCAAAGAAAGAGAGCAAGGGAGGAAAAATGCACAAAACACTAGTAGAATAATTGTTTATTGCTGCGGTTGTACCCATACGCAGCAATAAACCACGTGAAAAAAGGTAAAATATAAAATAGACCTATTGCTGCGGTTTCGGCCGAAAACCGCAGCAATAGATTTCAACGGGAAAATATTCAAACTTAAGTTGACTTTTTGACAAGTGTTAGAGTTTTATTTTAATACCGCAAGTGTACGGTGTCGTAGCACATACGGGTCGAACTCAGGGAGGTGCAAGACTAAACACTAGTCGATTTTAGACTATGAAATAGCTACACAATCCAAATATCCAGAAGAATCTATAAACTAATAACAAAATATGACAATTAAAACACTAAGATTAAGTATCACCACTAATATGAATTGATCAAAATATAACTCACATCCCAGTTATTCAATTATAGCTTAGGCGAGATTGACATTCCCTTATGACTCAGTAATAAAGCACAGCTACGAACCGAAACTAAATACTCGGTCATTCCTCAATACCTAGAGCTCACTTTCGTGATGGCAAAAGGCCTAACTAACATGTATGTCTCCTATTTTCATGGCTTACACACATAATTAGAAGCATTAAGAACCAATGTCAAATAATTCTCAATTCTAATTCTCACCTATTTTCATGGGAGAATTCAAATCAATGACAAGATTATCTAAATTAAGACCCAACTTTCGTTGATGAACTCAATTAATAAAATAACAATTTAACATCAAACAAATATTCCTAATCTCAATTCCAACTTTCGTTGATAATATAAATTAGGGCTAAATCAAGATGCACAATTGACAATAACAACAATCTTATCAAACCCTAAACATACAATCGAATTACATGGGAATTAGAGAATAATTTACATGATCAATCCATACTAGGGCTCAACTCAATCCTAGATAAAAAGACTACTCACTAATCATGGCAAAAAGAGCAATAAACATAATAGAAAACATAATTAAAATATAATAAAGAGAAGAGAAGAGAATAAAACTTGATTAATATTGAAGTTGAATATGAAAGCTTGAGTCTTGAATCTCCAAAGTAACAATAGAAACAAACTAGGGCATAAACTAGAGAGAAAACTAGAGAAACAAAATAATGTGATATTGAAAAGTGAGTAATAGATAATAGATGTCCTAATACTAGTAGGGAACCAAAATTACAAGATAAGGAAACCAAATAAACCATTAAATGGCCGAAATTATCAAAACCGCGTGAGCGTAAGAAGTTCCTGGCAGACTCGGCCAACTTGCGAAGCCCATATCTCTCAAAATACAACTCGCCTCGGGCCGTTCAATATATCGTTGGAAATCTCTTCAAGCCTACTTTTCAATGCCGTTGGAATCAACCCAATATCAGCATTGAGTCAAAAGTTATGGACAAAAGAGTGAACATGACTCGATTTCCATAATTCTTTCAATGAATTCCAACTCCAATTAAGCTCCAATTTGCACTCAAATACTTCTAAAGTGATCCTTATCAATGTAGCTTGCTCCCAAGTACTCAAGCTTGTCCAATAATACTCCAATTATGTTTTCAATACCTGAAATTCATCAAATAATACCAAAAACACACAAATGGAGTAATATTTCGCAAATTAAGTAATAGTATGCAATTATGAACTACAATGCATCTAAATGCTCCTATAATGCAACCTAAATGCACCTAAAATCTATATAAAAAAATACGACACATCAAACTCCCCCAAGCTAAACCATTGCTTGTCCTCAAGCAATTAGACATAGACATTGGAAAAGAAAGACAACCTACAATATGGGACTACGATAGGGCGAAGCACACAATTGAGAACACGAGAGATACAATTACTACACGAACCAAGCATTGAAACATTCTCAAGCAAAGCCGCATAGCACGTCATGTAATGCAATCAACTCTCCTAGCATACCACATACCATCTCCCCCAAGCTAGACTCAACCAAACCTGAGAGACCTCACTTTAGTCATGTGCACTCATACTCTCATGTGTTTATGGCATGATCAATGTCACTCAACCTAAACCATGTCGACTCAAATGAAGCATTTACTCTTTAACTTTGACTATCGACTCACTTTCCACTCGAAATTATAACGCAAAAAGATCATGAGGACTTTCAAGGGTTGTAATGGGGCTGAGGTTATGGGTAGGAAATATATTTGGAAATGTGGTGCTAAATGCCAACTAGTGGAGAAAACAACACTTAACATCTATGGCCATTAGATGCAAACGTCACAAAAACTTCTACTAGAAATTTAACAACACATTACCATTAAATCAAAAGAGTACCCATCTTTATCAACTCCAACCAATTTCATTGACCTTTTATTCAATTTTTTTCATTTTTTTCAGTATTATTATTCTTCACAACTTCTTCATCATTCTTTTCATTATATACTTCCACACTATTTCAAGCAACTTCCTTCACATCTTTTCTGCCAATAATCACCGCAAAACCACGAATACAAGCTCAAAACATAAACTTTAATGCTACTCCACTTAGCAAGGCTTGGGTAGAGAAATCATAAAAGGCTATAGGCTTGTAATGTAGATTGATTTAGAACAAAGTCATGAAAGGCTCAGCGGGGCTAGAGAAAGGATAATATATATGAAAAGAAAATATATCTGAAAGCTCAGAACAATGAAAAGAACGCCCCAATCATATCCAAATGCTTATAAAGTCAAGTATCAAAGAGTACCAAGTCAAAGTCAAGATCCATGCAACAATGAGGAACTAGTCACACATGAAAGAACATAACTGACACAGATACGTCAGTTTATAGGCACAAAAGCTCACTTGGGTAAAGATGTTTAAACAGTAAGGTTAAATCAAGCCAGAGAGAGATCAACCAATCTTACCACAAGCAATCAATCGCGATACAATTATGCTATGAAGAATCATGAATGAGATGGATTACGCTTAAGACCGTAGTAAGGATATCAACAAGGTTCTTAAATAGTGCTAGCAATAGTCCCATAGATGCAACTAAGATGAGATGAAATCTAATATGCTGATGCAACTAAGAAAGCAGTACAATTTTTTTTGGTTACACGTAAACTCCCACTCCTAGTGAGCAGTACAAACCGTGCAACAACCTAAGAAAACAATAAAAACTACACTAGAAAGCAGTAAATGATAGAATATTCCTCCCCCAAGCTAAAAATTGCAGTGACCTCACTGCAATAAGCAATATTAGAGAAGGAACACTAATAAAATCCATCAATCATCGAATCACAAAATCATCGAGCACACCTACAAACACCACAATCCACCATTATCGCCGCACACAAATCCCAATAGTGAAAGGAGTTAATCAATAGAGTCATAAGAAAACAAGTATGGCATCACAAACAAAAATCCAAGCATAAACAGAGAAAGTCTTATCAAAAGTATGAACAATGTAGAGCAAAGAAGCTTACTACCCAATCTAATGGGAAAAGAGTTGAATAAGCGCAAAAATCAACATTGTTATGCTTCTTGAAGACCAACTTGAATCAATTGTAGCCAACTTGTACGAATCCTATAACAACCATCAATTAGAAAAATTAGAGAAATTAAAGAAAAAGGAAAAGATATTGAAATTAGGAGGTCAAAAGTAAAAGTAATAATAAAAAGAAAAGGAAAAAGAAAAGAAAAGAAAAGAAAAGAAAAGAAAAGAAAAGAAAAGAAAGAAAGGAAAAAGAGAAATAGAGAATCTGTATACAAAAATAGAAAGAAAAGAAAAAGAGAAATAAGATGAAAAAGGAGAAAGGAGACAGAAGAAAGAACAGAGCAGAGGGGGAAAAGGATTGGGCATCAGCAGCATGCGAACCACGAGAAGGCAAGTTGATGGAATTTCGAGGGTGCCGGTGTGAAGTCCGGTGGTGGTGGTGCTTGAACCTGGAGTGGATGGCTCGGCGTGTGTAGTGTGGAGGAGAGCGCGACGGGAAGACGAGGAGGGGATTGGGGAGAAAAAGGAGGAGGAGAGGAAAAAGGGGGGTGGTCGGGCTGGGTGTATGCGGCTATATGGTGACCGGCGAAAAGGAACGAAGGTGTTTCGCTGGGTGGAGAACGGAGGTGAAGCTGATGATGGCAGGGGTGGGTCGAAGGAAAGTGCGAAGGAGGGGACTAGGGGTTGTTGTGGTGCACAGCGGCTGGACACGGCGATATGGTAGGGAAGGCCGGCGATGGTGGATGCGTTGGTGTGAAAAACGGAGGCCGGTGATGGGTTCGTCTGCAGGTGGTAGGTGATGTGTCTTACAAGATGATGATGATGCAGTGATGATGACGATGATGTTTAATTCTCCCATCTCAAAAAGCGCGGGTCGCGTTTCATACCGCGAGTCGCGGTATTTGCCGCGAGCATTTGTCCGCGAGCTGGGGAATTGTGCCGCGACTCGTGTTGTAGATGGTCGTCTACCAGCTTCCTTTCTACGAACATTTTTTTTTTTAAACCTATGAACACACCAAAAACAAACACAAAAACATCAATGTAAATAAGATCACACGAAAAGGAAAAATCAAAGAAAATGAAAAGAAGGTAAACTCGGGTTGCCTCCCGAAAAGCGCAAATGTAAAAAGGTCCCGCACGACCATGTAAAATCAGTAGACTAATGCAGAAGACTTCAACGCTCTAAGAAGTTTATCATAAATCCCTGCAAACATCTCAGAGCTTATTATGTAAGAGTGAAAAGGAAAAACAAAATAAACTAGTTCTAAAAAGCTATTAAATCTAAAAAAAGGAAAATCAGAAGAAAAGTTATATTTACTAGAGTAAGAAAAAGAAAAATCGTTAGTCTTTTTACATGACTCAAAAGGAGGAATAAAAACTAAATGTACATCGGTAACAAGATCACAAGAGTCATCCAAATTGGGAGAAATAGGGAAAGATGGGGGGTATAATATAGGGAAAGAAGGAATAAGGTCAAGTTTTCGAGAGAAAGGAACATGAGACTCAAAAACAGTTGGTGGAACCGACAAAGACTCACGAATAACTTCACTCTCATCTATAGACTTCTCCAATGAAGGATTTTCAACCAAGGGTTGTTCCTCACTCAAAACGTCCTTTACATCGATCTTCCCCGTGATTTGATAATCATCCCCATAATTTTCAAGTTCTTTCCAACCCTCATCATCATCATCATAAATATATGGGTGGAAACTATAACTCCGAGCAGATTGACAATCATAATGGATGAGAGGGATCAAAATCGTTTACTAATGTCACATCACATAGAGAAATATCATGAGAAGTAGAGTGACAATTAGAGCAGTAGGGAGGTGTTGTAGTGAAATTTTGAGGTGAAGGAGTGGAGAATGTTTCAAAAATTGGTCTAGCAAATAAAGACATCTCCCACTCATAGGTATCTCTAGCCAACCACTCAATTAAATCCCAACAATAATCAGGAGATTGGGACATAAATCTTCCATTAACCAAATTGTCTACAATTATCCTAGTTTCTTTATTTAACCCCTCATAAACCACTAGGCACATATCCCATTGTCCAATTCCATGATTAGGACCAAAAAAATCACCAAGCCTATGATAGTATTTCCAGAATGCTTCATTCTCATATTGAGGAAAATAGAAAACTGCTCTAGAATTACTAGCATGTATATGGGGATCACAACACATATCAGTTAATTGATTTGAACTCGTGCAAAAATTGGAAGTATATTGACACGATGTATCAAAATAAGAAACATGAGAATCCAAAGAATTATAACCGTTGTCCCTATCAATAGAATTGTCCCCATTATAGTGATAATATGACTCCATGAACAGTGAAAGGGAAGAAATTTACAAAAGTAAAAAAAAAAATTATTTACAAAAGAAAATAAAAGTATATACAATGTAGTCTATTAAATCTATAATCAAACTAATTATAATCCGTTACCTCCCCGGCAACGGCGCCAAAAACTTGTTAGAGTTTTATTTTAATACCGCAAGTGTACCGTGTCGTAGCACATACGGGTCGAACTCAGGGAGGTGCAAGACTAAACACTAGTCGATTTTAGACTATGAAATAGCTACACAATCCAAATATCCAGAAGAATCTATAAACTAATAACAAAATATGACAATTAAAACACTAAGATTAAGTATCACCACTAATATGAATTGATCAAAATATAACTCACATCCCAGTTATTCAATTATAGCTTAGGCGAGATTGACATTACCTTATGACTCAGTAATAAAGCACAGCTGCGAACCGAAACTAAATACTCGGTCATTCCTCAATACCTAGAGCTCACTTTCGTGATAGCAAAAGGCCTAACTAACATGTATGTCTCCTATTTTCATGGCTTACACACATAATTAGAAGCATTAAGAACCAATGTCAAATAATTCTCAATTCTAATTCTCACCTATTTTCATGGGAGAATTCAAATCAATGACAAGATTATCTAAATTAAGACCCAACTTTCGTTGATGAACTCAATTAATAAAATAACAATTTAACATCAAACAAATATTCCTAATCTCAATTCCAACTTTCGTTGATAATATAAATTAGGGCTAAATCAAGATGCACAATTGACAATAACAACAATCTTATCAAACCCTAAACATACAATCGAATTACATGGGAATTAGAGAATAATTTACATGATCAATCCATATTAGGGCTCAACTCAATCCTAGATAAAAAGACTACTCACTAATCATGGCAAAAAGAGCAATAAACATAATAGAAAACATAATTAAGATATAATAAAGAGAAGAGAAGAGAATAAAACTTGATTAATATTGAAGATGAATATGAAAGCTTGAGTCTTGAATCTCCAAAGTAACAATAGAAACAAACTAGGGCATAAACTAGAGAGAAAACTAGAGAAACAAAATAATGTGATATTGAAAAGTGAGTAATAGATAATAGATGTCCTAATACTAGTAGGGAACCAAAATTACAAGATAAGGAAACCAAATAAATCATTAAATGGCCGAAATTATCAAAACCGCGTGAGCGTAAGAAGTTCCTGGCAGACTCGGCCAACTTGCGAAGCCCATATCTCTCAAAATACAACTTGCCTCGGGCCGTTCAATATATCGTTGGAAATCTCTTCAAGCCTACTTTCCAATGCCGTTGGAATCAACCCAATATCAGCATTGAGTCAAAAGTTATGGACAAAAGAGTGAACATGACTCGATTTCCATAATTCTTTCAATGAATTCCAACTCCAATTAAGCTCCAATTTGCACTCAAATACTTCTAAAGTGATCCTTATCAATGTAGCTTGCTCCCAAGTACTCAAGCTTGTCCAATAATACTCCAATTATGTTTTCAATACCTGAAATTCATCAAATAATACCAAAAACACATAAATGGAGTAATATTTCGCAAATTAAGTAATAGTATGCAATTATGAACTACAATGCATCTAAATGCTCCTATAATGCAACTTAAATGCACCTAAAATCTATATAAAAATACGACACATCAACAAGCTCTATTGCCGCGGTTCCCAGTCAGAACCGCAGCAATATATAAAAATATTAATTTTTTATTAATATCTGAACCCATTGCTGCGGTTCCTACAAAAAACCGCAGCAATATATTAAAATATTAATTTTTTATTAATATTTGAATCCATTGCTGCGGTTCCTACAAAAAACCGCAGCAATATATTAAAATATTAATTTTTTATTAATATTTGAACCTATTGTTGCGGTTCCTACAAAAAACGCAGCAATATATTCAAATATTAATTTTTTATTAATATTTGAACCTATTGCTGCGGTTCCTACAAAAAACCGCAGCAATAGGGTTTAAATAAAAAAAATGTGCGGCCTTATTAGGGTTATGTTCCTCTTTCCTTCTAACAACTCAGCCGTTTTTCTTACTCTCCTCTCTCTCTCTCTCTCCTCACTCTCTCTCCTCTCTCTCCTTCAACTCAGCCGTTTATGCCTATTAATATGTTATGAAATACTTGTTTTTTGGTTGATTCAGCAATCTTTTGTTTTTGGGTCACAAAATCAATTCAAAGAAGAAAAGAGAGAGAGATTTTTCAGACAATGAAGAGTCTGAAATTGGTGCATAGTGTATTGCTGCTCTTGCTAATTGACGTCGCCCACTTCTTGCTGTCGACCAACCATTTATGCCGACCGCTCCTCGCTTTCAGTTTGTTTAATTCGTGATTTTTGCTTGGTCAAATTTTTTGTTTGCCACGATTAATCATAGCCTGTTTAGTAGATCTGTTTTTCTTTTTCCTTTTTTTTAGATCGGTTTGCAGATCTGTCTACATTTTTTAGATCTCGTTTTTTTTTTTTCGTTTTTTTTTTCATTTTTCTGTTCGTTTTTCTTTTCGCTCTATTTCGTTTTTCTTTTCCTTTTTTTTAGGTATGTTTTCGCTGATATCCATGGCGGTGGTCCATGGTCATGTTTGTAGATCTCGTTTTTTTTTTTTGGGGTGAAGTAGATCTGATTTTCTTTTTAGGTTAATGTCAAACTATACAAATTCCCAAGTGAGTTTTTCTCTCTCCTTTTTTTGTATTTTTTGATATCTGCATTTGTTTTGTTAGTTTTATGTCTACATTTTTTTATCAAGGGTTGATTTTGTATGTTCTTTTGTTGGTTTGTGTATGCTGATTTGCTTTTTCGTGAGAGATATCTTAAGTTGAATTGTTAAGAATGCAATTTGATAAACTAATTTCAATAGAAATAAATCTGATGCTTAAATGCGATATTGAGTGTAAGAATATGGTTCTATATAATATATAAGTGTAATGATGTAAGTTTGTGTTTTTTTGTTTTTCTTTTTGACACTCTCTCTCATTGTATATAGATATCGAAAAAAAAAAAAATTTTTTTTTTTGAGTTGTGGTACCTATTGCTGCGGTTTTTACCTAAAACCGCAGCAATAGGCTTTAATTTTTTTTAAATAAAAAATAAACATATTGTTGTGGTTTTGGCTAGGAACCGCAGCAATAGGTTAATTACCTATTGCTGCGCCCTTAATTGTTGCGCGACCAAAACCGCAGCAATAGGCCACTTAATGACCGTAGCAATAAGCATTTATTCTACTAGTGAAAAGAAAGAAAAGGAATGAACTTAGCCTAAATTAGCCTAAAAACTATCACAAAAACTATTAAAAACTAAGCATAATTCAAGCATATAAACCAATCATCATGAAGTAGTCCACAGCTACGATTACAAACTTCTTTTGCCCAGCGGCCACAGGAAAAGGTCCTATGATATCCATGCCCCATTTGCCAAAAGGCAGAGGGGACAAGATAGGAGTTAAGTAGTTGGACGGCTTCTGATGCAGATTTTCGTCCTTTTGACAACTGTTGCACTTCTTTGCATAGACGAAAGCATCTTCCTTTAAGGTAGGCCAATAATACTCCGTCCTTAAAGCCTTTTCCCCCAAAGCTCTTCTCCCAATGTGAGATGCACAAGCTCCTTCATGGAGTTATTTCAGAACTTCTAGACCATCTTCCCTGGTGATGCACTTGAGGAGAGGACGATTGAATGGCTTCTTGTAAAGGGTCTCATCCCACAGTTCAAACCATTTGTCTCGAGCCTACACATACTTGGCCTCTACAGGGTCTGAAGGCAGCCGTCCTGTCTTCTTGTATTCTATTATAGGCTCCATCCAAACTGCCCCTCGACTAAGAAACATGATTTGTTCTTGGTCAATACTCTTTTTGGGTTTAACTTCCCAAAACACTGTACTTGCGCATCGCCTTCAGCCGAGCTGGCCAATTTTGAGAGAGCGTCTGCTTGATGATTTTCTTACCCTGGTACTTGGTCGAGAATAAATCGTTTCAAAGGCTCAATCTCATCCTTGATCAGACGCATATATTTACTCATTGATGCTTCTTTACATTCATAGTCCCCATTGACTTGACTGACGGCCAAGAGAGTGCCCGATTTGGCCTCAATCTCTAGAGCTCCAGCCGCTTTACACATTTTGATCCCAGCCAGAAGTGCTTCATATTCAGCTTCGTTGTTGGACGCTTGAAATTGGAACCTTAGCGCATATTCACACTTATCTCCTTCTGGAGATTGACAAATGATTCCTGCCCCACATCCGCTAACAGTGGACGATCCATCAACCATGAGCGTCCAATGCTTCCTCCCTTCAGCTGGATCAAGCATTGGTTCTATAGTTGGCCGAGTAAGCTCAACTATAAAATCTGCCAAAGCTTGCCCCTTAATGGCTCTCCTTGGTTCAAATGATATATCGAACATGTTAAGCTCAACAGCCTATTTTAGCATCCGTCCGGCGGTTTCCGTATGTTGCAAAACTTGCTTCAAGGGTTGGTCAGTGTAGACGAGTATAATGTGAGCCAAGAAATAGGGCCTTAACTTTCTGCAGGCCATGACGAGTGCCAACCCAAACTTCTCGACCAGACTATACCTACATTCCGCGTCCTTGAGCACATGACTCACGAAGTAAATTGGGACTTGCACAGACTCTCTTTTAGCCAGCAGGACATCACTTACAGCCTGGGCGGACACAGCCAAGTATACGAACAGTTTCTCCCCCTCGGCTGGACTGACCAACCTAGGGAGCTGTCGAAGATAATCTTTGACTTGCTGAAGGGCTTGCTCAGCTTCTGCTGTCCACTCAAACTTGGCTTTTTTCTTGATAGTAGCGAAAAAGTGATGGCACTTGTCTCCCGACTTAGACAAAAAGCGTCCAAGGGCAGCCAAGCAACCCGTCAATCGCTGAACTTCCTTTATTTTTGACGGAGATGTCATGTCTAGAATAGCTTGGATCTTTTCAGGGTTGGCTTCTATTCCCCTCTGATCTACTAAGAAGCCTACGAACTTCCCAGACAAAACTCCAAAAACACATTTACTGGGGTTCAATTTCAGCTTGTATTTTCTGAGAGTTTCGAAAGTTTCTCTCATATCACCAACATGACCTTCCTCTTGCCGACTCTTGACTATCATATCATCAATATATGCTTCCATGTTTCTCCCCAATTGTGGATGAAAGACAGTATTGATCAATCTTTGAAAGGTGGTCGGCGCGTTATGGAGGCCGAAAGACATCCTCAGCCAGCCATACAACCCTTTTTCGGTAATGAAAGACGTTTTGTCCTGATCCTCGGACCACATGGGGATTTGATGAAAACCTAAATAAGCATCCATGAAACTTAACAAAGCATGGCCGGCCGTGGAGTCCACTAGACGATCCAACTTAGGCAGAGGGAAATTGTCATTGGGACAAGCCTTGTTGAGATCAGTGTAGTCCACACACATTAGGCTTTGGCACCATGACCACATTTGCTATCCATTCTGGATAATAAGTTTCTCTGATGAATTTGAATTCCAACAACTTCTGAACTTCCTGATCGACCGCCTGATTCCTGGCCGATCCTAAATGCCTTTTCTTCTGACGAATAGGCTTTAAATCCGAATCAACATTCAGCCTGTGGACGGCTATCTCTGGATCAATTCCAGGCATTTCCTCAACACAATAAGCAAAGACGTCTTGAAATTCTTTCAGCAAGCTGTGAAAAAGGCCCCTTAAATCAGGAGAGAGTGAAGAACCAATCTTCAAAGTTCTTTCTGGACGAGCCTCTTCCAAACAGACATCTTCTGGGACTTCCACCGGTTCTGGACGTTCTAGTGCCAGTCCCATGATGGCCCTTACCTCTTCAGACGAGGGTGGCTCCTCTTTGACGAGCTCATACTTCCTTTTTTTGCTGGGGAGAAGTTCAAACATTTTTCTTGAAGGAGCGAGTGGCGTCTGGGGACTCTCAATTGCCATTCTCAGCGAGGCCACTTGGTCCTTCACAATTTCAGACGTTCTCCATTCGCCAGCAATCCTCGTCTTATCTTTCAGAATTGATGACGTTTTCCTTTCACCAGCAATCCTCGTCTGGTCTTCATTGTCTGCTTTCCATGACGACGGCTTGGGGGTAGTTAGGTAACATTCCCTAGCCGTCTGCTGATCTCCATACAAGGAGCCAACTTTGCCACCATCACATTCAAATTTCATAAGCATCAAGTGAGTTACTATTACAGCTTTAACATGATTCAGAGTCGGCCGTACAGGTATGACATTATAGGCCGTCAAATCTCGGACAACCAATAACTTGATAACAAAGTCCTTGAGGCATCCTTCTCTCCAACTCGGACAGGCAAAGTAACGGTTGCCATAGGATGAATGATTCATCCCCCAAACCCTATGATGGGATGGTGGACGGGAACCAAGTTCTTTTCATCAAACTTCAATCTAGACAGGCAGTCTGCACTAATGATGTCTGTCGAGCTTCCGGTGTCAATCAGAATTCTTCGTACTCTTAAGTTTGCTATCTTCATTTCTACAACCAAAGGGTCATCATGGGGAGTTCTCAACTTCCCCCGATCTTGTTCACTAACCACCACCTTTTGGAAGGGCTCGACCTTTGTCTGATCAGTTAGTAAGACTTGGCCGAGCTCCCTGAGATAGTTTTTGTGCCCTCTATTGGTTGGTCCTCCAGCAGTAAATCCTCCTGAAATAACGAGGACGACATCCTCGTCCATGCTTTCACTCTCCTTCTTCTTGGTCTGCCAATCATCCTTCCTCTGAAACTTCCTTCCCCCTTGAGGCAAATAGGAGTTCGTCTTTCCTTTTCGAGCTAGATCCTCCAAAGCCCTCTTAAGGTGCTTACATTCATTGGTCTCATGTCCGCAGTCCTTGTGAAAGTGACAGTATTTGCTCTTGTCCCTGTTTCTGTAAGGAGTCTTCAGCTCAGCTGGAGCCTTCAGCTCATATTGGTCCTTTATTTCCATGAGAATGGAGTACTGGTCATTGCTGAATTCGATGGGGTTGGATGAAGAAGGCTCAGACTCTTTCCTCTTGCTTCTTCTGGACGAAGTAGTGGTGGAGGTTATGGCCCAAGTCTCGGCCTTTTTGGGGTTGCTCATCTTTGGTTGAGCAACCTCTTCAGGCTTCTTGGACTCGGGATGCTTTGACTCAGCACACACTTCAGTGGCGTGTATAAACGCTTCGGCTTCCCTTAAAGCTTCGGCAAGAGTGGTGATTTTCTTCTTAACAAGATCAAACTTAAAACTTCCTGGCCTTAGTCCCCTGATGAAGGCGTCAAAGGCCACTCCTGCATTGAGATCTTGAATCTGAAGGGCTTCTAGATTGAATCTCTTAACAAAACTTCTAAGAGCTTCTTTAGGTCCTTGGACGACCTTACCCAAGTGCATGCTTGTTTTCTGCTCTTGCTTATTGGCAACAAAGTGACTAGTAAATAAGAAATTGAGTTCAGTAAAATTGTTGACTGAATTGGGTGGAAGGTTGTTAAACCACTTATGATCTACCCCCATCAGAGTTGCTAGGAAGTTCTAACACCAAGTAGCATCATCTACTCCTTGGACGTACATCTGATGTTTGTAAGCGGATAGGTAATCGTCTGGATTTGTTGTTCCATCAAAAGGTTCTATGGTAGGGAGTTTAACCTTTGGGAAGGGGGGAACCTCCATGATCCTAGCCGAGAATGGAGTGGGCCAGTTAATCCGGAGGGCTCCCAGCTGTCCCTCAATGGGTATGAACTCCTTACGATATTCCTTTAACACATGATCAGATGAAGTGTTTGCAGGGGCTAGACGTCTATAAACCATGGGCTGAACCACCGTCTTCTCTTGTCTTGGACAGACAAGAGATAGGCTTAAACTTCGTCCTTCCGTTCTGGACGGCAACCTCAAAGGAGGATCCCTCAAGTATGGTGTATACCCTGTCGCTGACCGTTGTAATGCAACAGCTTTCTTCGCCTCTAGATATTTCCTGACATCTGTTTCCATTCGGTGCCCACTTGGACGAACATGATCCTGGGTCCTAACCACCAGATTCCAGTCCATTTTCCTTCGCTGCTCACTGCCTTCTGGCTGCTTTCCTCTAACCGTCTACCTAGAGGGTTCCGGACGAATAGGTCAACTAGGACCTGGACGATTTTCTTGGGAACGTCCCCTAAGAGGAGTTGGATTATTAGCGGCTGGCTCAGGGTTAAGATGGAAAAACAGCATGTTGTTCTTGATCTGCTCCTGGACGACTGCTGCCATCTTAGTCTGGAAGTCATTCAAGGCGTTCTCTAGATGGGCAGCAGTCACTGGACGTTCAAGGTTCTCTTGAATGACAGGTTGCTGGCTTGGCCCAGGGACATTGATGATGGACGGAGGTCTATCCCTTCCTCGAGGTGGTCTTTCATGATCTGCTGTGTCTTCGACATTGATCTGAAAACTTCGATTTCTGGCCACGTTGGACGATTGACAATCAGTCATCGTTTCCCACAGACGGCGCCAAATGTTTAGCGTGCTTGTCCAACAAGTAAGCTACAGATTTAGCTTTCTTATTCAGCAAGTAAACTAGTTTCCCTTAGATGTTCTTCACTTGGAGACTTGTGCAACAATGTCTGAATTGGTCATGTCCGAGCTTCAGCTTCGTTCCCTAACCTGCAAGAAGGGACCCACCCTGGAGGTTTGGGTGGTGGTTCCCCCTCCGAAGCTTAAGTCAGATATCAGGAGTTAGAAGGAAAAAGTAGAGATAGAGAGAAAGTGAGAGAGTATTTTTACAGAGTAAGTTTGCATTGTTTGCATTGAATGATCTTTCTCCTGATTTCAGGGGTATTTATAGTGATTGTAGTATGACAGCTATCCTTAATAATGCCCTAGAATGGTGACATCTGATTGGCTAAGCAATCAGATCATGACACTTGGCAAGCTAGGATTTGTGATGGTTTATCAACCGATCTTTTGCAGCCTACTTTAAGGATTTTGGGCTCTGACTTAACCCTTGGGCCAGAAAGGTGAGTCCTTTCTTCCAACTGGGTACAACCCAATGATTAAATCTTTTTCTCTTTATTTTTCCTGAGAGGACACGTGTACGACCCTGATGGACCCAAGTGTCTCTAAAGGAGCCGTAGATATTTTAGGCTACAACAGTTACACTTTGACATTTTACACTATTCACAAATGTCACTTTGACCATCGTTTGTGATTTATACGTGAATTGAAATATAGTTATATGGGATCTTGTTAGATTAGTCTTAACATGTATTTTATTAATATGTACTTTTTATAATTTTTACAAATACAAAACTAAAGATTATGTCCTCAAAGTTATGCATTGGTATGCGTGAAAAGTGCAATGTAACAATTAAAAAGAAACGGAGGGAGTATTACTTAGTAACTTGGGCATTAAATTATAAATTTGTTTGCTATTCTCTTTTATCTTATCTTATATTATCTTACATGAGAAAAGATAATGAACTCTCACATTTTAAATATTGTTAAGGTAACTGATGAAATTAACTCGTCACCCTATTATGTTCAAAATGGAATTTTTTATGGCACTAAGGAAGTAAGGAGTACGAATGAAGCAGCTACATTATTTGATTCGGCTTGACCTAATCTGTCTCAAAAGGTCGTACCATAAAAATTTATTCAAAGCTTATTCCTTTGTTGGCTTGAACCCGATTCCGCACAAAAACATGATCCAGTATAGTTGAATATCTCGAGAAATGATAAACATTTATTCCCTGATAAATGTTTGCAAACATCTATCAGTGAATTAAAAAATAATAAACGGCTGAAAAGGTGGTGATGTGAGTCCCGGAAAATAGAAGGGGAATAAAACACTAATTATATTTCATGAACACTATTTGTTAGTTGCATAAACACTATTTGTAGTTACACGAATACTAGTTGTAGTAGCATGAACACTATTTTTTAGCATCAGAATTTTCGAGATTACTTTTTTGTTTGAATGATAGTTTGCACTTTTCGAGATCACTTTTTTGTGTTTTGACTGACAACTTTTTCCCATATACATTGACAATTTTACCCCTAATAGATGTTTGCACACATCTATTAGATAGATGTTTATCATTTCTCGAATATCTCAAGACTCAAGCCTAGGTGCCTCACTTTTGGCTTGAAATTTAGTCTAGACCAACCTGCACTTTGAACAAATATATAATAAAACCAAACTTGGATTAGAGTGGATTATCAATGGGTCCTTGCTTTCGAGCTTCTTCAGAATGCATTGGGTCTCGTAACCTCTTGTAACTTCTCTGTTTCTTAATAGATGCACCATATTAATTGGACACATTTGTCGATGTACAACTTTGACCATCAATATATTCTATTATATATTATTAAAAATTATGGAAAATATATATTAAGATTAACCTAACAATAATCAAGATAATGATATTTATATTTACAAAATTGTAACTAAAAATAGGTAAATTTGATATCCAAATAGTGTGAAAAATCAAAATGATGCATAAATGGAGGAAGTACTTCGTCTAGAAACTTATAACCTATTATGCTTTTTATTATTCATAGATTAAAGGTTGTCTTGTCAAGAAGTCAACATATATACTGCCTCCCTTTTCAAAAAAGAAAAAATCATACTTCCTTCGTTCTGTTTTAAATGAAACGTTTGCTTTTTCACGCAACCCAACGCGTTTCTTTAATCATTAATATATTTAGTTGTGCACACGTAAAAAATATAAAAAGTTATAATTTGATAGTATGCATCGAGACGAATCTAACAAGATCCCACTTGACTATGTTTTTCTTTATATAATGGCGATAAATTGGAGTCAAAATTGATCAATGAATAATGTCATTTCACCCAATGTTTCATTTAAAACAGAACGGAAGAAGTATACAACTTTTGATTTTTTGAGTCAAAGTTTGCAAACTTTGATCATAGTTTTTTGGATTTTTTAACTGGAATAATACAAACTTTGGCCCGTTCTCTCGCAATAATACAAACTTTTGATTATTTTTTAATAATACAAACTTTAGGCCAAAATTCCTCCAGTAGGTCAATACCGGTTGTTAACTTGTTGTAGGAGGTAACCAAGCTGACGTGACACCTCTAGGACACGTGTCTTTATTTGATTGGCTGATTTTTTAAATTTTATTTAAATTTAGAAGAAAAAAAAACCAAAATTTTCCTTTTTTTTTCTTTCTTCTCCTGCTCCCCCCTTCATTCTCTTTCTCACTACTCCACCCCCACCCCACCCCCACCCCCCACCCCCACCCCCACCCCCGGCCCCTGCCCTCGGCCCTCTCTCTGCCTGCACACCGCATCCCTCCGACGACCAACCCCCCATCTCTCGGCCCTCCCCAACCCCGAAATCGCACCCCTCCGACAACCAACCCCCATTTCTGGCCCCCCCCCACCCCCGAAACCACACCGCACCCCTCCGACGACCACCCCCGGCCCCCCACCCCCCCCCCACCCCGAAACCACATCGCACCTCTTCGACAACCAACACCCATTTCTGGCCCTTCCCCCACACCGAAAGCACACCGCACCCCTCCGACGACCATCACCTTCATCCTATCTTCAACATCTCCAGTCAACTCCCACGCCATTCTCGATCGCTCGAACTCATATCCTCTCCCGCACAACAACAAGTTGAATCGTCGCAAACGTAAATCGAAGCGGAAGGAATCAAACCCTAACTCACCATCTCCGCGCGAAATCAATACGATCTTCGAAAATGGCGGTCATTTTGATATTATCGGCAAATTGGAGGAGGAGGAGACGTCGTCGTTGTCGACGATTTCGCACAGTTACGCGAGGACGTTCGCGGTTTGGGAGTTGAGAGAAGAGAGTTTGAGGGTGGTGGTGGAGGAGGTGGTGGTGAGTTTGTGGAGGTGGTAGTGAGGAATCAAATCCTGTGGCGGAGAAACCCTAAACTGTGGGGGTGGGTCTGGGGAAGTGGTTTCGTGGTGGTGAGTTTGAGGCGGTTTCGTGGTGGGGGAGTTTGAGGCGGTTTCGTGGGTGGTGAGTTTGAGGCAGTTTCGTGGGTGGTGAGTTTGAGGCGGTTTCGTGGTGGGGTGATAAGTGCGTTTCTAACGCACTTTATTACCTTCTTTTGGCTTGTTTTAGCTCCCTTTTCCTCCTTTTCTTCCTTCTTTCTCCTCACTTTTCCCTTCTATTTCATTCACGTGATCATATTTGGTCATAGTGACATTTTGCTAGATTTTCGATCTATTTCGATCGAATTTCTAGCACATATGCTTTCACCATGTTTGTTCGTGTTTCTATTGCAGGTATTGCCCTTTTCGGGGTCGAGAAATGCGAGACATGGCATAAGGGATCGAGCTAGAGGCTGAAAGGTAGCCTGAGGTGCGCTTGGTATGCCCCGCACACGATGGTGCGCCCGCACAAGCCACTGGTGCGCCCGCACCATCGACCAATTCTGGAGCACAAAACAGACTACATTGGTGCGCCCGCACCTTAAATTGGGTGCGCCCGCACCTTAATTGGGTGCGCCCGCACCTTCATCTGGTGCGCCCGCACCATTTGACGAAGAGAATTCCACCCTGAGACAGAAGATTCAGGTGCGCCCGCACCTGAAGTCTGGTGCGCCCGCACCTGAGCAAGGTGCGCCCGCACCTCCTTTTGGTGCGCCCGCACCTCACGATCCGGAAAGAAAACATTCGATCATTAAACCCTCTTTTCGAGAGGAGTAGAGGGGGGACGCTTTATTCTAGTTTCTACACAATATTCTAGGGTTTTGTATTAGAGAGAAAACACTTTAGTTTGATTGAGATTTGAGAATTGTTGATCATAGTTTGTGATTTCCAATACATTCAAGGTACTTTTCATTCAATTCAATTCAAAGTTTTAGTTTCTATTTCATTCTCTTGGTGTTTGTTTATGTTCTCATATTATTTAAGATCTTCATTCTCTTAGTTTAATAATTGCGATTTCTATTAGTTTAATAATTTCTTAATCATGTTTAACCTTAGATTAGTCATAGATTCATTGTTTAATTGCTTTAACTCCATGATTAGTGAGTAGTTTCATATCTAGGGTTAGGGTGAAAGTATGAATTAGGGTTTTAAAAATGTTGTTGATGTGATTGTGATGTATGGAGAAGTTTATGCATTGATCTTGGTGTTTTGAGACCTTAGGATAGATATTGATCACATTTATACTTTGGTATTTTGATTTCAAATGTTCTTAAATCGGATTTTGAACTCTTTTATCATCCCCAAGAATCAACTTAATTTCTATACCAAGATATTGGGTGGAAATTAAGGGGATCCTTCATTAGGGGTTTTCCAAACTTATCGAATCTCTTAATCAATTAACTAAAGACCATTCGAGAGAGGATTTAGTTGATAGATTAAGCGATTACTCTTGAGGACCATTCGAGAGAGGACTCAAGTATTTTAGAGGAGAACTAAACCTTGCATAATCGTCTTTGTTGCTTCACAATCGCATTAACAATCATCATCCGTTCTTATTCATACTAGTAGCCTTAACTCTAGTGTCTTTATTTGATATTTAAACTCGTGATTTTTGCTTGTTCTAGCTGATAGATAGTCTTAATTGTTACCAAACATCTTTTAAACCCCCAAATACCTTTCAATTAGGTAGTCTAGACTAGATAGACTCTAATCAATCCCAATTTCCCTGTGGATCGACCCTTGACTTGCCCTTACTATTCTCTTAGTAATTGCTTGTTAGGACTACAAATATTGTTTGGGAAGCGGTTTTTAGTGCCTTAACGACACACTAAAAACCTCTTATCAAAATGGCGCCGTTGCCGGGGAAGCTGTGCTATTGAATGAAGTATATTTTAGTTTAGTTTGCTTAGTTGATTCTTCTTTTATTTTCTTTTTAACTGTGGTTGTTATTTGCTAATCCTCTGCTTAGCTTTGTTGTGTTACATGAGAAGAAGAACTCACGGTTCACCCACATTGCCTCTAGATCTTGAAATCGACCGTACGTTGCGAAAGCTTCGGAAGAATTTGGGAAATCTGACTTTGGGTTCCGAGCCTTCTTCACCAATCTCAAGTACATCAAGTGAAGTTGAATCAGAAATGGGTGAAGCAAATCCACAACTGTTTAGGGATTTCGGAAATCCGGGTTCCTATGTTCTTCAAGGTGGAATTCGACTCCCTACCACCACTACAAATTTCAGCATTCACCCTCAGTATACTCGGATGGTGAAAGCAGAGCAGTTTTGTGGGGGGTCAGATGAAGATCCTCTAGACCATCTCGACAGGTTTCTCGAGATCTGTGCCATGATAACCACTAATGATGTCTCTCCTGACTACATCAAGATGCACCTGTTCCGGTCCTCTCTTACCGGAAAAGCAAAGTCATGGCTCAAGAGCTTGCCTGCTAATTCCCTCACTACATGGGAACAAGTCACGATGGCATTCTTGAAGAAATACTTCCCGGAGTGGAAGACTGCGGACATAAGGAGGAAGATCTCCTCATTTGAGCAAGAGAACGATGAGACACTTGCCGAAGCTTGGGAGCGGTTCAAGGAGATGATCCGTTCATGCCCACACCATGAGTTCAACAAGAATCTACTAATGCGATTCTTCTATGATGGTCTTGATCCGATTTCACGGGCCAATCTTGATGCTGGAGCGGGAGGTCAACTATCTAAGATCCCGCAAGAACAACTTGAGTCCACAATCGAGGAGGTGATCAAGAACTACTCATGGGGTGGAAGACGAAGAGGTGCTCAACCTAAGAAGAGCGGAAAGTTTGAAATTGATCCCATGGATCAAATTCAAGCTAAGATGGACCAACTCGATAAGAAGCTCTCCAAGATCAATCTTGCATCGTCTACTCCTTCACAGGTAAACTCTTTTTCTTGTGATATTTGTGGTGGAACTAACCATGATACTTCTTATTGTGGAGGTACCCATTCGGAGCATGTGGCGGCAATCAATGCAAGAGGAGATGGATATCAGGGGAATCAAGGGTATAGGAACAATCAACAAGGAGGTTGGAGACAACCTCAACAAAACTACACCCAAGGATTCAACCAACCTCAACAAGGATGGAATCAACCTCAACAAGGGTACAACCAAGCTCACAACCAAGGGTTTGCGCAAGGGTATAACCAAAACCAAAACTATAACCAAGGTGGTTCCTCCTCACAAGGGTCAAACACATACCAAGCTCCACATCAAAGGACCAACAACCCAAAACCTCCCTCCAACCTTCCTTTCCCCAAACAAAATCCCGAACCTACACCATCTTCCGATCCCACCTCTCTCCAAATTCTCCAACAACTCCAATCCATGAACCAAATTCTCCAAAACCATGAGCAAAGGTTTCAAGAGCTACAAGCCCACAACAAAATGCTTGAAACCCAAATTGCCCAAGTAGCTGAGAAGAATCCCTCCACCCCCACAAATCAACTTCCAGGCCAACCCATTCCCAACCCCAACCTCCATCAAGCCAAAGCCATTCATTTGAGGTCGGGAACAAGTTATGCGGGTCCTAAGATGCCGAATGGGGAGTTAGAGCAGGATGGAGAAGCTGAGATTGTTGAGAAGGAGGATGGAGCTGAGGAAACTGAGAAAGAGGACGTTGAGGAGAAGGATGAGTCACATGTTCAAGTTGGTGACAAAAACACATTGCCGTCACCTCCACCAACCAAATCCTATGTGCCTCCGGTTCCCTATCCTCACAGGTTGGTAGAGAGAAAGTTGAGTGACAAGTTCACTAAATTTCTGAATGTGATGAAGAGCCTGCAAATCAACATTCCATTCCTTGAGGCTATGTCTCAAATGCCAGCTTATGCTAAATTCTTGAAAGAGATCCTCTCCAATAAGCGCAAACTTGAAGATGAGCTTATCTCCCTACCTTACCAAGTGAGTGCTCTTGTGCAACGAACTATGCCCAAGAAGCAAAGAGATCCCGGGAGTTTCACCTTGCCAGTGAAGATAGGTGACTTAGAACCTAAGGGTGCACTGGCCGATCTGGGAGCTAGTGTCAATTTGATGCCTCTTTCTATTGCAAAGCACCTGAAATTTCTTCTTCATCCTACGCGCAAAACGATTCAATTGGCAGACCGCACTGTGAGAGTCCCTTGTGGTGAGTTGGAGGATATACCGATTCAAGTCGGGCATGTGTTTGTACCATGCGACTTTGTGGTGATGGATATGGAGGAAGATCCTGAGACTCCTCTTATTCTGGGAAGAGAAGCTCTGAAGACTTTGGGTGCCGTGATAAACTGCAAAAACGACACAATCACGGTTGAGGTAGCTAATGAGCGGGTGGTGTTCGAGTTCTCTAAGACACTGAAGAAACCTATGATGGAGAAAATTTGCCGGGTAAACCTAGTGGAAGATGAGGTGGAGGACACCATGAGTGTGGATGATTCTGGGAGCGATTTGTATGCTGCACTTTCCGACACCCTTAACTTGGACATGGAAGAGGACACGCAATATGAGGCGTTTGAGGTTCTAGCTGCATCATCCACTGAAAAAGAGGAGTGTTCTAAGCCTCCTCCCAAGGTAGAGTTCAAACCCCTTCCCTCCTCCCTTAGATATGTTTTTCTTGATGATGCATGTACTTATCCTGTTATTGTCAATTCGAGTCTTGATGACATTTCTATATCAAAACTGATTGGAATTTTGCAAAAATATATGGATGTCATTGGGTATTCGATTGATGACCTTAAGGGGATAAGCCCTTCTCTTGCTATGCATCGTATCCATCTCATCGATAGTAATGCCTCCTCCATCGAGCATCAGAGAAGGCTCAATCCCAACCTCAAAGAGGTTGTTAAAAAGGAGATCTTGAAACTACGTGACGCGGGAATCATTTATGCTATCTCAGATAGCAAGTGGGTGAGCCCGATTCACGTGGTTCCAAAAAAAGGAGGCATGACTATAGTTGAGAATGAGAAAGGAGAAACAATCTCAACTAGGACTGTCACTGGGTGGAGAGTCTGTATTGATTACAGGAAACTGAACAAATCCACCCGGAAAGATCATTTCCCCCTTCCCTTCATTGACCAAATGTTGGAGAGGCTTGCTCGTCATTCACACTTCTGTTTTCTTGATGGTTATTCCGGATTCTTTCAAATCCCCATTCATCCGGATGACCAAGAGAAAACCACCTTTACTTGTCCGTATGGGACATTTGCATATCGAAGGATGCCCTTTGGTTTGTGTAATGCCCCATCCACTTTTCAGAGGTGTATGACAGCAATCTTCTCTGATATGCTAGAAGATTCCATTGAAGTCTTCATGGACGACTTTAGTGTGTGTGGTTCGTCTTTTGACACATGTCTGGTTAATCTTGAGTTTGTGTTAAAAAGGTGTCAAGAGACGAACCTTGTACTGAATTGGGAAAAGTGTCACTTTATGGTCGAGGAAGGCATTGTACTTGGGCATAAAGTGTCGAAAAAGGGTATTGAAGTAGATCCGGCAAAGGTTTCGGTTATTGAGAAGCTTCCGCCACCGAACTCGGTGACGGGAGTTCGTGCTTTCCTTGGACATGCTGGTTTTTACCGACGTTTCATCAAGGATTTCTCTCAAATAGCCAAACCATTGACGAATCTACTTCAGAAAGATGTTGATTTTGCGTTTGATGAGTCTTGTACTAAGGCTTTTGAAACTCTTAAGAAAGCCCTTACTTCTGCCCCCATTGTGCAAGCTCCGGATTGGAGCTTGCCTTTTGAACTAATGTGCGATGCTAGTGACTTTTCAGTGGGAGTTGTTCTTGGGCAACGCAAGGAAGGGAGGCTACATGTGATAGCCTATGCAAGTAGGACTCTGGATGATGCTCAACGAAACTATGCAACTACGGAAAAGGAAATGTTGGCCGTGGTATTTGCTTTTGACAAGTTCCGTTCCTACTTGACATGTAATAAGGCAGTGGTGTATACGGATCATTCTGCGGTCCGGTATTTGATGAGTAAGAAGGATGCTAAGCCTAGGCTCATTAGGTGGGTGTTGCTTCTTCAGGAGTTTGATTTTGAGATGAAAGAGAAGAAGGGGACGGAGAATGTGGTAGCTGACCATCTTTCACGCCTCCCTCCTGACAATCTGGAGAAGATTCCTATCGAGGACGATTTGAGAGAAGAAGCCTTGTTCGCCATTATGAACAATGAGGTTCCATGGTTCGCTGATTATGCAAATTATCTGGCTTGTGGGATTGAACCTCATGGTTTTACTTCCCAACAAAGGAAGCGGTTCTTTAAAGAAGTTTCGAGGTTCTACTGGGATGACCCGCTCCTTTTTAAGAAGTGTGCTGATGGCATGTTTAGGAGGTGTGTTCCTAATCATGAGATGGCCTCGGTTTTGCATCATTGCCATACTTTGGCATGTGGAGGACATGGTGGAGCAAACAAAACTGTTGCTAAGGTGCTCCAATGTGGTATGTTCTGGCCAACATTGCATAAGGATGCCCGAACATTGGTGGTGGCTTGTGATAGATGTCAACGGAGTGGTGGCATCACAAAGCGGCACGAGATGCCTCAACAGAACATTCTTGAGGTTGAGCCGTTTGATGTCTGGGGGGTCGATTTTATGGGCCCATTCGTTCCTTCCTGTGGGAATGTATATATTCTTGTTGCGGTCGACTACGTGACCAAATGGGTGGAAGCCATTGCCTCTCCCACCAATGACCATAAGGTAGTCACCAAGCTTCTGAAGAAGATCATCTTCCCTCGATTTGGGGTGCCCCGTGTATTGATCAGTGATGGTGGTTCACACTTCGCCAAAAAGCAATTAGAAGCCTTATTGAAGAAATACGGGGTGAATCACAAAGTAGGTCTTCCTTACCACCCCCAAACACAAGGCCAAGTTGAGGTTTCGAATCGAGAGGTTAAAAATGTTCTTGAGCGTGTGGTCAATAGGACACGAAAGGATTGGTCTTTGAAACTTGATGACGCTCTTTGGGCTCTTCGCACGGCTTTTAAGACGCCCATAGGCACCACTCCCTATCGCCTTGTGTATGGCAAGGCATGTCATTTGCCGGTTGAGCTTGAGCACAAGGCTTGGTGGGCAGTTAAGGAGCTCAACATGGATCTACACTTGGCGGGAGAAGCTCGAAAAGAAAGGCTAGTAGAACTGGAGGAATTTCGTTTTGACGCTTACGAGAGTTCTAGACTATACAAAGAGCAAACGAAGAAATGGCACGACAACCGGATTCAACAACGAGATTTCCGGATTGGGGACAAAGTCTTGTTGTTCAACTCAAGACTAAAGCTTTTCCCCGGAAAGTTAAAGTCAAAGTGGTCGGGTCCCTTCTCCGTGTTGAAGACTACTCCTTATGGGGCTTATGAGGTGATGGGTGAGAACGGTCCATTCTGGGTGAACGGTCAACG
Organism: Beta lomatogona; assembly: GCA_947646795.1. NCBI lineage: Eukaryota > Viridiplantae > Streptophyta > Magnoliopsida > Caryophyllales > Amaranthaceae > Beta > Beta lomatogona. The sequence continues at coordinate 1,807,876 of CANSNZ010001115.1, forward strand.
TTTAAAGCTCTACCAAGATTCGCATGCTGTTGGCTCCATTGGTTGCTTGATTCTTCGCTCACCTGAGCAACTCTCATGATGGATGTATCCTTTTTAGTCAAGCTAATGACTTAAAACAAGCGCTACACGGGAGGCAACCCGTTTCTCTTCTTTCCTCTCTTTCATTTCTTTTATTTTTCCGTTGTTAGTTACGGTTTTGATTTATCAGTCAGCCGTGAGAGGTACATTGGAACATCTGAATTTTTATGAGAAGTTGAGTGAATTGAGTGTTTTGGAGACGAAATATGTACACATCAGACGGGTTAGGTGCTCCCGCACCTGGTCAATGTGCGCCCGCACCAAATTTTGCACACGATTTTCAGAAAAAAACAGAAGACTTTGGTGCGCCCGCACCTAGCCCATGTGCGCCCGCACCACTCTGTCGACTGACTTTGACAAAAACAGTAGACTTTGGTGCGCCCGCACCTCGACGTGGTGCGCCCGCACCAAAGCCTACGAAATATTTTTTGGAAAAAACAGAAAGGAGAGGTGCGCCCGCACCAGTGAGAGGTGCGCCCGCACCAACCCGGCTGGGCAATATTTTCGGGCCTCTCTCTCCTCTTTTCCTCACATTTTCAAACTCTCTCTCACACTCACTCTCTTTCTCTCTCTTCCTCCTCTCTAGATCCGGCGACCTTACGCCCTTTTCCGGCGACTTTCAAGGGCAAATCTCCCCAAAATCTTTATCACCATCTTCTCCACAACATTCAAAGCACAAAAATTGGGGGTTTTGCAAGGATTCGATTTCTAGGGTTTCAAAATTGGGGATTTTCATCTCCATGTTGGTAACTCCCTTCTAATCTTTGCTTTTTCATCAATAATCTACTAAATTGGACTTCTAGTATGTTTTCTTTTCGATTGCATGCTTGTTTTTCCTAATTTCTTTTGATTGTTCATGAACTTTTGTCATTTTTGTGTTTGGTGATGTGGTGAACATATGCAATTTTTGTGGTTTGTGATATATTCATAATATTCTTACTTTGTGAGAACTACATTGCTGAAATTGTGAGGTGTTGTTGCTTTATGTGCATAATTGTGGTTGGTTTGGCGAAATTGGCTTGAAAGTCTCTTTGAGTGGTGAAACTCTTGATTGCTAGCGACTTTGTTGCTACTAATTGTGGATGGCTAGCTGGTAGATCTTAGGCTTAGTTTTTATTTTTCTTTTTTTTTTTTTGTGTTTTCCCTTTTGTGTGGTTTGATTTTTCTTTTTGGGTGTTTTTGTTTTTTTTTTTTTTTGCGTGTTTCTTTGTGTAGAGAGTCCGCTTTGTGGTTGTGTCTTTGCAGCAGATCATCACTTCTCCTTCCCTTTTTGCCAAACATATATTCTTTTTCACCATGGGAAGAAGTGGAGGTGAAGGCTCATCCAGGTCTAAGCGAGCAAAGACGGGGTCCTCTTCACAAGGACCTTCGTCTAGCTCGCATCCCCCTCCCCTTTATGCTCTAAAGTTTCCAAACGCCGCTCATAAACAAATTTTCCAACAACTTTCTGAGCGCACGTTACGTCCCACTAAGTTCTATGACCTCACTACCTGCAACTTCCTTAACATCGAGTCGATGATAAGGGAGATGGCAGCTAATGTCGGGTTATCGGACTTCCTCGATATTCGTGAACCTACTTACGATCAACTCACTCTCGAGTTTTTGAGTACGTTGAACGTAAGTAATGTGACAGGTGCTCTAACTATTCAATTTCGCATGTTTAATCAAACAAGAGCACTGTCTTTTGACGAATTCTGTGAGGCGTTTGGGATGGACCCTCGAGCCCCCTGCGATGCCCCTTTGAGCGTCATCTGGCAGGGATATAATGAGCAAGAGTGGTGGGCAAAGATCACCAACGGTACGACTTCGTTTCGAACGAACTCGTCCAAAGCGTCGGAGATCATCCACCTTGCTCTCCGATACTTCCATAGGATGTTGGTTTACACCATCTTTCCTAAACAGGAAGTCGGGCAGTTGCGGAAGGACGAGCTGCTGGTTCTCTGGTTGGCCACTGACGGGGCTCACCATAGAGCCCGCATTAACTTTGCTGCTCTCCTCCTCAACCGACTGCAGGAAATTCGGGGGGGTACAACGGTGACTGGGGAGATTCTTTGTGGTGGCATGGTCACCCGGCTAGCATCTTACCTTGACTTGACTGATGACTTGGCTCGCTTGGAAGCCAGCATGCCTACTGTTGGCCAGTCCAACAGATTGGATGGTGCCAGCTTGCAGCAGATGAAATTTCTGCGCAATTATAACAAGGAAAACTGCATCTGGCTTGTGGGGGGGCGACCTTACTGTCATATAGGGCCCGACTTCGTTTGGGACCTCCCAGCTAACGTCGAAAACCGTTGGCGGGTTCCCCCCGCCCATGACATCCCACGGGCTATCCCCGAGCCCATGCCTATGGAGATCGATCCCCGCGTTCCGAGAGGTCCGAGGCCCGACCACCGCATTCCTGAGAGTGAGGTGGCCGAAGCTTCTTCCTCTCAATCTTTCGACATGGGCTCTGTCATGGCAGCCTTAGCGCAGATGCAGGCCTCTCAGAAGGCCAATCACCATGCGGTTATGGCTACTCTTGCCGGTATCCGCACCGACCTGGACCATGTGTCTAGGGTGGCTTGGCGCACTCACCTCGCCAATGTCCACTCCGGACATGAGCCTCCCTTCCCTAACCATCCCCACTACCCCCCTTCTTTCGACCCTCGAGAAGGGCCATTTGAGGAGCCTTCATTCCGTCCTTACCCCCACTACCCATCCTACTATGATGGGTCCTCTGGTGGGTATTTCCCCCCTCCCGATGGGGGGGATGGTGGGAACTATTAGGAGCTTTTCCTAACCCCTCCTCCCTCTCCCTCCTTTTGCCACTCCGAGCGCGGAGTTTTGCTTAAGCTTGGGGGACTTGCTTGTATGTCTATATCTTAGGGAGTTTCGGGGTCGTAGACGGTTAGAAGTTAGGGGTCTCATTGGTTTTCGGTTGGTATTGGTGATTGTTTCTGTTGTGGTATTGACATCCTCCACCCCTGCTGACTTCTCTTCACATGTACAGCTGTGCTTTGGTAGTTTCTTTTCGTAAAAAAAAAAAAAAAAAAAAAAAAAAAAAAAAAAAAAAAAAAAATTTATGCATTAGGATAGCTTGGTTGCATGCATGATTTGTGGCTAAAGAGTTCATGACTTGATTGGAAGACCTTCCTTATATTAGACTTGATGATTTTGGAAGCCCTGTTGTGACTTTAGGCGTCTTTTGAAACCAATAACTTTTGGTAGAGTCTCTTTGAAATTAGGCGAGTTGGATGAATGGATTGCCTTGCCCCTTGTGCGATGAATCCCGAAGGAGAGCCAAGAACCTCGTAAGACTCACTCACAACCCTCACCATTGATCGCCTAACTTGTGACTTGCATTTTAGCTCCCCAAGATTACATAAGACGAGCCTCTAGGAGAATGATTTAGGGCGTTTCTTTTGCTAGTAATAGGAGCTACAGAGCCAAAAGCTTGAATACCCGCATGATATTCGCTTCTCAACCCATCTGAGCCTTTCTATCCTATTTTTGCTTAACCCACATAATGAGTCATGGCCAAACTTTCCCCAAAGTGGAGTACATGTGTAGTTTTTGTTGAGTTAAGTGGTTTTGATATTAAGTCTTGGTTGAAAGAGAGTTAATGTGCTTGTATGATGGTAAAAGTTGAAAAATTTTGTGAAAATGAAAGACAAAAGATATAAAAGAAAGAAAGTTCTTATTGTCCGCTTTGGTTTATTATTGAAAATGAAAAGAAAGAAAGATCAAATTGATGAGAAAAAGGAAAAAGTTCACAAAGTGAAAAAGAAACAAGTGAAATTCAAGGATATGTGTGAGAGTTCTTTAATTGAGAATAGTGTTAGGACTAGCTTGGGGGAGTATTTACCCCTAGTTTGTACTCCACTTACCCTTTTTTGCACCACATTCCTAGAATATGATCCACACCCCCTAACCTAGCCCCGTTACAACCTTAACAAAGCCCCTGTTGACTCCTAGATTGGTCTTGATCTATTTAGTAGTGGCGGGTGAGATTTTGTGCAAGTCATGATGAGGGTCATCAAAACATGGTAGAGGCGAGCAATTATGGTTGAGCATCCCTAGGGAGGAGTCAAACTTGGGTCTTGGAAGTGGAGAAGAGTGAGAAATCATTCTTGGAAAGCTTTCTTTCAAAGAGACTCGGTTGATCGGTGGATTGAGACCTTAGAGTCACTCTTGTGCTTCCTAATCATCTTCCCTCTTGTGTTTGGTTGGTCTCCTAAATCTTGATATGAACTCATTTAGCTTACATGTCATGTTTGTATCCTTGCATTTAGAGCATATAGGTTAGGTTGTTGCATGTTTCCCTTTTCTTTTTATTCTTTTTCTCTCCTTCACTCTCATTCTTGGTTTACTTGAGGACAAGCAAAACGCTAAGCTTGGGGGAGTTTGATAAGTGCGTTTCTAACGCACTTTATTACCTTCTTTTGGCTTGTTTTAGCTCCCTTTTCCTCCTTTTCTTCCTTCTTTCTCCTCACTTTTCCCTTCTATTTCATTCACGTGATCATACTTGGTCATAGTGACATTTTGCTAGATTTTCGATCTATTTCGATCGAATTTCTAGCACATATGCTTTCACCATGTTTGTTCGTGTTTCTATTGCAGGTATTGCCCTTTTCGGGGTCGAGAAATGCGAGACATGGCATAAGGGATCGAGCTAGAGGCTGAAAGGTAGCCTGAGGTGCGCTTGGTATGCCCCGCACACGATGGTGCGCCCGCACAAGCCACTGGTGCGCCCGCACCATCGACCAATTCTGGAGCACAAAACAGACTACATTGGTGCGCCCGCACCTTAAATTGGGTGCGCCCGCACCTTAATTGGGTGCGCCCGCACCTTCATCTGGTGCGCCCGCACCATTTGACGAAGAGAATTCCACCCTGAGACAGAAGATTCAGGTGCGCCCGCACCTGAAGTCTGGTGCGCCCGCACCTGAGCAAGGTGCGCCCGCACCTCCTTTTGGTGCGCCCGCACCTCACGATCCGGAAAGAAAACATTCGATCATTAAACCCTCTTTTCGGGAGGAGTAAGGGGGTTACGCTTTATTCTAGTTTCTACACAATATTCTAGGGTTTTGTATTAGAGAGAAAACACTTTAGTTTGATTGAGATTTGAGAATTGTTGATCATAGTTTGTGATTTCCAATACATTCAAGGTACTTTTCATTCAATTCAATTCAAAGTTTTAGTTTCTATTTCATTCTCTTGGTGTTTGTTTATGTTCTCATATTATTTAAGATCTTCATTCTCTTAGTTTAATAATTGCGATTTCTATTAGTTTAATAATTTCTTAATCATGTTTAACCTTAGATTAGTCATAGATTCATTGTTTAATTGCTTTAACTCCATGATTAGTGAGTAGTTTCATATCTAGGGTTAGGGTGAAAGTATGAATTAGGGTTTTAAAAATGTTGTTGATGTGATTGTGATGTATGGAGAAGTTTATGCATTGATCTTGGTGTTTTGAGACCTTAGGATAGATATTGATCACATTTATACTTTGGTATTTTGATTTCAAATGTTCTTAAATCGGATTTTGAACTCTTTTATCATCCCCAAGAATCAACTTAATTTCTATACCAAGATATTGGGTGGAAATTAAGGGGATCCTTCATTAGGGGTTTTCCAAACTTATCGAATCTCTTAATCAATTAACTAAAGACCATTCGAGAGAGGATTTAGTTGATAGATTAAGCGATTACTCTTGAGGACCATTCGAGAGAGGACTCAAGTATTTTAGAGGAGAACTAAACCTTGCATAATCGTCTTTGTTGCTTCACAATCGCATTAACAATCATCATCCGTTCTTATTCATACTAGTAGCCTTAACTCTAGTGTCTTTATTTGATATTTAAACTCGTGATTTTTGCTTGTTCTAGCTGATAGATAGTCTTAACTGTTACCAAACATCTTTTAAACCCCCAAATACCTTTCAATTAGGTAGTCTAGACTAGATAGACTCTAATCAATCCCAATTTCCCCGTGGATCGACCCTTGACTTGCCCTTACTATTCTCTTAGTAATTGCTTGTTAGGACTACAAATATTGTTTGGGAAGCGGTTTTTAGTGCCTTAACGACACACTAAAAACCTCTTATCATGGGGGAGTGGGTGGTGATGGTGGATTCATCCGTGGGGGTGGGAGTGGGAGTGGGGGTGGGGGTGGGGGTGGAGCTGTGGAGGTGAGGGTTGGGGGAGGGGGTGGAGCCGTGGAGGTGGGGGGGGTGGGGTGGGAGTGGGGTTTCAGATTTTCAGTTGGTTGGCTAGGGGAAGGAGGAAGAGATTTTGGAGTTAAAAAAAAAAAATTAACTTTGTTTTACTGGGTTAACGGTCAACTCGACCTAGTGGAGGAATTTTACTAAAGTTTGTATTATTAAAAAATAATCAAAAGTTTGTATTATTGCGAGTGAACGGGCCAAAGTTTGTATTATTCCAGTTAAAAAATCCTAGTTTTTTTTACTAATAGATATGAATTTCTTCTACTATGTAGGATTTCATTTGATTCATTTTGATTTATATTTTTGCTATATCAACTTTTTACAACGACAAAAATCAATAAATAATTTAAAATACTAATAGTTGAAGTCATGTCTTAAAATTATAAATAGTCAATTATTGCATGTCTTAAAAAACAAGAAATACTCTAAAAAAATAAGAGAACTCTTTCTAACAACAAAAATGAAAAAAAAAGGTGGGGGGGAAATCTATATAAAGCATCTAGCAACTGAGGAAATCTTATTGTTGGTCAAATCCATACACTGAGAGTTGAGACAAAGAAGTTAGAAGAGATCAAAATAGACCTCTCCTATCAGAATTCAAAGTTTTCTATGAATACCACTTTTGTCCTTTTATTTTCTTTACCTCTTCAGTCATTTTAAAGCTCTCGACTGTCTCCCTTATTTGGGGCGTAGTATGAATTCATCGAGCAGGTGGCAGAAGGCTAGGGGCCCACAAACCCTATAGACATTTCTACAATGGTCATAAAAATTTAATCATCGAAATGACGAAATCTAATGGATTAAATAGATTTTCACATCATATTTTAAAACCTAAAATTATTCCACTCCAAAGATTGGCGTGTTCATATTAATTTATGACTATTATAAAATGTTCATACTTTCTCGGTTTTTTATTCTTTGGCACAACTATATTTAGTATATTATACATCCTCAAAGGTCAAAAGCCAAAAGTATGCTTTTGATGCTAAAAATTAGTCTGGGGATCATCTCTTTACTTTCACATGCATTACATCCAAATTTTAATAAACCATAGATTTAAAGATAAGTCGGAAATCTATCTACTTTTGACCCATCTAACCCAAAATCATTGAACCTATAAGCAAAAGAAACCTTCATCAATTAGTAGTGATTAATTTAGCATGTGTGTTTATTGGACTTGAGTAATTTTCTTATGGGTTGTATCTTGTTAATTATAATCGATTATGTTTTGTATGACCTATTACTTACAACGTTTACTAAAATTTGATATTTGGAACACAAGTTATGCTGATGACGTGTGTATTATATATAAAAATATAATTCCGCTTTAACTAAAGTGTAAATAAAAAGACCATCTTAAATTACTTTAACCTCTTAGGTCAACCTTAACTAAAATATATTGGATCTTGAAGAACTATAATTTATTACATTCATTATACTTTCAGGATCATTTGCTCATTTGGAGTAGGCAAACAACAAATCATTACTCGTTAAAAATATAAAAATGAACACAAAATGTCGACGTAACAAAAAAAAAAAACTTACTTTTGCTAAACTTCAATTATTTTCCCGCAATTTATAAAGTTACGATGGTGATTGGCATATACAACCTCCTATTTTTTTTTTCAAAATGGTTACGATTTCTTTTTTTGGTCGTTTTTATTTAATTGTTACAATTTCACTTATTCCTTATATGTAACCTATCACATTAACTTTTTACATTTTTCTACCTCATATACCCAGCACTCAGAGCATACCTAATGGTTGATCCCAAAATTTGGATCATCAATTATTTTAATACTTCCTCTCTTCCACCTCACTTATGTTCTACCATTAGTTTGTATGATTTTTTTTACCCCCAATGGATGATCTACAATTATGGGCTTTTCAACTGTTGAATTGCTCTTCTTGAGGCCATTAGATGGCTGCCAACTCACCATGCATGGAGCCTGTCATTCATTCTCTTTTATGACCTTTGGCTATGATCCAACCATGATCAGATCATTGGAATGATATGATCATCCTTCTCTCTCTCTCCTCTTTTTATCTCTCTCCTAATTCTTTATTATACTTTTCTCCCTCTCTCCTCATGATCTAGCTTGTAGATCATCCAATCGGCTTACTCTGATTAGTAATCCACCCAAACCTTCTCACCTACCATATTTGTCTCTCTCCTAGAATTTTTTAATGCTTTTTTTACATTTCTTACAAACAAAATACTTCATCCGTTTTTTTTTACTTGCAACGATTTGACTTTTACACTGTTTACAAACTCCACTTAGTTTTTTTTGGTGATTTATAGTTAAGGAAAAACATATTCATGTGAGATCTTGTTAGATTCGTCTCAATGTGTATTTTTCAAATATCTACTTATTCTAATTTTTAATTATCGGAAAAAATAAATATATTGATGGTTAAAGTTCTACATTTGTAAACATGAAAATCAAATGGTTGTACTTATTTCTTACTTTTTGCAAAATTTCATTAGTTCTCCCAAAGTGAAATGCAATTATAAAAGATGGACTGAGTATAAATGGCTGGATATCCAGGCTGATTCTAGTGGCTAGCATACAACTGATTGATTTGATGGGACAAGACAAGAGAGAGAGGCCCTGTACCCGAGTTGCAGATAATAGACAAAAATAAAAATAAAGAAAAGGACGATTTCTTTTGGCTGCAATTCCAAATTTGGAGCTTATGCTTGCTTTTATCTTTGAGCTTTATTTAAAAAAAAAAATCCCTGATACACCAATATTCTTGTCCTTTTACTCCAATTGGTTCCTTCCCTCTACTCACATAGTCACATTTTACTAATTTGGACCATTTAGGCACTCTTCTTTTGGACTTATTTTCAGTTCAGTTCATTTTCTCGCAGTTCAGTTTAACTCAGCTCAGTTTAGTTTCTCGCAGTTCAGTTCAGTTTAGTTCAGTTACTCTCTGCATTTCAGTTTCTCGCAATTCAGTTCAGTTTCTCGCAGTTCAGTTCAAAAGAACGAGGCCTTAGTTTTCATTTTCCACAAATTTCTAACATTTTCTGCCTAGATAATATAAAGAATTAAATATAATGACTTGGAATTGGTTTAGGTTAACTTTTGGTGTAAGTAACAATTTAGAAACGACAATTTATTTTGTAAAAGATAAATCAAATGATATCAAATAAATGACAAAATGTCATCGGATCCATGTCATTATTTGTATAGTTCAGGTCTTTTGGAGCCTATGTCATTATATGTCATTATATACGTGTGTGATTTGTTAAACAATAAGGGTGTAACATTTTACACATAAAGGCGCACTCTTAAAAAAATGATCAGAGTCTAAAACCTGATTAAATCCTTATATTTTTATGATCATGGTAATATAACTACTTCCTCCGTTTCAAATTACTCGCTACACTTTCCTTATAGGGAAGTTTCATATTACTTGCTACACTTCCTTTTTGGGCAATAAACTCTCTCTATCTCTCTCCTCTCACATGGGTCTCTTTTCTTTTTACTCTCTACCTCTCTCTTCTCCAAAAATTGCCTAGGAGTCCGTGAATTGAAAAGTGTAGCAAGTAAAATGAAACAGAGGAAGTATATAAAAATCACCCTAGATATTTTCTACTATTACTTTATAACAATTAAAATTATGATGAAGGATAATACTTTCTAGTCAGCAATGTTACTTCTAAACCTTTCTCATATAGTGGAAATCTTTCCTTTCCTTGTTTAAGCAACAAGACAAAAATGCTTCATGAAAATTCTCTTCTGTTCAACGGATGATGATTTGCCCGAATATTTAGTGTAGCTATTGTGTTGGTGATGTGGTGTAACAAATTAAATTACTATTTGAGGTATCATACTTCCTTCGTTTTCGTTTCATGCTCTTAGTTTGACCCTTTTTATCTCTACAAAAGATTACTCCCTCTGTATTTTTTTATCTTTCCTACTTTGACTTTGCACGTTTGTCATTGTACTTATTCAACCTTAAATATCTTTCATTATATGTAAGTAAAAATTATAATGATTGAATATTAATAAACTACTCATTGAGACAAATCAAACAAGACCCCACATGACTATATTTTTTCTTATATATTGAGAAGAATTTAAAAGATTCTCTCTATTTGTGAATAGTGTCAAGATTCCAAGTGAGAAAGATAATAAAATACAGAGGGAGTACAAATTAGAAGGAAACGCATGAATTGTTATAGCTTAAGAGTAGAGTAGCTTTTTTTGATACTACATTGTTAAAGATACTCAAGATTTTGTTAAGGATCATAAAAAAAAAATTACACTTTATGCAATTTAATTCCTAATACTATTTGGTTCCCCCTTTTCCTCTTGCTTTATCCCTAATGAAAACTATTTCCTTTGTTTCTGTTAAGGTTATTTGGTTCGAGGGTTTAATTGATTAGATAGCCAAGAGTCGTAATCTTTCCTAGAAATAGCTTGTACGACGATAGGTATCAACATGTGAATGAAGATTGAATAGAAGGAAAGGAGGTCTTCATATGGAGTCGCTAAGAAAAGAGAAACAATGCAAGTTGGTGGATGTTTTAATCGCAACACTTTGATTTTCACATTACATTACCCAATATATAATTACACTGATACAAAACAATACCGACATCTAACATACTACTATTTGGCTAACATATTAATATATAAAAGTACAGTCACGACTAGCATATGAATATCACAAAGACTAAAGTATTGCAACTACAAATAAAAGAATGAAGTATTAACTATTAAGTGCCGAATTTAGATAATAGGAACCAAAATAGAAAATATTTGCATCACATATAAAGAGAGAAAAAAGGAGAAGAATATAGTCCATGGTGAAAGATGGACCAGAGCTGTCTATCTCATAGAGGAGATTTAATTCTTATTGTCTCCAAGAAAGTACAAAGACAAAGCTCGGGCCCTATCCCACCAAGCTTGTAATCAAGGTTTTCTATAGTCTGGAGTCTGGACCATTTTTTAACAACATTTGGGCTACCTTCAGCTGCCATTCTTCAAATTTGCAAGATGGGCTTTCTTTTCCAAATTGGGAACCAAAACAAGCCCTGGAAACTTTCATTTTGGAATTTTTTGGACTTGTTTTATTACATCTTGTTTTTGCGTAAATCATTCATTTATTAGATATTTCCACCATATATGCCATTGATAAGATGTAGGGTCTTCAGACTCCAATTTCTATTGTAATCTTATCTTGTGCTACTGTAACTTTGTAAGAGGAAATTTGTTAAAACTTACTTATCTAATAAAAAAATTGTTGTAAAAATCTACTTAAAAAAATGTTTAAGGTTGTGTACCGTGTACCACTATTTTATGTCGAAATGTAAGGGATTGACCAGTCTTCTGTCATTGACCTACCTCAACACAATAGTGACTTATATGACTTTTAATTGTGTTGTTAGATCATGTAATAATTTTTTTTACAAGTTTGTTTGACGGAAAATTAAGTTTTTTTTTTTTTGAGGAAAGAAAATTAAGTTTTAGCTTTGAATAAAATAGTTGTAATTTGTTATGTAGACAAACCCAAATATTGCCCAATATCAAATGAAATTTTGACCTATTTTAACCTATTGTATTATAATCACCTAACTGTCCACTCGTTATAGTTGAGTACTTTGTATTTTTGTTTGTTCATTAGAATATGACCTTTTATTTAGGCGCAATTTGTTGATAGTTTCAAAGCAATCAATAGTTTATTGAAAAGTGTAAAAATATTTGTTATTTTTAACTCTTCACATGATGGTATAATTTATTTTTAATAGAATTAGGTCGGTTTCCCATTTCAATGCATGTAGTCCAAATCTATTACACTTGACCCCTAATTAGCCACTAGTTGCAATCAAATGGGTATCTGCTACTGTCAACTGACTCTATAAACCAACACATGTCATGCAACACATTTTTTTCATTACATTCTAAAAAAACTCTTTAATAGGTAAGGATCCTAAAATCACTTTTCGTTAGATAATAAAGTATCTCAACACATGAAATCTCTTTGTTGGTGAAGGTAATCTCATCAAATACTCATAAATCCTAAGTAATCGTGGATATACAATGTCATCATCATCAAGCATATTTAGTGCATTAAGCCTCTTATCAAGATACTCATAAAATTGTTACACCAACCCGAAACTAATCCAACAAACAATTTATTATTATTTTTAGGACCATTACATTACAGTAACCGTGATTTCCCTGGCCCGCATGTCTCAAACTCTCAACCTAATCGGTCCATCCTAAAACTCTCAATTTAGCTGAACTAATTCAAAACTTAGTTCGACCCTCTCTCTCAAACCGCAACGACTCAAAACCCAACCCGCAATTTGAACCGATTTACCGACTATACTTACGACATACAGACTTACAACCACAGTAGACCACAATCTTGCATGGTAGCTCAATGCTTGTCATATGATCAATTGATCACCCATTTCCTAGCTTTCTTTTCTTGTTAACAATCAATCTAACCTTTTATACTACTACCGTTCTTTTGGACTTATTTTCAAAGAAAATAAGTAAAAATAAGTTCGATTCAAAGAAAATAAGTTGAGTCAAAGAAAAATAAGTAAAAATAAGTTCGGTTCCAAGAAAAATAAGTTCGGTTCGGCAAAGAAAATAAGTAAAAATAAGTTCAGTTCAGCAAAAATAAGTAAAAATAAGTTCGGTTCAAGAAAAAATAAGTTCGGTTCAAACAAAAATAAGTAGATACTTTATCTAATGTTGTAATTATTATTTTTATTTTCAATATTACTATTAATATTGTTATTATTATTAATATTATAATTATAATAATGATGAATTTCTATTTTTTATTTTTTTATTTTTTTTATTTTTTTATTTTTTTTTTTTTTATTTTTTTATTTTTTTATTTTTTTGTGTTTTTTATTTTTTTAATTTTTTTTCTATTTTTTTTAATTCTTTTATTCTTTTATTTTTTTTTATTTTTTTATTTATTATTTTTTTATTTATTATTATTATTATTATTTATTATTTATTATTATTATTATTTATTATTTATTATTTATTATTTATTATTTATTATTTATTATTTATTATTATTTATTATTTATTATTATTACTATTTATTATTATTATTATTTATTATTATTATTATTTATTATTTATTATTTATTATTTATTATTATTACTATTATTTATTTTTTATTATTATTATTATTATTTATTATTATTTATTATTATTATTATTTATTATTATTATTATTTATTATTTATTATTTATTATATTTATTATTTATTATTTATTATTATTTATTATTTATTATTTATTATTTATTATTTATTATTATTATTTATTATTTATTATTATAAAATAATAAAAAAATAATAATAATAAGTATTGATAATATTATATTAATATTTATTGACTATTATAATAATGAGTATTGATAATATTATGTTAATACGGTTTAGTTCAAAGAAAAATAAGTTCGGTTCAGCCAAAATAAGTTCGGTTCAACGAAAATAAGTAAAAATAAGTTCGGTTCAAAGAAAATAAAATAAGTTCGGTTCGGCCACCAAAAAATAAGTTCGAAAAGAATGGGCCTACATAATTACTCCCATATGGTAAATTTTCATCTTTCTCATCAAATTAAAATATAAAACTATAAAATATGAAAAAGCAAAAAAAAAAGTCTCTCACAATTTCCTTGTAGCTGCCGGCTCTCTCTCTCTCTCTAAAAAAACAGCGTGTGATATTCTGTCTGTGGCAGGAGATCAAATCACATCCCTCCCAACCAAAACCAACAAAAAAAAAAAACTCAAACCGTTGCTCCGCGCGTCAGTCTTTCTCTCTCTTCAACCCTTATTCTTTGTTTGGAGACTTCTCGCTCTCTCTCTCTTGGGGGGGAAATTCAGATTGAGAAAAACCCCCCTTTTCCAATTCTCAATTGACAGCTTATTTTTCTTCACTACATACCTAATTCCCAAATTTTATTTTATCGATCCCTTTATCTATTTTAATTAATCTTAAACAAGAACAAATTTTCATGAGTGGCAATTTTCCTCAAACCTAGATTTTTCATGCCCTAACCCTAGATTCCTTTTTTTGATTTTGTGGGTTTGGTTTTTTTTTTGTACGATTATTGAGCTAGTAATCGAAGTTTAATCAATTTGGGTGCAAAAAAAGCTGCCCAGTTCGTCGATTTTCTGGAAATTAAGATCAAGGTTGATTGAAAGGGGTTTAATTGGAAGGTAAAATCATATACCCTTTTCATCAATTTCTCAAGTTTTTTTACGATTGTGGTGGATTTGAGGAAAAACCCAGGTGATTTAAATTTGTGGGTATGTAAAAAATCTGTAAAATTTGAGAAAAAGGTTGGATTTTTTTTTGTAGCAATGGAGGTTAGGGTATCATTAATGAAGTTGGTAATTTTGGGGGTTTTATTAGCTTATTGTACTTTTACTATTGTTGAATCACAACAACAATCCCAACAATCCCAAGAATCTCAACAACAACAACAACAACAACAATCTCAACCTTCACAACAGGGGCAAGGTGAAGTAGATACACAACAACCACCACCACAACAACCACAACCACCACAACAACCACCACCACAACAACCACAACCACCACAACAACCACAACCACCACCACCATCACCACCTCCTCCTTCTCCTCCCCCCGCCTTCGCCTTCGCCGCCTCCGCCTTCGCCTCCATTTTCTCCCCCGCCTTTGCCTTCGCCACCACCTCCTTTATCGCCGCCTCCGAGTATTCCTCGTCCACCACTATCGCTATCGCCTCCGCCTCCGCCACAACACCGTCACGCTCAACGATCACACAATGTGGCCAATCCCAATTCTCAAGCTAGCAATGGGAGTTCCAATCTCAATAGGGGTAAGAAGGTTGGGTTGTTGTTTGCTGGTATTGCTGTCATCTTGCAAATTGGGGTGATCAGTTTTCTAGCTTTTAAGAGGAGACAACTTTATAAGATGCGTGGCTAGAATCATTCATTGGTTTATGAGTTATGACTTATGAATTATGATGGAGAAGCAGAGTTTTCCTTTTAGTATTCACTTGTTATGCTTTAGTGATTAACTTTTATATGGCGGTTTTATATGGTGGAATTCGGATTGGATTGGATTGGATTGGATTGAATTGAATTGGTGGGTATAGTGGGTGAATGATGAGGAGGAGAGATAGGATTTAATCAGTTTTTGGGAAGATTTGAGGCATTGGAATTTGAGCAACAGAGGATTATTCATTTGGGGTTCTTCTTTCTGTAAATGGGGTAAATCTTTGATTGTTTTTCTTTTTCTTTCGATTTTTTTCCCTTCTTAAATTTGTGTTGAGATTCATATATCTTGTTTTTAATACATTAACTTATAATTGATACTTGGGAGCATGGAGTTTTTACCCCTCCATATTCTTGTACTGGTTTTAATTTTACTAACAATTGACCTAGATGGCTAACGTTGTACTATTTGACTGTAAATTAGAGGAGCTATGGAAATGTTTTAATTGAAGCAGGTTTCATTCTCTGTTATTTGTGTTTATGAATCTTGACTTTACACTAAGTGACACTTGATTGTCTTCTTTACTACGAAGATAAATGAATGCGTGTATCATTGAGCAATTTCCTGTACCTTGGGTCAATTTGTTTGATATTCCACCACCCGAGTTCTAGTCAAATGAGCATCAACCATCCATCTTACATGCTCTCTCCAAATCTCCATAGGTGATTTGGCAAGAGTTCCTGAATTTATGGATGCTAGAATGAGTTCAAGTTTGTTTTGTAGGGTTAGTCAATAGTCAGTATTCATCACGAAAGTGTTCCTTCGTTATTCGGTCCTTAATTCATAATTATCTTTGGAGCAAGAAAATGTCACTACTTCTGTTCATGTTGCTGAGTCTGAATGGTGTGAGGTATAATGGTATTAGAGCCATGAAGTTCATATATCTGGCCTACCGGTGCTTTCGCATGAGCTAGTATTCAAACTGTGTATATCGGCTTCTCAAAACTATTTGTGCAGTGCAAGATGCCATAATTGGTTCGGTCACTCGGTGTCATAAACTTTCAACTTACTTTGTGGGACTTAGATCATCAAGCGTCGATTTAGAATCAATTGTTTGTTCAAGTGTGCTTTTTTTTTTTTCAGATAAGTTGCTATAGTTGCATGACTTGCATCGAGGTGACTTCGTTCAAGATGGCTAGATAGACGAGATCCCGGCTCCCAACCCGCACTGAAACTCTCAACTACTTAGGCTGATTAACTAAGAGTAACCATCATAACACATCAGTCCTAACCTCATAGTTGGAAGGTGGGAGCTCTAAGGTAGACCTCCCACTTGATGCTCATGTTTTCGGATCTAGTTAGAATAGTCATAGTTGACTGTGCATGTCCGTATAATGTTTTGGATGTATGTTTAATATGTGACAAGGTGAGTTGAGGTCTTGGAGTAAGACAGATCAACTTTTGGGATATTGTCTGAGATTTGAGGAAATACTTGTTCAAGAATGATGACTGATGAACAAGTGTGGAACATATACATGTGAACTTTGGCTGGTCTGGTCTTAAAAGTGCTTAAATTCACTCGGTTAATATTGGCTTTTGTATCTCCGTTGAACAAAGAGAAAATTGAACAAGTCATTCTTAACTCTTTAAGTGGGCATTTGAGCTCATCTCTCTGAACATGGGGATGCAATTTGTAGTTTTAAATGTGTTATATTTGTTAAATTTGTAGTAAAATTTATGGTTGACTTCTCAAGTAAATTCCCAGATGCAAGACAGCAAGGTTATTTTACAAAAGGGGGTGAAAGATCTGGTTTTAAAACTCGGATTGGATCTATTGCCATTTCGGATCTGTAACTTTTTTTTATCCGTTTCTGATCCGAAATTTGAAAAAGAATCTGGATCTTAGATTTTCGATCTCGTTTCGTTGTGATTTGGGTAAAAAAATAATGCACATTATATGAGTATTTGGTTTGGCTATATCAAATTGGATATTAGATCTGGTTATCTGAATTCTTCGAATGCTATAAGCAAAAACCGGATCAAACTTTGGAAATAATGAAGTGAATTCTCACCATACTATGAACGCGTTAGTAGAAATTACCAACCTCCTGTCGAAAAAAAGAAATTACCAACCCAATTTCCAGTTATCACTTTTCCTAAGTTTCATCTCTACTGCTGTCTTTGCTAAATTTTGTTTATTACTCCTTCCGTCCAATAATATTTTCATTTGAGGTCAAAGTTTAAAATCTTTGATCAATTATTCTCATTAATATATATAAAAAAAATACTCATGTGGAATCTTGTTATGTTCGTCTCAATGTGTATTTTCGTAATATCAACTTTTTATATTTTTTTATTAATGCGGAATTGAAGATATTGAAGGTTAAAGATATATCTTGGAGACCGTGTAAAAAGGAAACAAATACTATATTATGGGACGGAGGGAATATCTTTTTTATGAAAGTTAATGGACTAAGTACTACATTTTGTTTTAGCGAAAAAGTTAATTAATTACAAGTCATGTGGCATCTATGATAAAAGTTAATGTCTAAACGATACTTCCTCCGTTTCTTTATACTTGTAACGGTTTGACTTTTACACTATTCACCAACTCTACTACGTTTATCTTTGGTTATTTATTGTAAAGGAAAAACATATTCATGTGGGATCTTGTTAGATTTGTCTCAATGTATATTTGCCGAAAATCTACTTTTCATAATTTTTAATTATCGGTAATTAAAGATATTAATGGTTGAAGTTATGTATTGGCAAGCGTGAAAGTCAAACGGTTGCAAGTAAAAAGAAACAGAGGAAGTACTAGATAGGGAGTAAGTACATATCTTCTTGAAGTAAGAAACTACCTACTTCCTCCGTTTTTTTACTCGCAACACTTTTTTTTCATCAACTCCAATGTAATTTGTGGGTATGAGAGAGGTAGAGAGGAAAAAAAGAGAGGATCCATGTGATTGGAGAGAAATAGAGAGAAAGGAAAAGCAAAAATAAAAAGTGTTGCAAGTAATTAATTATTTCCCTTTTAGGAAAGTGTTGCGGGTAAAAAAAACGGAGGAAGTACATCAAAAGTTTAAATTGTCTTATTAAGATTTTATACTTTCGCATAAGATGACGGTTTCATCAATCTATTCTAAGTTTGAGGTTGATTTTGATATATGTTGCAAAAATGTATCGATATCAATTCGTTGTTAAATGTAGACTCTGAAGTCTAACCAAGAGAAACATAAATCTAATAGTTCTCTACGAATAGAATAACTCTCCAACAGATATAAAAGGGGCTTACTAAATACCGCCCGTATTTACTTGAAATCGCCCGTATTTTTTTTAAAATACTCCTAAACTACCCCCTACAAATACTACCCCATACCCCCACACTCTCTCACTTCTCTCACTCTCTCACTCTCACTCCCTCACTCCCACCATAGCCACCACCACCAAAGCCACCACCACCCCCAAAGCCACCACCACCACCACCACCGCCACCACCACCACACGGCAACCACCACCACCAGGCGAGGAAGGCCGTACCGGCGACCACCAGAGCGAGGACGAAGAAGACACCGACGCCGACCACCACCACAACACGCCGGAAAAAGAATGGGCCCAAGGAAGAAGGGAAAGGAAATCGGGGAATCTTCAAATCAAAGTTAGTTTTGTAGTTATTTGTGGTCAAAAGCAACGTAGGCTTGCCGGGAAAATTGCCCCGCTCCTCGCCGGAAAAATGAGGCAAAAAAAATCTTTTTTTTTTTTTCGTAAATGCGGGGGCAACGGATAAGAAATCCGTTACCACCACACGGTGGTAACGGACATCTTACCGTTACCACCCGCAGAGGTAATCGGTTCGGATCTACGTTACCTCTGCGGTGGTAACGGAAAAGTGATCTCGTGTCCGTTACCACCGTGTGGTGGTAAATGCATTTCTTATCCGTTGCCCCGCATTTACGGAAAAAAAAAAAAAAATTTTTTGCCTCGTTTTTTCCGGCGAGGGAGGGGGATTTTGGGTTTTTTTTTCTTTTTTTTAATTTATGTTTATGTTTTATTAATTTCTGTTTTTTTATAATTATATTTATATGTTTATTTTAAATAATTTATGTTTGTTCGTAATTTATGTATTAATAATTTCTGTTTGAATTAAAAATAATAATTTGTGTTTATTTGGGCTTTTATAATTAATGTCAATAGTTATTTGAATATATTAATTTAATTGGAATAGTTAATATGTTAATTTGTGTGATAATATGGTAATTAGGTTTTATTATTATTATGTTAATGCATGTTAGTAACATGGTAGTATTATTTAATTTATTTGATTTAATTTATTTAATTGTTTAATAGCATGTGATAATAGTATTATTTAATTTTAATAGTTATTATATAATAAGTTAATATATTGATTTGAGCATGTTATTATATTATTAAAATATTTCAATGATATTAGCATGTTATTATTTTATATTAGTAGCATATTACGATTATTTATTGTAATGATATTAGCATGTTAATTTGTTTTTATTAACATGTTAATTTATGTAGGGTATTTGTTTTTATTAGCATGTTTACTAATGATATTAGCAAGTTAATATGATTTATTGTTGTAATTTTAGTTAATTAATTATTAGAAAGTGAATAGTTATATAATAATGCCCTAATTTACTTACTTTGCGCATGTTAATATATTTTAATAATATTATGTTAACACCATCACCAATGTTAATGCATCTTAGTATTAGTTTTCCTTATAATTTTAGTTAAGTAATTATTAGAGTGTCAATGGTTATAGATTAGTAGTAATTACAATATAATAACGTAGACATTAAATAAATAATAAATAATTAACATAATGTATTATTAGGGTCTTGATGGTCCTGAGGGGATCGACGCCACGACACACTAGATCTCGTGGTGTTGATGCATCTAGTAGGAGGGCGAGGGATCGATGCTCGGGCTAGCCGGATGCCTATTCCCGAGGACGCGCCCGATAGTCTTGGATGAGATTTGGGGACGAGCGGGGAGTTAGATCATGCTATGAGAGATGACGATGGAGCCGATGTGGGTGAAGCCGCCTCCCATGTGCCCGTGAGGAAGGGTAGTAGAGGGAGGTTTGTTTCGGGGTCGAGTTCCGGATCTAGTAGGCGTCGAGCGGTGGCTGAGTCGCTAGGGATACTTCGTGATTAGTTACCGAGGCGATGCCGGGGCCCACTTGACGGTACCACTCGATTCCTAGTTGGCGGGGGCACGTCGGCTCCCGTATATACCACGATACGACTGCTAGGGATGTTATCTTTGTGCCATAACCGCTCCAATGCATTTGATCCGTTCTTCGACTTGGGGTTTCCCGCGCCGGTCGTTGCGGCGCTTGGATAGATCTTGTATTGCCCGGCTACCGGGGATTATGTTTGGGCACCTTGACTTTCCATTACTTACAGGCGTTTGTAGAGCGTTGGCGGCTCGACACGAACACGTTTCACATGCCTTTTGGAGAGATGACGATCATGTTACATGACGTTTGGCGGATCCTACGTGTTCCTATTGAGGGCCTGACTGTTAGTCTTGTTTTGCCGACTTCCGAGTTGTATGTACGGTTTGAGGAGCTCCTCGACTTGACTCGTGAGGAGTTATTATGTGAGGACTCACGGGTCCCGGAGGAACGGTGGCGTTACCGTTCGGAAGATTTTCGATCACTTGCATGGATCGGGCCGTCCGGGCGACGTGCAGGGTTCGCGCATGGTTCCTCCCGACACTTGGGTGTACCCTCTTCACCGATAAGAGTGGTTCCCGCCTCATGCCCCCGGAACATAACCGAGCCTGGATGACCTTGATTCGGTTCATACTTACTCGTGGGGCTCATTGCTTTAGGCGTACCTATATCGTCGGCTAGGGGTTGCGTCTAGAGCGGATAGCAAACAGGTTGCCGGGTGTCCGACGCTCCTCCAGGTCTTGGATATACGAGTACTTCCCGTGTTTCCGACCACGGCGAGAGGGGCCGGCCTTCAAGTGATCATGATCCCCGGGCACGGAAGTGGGATTATCACATCGTCGGCAAGGATTTCGTCCGATCGGAGTCCATTCGTAGACGCTTGGACAACCTTCAGGTTACAGAGGTACGAATATTTAATGCATTAGTAAAATATATATTATTATGTTCTCATATATTACTACTACGTTAGTAACATGAAATTATTACATTTATCCGTTTTCGTGTCGATTGGACGCCATATGGGGATGACCAGCCGCCATGATTCCGAGGACGTTGTATGTCGGTTTCATACGTTATCGAGGTATCATTGAGCCGTACAACCCGGATCGTGTACTGCGACAGTTGGGTTTTGTTCGGGTCATTCCTACCCCTCCTATTCAGCCTGATTTCGCATACGGACCGAGCAACCCGAAGAGGTATGAGGTTCAATTCTCGGTCTCGTAGGCCGAGTCCGCATGGCAGCGGTTCACGCCATATGCTTGGGGGTCTCAACGTATCACGGTTGAGACGGGTTACTACGTCGCGGAGAGTGTTCGAGGGAGTACATGGATTGGTTTTGTACATATTCCCATCCTACCCTCATTCTTCTGCAGATAGGACGCATATTCCGCCCCGGGCCAACACTTCAAACACCCACTATGTACGCAATATAATCATTTATTTGTTTACTATTTTATATGTTATATTATTGATACATAACATAACATAAGTAACTCGACTTTTTGCAGTGGATGGCCCGACATTTTGACGCCACGAGAGCGTTGACGGAGGATCGGCACAATGACCCGCCGACCCAACACTTCTTTGGCATATGAGATGTTGGCCGACCTCGCTCGGGATTGGGATGCTTTGCATTGCGTCTAGATCGGGCACGGGACGCCGCCGAGGACGAGCATCATCATGACATGTAGTCATTGCATTTCGTTGTTCTCATTCCATTAGTTATGTATGGGTGTATTATGTAGTTACATTTTTTGATGATATTACTTTGGGTGTATTATGTAGTTACATTTTTTGATGATATTACTTTGTTAGGTATATATGACTTTGGTTTTATGATGATATTTATTATTTCAATTTGAATCATTGCAACCTATTGTTTCAATTTGAATCATTGCAACATATTATTTCAATTTGAATCATTGCAACTTATTATGATCCAACATTATAAATTAATATGATCCAACATTATAAATTAATATCATATCAAATACTACTTATTCGGCTCAAATTCAATTATCAAATAGTATTAATAATTACAAATGCATTTATCAAATACATTACATAAAATATTACAATGAATAGATCGCACTATGTACTATATACTAAGAAGAGAGTAACTCATCCCATAAAGCACGTCGCACACCATACAACAGATCCCAACCATCAACACTATCTTCATGCATGTTATGCCACAAGTTATGAATAGGTGGTACCGGTGATCCGGGAAGTAACTCCAGTCTAATATAATGCTGAAAGGTACCAAGATGTGCAATTACGAGTTCGTTAGTTGGACCCACCGTGTATTCGAAGCACACCAAGGAAGGACAGGTGATACACGGATATAGTTGTCCCTCGGGCCAAGTCCTACTAAAATGATCGCGGCATTGAACATCTCTGCGCAATAGGAAACAAGTCTTGCAAAGTAACCATCCAATGAGCCTCGGATCTTGCCCCCATTCCAAATAATGCGCCTTATTGCTGCGTCTATCCCATCATAATAAATATGTGTGTAAACATCCCGATGAGCAGCAATCTCATTTGTCATATTTTGGCGGATAAAACCCCAATGGTCTTCACTCCCTAAAAAACAATCTGCAACAGTTCGAAATCCCACGATTCCGTCCGCCCGGACATTAGTCCATCTAGTAATGAATGGGCGAAGAATCCCGAGAATCCTGCGGTAAAATGGAAATCCACTAACACCATCTTGTCCATCCACGCTTTCCCGACCTACAACAATCAAATTAATTAACATAAAATTTATCAGTACGTATCAAATAAATGTTATCAATAATCAATACATACAATTAACAAACATATTACCTCGTAGAAGTTGACAAGCTCATAATCGAACTCGAAGATCTCGCTTCTCTTTGAAGACGAATCCGGATGTGTGCTCAAAGCCACTCTTCTTTCGTTTTGTACTTGGGTGATTCTTTCGGCGTGGTCTCCCTTTGGGGTTCTCGACAATATCGGGCTCAAAAGCCGAATCGCCCGGATTACGCGCAGATGTTCCTCTAGAACCGGGTAGCGCTCCGCAATACGGCAGGGATCACTACTTTGAACCCGCTCAACCAACTCTAAGAAGTACCGAGAATCTTGTGCTTGCCTCGGATACAAACACGGGGTTGTTGACACCATCACCAATGATCAAAGTAGTCCAATAAGGATGTAAGTCTGTCAGTACGAGACTCTCGTTCGCCTCCAATCGTCTCCGTATGGCGCATGCACGAGGGGATTGCATGTGTGGTTCTCAACGAGCAACCGCAACGCCGATATACATCGTAGCCTAACTCCCGCATACGATTTTCCTCATGCGAAGTATGGTTCTAAACAAGAATGCGAGACTCGACCATTTAATTGATACAATGCCCGAGTCTTGTATAATATTCCGTGCCGAAGCCGACTTTCCTCCAAATCATTCTCAACCTTCTTCACCCGATTTTCTATCTCACTTGTGAGCAATAGAAAAGATGGAGTCCAAGGCAGTTGTGCTACTAAAAACCCAAGACTTCGGTGCGAGTGTGCACTTTCAACTCGGCTAGTGCACGTGTTCCCAAGGTGAAGTACATTGTCCGTCCATGCCCGCACAAACTTCTCTTTGTACACAAGCCAAGTTGTTTCAACGTATTGGATTATTTTAGGCCACTTTCTCGTACACATCTCTCATATTATCAACCTCGGCCTCATAACTCCTCTCGTCGGTTGCGTTGACTATCCGATACCAAGTTCGGCTCCACGAATCTCGGACCCGCATCGGTGTTGCCCATGATGTTACTCACTCTAGCCTCGCACGTCTTTGTTGATATGTCATCTACATAGCAAATGTGCAGAGTTAGGAAACACTTCCCGGATCGCTTTCATAAGGCCCAAATCACGGTCAAGAATGAGTGTAACAGGGACAACATTCACTCCAATAAGCAACTTAAACTTGTCCAACACCCAATTATAACTATCACTGTTTCGTTGGCCATCGGAGCATACCCAACTATAAAATTCTTGTTGCACGGCGTCATCCCAATGAGCTCTAGAAAAGGCATGTTATATTTGTTGGTTTTATATGTTGCATCCATACCAACAACAAGTGGATAAGTTCGGAGGATATTTGCCGAACGAGGGTGCACCATGAATGCTGCAGTCATTGCATTTGTCTCCTCGTCTTGCCTAATCCAGGTGAAGGTAGTCGCTCTCTCGAGCAAGGTGAAGGAAGTGTTGCATCACGTCTCTACCATCCATTGCTTCCCTTCTATCCTTTTCCTTCGGAGTTGTACAAGTGTCTCATATTTGGATGATCATCGGGAAATTTTTCATTCACAGCTTTCATTATACTAGCGGGCTTAACGTGCGACTTTATCATGTCGCGAGCGAATACCTTTGCCGCCGGACTAAGGCCGCCGATGGGTCGATGGCCCTCGGGGTAATGAATGAACTCATGATTGTGCATGCCCCCTAATCCCCCGTTCGCTTTGATCACCCATCCAGGTTCGATCGGGTACTCCAAATACTCAACCTTAACTCCCGCTCTACGGCCACGAGGCTTTTGTCTTTGTAGCTACCCGGTATGCTACACTAAGATCTCTACCTTCACCCCTATATGGTGCGCCCCAGGTTACATTTCATATATACATATTCTCGTCCACTAGGATCGTGTTTATGATTTGACATAATAATCATCACAAACCCGATTTCATTTGCCCTTTTCTTAACCCAATCTTGTAGTTCCTTTTTCTCGGCCCATAGTGTTTCATTATAAAACATGTGATTATAATCTATATAATCACCCCCAAAGTCCGGCAAATAAGCCTATAATGTTTAGCATTTTTTCAATTAGACAACATATAATCAATAATATTATTCACATATTTGAAAACAATATCAAAAAATATTAACTAAATATTCGTTAACAAAATTAACATAAACGGATGTACTATTATTCGCTAATTACAAAATCAATACTAATTATGACGGAAAATCAAATATTAACTAAATGGAACATATTAACTATTAACATTTAATTAATATATTCAAATTAACTATTCACATAAATTATAAAAACCCAAATAAACACAAATTATTATTTTTAATTCAAACAGAAATTATTAATAAATAAATAAATAAATTAGGAACAAATATAAAATATTTTAAATAAACATAAATATATAATTATTAAAAAACATAAATTACTACAAACATAAACAAAACATAAATTTTAAAAAAGAAGAGAAAAAAAAAAAACCCAAACTCCCTCCCCCCAACCCCTCGCCGGAAAACACGAGGCTAAAAAAAGATATTTTTTTTTTTCGAAAATGCGGGGCAACGGATAGGAAATCCGTTACCACCGCCTCGGTAACGGATATCTTTTTCCGTTACCACCACGAGGTAACGGATCGATCTACGTTACCTCGTGGTGGTACCTGAAAAGTGATTCGCTACCATGGTAACGGATCAATTTTCCGTTGCTTCCACAGAGGCAACGGATTTTTGGTTCGTTGGTTCTGTGGAAGCAACGGGTTTTACATCCGTTTTTTCCCTTTGGGGTAACGGATTTTTGATCCGTTACCCTCGCTCCGTGGCCAAAAAAATTTTTCCGGCAACTTAAAAAAAAAAAAATTCCAACTTACCACATTTCGTTCCGGCGGCGTTGACGGTCCTTCATCGGACATTTTGCGTCGGTGGTGCTCCGGTGGTGGTGCTCCGGTGTGGGTGGTGGTCGGCCGGCGATGGTGTTCGGAAGGTGGTGGTGGTGTTAGTGCTTGATGGTAGAGAGAGAGAGAGCTTAAGTTTGGTGAGAGTGGAGAGGGTAAAGTGAGGTGAAAGGGGAGGGGCATGGGGGGTATATAATGAAAAAAATACGGACGATTTCAAGTAAATACGAACGGTAAATAGCGATTCGGATATAAAATGAGATCAATTGTGAACATTTGGGTTTGAACTTTGAAAAAGAGGAAAGAGAAAAAGGGATGACAACCCAACTAATTAAATGAATAAAAGTAATGATTACTTACTGACAGTCCTATCTTCTCTACAAAAAGAACTCCGAGGAAAAAGACTTTTCATGTTTAGTACTTCAAGCTAGACCAAGTCTCAATAGTAATAAGAAAGTCAAAGACGCAAAAACACCCCCCTTAGTATCCAACTTCTGGGTTTTGACGTCTTCAAGTCTTCATTTGTGGACCTTTTCTTTGATTTCGCAAAAGATACTTTCAAATGTTAAGAACTAAAATCATTAATATACAAAACATTTATTTATATACAAAAATTTGAAGAAGTGGTGATTATATAAAATGAAGTGGTATGTGACACATAAAATCTGTAGTAAGACTTTTGAAATGTTAGTGGAATACATATCAGTGGAACAGAAAAAATCAACTCTCATTCCCCCCAAAACAGAAAGTTGAAATTATTCTAAATACAATGAGATAATGAAAGTTGAACCTTTTTGCATCCAATTGACAAGAATTTGATTTGTTTAGACCCAATGAGTACTTACAAGTTGAGCATAATATATCCCTATCTCCAAATCAAGGTCACAAAATTGATGGGCGAAATCGTAGTTCCAAGTTCAAGTAGCCATGAGTTTGGGTATCACAAACTTGATCAGTGAAGCAATTAAGGAAGAAAAGCACTGAGTAACCTAAGCAAGAAGTTGTACATCAAAAAATATATCGCTATAGAACTTATTAAACTTCAATCCATATACAAAGATGAGACTGAATATAGTTAAAGAAGCTAATACTTGGATATCATGAGTAGCTTATATACATACTCTAAGTCATCCAGGGCATCTAATTTGAGTCCCACAATTAATGCTAACACGCTACAAGCTATCTACAATGTCGTCTGCCTTATCATAGTCTATGCCTGCTTCGACAGCAACTGCAATGGCCAGGCATCAGCCGGGGTCGGATATCTAGCATGAGGTTTGCTCACAGCTATAGGTTGATTATTAGGGGTAGCGTCGACCTTTTGAAAAGCTTGCAAGTCAGGATTCATAGGAATGACATAGAGCGGGCCCAAAATTGGCTGTTGTTGAGAAGATAAATCGGTGGTAGGTGTTTGCGAAAAGTGGCCTTCTGCAAAGTGTGTAAGCATTTCCCTTTGCCATGATTCAGGAGGGCTTACATTTAGATCTGGCTTTGATTGGCCTAATCTCTCTTCCAATTCAATTTGCAATTTCTTAATTTGTACTTCAAGTGCAGTATTCTCCTCTTTCAGCTCATTCTTCTCTGCTGTCATCTACCCAGATATCAAACATATCAGGAAATTACATACTATATGAATTGGCAACACATTGATTTCTATTGCAAAGCCATATTAGTAAATCAAATATTGTTGTGTAGTACCAAGCATCTAGACAGATTCTTCAAAAATTACTAAGTATAGCAACATACCTACCTACAAATGCATGAACACAATCAAGTGACTAGAAGATACATATTTATCAAGACCTCAGTTACTCAGTCTCGGACTCATGTCTGACATAGATACGTGTTCAAGTGTCCAACTCAGCTATATAATAGAAATTTTCCATCATCTTGACCAAAAATGAAGTGTTGAAGTGTTTCTACCACGTCAAAGTGTCGAGAATCTTACATGTCAAACATGGGTACTTCAGGTTTAAATGAAAAGTTCCTGTATAAATATAAATTCCTATCAATGGTTTGAAATTGTAGCATTGCAAGGTTGGCTTGGGAATTATTACCCGGAAATTAAATCTTCATGCTAAATTCAGGCAATCAGGCTGATTTGTTATAGCAATCATAGCAAACATAGCAATTCAATCAAACAAAAAGTAAAAGGGGGGGAGTAAAAGAATCGTAAAACAAACTAATACTCGATGTTAGCATGAGCGAATCCTAAATAAGCAAGATTAGTATCTTGCTTATTAGGCCATCTTCCCACATACAGAAGTCAAGTAAACAAACTCTAGAACAGATCTGGGATAAGATGAGGAAAACGAACATAAACACAGAGCAAACTGATGCCTATTATACAACAAAATCTTATAACATACTGATTCAGAAAGATGCACCAGAACCATTCCTAAAAGGAGCATGCATCATTTCATGCTTTCCAATTGCTTGTATATTTATAGCAGAAGTCTGAAATACATTAAATAGGAGTATAAGAGCTTACGTAATGAGATTCTGACAGCAGGGTTTCATTCTCCTTTCTGAGGCTCTGAATGTGAGAAACTGTATCTTTCAAAAGTCGAATAGTCTCATTCAGTAGAGAGGCTTTACCATTGTTCTCTTGATTTAATTCTGCAAAAAATTGAGATGAATAAGTCATTGACCTAAAAAGCACCAAACTTGATAAACAAGTACACCAAAGTCCGAAAGTAGAATTACCAAGAACGCTAGCAAGTTTGTCGAAAAGCTCGTTCAGTTGTTCACGCTTCAGTCTTTCTCTCTCCGCCTTCACAACCTTTTTTGGTACCTTGCCACGCTTCCTTTTGTTAGATTGAGAACTGCAAATTAAACAGCCTTTATACGAGGAACATGTGCTCTAATCACCATCTGAAATACTCATATGCTTCACATAAAAGGACAGAATGTAGGAGTTCATTCGTAATTCCAAGTAAGCTCATAAAATCATGCCTTCCAATCCAATACACCATACTTACTCTACTGGGTTCTTAATTAAAGTCTGTCCCTAATATACCCCAGAAGAATATTGACGCCTCATTTTTGACATGAGCACACTTCTGTTCAAATTACATTTTGCATTCAGATTGTTCAATGTACATACCATATACGATCTCATACACATATTCCAGTTCAGCTATAAACCCCGTTATGATGATTGATGAAGTAATTAGTCTATTATCTTCTTGGGAACACAATGTTCCCTCTCACTTAAAAAGCTCACATCCCCTACACATGATCTTTTCAGCTTTTTTACGTGAGAGGAAACATCGCCTTCCCAGGAACAACTAAGAATTCACATTGATGAAGCAATCCATGGTCTGAAACTCAAAAGAAAGAAAATTCCAATCCTCTTTCTTGCCATATAAGATGAAGAAAGAAAGGGTCCCTAGAATGAATACTAAGATGTAAAATTAAAATTTGAATGGGAACAAAAAACAATCACCATATTAGTACAAAGAAAAAATCTTCTGATGCACTGAACACAATATCATAAGCTCAATCTAAGTACTCACCCATCATTCACTGCATCCTCTGGTGCATCACTCTCCTCATTAAGAACGGGATCGTCGCCAATATTGGAAACCATTCTTCACTAATCCACCAATTACCAACCTTGACTTTTTAGCGTTTCAGCAAAAATTTATACCCTGACAAAACAAACTCAAACCCTAAGTTCCAATTAAGTCAAGAAAGCTTTAGTGGGATTATACAGCGAGATAATCACACAGTATAATTCAGCATAATCTTCGTTTCTCAAATAAGCAATGAATAATCATCAAATTAATGATTATGAAACCCCAAATTTAAGTTATGAAAATATTTACTTTTCAATCAAAATAGCTTGGTTGATACCATCAACAACTAAAAAAACACAAACCCGAGAAAATTAGGTCACAAAAAGACATTAAATCATACCCTAATCAAAATTAACACTGTTACCCCTTCTCAATCAATCAAATTAGCTATCAATGAACAATAATAATGATAAAAAACAAATGGGTATCACCCAAAAAGGATAAAAATCCAATCTTTGAACAAAAAATACAAACACAGTTCAATAATCATACTTTAAAACTCACCAATTAAAACACAGTTCTTCCACTGGGAATTGAATGAATGAATTGAAGATGATATCTCAATTGTAAGAAACTGGGTACAGAAATGATTATAATATATCTATGAAAGAATGGATTTTTGATGGAAAGAAAAAGAAAGGAGATAAATTATAGGAAGTATTAGTTTTGGGTGTGTGTTGATTCCACGTGAAATTGGACATCCTTCCACTAGTTGCTGCCTAAAATGCTCGCGCAAACCACACGCACAATCAAATTGTAAAATGGAGAAACGCTGATGTGCTGCATCTACGTGTATTGTCCACGCCACCAAACGTTTTGCTTAGTGTGGTTGTCACACTTCGTGTGTTCTCCATGAGTCTTATGAGAAGGATGGAAAATGACAAGTTCTATGACGTCTTTCTATAAAATACTTACATTGTTCCAATATTGTTTGGTGGAGCAAAAATCTTATCATACTAAAAAAATAAAAGTGTTGTAAGGTGGAACCTACCCGTGAATGTGATGAATGATGATTACTTTTTAAACATGTGGTCATGAGTTCGAGTGTTGGAGCATATAAAAGGGTTTATCTTTAAGGACACTTTAAACGGAGAGTAAACGAGGTTATTGAACGTTTACATCCCAATAATAAGACCATCATATACCTCATCTAGAGATAGAGCTGGCAAAATATTATCCAACCCGCAACCCGAACTGAACCCGACCCATTAATAATGGGTTGGGTCGAACATTTCAACCCATTTAATTAAATGGGTCGACCTGACCCAACTCGATTAATTAAATGGGTTGGGTCAAGTTGAAAATTTCGACCTGATTTTAACTCATTTAACCCATTTATGAAAAAAAATAACCTAAAAAATCCCTAATTCTATTCAGATTTCAGAGCAAAAAAATTGGGCTGGCCCATAAAGTAATAAAGTAAAAGCCCTAGCTCTTCTTAAGACTCAAATGACAAACCCTAAGAGAAAGTGAGAAATGGCGCCTGAAGGTAATTTGCAAATAAATTGAGTTGTTTAATTTTTTTCTGGAAAAAACACGAAAAAAAATTTAAACCGGTCGACCTGAAGGTTGACCCGTTTATCATAAGGTTGGGTTGTGATTTCCAACCCGTTTAAGTTAACAGGTCGAGTTGGGTCAAGGGGTTCTCAATTCGCTAACCCGCCAACCCAACCTGATTATGACCGAACCCGACCCATTGCCAGCCCTATTTAGAGTTGATCAACTCCAGCCCTGCCCGGCCCGATTTTGGGCAGATAATTTTTTTTTTGGAACGGGCTTTGTGCAGAAAATTTTGGCCCGGCCCGACCAATGGGCAAATTTTTTTAGTCACGGCCCGGCCCGAACCTGGATCACCTCTAACCTCATCCAAAAGAAAAATGGACCATAAATAAGTATAGAATTTGATCGCAAGTCATGGGTACTGCCTCTAAACAGGGTCGTTCATGTTTACCCGACAAGAGACCCTTTTTTTTCTTTATAACCCGAACAGGATCAAAGTTCGAAATTATGACCTAAATTCAACCAGACCCGAATATGACCCGTAAACGAAGATAAATCGAACCTAATCTGCCTAACCTAAAAGATAGTCGAGGAAGGGAAAAAGGAGAAAGAGAGATTGGTTTAATTTTACAGACTATACCTCTCCCCTTTCTCTAATATGTTTTTTGTGAAATATGGTTTTTTGGACACTATTTTAGTAATAAAGTGCAAGTGAAAATGATAAACTGAGAGGAAATATCGAAAAAAAATGCAAGTGAAAAGTGAGGATCGACCTTACCCGAACTAACCCGACCCAAATCAAATCAACACGAAACGATTGAAACTATCTCGATTCAATCTGACCAGATGCCGACTCGAGCTAGCAAACATGAATCCGATCTGGCCCGAAATTCCATTGATCAGAAACGGTTTCGAACCAACCGGATAGAAATTAAGTTGGCTTGAATATGACTCGTCCCATATGACCCGTTTTTGCCCACATAATTGTGCAAAGACCAGGGTCGGACCGGAATTTGGACAGGACCGGACCAGACCTAAGATTCCGGTCCGTTCTCGGTCCACAGAAAATCCCGATTCTGGGTTTCCGGTCCTGTCCAAACCCGAAAAATTCCGGTCTGGACCGGTGGAATGGAACGTCTGTTTTTATAGTAAAAAAAAAAAATTTATATGTTAAAAAAGTTTAAAAAGTTGAAAATCTATTTATTACTTTAAGGAATATTGTTATTAAAATTATTAAATTTTCATGTATCTAATTTATAAATATTTTTAAATCAAATAAAAAATATTTTTTTTCAAAAATAAAGATTCCGGTCTAACAGGTCCAAAACTGAATTGGAAAAATATTCCAGTCTGGTATGATCCAGTCCTGAACCGGTGCATACCCCTAAATTATTTGTATGTAGTAGTTAAAATTTTTAAAAAATTGATATTGTTTGTTGTTGATGAAGATATGTGTATTGTTAGGTGGACAAATAGTATTTATATTTAGTTACCTACTATAAATATAAACTATGTTTTTATAGCTTATGTAAAACACGAATTATATCATGTTTATTAATTTTATGATTATATTGAATTATAAAATCAACAATATATTGTATAGTTTGATTTTTTTTTAGTTACATGTATGTCTAAATTTTACATAAATAAAGAAAAAAAAACTAACATTACTTTGAGGAAGTCAATGTCTCAAGGGTAAAAGAAATTATACTAAGTTCGTCTACACAAACATACATAATTTAGATTTATAAAAAACTTATGTGGACCTGATTCACACTAAATTTAGTGTAGACCTAAGGATAAAAAGGTCACTATGTTAAAATATTGTAGATGTAAAAGAGGAGTACTAGCTATAATTGTAAGGATAACTATGTGAGAAAAAAAAAGTTATATGTTAACAAGTGTAACTTTCATTATAATAAACTAATGTAAGAAAAGTTTTTCACTGTATGAGAATAAACCATCATTATGTTAAATAATGGTAGATTAGTGTAATTTTATATTGTAAAAGGTTGTTGGATTTCTTCCAAGTTGAAACGCGAAGAGTTTGGCGAGGTCTTGCCGCGACTCGCGGTGGACACCGTGACTCGCGGTGCTCGTCTGTGTCTCGCGGTAGATCGCCGCAAGCCTACCGCGACTCGCGGTATATGCCACGACTCGCGGTTTCCGAGATATCCGAAATATTTTATTTTCTTCTTATTTCCGGATTTGTTTCGGAGTTGTTTTATAACCCTTATATAAATACCTTCTTGGCCGTTTTCCTCCCTCTAATGTTGTTTTCATTAACCTAAACACATGGCCAACCCCTTCCTTTGAGATTTGAGCAGTTCTTGAGAAACTCCAATCCTTGATCCGGGTGCACGGAGTCGGGGATCGTTGTGTGAACCTTGGGGGACGAACGTCATCAGGAATCCGCACCGGAGATGGGAAATTTGTTTATAAGGCAGTGGCCTCCATACCACAGCGCAACGTTGTTCTTGTGGAATTCAATCAAGTTCAGTTGATTATTATCTGCAGATAAGTTTCTTCTCTATATTGTGGATCAATATAGTTTATATTTGTTCTTCATGAATACATTAATCTAACTCATATTTCCGACAATTTAGAAACGAATTTATTCAGATTGTTGTATTCATGTTGGTGTACAATTTATTCTAACCTAATTTCAATTATCTACCTTGGAAGAATTCCTTGAGTATTGATTATTTATTTAGGTAAGGTTAGAAAAATTAAGTTTGTTAATAGGCTTGAGGTGGAAAATTTGAAGCATATTTTATCTATAATCAACATGGTTTTTCCAATTGACTTCGTTGAAGTCAAGGGAAATTCGGTTGCTTTGTTTTCGATTATCATTGAATTCTCTTGGAGATTATGCAATACACCTACTATATTTAATTGGTCCATATTGTGGTGTTTACCCCTTTTTATGGTTTAGAAAATTGTGATTCGTTCTAGTGCTAATTTCTTTCAACTGAAGAAGAGCAAATTGATATTTGATGCTTGTGACAATGGGATTGTCGTCGCAACGAGAAATAGCAGAGCATGTTTTTCATTGTGTTTTGTTGCTACTAAGAATGTTAACAAAGATTGGTAGAAATTAAACAAACTCCAAGCGAAAGGCTATGTCCAATGGGTAACACATATTAAATGTTCGATTAAAGGACTCGTTGAGTGGAAAAAATCGAAAAGGAATGAACGAGCACATATGGATTACTAACTCCGGCACACTTAGGGAAGTTTTCTCTCCTTTTATATATATTATCGACATCTAACTTAACATGAATCACTTTGTTCCTCATTGCTTTATATAATATTTAATTTTTAGTGATATGTTAGTCAATGTGGGGGTTGAGTTAGAGGTTGATACACTCAAGCAAAGGAAAAAAAAAAAGGAGTTGGAGGAGTGGCAACTATGTGGAATC